>CM023197.1:4889559-5553995 GCA_013167095.2 Daphnia sinensis
ATCACATCCTTTTTTTTATGATAGATTTTTTTTCTCGATAAGGTATATATGATCGTGTATATGTAAATGCTGTACGCAATAATAATGCTAACAAGAAAAATACAATAAGAATCAAAGAGAAATAAAAATTTGATGTTCTGAAATGCAATTTCAGAACGGGAATCGTTTCGCCATTAGCTTTAGGAGCTCCCCCCCCCCCAAAAAAAAAAAATAAGATGAGGATTTGATCGAATCCCAACAAACTGGCAACAAGAGTGGAGGGTGCCACGGGTCATTTGAATCTTTAATCTATATTCACGCTGTTGGACGCCAGGCGCGCGTTGCACACACGCGTGAATCCCGAACTCAAGCTGACACGGGCCATCATCTTCTTTGTGTGTGTGTGTTTCATTTTTCGTGATGGGGCTTTGGCGCAATCAAATTCGTGTAATCTCGGGACTTTCTTCGTTATTAACGCGCTCTATAACCCCCGTGGTGAAACTAAGCAGCCGACGACGAACCATCACGGACGCTGCGGACACTAAAGTTAATCAACGCGCTTGCCTTTTTTTTTATCCGCGTCTTCTTGTTTCGAAACTAAGAAACTACTAAAACGCCATGGGACATGCGGAGCTTTGAATGTATTTAACTTTTTGAAAAAAAAAAAATTGCGCTAAAGAGCATCTGTAAATAATAAAGAGGGGAGTTAACCGCGTCTAAATTTAGAAAGGAGAACGTCCCTTTGTTTCATAAAAACCTTGACTCGGCAAGTTCTTAATAAAAAAACAAATAAGATTACATGTAATAGTTATGGTATTATACTTTAAACTTAATTCTTATTCATACAATCAAATGTCTCTCGTTGATCACAAGAACACTACAAACATCACACAAGTATAGAAAGCAAATCATAGTCTATAACATACGTACCGATAATAAATTCAAGTACAAAATGCAGAGACGTGAGAGCGTGCCGGGACACGCGGTCACGTGTGACGTCTCTTGAGAGATCCCGCTGAATGGGCCTCCTGTTCCATGCAACTCCAGTCAATTTTCTCGCAGTCGATGTCATGCGTGATTGCCAGAAATAAAAAGATCACAGCATCAGTAGCAATCATTCGCTTTCTTCAAACGATATCTAACACGCGACCTCATCTTTATTTTGCTTTTGACTTTCTCTCTCCCTCTTGTGTTACAAGTGTCTTTCGAGTCGTATAATAGGGCCATTACACACACACTACCACCTTTCTTGTTACAGCACATCAACCAATCACATTCTCGAGGATGTGTGTCCAACGTCCAGGGCAACGTCTATTATCGCAGAGCGGCACTGGAATAAAGATTTGTAGTTAGGGATACACATCTTTATACTTATATATAACAAGGCCCCAATCAAGTTTCGTTTCTCTCCAGGCTAAATATCGGCCATTAGGTGATTGTCAACAGCCGGAGAGAAGGCCCCCTCTTCCAGGTTAACGAATGTGTTTTTTTCTAAAAAAAAAAAGAAAACAGGTAGTCAGATTTGTTTTGGCCGGCTGATAGTGTTGGCAATGATTAAGTTGACCCATTCAAATATTTTCACAGCTCTGATGCGTGTGTGTGTGTGTTGGGGCCCGAAAAGGCTGCGCGTTTACGTAACTCGGATATGCATAATTAATGGAGCTTATTACGCTTGTCTGAAATGTTATTTATGGTGTTGTGACATGTGAAATGGCGTTACGGCCTTTTGCCATATTGTCCGTGCAAGCATCGGCGCACCATATGACGTCGTTCGTGCGTGTTGAACGGTAATTCATTTCTTTTTTTATCGAGTTAAAAAAAATATTTCATTTGATAAATCCGAGTTCGTGGGCTCAACTTGAGTTGACTGCTCGTGAAGATGGCAACATTAGTTTTAAGTGCGAGAACATTAAGATATGGATAACGACTTTGGCAATAACTCAAAAACGTTAGAGATTCATCTTCGTCAATCATCATTCAATTTCATAATTAAATCATATCTATTTTTTAGAAACAATAAATCAAATGAGTGGAAAAGTCGGGCTTGTTTTGTTCCCTTCTATATATCTGTTTCATCAAATCATTAAGAGACTAACTTAATTGAACTCGCAGAATCAATTTCAAATCATTCACTCTCTCTACGATGGTGCCTCTATGATTATCGGACAATAGCCAATTTTTTTTTTCCTGCTGATGGGAAGTTGGCGTGATGATAATATGCGGGCGTGTTTCTCCCATCATCCCTTTTTTTTTCCAGTTCCTTGCGTGTCATGTCACTTCCCCCCCTATGCCCAAGTGACCGCACGTGCATCGATGAATCGGCCGGAGAAAGAAACCGACACAACTGTATTTCGATGTCTAATATAGTCAACCCTCTCTCTGACTGTTTGTGTTTAACCATCACGTGCATTGTAAAAAAAAAATGTAACCCTGAAAAAAAAAGGGAGGAAATGATCCTTTTGGCGGACGTGTTTGTCTTATCAATTCATTCGATTATAATCCGCAACACCTGCATTCGTTATATACCCCCCCTCTCACGCTGCGATGAATATCGATTGATTATGGCCGATAAAATAACAGATGCCCATCGCGTGATTCCATGTCCAGCCATACATTTCTTTATAAAAGAGTTCCAATGTCATTTGAATAATTCGATAGTGATTTAAAGCCTAGCGCATCTAAAAAAAAAAAAAGACCATTAAATTCAGAGTAATAAACGTGTTACGATTAAAAAAAAAAACGAAACTTGGTCTGGTCAATGTGGTTTAACTAAACATGATTAAATGAATCCGAGTATATATAAGTAGCCTAAAGGAATAAAACAGAAAGTTCCATGGGGCCATCCATCTTAATAATACGCTATCTACTCGCATATAAATCAGTCCGAACGCGTCACACAACATTTTGGATTCGTGATCAAGCAGCTGCCACCGGTGACTTGTTCCAGGAATCCAGCAAGATCGGAAAAATTTGTCTATAAATATTACGACACGTCCAGTCGCAAAACTCATGGACGTATGTTTTATACGTGATTGATCAATATAGAGCTAAAGGGAACATGTCTCACATGATTTGATGGTAAAAACTCCCCCCCCCCTTACGTCCATCTATTAATGTAATACAGAGAGCCCCTCCATAGTTATAAGTGCGCCATATATTCCTTACCCTCTACACTTAACCATCGCATATATTTAAAGGAATCGAGGGTCTTTTGTGACAGTTGCAGTAATATGCGGTTATTCTCTTTGACAAGTGACACCTCGACCAGAGCCTTCCCCCCAAACTTGTGTATCTAATTATAATACAAATATAGTATATGTACGTTTATTATAGAAAATGCCAATCTTCTTGTCTTGTTATATATCTCAAGAGGAATCACGCAACTGACCGTTTGAAGATATGAAACAAGCAATTATCATTGAGTGTCCCAACTTACCTGCCAAAATAAATCGTATAATTTATTTTAATGTTTATTATGTGACAAATAAAACGGCCAATTCTAAATGGACAATCAACACGGATGACCAATCATCGCAAAAGTCAAGTGGTCCGGTATTTACACATCCCCCCCCCCTGTCCTTTTTTTTTTCGCTACTCAACCGCACAATAAAAATATAAGCAAAAAAAAGGAAGGGAACGTTTGATGGATCGGTATGACTCATCACAAACTGTTTAAGCGTCCCCCTGTTAGGCAAAAAAGGGGTTTTTCTGTGAGTGACATTGAATGTGTGCGTGCATACAGACCACCGAAAAAGATGGGGGGGGGGGTAGAGAGAGTTTGACCGAGACTAATTTGAGCGCGATGATCACACGCAGGAGCCCTTAATTGACTTTTTCCAGTCGAGCGAATCGGCCCAGGTGTTTTCAATCCCCTCTACCGAAACGCTATATTTAGTATATACCACATAGTCTTTATGTAATTGTAATTAAAGGAAATTGTAAATACGTTTGTATGTGTGTTCATTGTTTTTTTCGTTTGTATTTCAATGTACATTGGGAGAAAGCGATGAATCGCTCCCATCGACGTAATTAATTCTCTCTTTTGCATATTGTCGTGTATGAGAACACAGACAGAAAAAAACGCAATAAATGGTTTGTTATGCTGTTCAAAAAAAAAGAGCACAAATCTAATGAGAAAGACGAAGCAGGTGGGGGAAAACTTGAAATGTTAAACAAAACTCAAAATGTAGACGATCGATTCAATCGATTTTGTTTTTCGATTCTTTAAAAAACGCGAAATAATGTCTTTTGAAGTTTTGTTTTGTTTTAGATCTCACACACACACACACTCTGTCCACGTTTGAAAGACTGGCGGGTAGCCTGTTGAAACGCCGCTCACACAAGTCGGGCTGCTCAGATCATTTGAATGCAACCGAGTTGTGGGCGAGATTTGATGGAGAGGGTGGCAAAAACATACACACACGATGAGCGATAAAACAAAAGGGCTATCATAATATGTACACGCATAAACACGAGAGAATGAGAGAAGAGATGCACCACACACACACGCAATCGGTAGAAATATAAAGAACTCGCACGCACAACCTCTTCACAAAAAGAGAAGAAAAAACCAACAACGTAACACGTGAAAACAAGTCGGTCGTATTGTCTGTTCTTTCCCTTATTATTATTATTTTTGATTAGAGGTCAAGAGATCATTTTCAATGGATATTTAAAAAAAAATAGACGTGAGAAAAAGAGAACGAAATCGGTGGTGGATCCGAGATTGGGTGAAAAACGAATGTGGAAAAAGGATATGCAAATCGTTATGTTATTACAAGCAATAGAATAGAAAAAAACAAAATTAAACGAAACTCAAGAGACTAGAAAAAAAACCAAAAAAATCGGGGGAGGGGGATGAATAATTAAGTGTTAAACTAAATTCGCGAAATTGATTTCTGGCTGAATCGTGAAATAACTTTTTTTCTTTTTTTGGGTTTGGAAATGTTCCAAAATTTCAATTTTTTTTTTCTTTCCTGCTTACAGATCGTTGTGTACATTTTACATTACAATAAATCGTTCTTTTCTTTCTCAAATCGAAAATTATTCTGTGAGATCAGACGTGAAAAAGCCGAAGGGAGTCGATGCGTAAACTCCGCGAGAACTTTGGGATGTGCGTAAAGAAAAAAAAATTAAACAAAGACTTGGAAGACGAGAAAAAAAAAAGAGTAGGAATAAGTTGTTTTTAATACACGCAAGTAAAGATGGTTTTTAAAGTGGGAATGCTAGAGACAGAACAAAAATGAATAAATCGGTCGGAAATGAACTAAAGCGGTTGAACTTCTGTAGGTGGCGGTGTATGGGGGGGGAATCAAACAGTCACTAGCGCAAAAAAAGAATAAACAAGTGGAAAAGGTATAAATCAAACGGGGCAGAAATCGGGGAAGGCGGGGAGGGTTCTCTCACTCCACACACACACAGAGTCGACGTGAAAGACATACAGGCCCGGAATTGGCCGTGCGACGCTCGAACTGGCCTACATTCACGCAGTCAGGCGTCTGACCAGCTTCCACCAAAGGTAGACGGCCAAGGCAGACACCAGGGGTCCGGCCGATTTCAAAGAGTTGCTAGACAGCACTGTAGAAAGCAGAGACCATTGCTGACATCCCGTCGCAGAGTTCTATGTCATCATAAATAAAAACGAGAAAAAGAGAAAAAAAGGAAACACAAATCGATTAGATTTTAGTCATAAAACACACAGCGGGGAGGTACTTCATTATTTATTCATTTCCTTACATCCCCCTACCTATATTTTTACCCTTTTTTTCTCCCCTCTTCCACGTGATTTAGAAAAAAAGGTAGACAACTCTGAACCGGACTTACACAACAACACAAAAAAAAAACGACCATTTTTCTTTTTCCAGTCCGAGTCTCATTTAATTTGATAGGGCTATAAGACACCACAGGGGGTAGTGTCTAGTCAAAAAGAACATACAAAAAAAAACTAAATCCGTCACGAACAGATTTCCCTCCCCATTTAAGTGGACCTTCATAAAACTAAGCGTCTAACCTCTTATCGAAGTTAATGGCGTTTCGTCATTGAATAATATGAAATTATAGTTTTTACCTGTGATCGACGGGTAGATGCGAAATGGTCGGCAATGCCGCGCAGGTCACGGCCAACTTGGCGCCAATCGGCGGCCGAAGCGTCGGCAGCGTCCGTTGCGTCGACAGGTAGCGACGCGTCGAGATCGGTCCGATGGACGTGTTCGGAAATGTCGGACGAGAGCGGCGGGTAGTCGGCGAAGAAACTGACGGTCGACGACGAGGTCGTCGGGCTCGGCAGGAGGTCAAAGGCCATGGGTGACGTGGCGGCAGACGACGTGAAAAACGATGTGGCGCTGGTAGGCGTCGATACGGCCGACGACGTGGCAGACGGCACCGAAGAGCCGACGCTGTCCAGCCGGAAGCGCATCGGCGCCATTCCGCGCCGCATCCGCAAATCTTCCGCCGCCGACGGAGGTGTTGAGCAGCTCCACTTGTCCGATGTGCCGTGTTTTGGAATCACGTCTGGTAACAAACCTGAATTTTTTTTTTAGAAACAAACGATTAGTAACATGTTTTTTTTAAATCACTGTTAAATCGATTAGAACGTCATTAGAGTTAATCACCGTTTCAACATTTGTTTGCATCAGCGTGGCATAATTTATGCGCGTGTAAAGATTAAAAAGAAAAAGAAATCTTTTAAACTTGTAAAAGAACCAACAGATGGCCACTTTTCATCTGTGTTTTAACGAGCGGCTTAAATTACGCGTTTCTCAAAAAAAACAAAAATAATTTCACGAACCCCCCCTCCTCGCACACCATTTGCTACTCCTCTTCTTCATCCACCCCTCCTCCATCAACAAAGGACTTGATTGTTACTAACGCGCACACACACACACAAAGTCCCGAAAAAAAAAAGGCAAGTCGGGGCATGTCTTGCCACTTCATTATCGGGGCGCGCTGCTGTTGCCACGGTAACCGACACACTGTTGCTCTTTTTATCTTTTTCTTTCGACAAAAAATAATAGCTGGCGGGTATACGAAACTAACTCGCTAATTAGCCACTAAGACCAGTTTTACTCAACTCGAAAAATTAAAAAAAAAAAAACTCGTGGCATATCCACAACAGCCAAAGTCTTTTAACTGCCGGATAATTTCACCCCTTGAAATTAAACTTTTCAAAAATAAGAAATTGCTTTTTTCCAACACCCCAATTTTTTCCAAAAATCTTTTTAGCGATTGTTATTTCAAAAAAAGATACTCTACCTGATGGGGAAGATCTGCATGTGTTGGCCCTCTGGTGATACATGTCGGTGCGGGACGTTGGGGAAGAAGGTGGCGGATTTTGATGAATAAAAGTGGCAAACACTCCACTCAATTCACCAACCAATTCTTCTAGATAGTGCACGTATTCGGGATTTGCTGGCGAAGAAGAAGAGTAATGGCCGACGGTGGACGGAGTGGACGCAACGGACGTGGTCGGATGGTAATGATTCTGTTCGTCGAAAGAGAGAGGGACGGCACCCGCGTTCAACAACACCGAGAGCACCATTTGTTGATGCAAGAGTTTCTTCCAATAATTCGTTTGATTTCGTTGTCCTCAATTTTTGGTGCTGAAATATCGGAATTTCAGTTAGATCGTACGAAACGAAATTCACCGTTAAACACACTTTTGATGGCTTCTGATAATCAATGCACAGTCACACAAGTACACATGGAATTATCCTTGTACGAACTTGAATGCGAGAACATACAAAATGAGAATGTTCACGCGGGAAAACGAAATAGATCGATAGCGACAATGGGTAGGTGTTCACTCCACGCTTGTTGGCGACTGTCTGAGTTGAAAACGTTGGATGTGAGGGGGATTTTATGCCCTGCCATGAGACACACACGGGTTAAAGGAGGGGATAGGGTAGCGAACAGTTTCAGACGTGTGGTGGCGTCGTCATCGCTTTTGATTTTCTTACCCACCCCTTGGGGTTCTTCTCCCTCTATCCTCTTACTGGTAGTGCGTCATTTGGCCGCGAGGGGCTCGGGGGCAAAAGAGATATAGCTTCCCCCGCTTTTTGGGGGCTAGCTGGGGAGGGGCTTACACACCCATCACAACAGGAGGAGGATGAGTAGGGAGGGGATCTCTTTTTTTTTTTTGTTTTTGACATGGACCGCTACATCAAAATTTTATTTAATTACATTTCATTTTCAATTAGGTTAGACTTTAATAAAGAGAAGACGTGGTTTAAAAAAAATGATTTTTTTTTTCAAGTGATCTAACGCACCGATTGATTTGCATAAGATTCGCCGTGACGTCAGTGTGTCCAAGGTCAACGCACTTTTTCAATCTTTTTTCTTTCTCTTCCTCCAGACACCTTTTCTTTTCCTACAAAAAAAAAAGTTCACGTGAAATTCACCGTGAAAAATGTCAAAGTTTAAGGCCATTCCAATTCGAAACGAACAAAAAAATAAAATCGAAGGTGAAAGAAAGTTTAAAAAAAAGGGGTGGTTGACTTGAAATCTTATCTTGTTTATACTTGCCGACAGATTCAATTCACCTTGACTTGAAGCGGCGGTCCCCGTCATGTCTTAGTCACCCATAACTTCTCAAAGTATCAGATCTTTTGAAAAAAAGTCATTGGCATTTCCGGGAGTTCAACTAGGAAATTATTCATTGCTTTGCATTTTACCCGGACATTAACAAGAAAAAAAAAAATTCGTTCGGGATTTTTTGTAGAAGGACAAAAAAAAAGAATGACGATATGCGTCTTGCGCCATGTTTGAAATCCGATAGAAAAGCGTAGGCAATCGGATCTATTTTCTTCTCTTTTTTTGGCAAACAAATGAGACGTGACTTCCGCGGGCTCACGTACATCGATTAGCCCGTGTCACGAATCTTTCTCTACGATGAAAAAAAGAAAGGGCTTTAGTCAAATCGATGTGTCTTCGTTTCAGGACGTTTAGATTGAAAAAGAAAATGGCCACCGTTTGGATCTGGTGGGTATCCAATATCATGCGGGACAATCGTTTCACATTGATTGCACTAGTGTCACAAATTAAAATGGGATCTCATTTTTAGGTGGATCTCTTCTTTCAACCTTGGAAACAATAAGATCATTAAAAAAAAAAAATTAAAAGCGCGCCAAAATGAAAACAAAAGGTTGACGACCTCGTGTTCCAGCGGCATTGCGAATGGTGTTCGTAACAGTTTTCAACATTCACCATCTTTTGTTTGTGTGTGATCTGAAAAAAAAGGGGGAAAAGAAAGAATGTCAGCGGTAAGTTTGTTGCAAAAAAAACGAAGGTTATTTCAGGTCACATGTTTTAAGATGGCGCCCATTGTTTCCAGCCGAGGGCGCCCAGTGATCCTTTTCTGCCGAACAAGGGCATCACTTCAAAATTGTTTGGGGGGTATTAACTGTATTGAACTTCACTGAACCTTAAACTCTCTCTCTCTTCAATAGAGATGCTTTAGGGATGTCTAATGACCTTGGAAATCCTAATTGGATCACACAAAAAAAAGAAACACTAGCCATCATCGGCTTTGTCGCCTGGTGGTTAACGACCTGCTCAAACGCACGATGAGTATTAAGTATCGCCAATTATAATCGATTGCTTGTCTTTCTCCCCCACTAAATAGCTTACAACGTTTCACGATCTAATTTAATTAGTTTTCAATTTTTTCAAAAACTTTTCTCTGTCAACACGATGCTTTAAAAAGACGTGGATTTTTTTGAAATTGACATGAAAGATGCTCGAGAGGATCGAAAAAGATTCTTGGCATGTCTGGACGCGTACAAAGTCTCTGAAGGGCGGTGAAATGTCAACAGTCGTGCAGTTTAAGAACATCAGCGAGTGTCGACAAGCGTGTCGTTCAAACGGAAATCCTTCACGCCTAAAATGTGACAAAGTCTCCCTACGAAATCCAATTGATGTCCGTGAGTCACACACACGAACATTTAAAAAAAAAAGGGCTTAATGTATTCGACTTTATTTTTTGTTTTTCTTCTTTCCCCCCTTTCATTTTGACAGCTGTGCGTGTAACACCAGAAAAGTCCGACACTTGTATACAAGAAATCATATAAAATATTAGACATATTACGTACAATGTTCGTTTGTGGTTGCGGAAGCCGAGTGTGCAAGACACAAAAGATGCGATGAATTCGGTAACTTTACGACGCCATTTTTCTTTTTTCTTTCTTAAATTTTAACCCCAAACAAAAAAAAAAAAATGGTTTTGAATGGACGAATTCATACAACCAAATCTTTTATCGATAATGTTTTTCTACCAGGTCTCACAAATTCTTTACGATGACATATTTTCTTTTTTTGAGGGGAAGAGGAAATAAGAACCTTTAATGACGCGTTTCGGGGAAATATGGAAGAACCGTGGGAAATGAGAAAACTTAACGTTTATTTACGTTTTTATCGGTGATGTGTTCACCTGGCGTTCGTTACGTATGTTAGTTATGTATATATACCTGTGCGGTCAACATTTTCGCTACTGGCCCCAGACAATCGAAATCATCATCAATTTACATAATAATCATTTCCTCCACGTAGCTCCTCATTTTCATTAATTTTTCCTCCTTTCCTGGATGCGCAACGTATAACATTTCCTTGTCATTAATTTAAAGCTCCCCTAACCAGCGTCTGTCGCTATTTATACTAATGACTTGGAAAACGTGTGTCAGCCTTCTGACTTGTCGAAAAATAGGAAAGCTTATATTCGACTTGTCAAGGACGCGTGATCCATCACGCCGACACGCTTAAATCCCGCGTGAAAAATCACTACGACCTGGACGAGATTAAATACAGCCTAAAGTCAAACCTCTACTATATACATAATCCCCCCCGAAAAATATTTGATTCTTATAGACCCTGTCGCAATTTTCAAAGGACAGATGTGTTGACTTTGATCCATCGCCAATTGGATTGTCTATATATCTGCTATAACAAAAGCCTCCGCACATCCGGAAGAACCTGTATATAGTCCTCTTTTTTTTTTTTTCAATCCGGCTTATAAACACATGTCAAGTCTATTTTTTTTTATTATTATTCTTATATAGTTTTTTTTGTGTGTGTGTACAATGTTGTGTGCGTGTTGTTTATTCGCTTACAATTTCCAGGACGACCACCAACAGTGGCAGATGGACTCGTAATGCAAAGTTTTGAACAATAATAGAAAGAAAAAAAAAAACAACAAATCCGGCTCCATCATTTTTATGGAGGGGGAAGAGGCGGTCGTGAGTAAGGGGAGGGGGAGACACGGCGGTCGGCGTTTGTATCATAACAGATGATGATAATGGTGTAGATAAAAGAATCAGTTCAATGACAACAAAACGTATATATACGCCGTCTATAATGGGGCGTGGTTTTTATAAGGGAGGCTGACAGATTGTCTGACAGATTGAAATTCGATTCATCGAAGAAGACCCTGAAAGACTACCGGTCTTTTTTTTGAATATACCTGTTAAAAATAAAAAATTGATGAAAGGCAAAGGCGTCATATTGCGTCTGTTATATTCTGATTTATGCAAATGTGCGGATGGGGCTGTCAGATATCTCACGTCGATGATTGATTTATTAAATATTACAAACTTTTGTGTGTGTACAATTTTCAAGTAAAACGTCTTCACGAAAATCAAAATCGGAAAGAAGGGAGGGGGGAAAGGTGATGAAGAAGATTTACGGTGAAACAGAAGAAAAAGAGGGGGGAGGAAGAAAAGGTTGATGGCCTATACGACGCCAGTTGTGTCTATCTGGCTGATAAATATAAAACCCCAAATAGGGAAAAAAAAAAACTTTATTCTTTTTAAAGCAAAACGTAATAAAAATATGAGGGGGAAGAGGGGGTGTGTGTATGTCCGGACACGTCAGACAAAGTGGAGTCACACAACAATATCCTACGTAGTAATGGCATAATTTAATATATTTCTTTAAAAAAAAAATACATTGGTCATCTTCTTGTAGATGGTCAGAGAGGGGTTTGAACCCTCCAGCTAACACACACACACAAAATCACCTGTAACACGGAGAGTAAAAAAACCAGTCCGGACTTGTATTTTTCTTCCAACATCTTGTGTGTGTGTGTGTGTGTTGATGTTTGGTGTGTACGACTGGTTTCATCGCCTCATGTTCCACACACACACACACACATACGGGGCACGTGTTGTTTTTGTTTTTCTCCGAGATGTACCCCATCCTCGGGGGAAAATTGGTAACAATAACACGGACGCGTGTCCCATCACGTGTTCGTTACTACCCCACCCCCCTTAAAAAACAATGGTCAAAACAAAAAGAATACATTTTGATTTCTAGTGCGTCATCGTTTTGATTTGTAAAGGGGGCGATCAGATTGAAGAGAAATCAAGAGGGACCCTCGAGGGATCCGTCCTGAAGACAATTTCATGTATAAAACGACCTATAATAAAAAATGATGATTTCAACCTTGATTTTTTTTGGGGTGGTGGTTTTGTTTATCGTGATTTCTCACCATCAATTTTGACGTGTTGTCCGGCAGCAGGACTTATTTAGAGAGGATCGTTTGGTGGTTAGAAGATAATCACGACGTCCGAACTCCCGCGCTCTATCAAAATAAGAGTGACGCATCATCCACAGCAGGTCATTGTACCTTTTTATGTACGCTACATAAACATTGATAGGACAATGTTGATCGAAACATTAAAAGAAAAAATCGTAAATTATGTTATGCACTTCAATTGGCCAGTAGGTACTCATTAGATAACATTAAAAGAGTATTTTCTTTTATATAATAAGCCTAATCACTGTGACGCATCAGTCAGGTGTTACGCAAGTCTGATGAATTAGGAGCTCAAAACAAGGCCTCGCTGATTTGTTTTGATTTGATAAATGTCATCCCATAAATATGGCCCCTAATTTAGTCGGCCGAACTCATCATACCCCGGTCAATGCCATTCCAACCCCGGCCTATTTCAAATAGCATTTGTCCGGGGTTGGAGTGTATACCCCGACCTATTTAAAATAGCATTGCCGGGGTTGGCTTAACCCCCGGCCTATATTGAAAATTGCATTGGCCGGGGTACATTGTACATCAGCATGAACGGCTTTGATGACTCATTAACACCTGTTGCTAATTCTCCGACCAATCAAGTATGTACGATCCAACAATAATCGTTTAACTATTTACGTTGTCCAGGCTGAGTCATCACGATAACAGGTCACGGTCATAACTCTTTGACCAAACTGACACCGAGACATGACCGAGACATACGACGATCAGGATTTTACATAGAAAAACATTATTCACAAACATAAAGTCGTTTTCGAGGAAATGATTAAGTATTATTATAAACTGGATAATTGAGCAAAGGCTCCATCCTATAACAGGTTAAACGTACGATGGCCCCAGCTGTCAAACGCTTTAAAAGAAAACATTATTTTGTATATGTGTGTGTGTGTGTGTGTTAAAAAGAAAAACCAGCATGGCTCCAATTGAATTTCTTTGCACCTCTATACACGAATTCATCAAGTTGTCACACACCAGCTCAGATGATGCAGTATGATGTATACAGTTGCACTGGCTATTCATAAACACTGCCATCACACAGATTCTACATATCCACGATGTAAAAGATATATGATGGATGATCGACACTATCATTCGGTTAACGCTGAGTCATTTGATTATCAAGCCCAACAGGTTCTTTTTTTCATAAACGTCCAACATTTATGATTTAAAAATAACAATCAACATCGACCAAATGAAGATAATGACTCCTCACGCACAATGACTCTCGCCTACATATAACAAAGAAACCTATTGGTGTGTAACACGGCCTATGATTGCCCGCGCACTGCCCACAAAGTTTTCGTTCTTCTTTTATCTTTAACACTAACAAATTTTCACCTTTTTTTTTCCTTATTCAAAAAAAAAAGAAAGAAAAGTGTGATGATTATTATTTCTTTTCTACACAAAAAGAGTGTTACCTACGCGGTCTCTGCGGTTTGATTTACGACGACGAGCAACCCCGAGGCTGTGCAGCTGGGCCATGAAGCCTCTCTCTCTCCAAATCCTTTGCTACATCTCATTTTCTCTAACATCTCTAATATTTTATTCTTTTATTTTTTATTTTTTCTCAGTGCCAGCGTGCAGCTTTTCATTTTTATAAATAGACTCTTTCCACAGATCTACAGAGATTTCGAGACACTGTGCATATGTATACCCCCCTGTCTTTCTAATTCAGGATGTATATAGTATACATATAAGAGAAGATCTGTTTGAACAAATAAAGAATCGCAATTAAAAATCATTTGTTACGGTGTGTGTATAGGAAACGTAAAAATTGCTTCTTTTGTTTTCTAGGACAAACGGCTTCTGGAGAAAAGAAGAGACGGCCAACAGAATATATAAGAAACATTTGACATACGAGATGAACTGACACGTGTGTATCGTTTGTACATGAGCTCGCGCTAAAAGTAACTGGAGAGAAAGAATATATTTTTTATCACACAGAGGGTTTCCAGCCAAAAGAAGCGGATCGTTCCAGTTCGTTTTAATGAGGAAGACAATTCAATAAGCGCGAAATGTATTAGATATATTATGTTCTTCTCTCAAAACATCTTCATATTTTTTTTTTATATTTTTCCTTGTCATAAGGACATGTCTGCCTGGACATTATCAGCACCTGGAACTTTGCTGCCTGGGATACCACAGGTTTTTTTTTTCCCTTTTTCCAGCCGTCCAGTTAAAAAAAAGAAAACTGTCGGGAACAGGCGCCAGACAGTCTGCCGGACGGGCGTCGCGACCGCGATATAAGGACTGTGTGTGTGTGTATACACACACACACACTGACCGTATAGTGAGAAGGGGGAAAAATCTAATCAACTCAGGCATATGTAGAAATACATATCAACTAATGTATTAGTGTATTTTTGTTGGCCAGCATGTCTTTCTCAGATTTTGCTCTGGAAAATCTATATATACGATAAAATTATATTATCAGTAGTAAAAAACTACTTGTACATATACACACAGTACACACCCTTTTATTTACTTTTTACGCGATAAATGTTTAACCGCAAAAAAAAAAACTTTCTTTTTTAAAACTTTAATGGCCAATTTTGCGGGGATGTTGCGTGTCGTCGTTTGTCATATCCTTCACACACACACACACATGAGAGGGAAGGGCTATTTTTTTTTTTATAGATTTGGGTTTTTCCCCTTGATTTCCCGTGTATATATGTTTGGCTTCTGCTGTTATATTAAAGAAACAGGTACGACACGACACATTCAACGATCTTTTCTATACACAAAAACATATAACCCAACAAAAAGAAAAAAAATTATCGAGAGGGAACGACCAGTTAACTCTGGAGGGGGTTAAATGTTATATAAGATATAATAATAAAAAAAAAGAAAGGGAGGGGATTTCCATCATCGTGGTCTATACAGACATATAAAGCGTCTGGACGTCCGTGTCGTACAATTTATATATCGAAGCCATCAAAGAAGACGGGCTCTTGTTTTCTTCTCCCCCCCTTTTTTTAAAAAACATTAAATCCCTTCACAAAAAAAAAAAAGAATATTAGATATATACAGGTTATTTATGTGCGCATCATTTCTGCCCTTGGATCTCACAACGCAATAGATAGATACTGATATAAAATTTTGAAAAAAAGGGGGTGTTTTAGTTAAACGATTTGCCATAAAATACACGGATCAATCTATAAAAGATCACTTTATCCATGGTGAATTTTTTTAAATATTAGTTTTAATGTCTGTAGAGGATTGGTTTTGAAAACATCAAATCAACAGGTTCAGGTAAAAACGTATATAAAATCATTTGCATTGATGGTGAAACCCGTTGGACGTACGATGCTCATTAGTGAAATTAATTCACTAATCGATCCCCTCCCCCCTAATTTCATGTTTTTTTACAAACGCGCAACTGATAGCAATCGAATTTCTATACACGAAAGCAAAGCTTCACAATCCCCCTATTTTTCACTAAGAAAACACATCAATATGGATGAAGCTGCTTATGATTAGCATAAATAGGAAAACACAATTTTAAAACCTTTTCTTTTAACACACACACAAAAAAATTAAGTTGATTTTCATTAGAAGGGGGTCATCACCTGAACGTTTTGTTTTTTGTTTTTTTTTCTTTTCTCCTCATCCAAAAAACAAAAGAAAAACATGGAGCGCTTATTAAAGTCCATATCGAGTCACGACCGAAATCTTTCTTTTTGTTGATTCTGTATATATATATTCTTTTTTAGAAAAATCAGATACACACACAGACATCGTGAGGAACCATCAAAGGGTGTGGTGATGCAAGAGCTTCAATTTCATTTTCAAAAGAAAAAAACACATTATTCCTCTTTTTCCAGAAGCTGTTTCGGGAACGTGCGACGAATCAACAGATGAGTTTTTTTTTTCTTTTTAAAAAGATGTTGCTGGACCTTTCTTTTTGGGGCCACTCTATGTTTGCCTCGGAGGGGGTTTCTTCTCTTGTTCAATTTTCAGTGTTAAAAGAAGTGGATGGCGGGTGCCTGCGGCCCTCCTGGACGAGGGGGATTTCTTGCGGTCAACACAACCAGAGGGCGTATATTTCTTTCTACTATATATCTACGAGCGTGAAGTAAACACACTATATCTCTCTCTCCCTGTATAGTATATAGAGAGAAAAGCTCCGCCTTTTCAAGTTTTTTTGGATCACTATAATCAAAAGGTATAGGAACATATATAAGGTGAGGCTTTTGGAACTCATCCAACAAAGTTAAAACCATGATGGTCCTCTCTCTCTCTCTCTCTTCGGGATGCAAAAACTCATTACGAGTCGTGTGGCGTCGCCATTATTGCCACTTTTGTTTTTAAAAGGTTAAAAAAAAAACAAATTTGAGTTTGCTCCGGCTCCTTGATGTCGACGTGTATAAGTGCGTCGACATCACCTGTGCCTTTTTTTTCTGCCGACGCCTATATTCTCTTGTATAGAAAATTTGTTTTGTTTTTTTTTTCGCTTTTATTGACAAAAGAAAATGGAGGTTTTTAAAAGAAAAAAAAAAGGCTTTCCCTATTTTTTTTTTTTATTTATAACAAAACCACTCGGAGTGGTGCCTTCACTGGACACAGACACACACAACGGACAAGTTAACAAAAGTGTTTTCCAGTGTTGACAACGTCTGGCGCCGCTTCGTCCATCGACGCAAAAGAACGATTTTTTTTTTTTTATAGAAAGGATTCACATTTAAAGAGATTTCTTCTTTGAATAGAACAGCGCGTGATATCATGCGTGTTATACATAAACACAGACGAACGACAGAGCGTAGTGGCGTATAGCTCATTTAAATACGTAAAGACGGGAGCTCATAGATGTACCTCACGTATAAGTTCATCGAAATTGAAAGACAAAATTTTTAAAATAATAATAACAATATAACGCAGGTGTGTACCAGGTGTCTTCTTAAAACGAATGTGTGATATTATATATTTTGCTATATATAGTTAATGTGAAAGAGTTGATCTATGTTTCGACTTGTTGCTAAGGGGCGTCGTATAGACGTTGGGGGGAAAAGAACACGAGGGATAAAAAAAAAGGGAACCAAAAGAGGGGAGGAAAACACTTTTTAAAGTAAAGAAAAAAATAAATAAATAGATACACACACACACACACACACACACAGAGAAAAAAAGGGTCAGTCTTTGAAAAGAAAGTGAAAAGCAGGGAGAGATAGAAAACCCCATAAGAAATAAATTTGCGGGACGAGGATTTGAACGGCAGATTCACGCACATGAATTCACGTTTGATTATTTGCGTATGTACAAACAAATGTGATTTCCTCATCATCTTTATTAAAGAATAATTTAATAATTTAATCGTTAAAAAATCACGAAAATGAAATCAAGATTTTCGTTCTGCTCTTCTCGATCGTGCCCGCAAGGGTTTAGGGACTCCTTCACGCAGGTATAATAAAAAAAGAAAAGCAAAACGAACCAATAGCAACGCTTGGCGCGGGATTACGATTTTCCATGATCTCGCATACATAAAAGATCTTTTTCTCTCCCCTCTTCTTCTTCTTTTCTATCCAGCAAGTGGTGATGTTTTTCTTTTTTACCAACCAAAAAGGTGAATAAAAAAAAAAGAAAGAAGATAATCTTCCAGGGTTTTCCTTTAGATCCTGGAACAGGGGTTTAAAAAAAGTTGTACGAGTGCGCACTGTATATCTATCAGCCTGTTGAGCGCGCGCGCATTTTAAAAAACTAAAACTTGAAAAGATTTTAAAGAAAAAAGCCAGTCCCCCCCCCTTCTGCTTTAACAATCTGTCTAGTAACTATACACAAGTTAAAAAAAAAAAGTTCTAGTTTTTCAACTTTGATGGCCAGCAAGACACAAGCAGAAAGAGCCTCTGGCAACAAGAAAAAAAACCGGACCGACGAAAGGTCAACTTTTTGTTGATGGGTCTTAGCCTGCGGCTGTTTTACTACGAAGAAGAAAAAAGAAAAAAAAAAAAAGCTTTTTACTATATTTATACTATACACTTTTTTACTACGTCGTAGTAAAAACAAATGCAACACGCCACCGCTGCCAGTCTCCCCCCCTGAACAAAACAAAAACAAGCAAACGCGCACCCAACAAGTTGGACCCAGGAGTTTCTCCGTACACGGACATCATTTCAATTATACATCGCCCTTTTTATTAATGCAATTTAAATTGTCTATTATTTCGAATTTAATTTTTTTTTATGGAATCGAACAGTTAAATGTGTGTGTGTTGTTTATGTATATATAAGGATGGTTATCTTATATTCTTTGAAAGATTGGGTGAAGTTTGCCACCAATCACCAGCGCAGTCAGGAGAGACACAAACGGGCGAAATGATTAGATAGATTTTGCTTTTTGTTTTAAAACAAAAGAACAACGATGCGCATACAAGCGAAAAGAAAGGGGCGGGAATGGTGATAAAAAAAAAATACGGTATTACTAAAGGTTTTCCCTTTCTTATTTGATTAAATTTTCTTTTTTTTTCTTTTTAAAATAAAAAAATATATATTTATATTTTATAAGTGTATCTCGCCCGCGGGATATTCGATCAGACGCCCGATAACCCCCTGCTAGTTTTTTTTTTGAGGAGGAGGGGGGATCTTTTTTTTTTAGATTATAGGACTTGGTTTTCCAAAGTCTATTGGCACCATCTGGTCTGGTCCCGCTACACGAAAATTCACGAAACTAAAATTTAAAAAAAAAATTAAAAGAAGAAGAACATCAGTTTAGAAAATTACTCCTTAAAAAATAAAAGGAACCAATGAAAAGATGATGATCTTTTTCCCTTTTTTTTTGCTGGGCCAATTTTCTATAAGAGGGGGGGGGGGGGGGGCAATTTCGTGTCTCGGTCACAACTGTCCGTTTTTTTCTTTCCGTGTTTTCATTTTTAACGACTTGGGCTCTTTTTTTCTGCATCTGTTTGGTCGTTACGGCTTAAAAAAAAAAATCCCGCAGGAAATAAAGAAATCATATAAAATTTTACGATCCATTTTGTCCCAAATTCACAATATCTTTTATTATTATTTCTGCATCTTCTCCCCCATTTTTTTTTTTGCCACACGAAAGGGTTAAATATAATAAAAACCGAAAGGGATATATGTTTCATAATAATTCTTCGTGAAAAAAAAAATAATAACGTGAAGGGGATATGTTTGTTAACCTTGGTTTCAAATCATCAGGACGTATACAGGTTTAGCTCTCCCCCCCCCCATGAAATTATTATTCTACTTGTGAACGAACGATGGGTTGTGTTGTGTAACTGTTCCTTTTTTTTCCAACACGTTCGTTCCCTCTTCTTCTTTTTAGCCATTGTTAACTTGTTGTTGTTGTTCTCCTATATACATTTGGCCGCGTGAGCAGGTTAACGCCTCGGGCTATTTTTCACCCGAAAAAAAGAGAAAGACAGACAGACAGACATAGAGAGAGAGCGTGTGGTATATAAGTGCACACACGCAAGTTAAATATATATATACAAAAAAGAAAAAAACCCAAACAACCAAGACGAGACCGAAGCCAGACAGCGGCAGGCCGCGGTTTTTTTTTTTAAAGTCGGGACTTAAAGGCAAAATTTTTTTAAAAATATAAAAAGTCGTTCACAAAAAGATTTAAATTTTTTTTTTTTGGCCAGTGTCTTTACGTATTCACGGCCGCCCGCCTTAAGGGATATCCCTTACGGGCGCGTGACCCCGTCAAAGTCAAAAGAATTATGAATTTTTGGGCAAAACATTTGTTTTGGGTTATAATAACAGTGCGCTTATTTATACATTGTAGTTTTGCGCAATTGAAACTCTCCGAATTTTTTTAAAGTTGAGATTTGACAAACTGTGAAATAATCATCGGGATATGTACACAGCCAACGCCCTTTTCTTTCATAACAGAAATATCCCCCCACCCTTGTTTCTGCAATTGTCCAGATGCGATGCACTTGAAGTTCTCCACACACACACGCGGACGTAGTTTCTACAAGATTAACCACTTATATTGTAATTCTTTTTAAACGAAGAAGAAAGGGGACTTCACGTATTTATATCTATCCATTTTATATTTTTTAATATTTCCCTTTTCAAAAGAAAGATAGTGAACAGAACTGATCCTTTTTAATTCTTCAAACACATTTGAATAATAGTGGAAAAAGAGGCGGGCTTTTAAAATTTTGAACCAAGAAAAAAAAACACCCCCCACTGGTTTCTTCTTATATACCTCTTCTTCTCTAAAGGTAACACACACACACAAAATAATAACAAGGCTTTTTTTTTTCTATATAGAGACGTGATGTCCGAGTTTGTTACCGTAGTATAACTTGGTCATATTCTACACGTTGTGTCAAAGATGCAAAACAACCTCCTACCTTTTTCCCCCTCTCTTATAGCTTTCCCCCTTTCCTCCCCATCTGGGAAAAAAAAAAATTTATTGATCCTATTGTCCAGGCCACTTTATTTATTATCAGTTTTTCTTTTCTCTGTCTCTTCTTTTTTTTTTTATCTTTTCAAGAAAGAAAAAAAGGGGGAACTTCTCAAGAAAATAATATTGATCTAACAAATATAAGTTTTTTTTTTCTCTTTGATGATTGTCTATTTAATGTATTGAAAATTTTCCTTTTATACTGACAGAATAAAGGGACAAACTTGTCCGCTCGAATTTCTTGTCCTCAATTTTTAAGAAAAGGGATCCCACTCACTAACGTATGTTCTCACTTGTCCCATCTTTTGTGCGATGGCACAAGATCTTTGTGACCCCGTGATTTTTATGTGACCCATAATATACTTTAAATTTAAAAAAAAGGGGGAGAACGATGTTCAACCTCTGATCCCTTCCAATTTGCATGTAACTAAGGACTTTGAAACTTCATCAGCTGTGTGAAGGCTGATGTTACCTGCCGATATATATTGAAATCAAAATGGACGCTGTTCAATTTAACATTTACAATCGTGTCCTATTATATTTTTTAAAAAATGTTTTAAAATCCTACATGTTCCATAGAAAAATAAATATACAATGGCACACGGTTTATAAAGCGTAGGAGAATAGCCCGTTCCAGTTGGTTTTTAACCATGAACGTTTTCTTGGGTTTTATCTTTACACAGTTCGCAACGGTTATAAAAAATCCACCCTCTCTCCCCCCTCCCTTTTTCTCCTGGAACACCAGTGGAACAAATGAAAGAAAAAGGGAGAACTTGTATTATTATTATTATTATTGTATATATATACTAGGCTACTATACTATGTGCGTATATAGGTCCAGTAACAAAAACCATTAGGATCTTTTCAACTCTCTCTTCTTCTATCCGTTCATTGTAACAAACACAACCTCCCCCTCCCTCTTTCATCCCTTTTTTTTTCTTCTTCTTATTTTCAGGTTGGCTGTTCCATGCACCTTCTTTTGTTGTGTAAAAGGTACACATATATCATCATGATTTTTTTTTTTTCAAACGGTTTTTCTTTTTCTTCATGTACTTTTGGCCTTCAATCATCTCTGCATGTATTATGAAAAAAAAAAAAAAGATTGGGGTAAAGCCTGCTGGGACTTGTTGCAAGTGTGAAACACACCGTAGCCAAATGTGTTTATAAGAAGGATGTATAGCTATAATGATCGATTTATATATTTGTGGATGGTCAATTATATTAGGAGCGTTTCTAATGATATAGACATTGTTTCTTTCGATGCAGGCCATCAACGATGATGAAGAGCGATCCACTTTGATGGCCCTGGCTAAATAAATCTAATGATCTAATCACCAATACAAATAGGTGGCCTTTAGGATTTAATGAGAGCGACACGGACATCAGCTAATTTGAGTCATAGATCATGAAATGCTGACGTCAGTGGACACCAATGATTTATTTACACCAAACTCGATTTGAAAATATAAAATCTTTTATCTCAGAAAAAAGAAAAAAATATAATTGAGGGTCTCGTTTTTTGAGGTTGAAGAACGAGACAGCCTCACCCTCTCCGTGTTGTGGAATATTATATTATATATATAGCTATGGGGGTATATATATAAGAAGAGGGAGACAGCACCTGCGGTCATCAGTAATCAAGATGGCGCGACACGCACCGTGTGACGTGCGTAACCAGCTCACGATTATCTACCTCCCGCAAAATAAGATCCGCATTTTCTCCAAGAAGAACAACAACATTCAATCAATTGGAAATGATGATTGGCACATGCATAACATCATTACTCTTTATCTCGCGATGTACACAACAACATAGAAAAAAAAAGGTCTACGTACGCTTGGTTAGTTTTACCTTAACAATCATCTATCCAGGTCAACATGAAGGGGGGCTAGTTTACGAAAAAAACAAACGGCCAACATGTCATCTACAAGGTGTGCAAGATCCTTATATGTTCTCCCCATATATCTAAAAGAATTACGAATTATTATGTACACACATCAGCATTTTTAACGTTTATTCGAGCGTTATCCATACAGCCCCAAACATGTTCCATGCTATTTGATCCTTCTGTTGTTTTTTTCTGTCCCTTCAAAGCTCACCTAGGATCTTTAGACTATATCGTTGATGATTGTGTGGAGACGCAGCAAATCCTTGCTATATGTTGTGGGGTTTCAAAAAATGGCCTGTATATATTTATTTATAAAAGAAGGCGCCGAAGAAAAGTCTTTTGTCGCCGACCACATCCACTATATACGTCTATATGCACATCAACAGATATATAGACGCCAGAGCGTCGACGCATTCACACACAAGAACCGAGGCTGATGGTTTGGTCAGCTGTTGCTAAGTGGCCGTCGTCCCTTGTTTGGGTCCATTTTTTTTTTTTTTGTATGTTCCAGCGATTTTACACCATTTAAATAATACTTCCCTCCCCAAAAAAGAAAAGAGAGAAAGACAGAACAAAACAAAAAGAAAAGTATATTAGCCCCCTAATAGATTTGGATGGTGTATAGGACTCTAAAAAGAAGATGAGGGGGGGTTAACCCCAGAAGGTTTTTTTTTTTTGTTTATTGTTTTGACTCGGAGTCACGTGACTCGTTGGTGGTTGACGGCACACACAAAACCTGATGGTGCTGTGCCTTATCTTTTACAACACTGCGAGATGTGCGCGCACTAGTACACACACACGCGCAGCATAAATGATGTTTTTTTCCAGACTTATTTTTTTGAAGATGCTTTTCATTTTCGGAGCATGGACCGACATGCAAATGGCATCATGTGTGTGTCCCAACACAGTAGCGTAACTAATTCTTAAATGATGTTATTAAAAGAAGAGCGTCTCTCTGTATATAAGATTGCAGTAGCTATATATATAAGAAACGGTGATAGGTTAACGTACGCAACACGGCTACAAGTAAAAAAATATGATGCGAGGTTGGTTAAAATATATATAATATAAAAAAACAGGTAGATATGAAAAAGAGTGTCGTGTAAAAAAGAAACGAGCTGTTGCGATCTCGCGTTACGCGGTTACGCACACCAAGAGGTTTCCCTTATAAAAAATAATAATAATAAACCTTGAAAGAAAAAAAAAATCGAATAGAAAATAAGCTTTCAACTATAAAGGGTGTGTCTATATACCCAAAAGAAAAAAAAAAGCCTTTTCTGTGTGTTACGTCAACAACCGAGGCTGTACGGGCTACCCACCTTACAATGAAAATCCGAACGATAATGGCAACCTGCTGAGAAATGCAGCGTTGATAAATATACACTACAATTTTTTTTTGTGAGTTAAAATCGAAAGGGGGGGGGGAAGGGAATACAGGAACAAAAAATCATATATAAGAAAAAAAAAAATCTTTTATTCTATAATAAACCCTCGGCGTCGCGTCCCTGTTTTTCGAACCCCCCTTCTTTTCTTCCACCCTTTGCAGCATATATACATGTCACAAAGAGGAGGGATATGAAACCAATTCATCCCCCCCTCTCTTCTTTTACCTAATGTTCAAAAAAAAAATTTCCCCCCCGACGCTTTGTGATAGACAAACAGGGAGGGGAAAGCGACGCTTATATTTTTGAAAAGACCGCGCTATAAAAGGCGGTGGCGCTCCGATGTGGTTGTTGTGTTTGCAGGTGCACTCGTTTTGGCTTTAAAAATAAAAAAAGATTGGAACACAGACAGTGTAGCGTCCCCCCCCCCCCTCTTATGGAACATCCTTGTTATACATTAGCCATCGGTCTAGCCTTGTGTATATGTTTTACAAGACCTGATCGAATCTTCTCCGGTCTATCGTTACACCGTTATAAACTTGGGTAAAGAATGATTGATCAAAAGGCTTGTCGAATGGCCTTACTTTCAACTGCTAGATTCTATTGGAAACATTTATATTTTTAAAAAGATGGTTAGAAAAGGTCCTTATTGTTATTAAGAGAGTTCTTGTGTGATTTGAAGAATGCCCCAACAAATTGTCCTCTATTGAACGTTGCAAAGCGTCGAGTATATAGATTCAAAGATGCAGCGATAAACTTTTATTGTAGAAAAAATAAAATAAGGATAACTATCTCTGTGGCCTCTTTTCTTGTTTCCCCCTTTTTCTTCTCGTTAAGGTCCCTCTCTTTTAATAACTTAACCAAAAGACTTGAGAAAACACACGAGACCAGTAGCTTATCAGTTAAGAAGGCCAACTGGCGTCGGTGTAATCGATGGCTCCTCGTCTAACCCTCCCAATTGTTCATCACGGTCTCTTATATAGTGTCAATAATAACTAACACACGAAATCCAACTCAACCAGACGTCTATATACTATCGCAATTGTCTATACACACACACACGTCTGTCCCCCCCCCCCCTTTCAGACTTTGTTTCTTATAACTAAAACATGCTTATAAGAGAAAATCAGGAGACGTTCAGACTTGCTTTCTGTTATGTCTTCAGGACATGTGTTAGATATAGGCTTTAAACACACAGACAGAGGGTCTTCCTCTTGTATAGGCCAGAAGGTTTTTTTTCCCCTATACGGGTTAGAAAAAAAAAAGGAATTAAATTAAATTAAAAGAGAAGGGGGGGGGGGGTTGTGGCCATGACGCCATTAGGAGCTTCTCTATTTGTAAGGGGGTGGTTTTTTTCTTTTCTTCATCCATCTTTCAGCAGAGTTTTACACACACACACGTAAAGCGTCCTCTAACTCCCCCCCCCCTATGAGGAAGTAGGTCAACAAGAAGAGAAAATAAAAAAAAAAAAACCTATATGGTTATATTCGACATAAAAATGGCGTTTTTCTTTTCTTACTTGTTATTTCACTTTTTCTTTTTTTCCCCTTCGTTTTTATACAAACGCGAGACACCCTCCCCAATACACACACACCTCTTTTATTTATAAGACATATGAGAGTATAGAGAGGGGGGGGGGGAGCAAAGAGAGATCCTCCTGGTACAAACGGATGATGTATAGGTGACCCTGCGTTTCTATATACAAAATAAAAGGTGTGATCTATCGATATGATATGGAGGGGTGTGCACGTATAGAGGCTATACAATATAAGGAAATGCGCGATTATGTGTTACGTACGAAATCACCGGTAAACGTGTGGGAATTTTACAAACAAAAAAATCTTTCGATTTCCTTACTATACCGTTTTTATACTTCCATTTGATATAAAGCTTTTAAAAATATAATTTTAAACCACACAAATGGTGTATATAGACAATATATACACCTGGAGTCGCAACAGGTTCGTCTAAACCTGTCTGAACTTGAATCTCATTTATGTTTCTTGCCTTTTAGACTTTGAATTTTTTTCAAAGTCTATTCTCCCCCCTCTTTGCATGTTGGGGTGTTTTGGGGGTTACCCTCTCCAAAAAGAGAAGGTGCTTTTCTCAAGTCTTTGTTCAACATAGAGAGAGGGGGGCGAGAAGGGACAGGTCAAAGGTGACTCACGGGTCTCGACTTGCTCGCCAATGATTCATCACTACACATAGGTATATACATGGAACATGGAACTCACATGTTTTTTCGAGGATCTCCCCCTCCTCTCTCTTTTTTTTTTTTGAAAAATATAAAATAAAACAGAGTGTATCATACAGTGAAGAAGACCCCACACTCGGAGGTAAAAAGCTAACAAAACAAAAGAGAATCGAAATTGAGGATTGCCCTAACGGCCCCCTTCTTTTTCTCTCCCCTCTTTTTTTTTTACACAGGTATATATATAAGAAAATGAGTCACCCTCCTCATCCCCCCTCTTGTTCAACTCGTCACTTGTTTCCTGATATGGCGACCCACGTGACCTCCTATCGCATTTTATGGCCGTTGACTATTGTCAGGTGAAACCGTTATAAAAAGGACGGTTTGGTATGATTCATAAAGCACCTGAGAGCAATGGCTTCTACATCTCAGCTTTAGGAAATCATCAAAGAAGATGTATAGCTTTATACTAATGATCCAGGCAGAGCAGCTTTGATTTCCATATGAACGTATTAGAGATCATCATCTCGAACTTAATCGTGGGAATGTATATGTGATCCGTTGCGTATATGTAGAATTGTGTACCATCATCCGAAATTTCATAACGAGCTGCTCTATCAACACTGATGAACCATCTTCCTATATATCTTAAGTTTCTTATAATAAATAAATAATAACACGTATAACCCCATCATACATGCAGCTGTCTATCAATCTGCACGCTATAGATATCTCCTCACAGCTCTAACTCTTACTGTTCAAGAAGAACACACGAAACAAAGTTAAAGATTGAAAATAATAAAATAAAAAAAAAACAGCAGCTCCATAAACTCTATACCGTTTTTAATGATCGAAACTAGCGAGTACACAACAACAAGCCATTTTCTTTCTTTCCACTTTTAATGTTTCCCAAATGGGTTGTGCTGCTTGCACGCGTATATACACCGGTAACATAATTTTCTTTTCTTATACTTGTGTGCTAAGAAGAAGAAGAACAGTCCTGGTTTTTATTTTAGCCGTGTAGATAAATTGCGTCGGTCATATTATGAGAAGAAGAACGACCCCAAGGGTCACGAAAGCCGGAGGCACCGTGAAGCCTTTTCTTCTTCTTCTTCTACTGAAACAAAATTATAATAACAATAATAAGACCGAAGTTTGAGAGAGAGAGGGGCAGAAGAAGAGGGGAGAAAGAAAAAAGTCCAATCAGCTGACATGAAAGGAGCTAATGTGATACGAACTGCTACTGTTGAGAACAAGAATATATACGAAAGAACATTAAGCTACCTGCTGCTGCTGATTCTTTTCGTGTCTTCTCTCTCTTTTCTTACATACGTATACACAGCAGTTGTTTTTCTTTTTATTATTTATTTCTAAATGATGATCACCCCGCCCCGACTTTGGTCTTTAAAATAAGAAGAAGAAGAAAAGCAAAACAACAAGAACGACTATAAAAAGAAAAGACGATTGTTACTATAGCCTCAAGTATAGCAAGATCACAAGGTCAACAAAAATCAAAACACAAGAAGAAGAAGAAGAAAAATAAAAAAAGCATAAAATTACCCATATATACGCTTCCATCAATCTATAAATATAAATATATACCTGAAACGTACAGCTTGATGTGTTATACCAATTTTCTTATAAATTAAAGATGGTCATCAAAATAGGTGGGTTAACGTTCGTTTAAAAACATGTGAAGAGGGGGGGGGGGTTATGTATTCGCTGGACGTGTTTGTGTCTGTTATGGCAGTGTCAGTCACGTGACCGTGTTTAGTCTAGCTCGAGTTTTCTCTTTCGGGGAGCCACTAACAGCGAAAAAATCAACACCTTTTTGTCCAGGGCCATCAAACATCAAACATATAAGGGAAGGGGAGGATGGGGCGGCAACCGGTAGACGCCTCCTCACTCATGTTCTAATATTTATAAGACCTAATATAACGAATATATACACATAGATGTCTACATATAAGGAATAAGCATATATAACATAACAAAAGGAAATCAACTTGGTGAAAATTGGCCCCGCGACGCAGTGATTATTATAAACATACACTGGGTCACGTGACTTATACAAGTATAGGCTATAGCACTCGATATAAGGTCACGTGTCGTCAGACGTCGTCCAGTACTCAACGGGTTGAAAGGCGGGCCACTCACACATCCGAAATTGCTCACTGTGCTGTGCATTTTCATTCGTCAATAAGCTTAACGAGCAAAACACTTAACATGTACAGCTTTATATTCTATTGATGGTATATAACAGTCGGGTTAGATTGAATCGATAGGCATCTAACCGAAATAAGATCATCGAATTAAAACAGTACACATATAAATATAGGGCGTGATCGGGGTTCTGTTATAGATGTAGAAATCGATCACGGGGATACTACAGCAGCAGACGAGTAGCGTGAAATATTCATCCCGAAAATGGCTATCGCAAAGTGTGTGTGTGTGTACACACCTAATATATTTATGTACGACCCTTAACACGCATCCGCACAAAAACTTTTGGCCGGAGATTCATGTGGAGGAAGCTTGCTGCTGTCACCGGCTGGATCCAATAACTCGCATCCACCTATCGCCATCCATCTTTTTATTTCTCTCTCTCTCTCTAGAGGGGCACCTTTTGGGTGTGTTGCTGGAACCCATACAAGCTGTCCAGCAGTTTGTCACACTGCACAGTTTGCTCGCAGATAGAATCCATCAACTATGTGATACGCATCGAATGTTTGGCTGCTGCTGTGGGAAACAAAAAAAAATTATAATAAAAATAAACAAATGCCTGTAGCTAGTTTCAATGAAGAGGCGCTATACCGAATAAATTTTAAAAGTTACATCATACACCTTTTGTTAAGTAAAAAAATAAATGGGGGGGGGGATGGTGCGTCGTAACACTTAATATTATACGATCCTGATAGTCTATAAGCAATAGATCACGGCCATATCATTGATAATTCATCCGGAAAGGAGCGATTATATGGCCGAAAGCCGGACCCTTATTTTTTTTTGACGTCCATTTAAAAATGTGGCCAGAGCTGGACACGCATTGTCACTGTTATGTATAGAGTCTCTTCGGATGTGTGCTGCAATTCCCACGTTAACATACGAGCGCATGTTATTCCCTTTCGCTTTTTTTTTTTCTATAATATAATGTATACTTTTATAGCTATCTAAAAGTTAAATGTATTTTTTTTTGTTATTCTCCCCTTTTGACCAATTCCAACTGTCCGGCATAAGAAAATGTGACGCCATTTCGATCAGCTCGCCCCACAAAAATTAGAAAAATCTAATAACATTCATTTGTTATATACTGCATCATACCCCGCCCACTCATTTCCGAGAGAGGAACTTGTAATTTCTTTTAAGATAATGGACGATGCTATATGTATAAATAAATATTTCTTTTTTATTGTCCTCTGACCGACGTCGTTGTGCACCGCTTGTTTTGCATCAAACTGCTTTTTTTCAAAAAAGGCCAAATCGGATGTCCAATGTCTACCTGTATGGCGGTCGAGCGTACATAATCGACCGGCAATGGGAAATAACGGACACACACATCACACACAAAGAGGTGTATAGACTTCTATTATCCCCAAAAAAAGAAGAAAAGAAAATCGGTTACGCAAGTTCTTTTTCCCTATACACAATTTTGTTTTTTTCATATAAAAACACCACAAAAGGGTAATATTCCCCCCCCCAAAGATATTGTGTATAGACACCGAAGAAACGGTTATACATATCCCCCCCCCCCTTTTCAATTCAGCGGGACAAGGTTTGCCGCATCAACGGAGAGCGTGCCGGCCACACAGCAGCAGAAAGGCCTCTACGCTTAAATAACAATCAGTATGGTTTATTATGATAATTATGATTACATTTTTTTTTCCAGATCTTATTCCCTCAAAAAAAAAATTTATTTAAAGTGGGAAAAGAAGGGTGACAACATAGAAAAGCCGGCCAAAAGGTTCTAATGTCATGGCCTGTGCGCCATCACACATACACGGACAGAGAAGGGAACCCCATACACACAGCACTAAGCACAAGTGAATAGATCCGATTTCATTTCTTTTCACGTGCCAGGGAGCCTTTCTTTATAGGCCTCTCTCACACACACACTTTTTTTTGGCCAGCTATAGTTGATGTGTGTGCCCGCTCATGTGTGATGAACCACTGCGAGCTTGTGCCCGCACAGACATTGACTCTTATTTTCTTTCAATCTCTCCTACTGTTATACACCCCTTTTCTCTATTTATATTTCTTTTTTACTTGACTGGTCGAGCTCTTCAAATATATATAAGAAACTATATATATATAATTGAAACCCAAGTCATTCGAGTATATATAGAGGCCTTGTGTGTATTTTCTGATCTTTTTCTTTATGTACAGTTGATTTTCTTGTTGTTGTTTGTTGGGAAGCGCTTGAAAATGAAACAGCCACGACAATGATGTTCTATTTATTTTTTTTTTACTTGAAAAAATAAAAGAGAGACATAACTCATTGTCGAGTGGGGGCGTGCTGGTTGAAATCAAGCAGAGACGTTATACAGTTCCACTAAAAATGTATATACAGTTTAAATAAAAGAACATAGAAAACCTATCAATAAATATAATCCACCGTACGTTATATACAATGCGATGATGTATTATAGAATCTTCGTGTAAGAGCTCAAAACTATGATAGTCTAGTAAGAAAGTCGTGTAATAACAGTAGCTCTGAGATGTGTTCCAGTCAGTGTTTGCGCGCACAAGTCTTTCTTTTCGAGAAAGAGAGAGGGTGCGACCAGATGACCTGTGACCCTATATATAGGAGTCTTTAAAAGCTATCCATCTTGCTCGGGTGTCATGGAGAACGGAGAAGATGGCAGCAGCATCGGCTTTAAAAAAATATATTTTTTTAAATGCACAAAGATTTTGAAATGAGTCGAAGGAACCACAAGTGCGCGCTGCTGCTGCTGAAATTTCAGTGGCACACAAAACTGTACACCAAACTTGTGCTCCATACTTACTTCCACTCTCTTGCTTTTTTGGAAGTTCTTTTTCTATATTTTTCCTAAAATTTTTGGCTGCCTCCCCTCTCTATCCACTTTCTGGACACAAGGCAGACAAATAAAGAAACAAGATCCTTTTATTTTCTCATTGCTCACACAGCCCAGCAAAAGGGGGGGGGGCCCCACAGCTCATGTGCCCTATCTCAAATAAAATATTGTATTTTTTAAAAATAAAAAGAAAGAAGACATAAAACGAATGACGACATGCCAACGTATACTAAAAAGAAAATAATAACATTCGCCCTGCTTTAAGGACGGGAGGGATTTAAATATATAAGAGAATAACACAGCACCATATTGTGCCAACATGTGAATCGTATATTCAAAATTGATAACGAGGTCGGTATATCGTGTCCCCCCTTCTTTAAAAGGTTCATCAGCGTATCGCGCAAATTTGTACATCTGCCAAACGATCGATCAATCAAACGACATTAAAGAGATGGTGGATCTATACACACATGGAAGATATATAGGTCAAGCGCACCTGTTTTTGATGGCCGATCGAGAGCAACAATCAACATCTATCAAAGCTATATAAATGTTTAAGGAAAAGAGAGAATTCGAATTGGTTCACTTGACTGCCAGGGACGCCCCCCCCCTACATCTTTTTCTATACGGTGGACATGATCACTCTGCTGGCGAAATAACACACAATAGCCTTTCTTTTCCGAACCCAAAAGGGTGAACTGTAAACATGTGTTATCATATATTGAATTGCTGTTTGTTTGTGTGGACATGTTATACCCCCTTCTCTCGCATAGCTCCAACGCATTCAGATATATTATATAAACCTGTGTGAAAAACACCGACGCCATATTATACAATACAAATCCCACTGATTGTTCCACATTTCCAGCCTTTCATTATATCCAAAAGGGATCGATTCCAACGACCACATGATTACACACCGAGCGCAGAACTTATATAAATTATTCTCCTCCACTCTGTGTGGTTGAGCAAATACATATAACAAGTGAGCGTTAGATACTTTGTGTGTGTGCTGTATATACACAAATCGATGATGGTGTGTAACACGAAAGGAGTGTTAAAGCCTAACTAGAAAAAGGGAATAGACTGGACTCAATCGGTGGCGAGTGTCTATTCAAGTTGGGCCGCATCTCTCACGTCCCTCCTGATTGGGAACTCAGCGTGCGTTTGACAGTTGAAGGGGGCTTCCTAAGTTTTTTTCGAGATTCCTTTTCTTTTTTTTTTCAAGCACACACACACACACCCATTGGTATACAGCAAACAAAGTTTTCTAAAGGCTAATATATATACGTGATATCCAAAAAGGATTTCCAAAGCCAGACTTCTTATATTATATGTATAAGAGTGTGTGTGTGTCAACAATCAGCCCTATCATCCAAACGTTCTGTGATCTCTTACTTGTGTCTGTTGTGATGCCCTTCGTCCACGGCTGTACGTGCAGTCCAACTCTCTTTTTTTTTAAAGAGAGAAAAACACATCAATAGATCTCCCCCCCCCCTTTCTAAGGGCCGTCTAGCCTAGTTGTAAGCTTGGGCCAGTCACCTTATTACAACAGACGGAGAGACTATAATCAGTAAAGCAGAGTAGCCTAGGATACACATGTTAGACTTTTTATTTTGGCTTTACACTCGGTCGAACCTTTTCAATACAATGAGGATGATCATTACATGTTCAACGTAGCATAGACGTATATAACTGAATAGCTATACACTATACATCTATGTGGATGTCACGGTGTAGACCATCGATTAAGGGCCGATCAACCCATACACCAACTATATCAAATGTGTTGTCCTCGATGTATGTAATCCATCGCAATTGTGGGGCCTATTCAATATCGACTTTGAGGGCATATTGCATCAGCATCATATACGCTGATTTTAATTCTCAAAAATTTCGAGTTGTGTGTGTGAGAGACGAGTAGCTCAACATGATGGATGACGGCAGGTGTGATGGCTATCTTTAAAAAAAAAGAGGGAAGTAAAAACCCAATTGCCTGGAGAGCGTGTTCGTATCAAGTCAGAGGTTATAATCTATACGATGTCTTAATAAAAAAAGATTTTTTATTTAAATCCCCAGGATTATTTACAGCCGTCGTCATCAAGGACCTTGTATATATATAGACCTTGATGACGTCGTTGGCCTCTTTATTTGCGTCATCGTGTGACCTGCTGTGTTTAGATGCTCAGTTGGCTTGTTATATTAATCCCACCGTTCCTTTGTGTATAACGCCATAACCAGCAAAGGACGTTTATGCGTGGCATACACACACACACATCGTATTATCCAATAGGAAATATGTACATACAATTGTCGAATATATAAAGCTGTTCATCCGAATTAGCCGGACGTCGGTGTGTTGCGCTTTATATCAGGATGTGAGCACGGCCAGGAAAAGATGCGATTAATAGGCCCTTTTATGTGCGTATTTAGGACACGTCAAGTGCAGCTGATGGGAAATTGGACGCACAAACGTTCCCGAACAGCGTCGGAGTCGGAACGGACGTCAACCCGCTGCCAATCTCCTCCTATAACAATTCCCTTTTCCTCCCCCCTTTCTTTTTTATTCCATCTCGAGCGTGTATATAAAGAACTTAATCCTCACATAGAATGCCACACACTTCTTGTGGGCCATATAACCCCACCACCCCCACACATCCAATCACCTTTATCGCTCCTAAGCGATCGATCCGCACACACACACAGTAGCTATATATATATATTTTTTTTTCGGTTTGTATATATTCACACAAAACAGTAAGAGTGTGTAACTCTTATTGCGCGGTGCAAAACTTATTTTTTTCTATTGTCAAAGAACTTGCGGGAAAAAGGGGGGGAGCTCCCAAAAAAAAACGAATCAAGTAAGCTATAAAAGGGCACACACAGAACATTATATAAGCTGTGTGTGTGTATTTTTCTATAAGGCCTATATATAGAGACGTCGTGCATGAATATAAATGAAGTCCGGTTTTCAAAAGTCCGGTGGGAATAAACCACCCGTGACTGTAGTATGCCGTCCATTTTTTCCAATAAACATTTAGACCTTTAACACACACACACACATACTGTACACTATAAAATGCGAAATGAAAAAAACGTGACCCCTTCTATATCGAGTCCGCAGCCTTTTTTTTTTCACGCCCCATTATTTTAAGGGAATAAAAAAAAAGGGAGGGGGCTTTTTTTTTTATATCCCGAATTGACCATTTTCTATTGTCAATTGCAATCATCGATCCAACCCTCACGACCCTCATCTCTTGTGTTTATCTTTACATCGTTTTTCTTATTTTCTATATGCATGAGATTCAAGTAAAAAAAAAAAATAATAATAAATGGGAGAATGAAACGATGGACTCGATTCGATTCATATGGTCCCCCCCCCACTTTTTTTATGATGTGCATTTTATTCAGAAGGGACAGCTATGTAAATATAGATCACCGATATAACCCGTTTGCGCTTCATCGGAGGTTTGTCATTTTTCTATATGAAAGGGGGCTAGGTCCATATGTGATGTAATAAAGTATATGTATAGATCTCTATATAACCCTCTTCTCTATAATGCAGACTTTTGCATAAGATCGGACAGTGGTTAATGTTCGGTCGTTTCCTGTTTGCCTTTGACTCTTTGTAATATATCCTTAACAGTTTGGGGGAGGGACGCAGAGGATCTCCAAGGATTTCAACTCGTCGATCTTCAAATTGAAAAAAACTAAGATTTATATCGTGTCATCTGTAACTGTTAAGAAAAAAACAAAGTTCAGATGTGCCTACATCACAGTTTCACGCACACACAAAGTCCTCTTATACAAAGACTAACTTTCAGAGTACAAAGTCTGCGCATATACACACGTTCCAGGTAGATACAATAACTTCCGTTTATGGTTGGGAAAACAGTTAAAAGAGTATAACCCCCCCTCCTGATAAGAAAGATGTTGACACAAATTTGAACACGAAATGTGTCGATCTCGTATCTCTGATTTTTTTTTTTTTTAAAGGTACCCTAACAGGTGACATCCATTAGCCAGAAAAGCCATCAAGTGCATAGCGAAATAAAGCATTTTCTTTTCTTTTTTTTTTATTGTTGAACATTCAGAAGCGACCGCAGGGTGCATGTGCACCGAATGTGTTATACTACTACAGAAAAAAAAAACTATACAATAACACTATATGTAGTTTAGGGCTGCAAGTGAAAACTTGAAAAGGCGAAGGGGGTGAAATAGAATATATCTCCGCTTGACAAGCCAGTTGAAAAAGAAAAAATGAATTTTCAATTGTCAAGTGGGAAAAAGCAAAGTGGAGCTTTATACAGGGCATATATATAGGCCGGAGCACAACAACAACACGAAGGGGGTGGAAAGAAAAAATCCGTCAATCACAAACTGTGCTGCGGCAGGACAATATGTGTATATCGTCAGTGATCAAAAGAAAGAACCCACCTAAACGCGAGAAAAAGAGGCGAAATAATATTGTGAAAGGATTGTTGACTGCAGGGCCTAGAAGATTTGCGGCCCGGCTTTTTTGTGCGCGCACACGAAATCTGAAGCTTATGTACACTGCGCATAACGAAAGCAAAAGACCTCTACGTGTGTGTGTAAAGCTTTTTTCAATCGGTCAAAGCACAACAAAGTCGTGGCCTCCAATAGAAATTTTCCCCCTTTTTTTTTTGATGGGGGAGAGGTAGACTTCTTTTGTGATAGCAAAAAAAAAATATGAAACATATAATTTCAAAAGAAATTCTATTGAGGCTTATATGTGTGTGTGTAGGGTACAACACCACACAGAGAGAGAGAGCGGGCTTGTTAAACTGTGTTGAATTCTGCGATGAGTAAATGTCAATCACTTGGCTGTTGGTTAGCCTTCTCAATGTGGCCCTCAACCTAAATATATAAAAGCGCCAAAGTATATAGACGTGTCAATCTTGATAGCGAGACACATCGTTAGAACAAGCTCAAATGATTCATCTTTTGGCTGGCCATAAGCTTCTTTTAACTTATAATATACATGGACATCAGCCAATAATATGTTGGGGGATTCAAACATTTTTTTTAATGGGGCCAAGAAAATTTGAAAATGGAATCGGATTTCAAAAATATTCTTGGCAATGATAACGACCCTTTTCGATTGTGAAACGATGCGAGGGTTTATATCTACAGATTCAGCGTCATATATCACAGCCCGCATATTTGATCGAGCCGGTCAAGCTCTTTTGATCTATGTTCTATTTTAGTTATACAACCACCAATAATTGGATTATCATAGTCCAAGATTTTATTCGCTGTGCAAGTTAATCGTGTATACATCAGAAAGAGATCAGGGGGTTGTGAAATCGCAAAAATGTGCCCCCTCCCCCGTGTTAGTCCCGACAACGTATATAAGGCTGAGAAATGTCACGAAACTTTCAGGTCGTTTATTATTATTTTCCTCTGAGATTAATGTTTTATTCTAACACAGCCGGGACAATATAGTTAACGATGTTGACGATGCGCCGGCAAACAATTTCGCTCAGGTCTTTATTTTTTTCCATTACGAGGTCACGTGGACAGCCGCGCTTGACCATCAAGACGATCATCATCATCATTGCTGGACAACGCGCAATATCGTGGTTTGTGTATGTGGACAAATCAAATCACTACATTTCCCCCTTCGTCATTGATGTTTCGATGACGCCCACTATTCAATGAATGTCATTTGTCTTTTTTTTTTTTATCCGACGGACATAAGAAGAAAAGGGACGGACACATTTTTCGGCCAATGTTCCACACACGTCGTGTTTGTATATAAAACGAGAGCAAACACGGACAGCTATTTATTTGCGGTGTTTATAGGGAGACAGTTTCTGATTATCGACTTGATTGTAAGGGAGCTGACGATGTGTAACGAACAACATTTCGGCCAGCCGTGTTAACAAATCTTATAATGTTTTTCTCACGCTTAATGTGTTCTTAGCCGTGTCCCGCATTTCGGGGCGTTTTATATACCTATTTGTAAAGATTACACGTTAACTACAAATATGGATGAAATAAAAGAGGCGAGCTAAAAATTGTTAAGTTTATTTCGCTATTGTGTAATGTGTCCCATAGATTTACACAGGAATGTTTGGGGGGGGGGGGAGAATTAGCGTCTTATTTTTTTTTTTGAAAGCTTTGAAAAAAGGTATTGTAACAGAGTCATGATAAATTGATGTATCAATTTTCAGCGTGTCTAAACGATTTGTTTAAAGAACGAAAAAAAAAGGGGGAAATATTAAATTTTTGAATCGATTGGGAGGGGGGGATTGATTCACAGTTATAGCGGAAGCGTGTCGAAGAGGAACAAGAAAAGCGGGACGTGAATCTGATCCGGCCGTCGTGTGAAAAAAAAATCATATAATATAAAAGAAACGAGGGAAATAAAGTTGTGGGTTCTATAACTGTTAGATAGATGTATACACACACACACAGCTCTCTTTTATGTGTTACGTAATCATGATGGCTTCAAGCTGTCGTCACCCCTCTTTTTCAAATGCGTATATCCCGCCCTTTTCCGGCTAATGAAGATGAATCTGCCTCTTATAATATGTAAATCAGTCAACAAAAAAAAAAACCCTTTTTCTTGAACGCCATTCACGCAAATGTGAGCGCGCACTCTTTGAAAATTCAAATCAATTGGCTTCCCATTTTTTTTTTCTAAAATAAATATTTAAAAAAAAAAACACACATAAAATTGACTCAATAGCGTTCATATCTCTATCTTGTAAAGTCGTGATTCCCAAAAAAAAAATCTTCCCCATTCAAAATTTCTACGAGCCTATATTTCAATATCAAAGATCGATTATTAATGGCGCTGCTGTGTGGCGTATATACTATGGACCTCAAAAAAGGGCTATAAGGCACAGCGTTTTTTTTTTAATACTGACGCGACAATGATCGACGACCTATCCGGTCTTCCTATCATCCGTGACGTCACGCAAATTGGATGGCCATTTTCAATAAACTGAACTCAGCCCCCGTCGCTTGCATTTGAATAGCCATAAAAATATACACACGAAGAAAGATATAGGATAGCAGTTGAGAAGAATCTAAGAAAAAAAAAAGAATATTAAAGAAAAGGGCCATCCAACGGCACCCGAGATGATCGTTTGGAAATTTATGTTTAATGGGCGCATGCTTCCAGCAGCGTGCACGAACGCACCAGGCTAATTATCAAGGGCGTCGGATGCGATCTGCATGTCACGTGCCAGCATCTTCACAACAACCAGGCAGAAAAAAACAAACAAACACATAGCCAAGCTTCTATGCAAATGATATGCTCCTTCAAATCGGGACCATTATGTGTATGATTATCGCGGGAGTGGGACGACAAGAGGAAATAAATTTACAGGAACAATTTTTATTTTTAAAAAGACCTTGCCCTTTCTTTGACGAGTCAGCACGAAAAAAATAAGATGATGAAAAAAAATTTACACTGGGGAAATTTAGAGAGCGGCACTATACATTAAGCCGGGAGATCGTTAACATGCAAAACAGGGCAATTGGATGAGGAGAAGGGTAGCTATAGAAAAAAGAAAATGGGAAGTTGAAAACAGATCAAGAGCGTGAGCCATAAAAACGATGGACGATTATAAACTGTGTTAGATATACATCCATGGCGTTATACAAGTGGAAATTAAATTAAAAAAACAGATTGCTCTGATTTCAATCAAATAATGGAAAGAGGCGACGTGCAAAAATGGCACAGTCATTTGCCTTCCTGCCTTTAACGAGCGTGACTTTCATTTCTTTATCGATGTAATCTTTTTATGTGTACAGAAGAAATCGATCCCACGAACGCGAGAAATCAAAGACAAATTAAAAAAAAAAATCAAACAAATCAAAAGGTGTTTATAGATGAATAAGATGAACAGCAGCACGATGTATAATGTCATATCTGATGATGTAATCGAGCTCCCGCGGGTGCACGTGTTCATCGCACTCTGCATTATAAGCTGGTCATTTTTTTTTAACATAATACCTTATCTAACCCTCCCTCCAAAAAAAAACCTTTTCCTGATTATCTTTTTTGCTTATCAATAGTTTGGGTGAATCATATTGTCCGCTCACTTAAAATATCGATCCAAACCACCTGCATCAACTTGAAATTACTCCCCCCTCTCTCTCTTTTTTTAGCCTCCCCCCTACACCCTCCTACCATACACTTTACTGTTTACTCCACCGGCTTATACATATATATTTTTTCTCCATAGCTTTTAGTTACATTCAAAAACTGGCTAAAGGGGTGACTGATGTACGTCAACCCCATCTGCAGTGCTGTAACATGACTGACAATCGGAAACAATGGCGTCATTATTATTGTTATTTCACTGTCTCTCTCTCGTTTTTTTTTTGTGAGTCGTTTACTGGTGGAGGGGGAGGAAAGATGTGTACAAAGCCACCTGGTGGCCATTGCTTAATGAGAGCTATATGGCTATTATAGCTCTCTAACTTATACCTCCCCCCTCTCTCCTTATATAGCCCCCCACTTTGGCGTCATTCCCTACACACATAACACACATAACATAGATATATATATATGACTATATATACCCCTTCACCAATTAATAGGCTAGACAGTATGAATCAGCAGGGGGTTATAACTATATACGAACAGTACAGAGTATAGTTAGCCTATATGTATATACGGTGCGCTATTATACGCGTTGTTATATACACGTCAGTCCGGTATAGCACACACACAAACACACGTGTTCACGGCCATCACTTGCATCACGGAGTCAATCCTTGTGTGTGTTTTATACTATCCCCCCCCCACCCTTTTTTTTTCTTAAACTAACAAGAAGTGAAGCTTATTCGTTTTCAAGGTATATAACAATTGTTGCTTTTTATACAAGAGATCGTCAAAGGATGTTGTATAATAAATTTACGATGTTTCATCCTTTAGCAGTTGCCGTGATTCTGCTTGTATTTTTTTTTTTACGATGAAGACAGAGCGCGTCACGTCGTTACATTTTTATACTGCTTCATTATCAGCTTCTGCTGGCTGAAGGCGATGTGCAGAAGTTGAGCGAAAAACATTTCGTTTGTTGCCTTTCCCTTTTCAAATCTAAATTTTTTTTGAGACGTGTCGGGTTATAAAAAACGCAGGAGATGAGTCGTGCTGAGAATAACACCATCAGGCCATAGTCAGGTTAGTCTTCTTCTTTTTTTAATCTCAGTCAGTAAAGGTAGTTAAAAAAAACTTGTGTGTTAAAAAATACGGTGGAAAGAAAATAAAAACGTTCGGGATAGAATCAGCAGTTTCATTCACACTCTAGCCTTTCTTTTTATGTTTTCGAAAATAAAATAAAAGAAATGAAAAAAAAAAACGAAAGGGAAAAAAGCGATATATCAAAAAACGAGGACGGCCATAGAATATAGGAATACATAATTCTTTATGAGTATACATTTTTCAACTGATTCCTTGTATATTCCCCCCTCTTATATTGGCGCTTTTATTTCGGCCGTTTCAACAATTGAGGAGAAAAAAAAAATTCGATTGGCTGCGCTGTGAATGCAAATCAAAGAGCTCGGCCACTTCATCAAATGGACATATTCCGTTCGCCACTGTATATAAGAGAAGAAGAGAACCGCAATCAAGAGGATATATAGAAAGGGACTTTGTGTTATGTGAATAAAAAAAAAGATCATCATCACCATGTCCTAGAGGGGAGAAGAGCGTCCACCCTCCCTAGCGGCATTATTGTATCACTGAAAAAAATCACCCCAATTCACCGACACAAAAAATAGAAACTTGCGTTTGTACATTGTGCATTGAAAAAAAGCGGCGGCGGTCAATTATCCATTACTAGAGGCCAGCAGTTTCTATAGTGCAAGCAAAAAAGAGAAAGAGGATGACGAGGATTTATGTAGCATCCAACACCTCGTTGGCAACCCCTCGCATCTGATCGTTCACGATGCTCGAGGGATCCATTTTCAATGCAACTAACTATATCCCCCTTCCAATTTTTTTTTTCTATACTAATGTCTATGAAAAAAAAAACAGGAGCTCATCCATCCTGTTCACATGGGCAAATTGACCGCAATATTTCATCATGTCCGCAGAGTTAGCGACAGAAATCGCCGTTAACGATGCATCAAAGCGAATGGCACTATAGAAAAAAAGATTTTGATTCGATGTTATACTTCCTGTCGTGACTGCATATCGTAATACAAAGTATGAACGCGAAACATATAAATGTTGAAAAAAACTCTGATTTATAGACATAGCTGTTTACATGTGTAGTGTATAGTTTAAGTCTACTCGAAGTTATATACTATATATAATGTGATTAAATGTACAAGGACAGCAAACAAACAAGCGGCGGACTGTCCGTGTAAACGAACCTGTCAATGACGGTTGTTGGATGACCGGATGCCTTTAATCCGGCCTGGTGGCTCTTGATGCTGGACCTGCGGCTGATGGCCGTGTCCCTCTTATTTAGTAACATAGACTGGAGGTCACGTGACTATACACTATAGATGTTAGACTGACCGGAGCTCATCTTCTGGTTGAATAGGCTTTCACAATTTTTCGACCACTGGTCCATTTGGCGTCTTTCAGTTCCAGTTCATGGAACTGCGCTGTCCCCACCACCCTGAGCCACTTGTTTCCAGTTCCAATTTCAACTGCTGTCCATCACAAAAAAAAGAGCCTCCCTGAGTGAGGTTTCACCATGACAATGATGTGCCTCTATACCAGCCCTATATTATATGAATTCACTCTGCTTCTATAGTTTGTGTGTGTACATATGTGTGTGTGTGTGTGTAAACGTGAATACAATATAGCAGCATTGAAAAAAGGGAAGGGAGCAAACTAAACATAGAGGAACAAGAGTATAGAGAGAGGACAGTTTGAATCCCCGGCGCTCTTTCAAGATAAACGACGCTCATTTGTTTGCATGTCAAGACTTCTTCCCTTTCCCCCTTCCTCTTTTTTTCTCTCTTCTTCCGTTAATATACTTTTTTTTTTCGAGTTTTCTGTGTAGAGATGCAACATCTGAGCGCAGGGATGAACAGCGAAAAAGTCAGGGGAGGGGGGAGGATTTTGAAACATATGAAAGTGTGCAGGGCTTCGCAGCCGGAGCAGGTCACGTGTACACACACGGGCTAATCGGCCGACATTTCCCACCAACGAAATTCGATATATGTGGCAATGTGAGAGACGTGGATTAATTACATGTTACATAGCCAAACCGCAGCAGTGTATATATGTGGCCTTTTTTCTTTTATCAGCACTATGAGGGAAGAGAGGGACGCGCAGAGACAGAGAGCGTCGTCGGACGTCGTTGTTGCATCTTTGGCCACCATCTCGTTGACGATCATGAGGCCCATCATTAAGAACGCAATGTCATTCCGCCCTTTGCAGTCCATCACTGCGCGATAGCATCGGTTGATGTGCGTTTTCTAACTCAGTGATTCCCAGTTAAGATTGTCCAATGCGTTATATGTTCTCTCACTTTATATATATCCTTTAACCCATTTCTCGTATTGTGTTATAGAAAACGATCTGTTTAATGCGTTTTATTTATTCTTTTCCTGTTTTTTCTACATGTGGGGCTGTATATACGTACATATATATACAGGCCTTGATCAGTATGCATCAATGATTATTGACGAACAGATTCACGCTTAGTTTCTCTGAAAAAAACAGCTGTCATTCAATCCTTGCCGTGCCGAATCTCATCACACGCCCCTTGCAAGTGTGAATACGAGTGAAATGTTGCGTCATATCAAAATAAAAAAATCCCCAGACAAATTTGAATAAATATGTCTAAAGTATATATTTCTTCATTTTTTTTTTCAATTTACTGCAACCTTATTTGAATACACTAATCGGGCATAGCGCTTTATTGCCATTTCAAAAGAGAGGGGGTGAACCTTATTCCGCGTGTGGTATATAATTCCGCACGAAAAAATCCGTTCCATGGAAAAAAAAAAAAATTCTAAGAGAAGGGGGTTCTGGAAAAAAAGAAAAAAAAAAGCGACATTACGTGTTGTATTCAACTTCGCTTGATTGATCACGCATTTTTTTTTTCTTTCTTCACTCCGACCCCCAGGTATATAGACCTATTTAATCTCTTTCTGTCGCCATGGAACGTATGCGGTTACACATTTTTTTTTTCTAAACAGAGAAAGAAAAATAAAAAATAGAGGCCAAATTACCGATGTTTTCCGTACTGACGATTTCACTGTATGCGACCGATTGCGGCCTATCGTAAACTCCCATTACCTTTGGTTTGTTGAACCAATTGTTATTTTGCATACATGTATATACACGGCTCTTTTGTGTAGTATGCAAGAAAAGGGGGGGGGGGGCATTCGAACAACGTGTCAACGAGCCCCTCCAAACCATTGAAATGCAGAAAGGGATATAGTTTGAAAGAAAAGAATAAATAGTATATACAAAATCATAAATCAATCAACATTCTCCGCATTAAATGTTATCGGGGGGGTGGGCGTTTTGTCTTTCTATAAGCGTGTTCCAGCACCGCGCGGAGATCTTCGGCAATGTCTATGTCAATTAAAAAACAATTTCAACCCGTGCTGTCGCTGACGTCTGAGCTCTTAATGGTGTCGTCTTAATGCTCCCTATATATTATGTATTTTAGTTTTTACAAAAATAAAGGGGGGGGGGGGAACAAACCGACGCCATCAGGAAGCCCTTAGAAATATGCGCTAAAAACAGAACGGGGTTAAAAAATAAAAGTTAAGAAAATAAGTCTTGAGACACGTATATGCTAGGCCCCCAAATGGTATAAAGAACGAGGGAGATAAGTGTCAGATTATTTATTCGGTAGTTAGAAGCGTCGGGGCGCTGAAGCTTAACGTGAAAGAGGGCCCAAACTCCTCAAGTCATTTTCCAAATGAATTTCATCCAAAATTAAATTTCTTTCGCTCTATAGGTTTTTATGATTTCTTTTCTTTTTTTGTTATTGTGGCCTGTTGTTATTGTTATTCCTTTCCCTTCAACATAAAAAAAAAAATGTATTTTAACATTTCGAGTTGAAAAAAGAAAGAAATCCAACGTTCCACACACACACTTTGGGAATAACGTCGACCCACTCGAGATAACCATCTAGAAATTTATTCAGATCGAAGAGGTGCGAGGCCCCATGGACGGCCCCATACATGCAGCGATTCACCTAGGCGACAATGGCCCGGTATTGTAAGTGTGTTCGGAGATTCTGAGGAAGCTAAATAAAAAAAAGCTTGACGGAAGGCAGGTCCATCAAAGACGTATATAGGTAGCCCCCACTCACATATGCAACGTAGGGGTACAGAAGAATGAAAAAAAATTCTGTATTTATTTATACATGTATATACCTTTTTCTTGGGGGGACCTTTCACTTTGGGGGTTTGATGGAATAAGAAAAAATACGTCAACGCTGCTATTGTTAGCCGAGGGGCTGTTTTCGCGGAGGCAGGTGTCGTTCTATTATATGCGCATATATATTTAAAAAAATAAAAAATAAAATACAAAATACGGCGAGAAAAAGAGGAACCTTTAAGAGCGACTTTATTTTTCTTCTCTCTTTTCATTCACTCACATTGGGGGCCCGATCATCGGCAAGGTGACAGCACATCGTTGCTGTGGACCTCTCTCACTATTTCCTAGATACAGGCCGCAAAAGTTTGTGTATATTCTATGGTTAAACCCGCAGTGAATAAGCTTATAAGGGAGAGAAGGCCCCTTCTATATATTTGTTGAATGCATATACTCTTTGCTTATAGTTCCACAGTTGCTATTGTATACTGTTTTGGCTCCGTCACGACAACATATATGTAGTATAGCCCAAACAGGTATATAGGACATTGAGATCAGGTGAGGAATACTTATTATAAGCTGAAAGAAAACAGTACGAAACCGTTTTTCTTGCCTTTTTATTTTTCTTTTATTTCTTTTGACGCTTATGGTTATACATAGAGTGACAGTTTTTTTTTTTCGGCCCCCAAACCATAGGGCGCATTATCGATGACGTCAGAGATTGATGGATCTATTGGCCTTGTTATAAACACACACTTCTCGCTGACCTGGGAAATATGTATATCATCTCAATGTGTATATATATACAGTATCAGTGTCTACAATGGCAATGATGTTCCCTGTGATTCTTGATGGTTTCTATTGCACATGTACATTTTGAGAATAGAAAAAAAGAACAAGAAAAAAAAAGGTTAGAAGAAATAGAAAACACACCCCCACCGTGCTGGACGTTGGATGATGGATCTTTCCTAAAGCCTCCCATCCGGAGTGAAAAAAAAAGAGAGGGACTTCTTATATACGGACATTACGACTTTTACAGCTAAGAAATTGGGAGGGGGGGGGGAGTACAACAGCGAAAAAGCTCACGTCTTGTTATCATCCAATCAACAGGGAGAAAGGGAAACAGGGGGGGGGTTTTGCCCCCGTAACAATACGCAAGCGATTAACATCTTTTGTTTTTTTTCGGCCGTTTTTCCCTCTCTGATTTTTGTTGACGCAACTGGCAAAACGTGTAAGCAACACAGAACTCTTGTGTGGGAAAAAATCAAATAGTTATACAAGAACAACAACAGCGACGCAACCTACCAATTTTGACGTCCATTTCTCTCCAAAAGAACAAGAGAAACTAATGGTTATATGGGCCGAGGGTAGTGTAAGGTAATATATGAAACAAACCTTGTACAAGGTAAGGGCCTCTATATCAGCATTTAATTCCATCTAGATAGATCGTATGTCAAACTGCTGTTGAACAGCACCACTAAAAAAAAAAATGTTAAAAAAGAGGATCAATATTGACTCTTGAAACCGTCCATTTTCTAAAGGGATTATTTTTTATGTCGGATGCTCGGCATCGTCAATATTGGGAGAGGGGGCCACGCTCTGAATCATATGAGCGGCTCAACGAGCCCCCGCATCATGCTAAACAGTTGGAAGTGATTTTCCATGTTGGACTTTTGTCCTTTTTTTTCAAAACGAACAAATCCACCGGAAATGGTCGTGAGTCAGGTGCATATTTTTTTTTTTGAACCAATCCCCCCCCCTCTGCTCTCTGCCCTCTCTACGTGGATACCTGACACATCGAGGAAACATGCATAGCCAAAAAAAAAAACCAGTTCCTAATATACCCTCTCCCCTTGTCTGCTCTTCAACTTGTTGCAGATGTCTTAACGGGGGGTAAAAAGTTAGTCTATAGTCCTATACATAACAAGCGTTTCGGTCAGTTCCCCATTTTGATATATTTTGAAAAATGACTCACCTTTTGTTATGTATGTTTGTGTGTGTGACGCACCATCATCTCTAACTTGCTCGCCTCCCTCGCTTTATCTTTCTTGTTTGAATCTCTTTCCCTCTCTTGATCACGAATTTTCAATGAGTCACCTCCCCCTCCACCGAACTCACCGTAATGACTCAATTGAATAATGAGCTCAACTGACTGTGTCGGGCCGTTTATTTCCTCATCGAGAGGTTGAAAAAAGGAAAACACGTCCGTGTCTATACTCAAGGCTGTGTTGTTGTTGTTTAAAATTCTGTATAGTATAATTATGAGATCAACAGAAAAACGGTAAGATTCAAGTTGTTTTCTTGGCAACAAAAAAATAATAATAATAAATGTACACTATAAGAAGATGTTCTTGTGTTACCCTTTTTTTACTGCCGCTTTTCTTAATGTATATCCTCGCGCCCATTTCCGGTGTGGATTGTTTAATATCCAGGCTGTGTATAATTTTCGGTGATATGGAAATGATGGACTACCGCAAGTGATTAATCGTTCCTTGCAGACATTGAAATTTTTCGAGCTATTATATATATAGAATAGAAAACTGTACATGATCATTATGTATAGTGTATACTTGGTCCGGCTGGAAATGCGGTAGGACCTTTATTCAGTTTCATTTAACGATCCGTCATTCCTTTTTTTTGTGTGTGTTATTGTTGTAGATTGTAGTTTTACTTGAAAGGGAAGAACAGAGCTTTGCGTTTGTTGACCGCGTTCAAAATCAAGTTGAATTGAATTGGATGCTAGAAGAAAAATGAATATAGCTTTTAAATGGTCCGCTATATAGTAAGAGCGTTTTTTGGGGAGAAAATCGGATTATTATTCTGTTAAATTGAATGTTGGATTGTGTCAATAGAGCAATTGCAGATTTGGCCATTCTTCGAAAACGGTAACACCCACTCTTGTATGCTAATGAGCAATTGGATGACCTCAACTCGTATTTTGCGTGTTCAACAAGCAGCTTCCCCCTTTCACCCGACAGCGCGGACATGGCCTACATTCAATTTTCGTACAACCCGATTATGGTATAGAGGCCGACGTCATGCGCGGTTTTATTTCTTGCATATTCAGCAGTAAAAAAAAAATACAACGTCAAATGATGTCACCTTTAATTTCCATTTGGCCCGTTTAATTTTGAGATCATCGTCCGTTCAATTATGCAAAATCTTCTTGTTCAAATCATCTCCTTCTAAAAACTAAGACACCGATTAATTGTTATATACGTTGATTTGAACACTGGGCTATTCCACTCACGATCTGACTCACGGTTTGAATACACAGGTGAAACGGACACACCTCCTCTTTTGAATCTAGATAGTTCCACGCCACCTTTCGTGAAGTTCGGCTAAACAATTGCCGTTGGTCAACAGTTATAGGTTAGATTCATCAACAAAAATAGTATAAACACCAGAAAAATGGAGAATTCAAACTTCCATCTGCAAACACCCACACGTTGATCCGGGAAGTAACACTAACGCAATGATGTTCTATAGCCCCTGTGACCTACAATCGACTCGTTGGAAACACCCAAAAATGTCTCAGACGGTATTATGGAACGTTGAAGGAAAAAGTGAAATTTTCCGGATGAGGTATGTATACACATACATGGTGATGCATTTTACGTGCGATCCGTGTGTTTGGAAAGCGGCTTTCACCCGAGCTTGATGACCTTCTTTTTATTTCTTCTTCCCGTTCTGTGCTGCGCAACACGAAGATATCTTTCTTTTCGGTTTGCGTTTCTCCTTCTTCATTCCATGTGTGTTTCTCTTACGAGCGTGATCCTCCATAGTGCTCCAGCTGCTGATATTTTAATTCCCTGAAAATAACAATCATGTGGCGCTTGATTCAAATCATTTTCGTTTGTCTGCTTTTGCCGGGTGTATTGACCAAATCTTTGAGTGCCGTCGAAAAGCCGGATCTGCCCGACGCGTCTTTGCTGATGGAAGAATTCTATCACACCGTCGAAGCGGCTGTGAATCACCTGGTCGTGTCACGCGACATGCACAAACTCGTCAGAGAAAAAAGACAGTTGAATAATAATTTTGGACAAGGCAGTTTCGGAGGATTCGGACAGGGCTCCAACGGACTCGGCGGCGGAGGAGCCGGAAACATATTCACGCAAAACGGCCTGACGGGAGGCGTCCTCGGAGGCCTATCCGACGTGGCCAATTTGGCTAGTTTGGGTACCCTAGGCTCGGGAGCTGCATCCGGAGCACCTCCTATCTTGTAAATAATAATTCCTATAAACACATTTCTCGTATTATATATATAATATAATCTTCTTTGTGTTAATTTTACAATATCCCCGGCATAGTATATACAGATATTTTTGTTTGCTTCATTTTTAAAAAAAGTGAGAGCATTGTCCTTATAAACCAGAATGTGTTTTTTTATACACGGTTTTTTCTCAAGTTACACGCTCAGCAGAACGTGACACTTTCTCTTACTCGCGCAAGTTGGTTGAATGGCATTTTTCTATAGGCTCCAAAAACTTGTTTGACTTTTCTCCAATTATTGAGGAAAAGGCTATATTTTCTATTTGTTGATATATACACACACAAATCAAAAAGAGAGCTTTCTATAGTAACTCTCTTATTGCACTTCATTCATGACTACAGGCAAGGAGTTGGACAGGTCAATAACATGGTCAAAACTGTTGTCGAACTGGACCGAATGAAATGCGCATCGCGTTTAGCTTGCGAGTTTATGGCCAACAGGTAAAACTTTCTATTTTTTTTTTATATACGTATTGTCAACATTCATTTAAAAGTTTATGTTGTTATTTCTTTGTGCATTTTCTATAGAGGCCTATTTAATCGCACTAGCGCTCTCGTTCCTCCCACCATATTTCCCGCATTAAACGAAAACGCACAAGGGGCGTTGAATCTTTCACACCCGAGCACCTTCCGGTCTATTTTAGGGTAAGGATTTCTATTCTTTTATTAAACGGCTTATAAGTTCCGTGTCTTCATGTAAATCTTGTTCAAGGCCCCCTATGTATTTTTCTTTGTGTGTGTGATTTTGTTAGCGTTTTGCAATTGATGCGCTTTCAAGAGTTTGGAGCTTACGCGCCTATCGAAGCGGCATTATGGGGTGTGGCACATCGGGACACCAATAGGTGTCGAGAGCAGTTTACCAAATGTCCATCAACAGCCGAAGCGTTCATCACCGAATTAAATAGCACACCTGGAGGCCTGCAGAGCATGCTAACGAATTCATTACAAGCCATTCGGAATACTCTACCAGGTATATGAGCGTGCTGCAATACGGATTTATTGAAAGAGAAATAATAAAATTGAATACGATTGACTGTTGCAGATGGAGCAACTGACACGGCACCACAAACAGCGGCAAGTGTGGCCGAACTAGGCGGATTGGGGTCTAATTTCGGACAGCAAACAGGCGCGGGATTCGGATCGTTCGGTGGACTGGGTGGACTCGGTGGCAACCAACAGTTTCTTAATCCTTCGGGATCGCAATTTGGGGGCAACCAGCAGCAGTTCTTTAATCCCACCGGTGGGCAGTTCAGTGGCAATCAACAATTTCTGAATCCTGCAGCTTCGCAGTTCGGTGGTGGCAATCAACAGTTTTTGAATCCGTCCGGATCGCAATTCGTTGGAAATCAACAGTTCCAGAACCCTGCGTTTGGACAATTTGATGCGAACCAACAGTTTCTCAATCCGGGTAGTGCACAGTTTGGTGGTAATCAGCAATTTCTCAATCCGGTTAACGCACAGTTTGGTGGGAATCAACAGTTTCTCAATCCCTCCGGTACGCAGTTTGGCGGACTAGGCTCCAACTTCGCCACTGGTGGGCTCGCTGGGGTAAATAATTTCCATCCAGGTAGCTTCGGTACTGGAACACTTAGTGGTGCAAGCGGACTAGGTGGAGTGAATGGACTTGGGGGTTTGGGAGGCCTAGGTGGTTCGCCAGCATTAAACGGCGTGAACGGGTTTGGTGGTTTAAATGGACTCGGTGGCATTAACGGTGGGCTGGGCGGTCTATCCGGATTCGGAAATCCGAGCGGGTTCGGAGGTGTTTCTGGACTCAATGGAGCTTCCCAATTTGCTGGCCAAGGCTTCCAAACAGCAGGTCTAGGAGGATTCAATAGTTTGTCGGGAAATTTTCGATCGGGAGCTGAGGAGGAGAAAAACAAACTGAATGTCCATAAACCGAAATGGAAGTGGGATTAAATCGTTAGCGCATAACTTATCATATGCAGGACGTATGAAATTGATCTACCGTATCTAATATCTAATAAACTCTATCAACTGAAGGCAAAATTGCGTGATGTTGTCTGTATTTGTTTTCATGTGTTTGAATTATTCTCAACTCATGTTTGCCATGCCATCTAGCAGTCATAGTTAACAACAACTCTAAAAATGAAAAAGGATTTCATTGTCATAATAATATTGTTTATTATAATTTTTAGTTAATGTTTCAATGAAGTAGTGAAAATGAAATACATGTACCGCCAAAATCGAATCAAACATAAAAATTTTGAAATTGTTTGGTGTGTTAAACTGTTAATGAGATGCAAAGAAGTTTGGTAGACGGTCGTCGCTAGAACTTCGTAGTGATGGGCAAGAGAGCTACGGCGCTAGATTCATAACAAATTGGTGGGAACGAATTTCACATTTCTGATTAAGCTGTGTGTTTATTTATCAGCAACAGAAAAACTTAGCGATGGAGAAGATTTCTCGAAAACTTGAGCAATCTAAAGGCAATGCTTTTTTGCTTCACCAGGTAAAAATGTTGAAATTTTTTCCTAACCTCTTCGAACCTTCGAATATCGTACGGTCGTACGTGCGAATATTGACTAACATTCTTGAAACTTTGTCTGACGATATCACTCAAATTTAGGTGTTTACCGAAGTGGAACACCAATTAACAAACAAACTGATAGAACTAGATCGTAAAGATGGTGAAAAAATAATTGAATTAACTTTCTTGTGGAATCATTGTGGGGACCCTGATTATGCAGTGGCTTTTGAGGCCAGCCATGCTGTTCTCAACTTGACTCTTAATGGACACCTTGGGATAAATGAAAGCATTACTGCATTACTCTCAAGTGCTTCAACAGCTAGGTGAGTACTATGATTATCCTAATATAGCCAAACTAAATGTAACCAAAAAATTATTCTTTTTGCAAAGACATTATGGTCTGTTGACTGACACTGTTGCACAGTTGATGCTACGAGGATCATATCAGGGAGGACGACATCCATTCATTTCGTTGTATGAGATGCAACCTGACTCGTGGCCTTACATAATGCAACAAATCAGCAACATCATTTCGTGTGGGATGTTTGAAGTTCAAGCATTAAAGGAAATCAAACCATTTGTGATTTACATTTTATGTCATGGGCGCTATGAGGCACGAACTGCTCTTCTGTGCATACTTTTGGGAAAGTTGCATGTTGGAAAAAATCCTTTAATCATTGATTGGTTATTGGAAACTTTGGTGTGGCAACATCAACAGGTGTTATAAATTTAGATTTTTATAAAAAGAATATTTCTGAACTAATGTTTCAAATCTGGACTTTCTAGAATCATGATAAAAGCAGCACCAACTTCCACCTTATGTGTGTACAGCAGTTGTGTGAATATGCTATTTCACAAAAAGGTGAAAATGATTTAGCTAGCATATTAGCTATTCTCTTAACATCAGCCATGCAAACATGCCACAACAAATTCGGATTCGGCATTCACCACTGTGTTTTTTTGCTGAAACAGCTCGTCGAAAACTGCACATTTGAAGTGGAACCAATCGTGATGATGGTTGGTCAGTTTCTGATGGGGTGTCACGCCAATTGCTATGAACCTCTTTTAGATCTTTGCCGAAGCCTTGCAAAAAAGCGCTGCAACCCATATGTCTGGGGCATACTTCAGTGTGCGATCTTGCCTATTTTCCCGTATTCAACCAAATTGGAATCGAATGTGATGGAAATTGTTGAGTCAACACCAACGCCGTTTTTGGCATCCGATAAGGCGCCAAAGGATAGCATAAAGTCAACGCGATATATTCATCATTTGTCTCGTACGGAGTCGAGCATACAAATAGCATTAGCTACCGCAGAACTCGCTAAACGCCTCGAACATCATTTGCCACAAAATCTTTCGGATTCTTGTCGGTCATGCGATCGCTCGTTATTAACCGATGCAATATTTTTATTGAATTGCGCCGTGTTTTGGCGTTCAGGGCATATTTCTGCATTAGAAGCTGCTGTTGAATACGTTTCATCGACCAAGTTATATGCAAAATCTTTGCTAACACTACTTTTGAAGAAACTAACTACACCTTCGAATGGAAAAGCCAAACTTGCTATTCTTTATCATCTCCCTTCGTTAGCAATAGACAAGGTAATTTATTCGTAACTACAAAAATGTTTTAGTTCCTAAGATTTTAACAAGCCTTTTGTCATTTCCTTTTTTAAGACCTGCGTACCGCGAGTACTCCAGATTTTTGAGGCATTGTCTTCTAGTCCGCAGCTAAGACCTGTGAGAACTCGATTACTTGCTGAATTGTGGAAAGTAGAGGATCGCGTATACCCGTATTTGGAGAAAGTTTTGAATACGGACCAACAACAAACAGAAGAATTCCTTATTGCGAAAGCGGCAGCAATTGAGATCATCTGTAAAAACAGGTAAAAGTAAATTAAACTTTATAACTATAAAATTCTGTCTTCACTTGGGTTTTAGATCAGACAAGTATGGAGCGGAACTGCTATCCATAATTTCAGATTTGCTCAACTCCTCTCTTGGCAAAATAAGCACTGCCAGCAGTGCCACAATTGCCACTCTATCCCTCCGCAGTCTGATATCATTGTGCCGTGCAGAAGTTGTTGATTTGAAATCCGTATGGGATCTTCTAGCACCAAAACTAAACCAGGATAACCGAACGTCCGTAGCATCTGAAGTGTGCCATTTACTTGGACTGACAGCCGAATTGAGGATCGACAATGAGGAATATGACGAATTCATCCACCAAGCCATAACAACATTGTTTCGAATATCCACTACGGCGAGTTCGCCAGAAGTGCGTTGCATAGCGATCAGGTTTGTGCTTGAGATGACGAACAATTTTCTAATAATTTAGTTGAGCTTTTCTGTTGTATAGATCTTTAAGTCGTTTTCCCAAGAAAGATTTCAATTTGAAATGCATGCCCGATTCGAGTAAGGATGATTTGAAAGTGCCTGCGAAATATCTGCCACCTGGTAAAACAGAAACTGTCATTAAGGCTGAAGATGTACTCGACTACCTTCCGGGCGTCTGTTGGATGAAACTTATGGATTTCTACGATGACGAAATTGTAATGAATGGCTTCTCCGCTCTGCTTTCTCATCTGATCGAAGAAGAAATCCGATCTATGCCGATCTGGATTTATAAAAAGGCAGCTAACGATGCTACAAAGAAAAACGAACCATCCAACTATTCTTCGTAAACATCTTTTAAATGCAAGTTTTATGATTTCATAATTTCATCGAATCTCGCAGTTCGCTGAAAGAAGACAGTGTCCTGGCGGCGTTGGTTGTCTACATGCAACGAATTTGCGAAATCAATTCAGTCAGCCGCGTGCGGATGTCCGTTGCCTTTAAAGTGCTTGTCGGACCGTTTGAAAGGCCTTTACCTCCTCTCAACTGGATGTCACTTTTGCCAATCGCGCAACAATACGTATGTTTTATTCAACATTCTAGCGGGCCTCATTGATTTTTATCGAATTTTATAGAATCTGGAACCGGAATTTATGGAAATTGTGTTAAGTCAAGTTCCTCACTCCTTTTCCGCCCAGACTATTGCCGAAAATGTTTTCACCAAAGATCCTCTAGACGTAAGAAAAGGACATTTAGTATCTCAAGAAACTAATACTTCATTTTTAGCTTTTAGGGAAGAACAGCCGTCGTTGCTCTGTCGTATCTGGGACCTATCTGTAAGGCGCTGCCGGTGAAATCTGTGCAAGATTTCCTTTATGTGTTGTTGGACAATGAACAAACACAGATTACAGTAATCTTAACTCGATTACGGTACTCCTTAAATACGACTGATCCACAAATCCCCGCTGAAGTGAAGGAAACCGTTGCTAATATTCTAGTGAAACTGTTTCCCATTTTAGCTGATGATTTTCAGTCCCTGAAACAATTTGCAAGTTGTTTCTGCTTAGTTTCTGGCGCGCATCGCTCGTTATGCACGCCGTCGAATAGCACAGCTAAAAAGCTGATTGCAACGCTTCTCTTTGCCTCAAACGAATCCCACTCTAAAACGGCCTTGGAATTTCTGCTGAAAGCGTTGCAACTTGCGCTCTATTTACCACAGTAAGATACTATTTGCTTATGGCCAAAGAACTGTTTAACTATACTTATCAATTACGCATTCAGATTGGACAATGAAATCGTGGAACTGGTTCACCAGTGTATTGGTGCGAATTTCAAATCGTCGCACAGCTTCTTATTGCAGTTTATGTCGTACATTCAACTTACAGCAATGAAACCTCTTGCTGAAGATCAGGTAATATTCCTTTGCACGTCTATAGCGTAACCTACTAATTATTTTTATAACCAGAATTTTCTTAGTTTGATGGACACATTTGCTCTGGTCGTGGGTGTCATGTCTGATACGCTAGTGTTCCATCGCCAACTGAGCAAGGATGATCAGTCCAAGAAGTTAAGAGAAAATCTTTGGGAATATTTCTCCTTAGGCATGAGTCACCTGTTCGGCCAACCACAGTGGGCTGTGGTTAAGAAAAACGTGAGGCTCACCTAGGATTGATGCACTTTTTCATTTTTTAAAATCATTTTTCTAATCATTTGATTTTGCAGATGCAAGATTGGATTTTGACCATGTTAGACAACGAATACGTCAATGCTGAGCTGAGAGGCAAACTTCTGGACGTTCTTCCTTCTACAATTGGCGTAGATAAAGAAGTTTTTATTCGAATTTTGGCAATTTGAAGATTAATTCGAATTGAACCGTACGAGATTGAAACGGGACGGACAAAATTGCTGCATTTTTTTTGCTGGCCGTCCCGAAACTACTGCGTGCTATCTCGAGTTCTCCAAAGGTATTCAGACGTGCAAGAAAAAAAACTATTTGAAAAAATTGTTCTAAAAAATATATTTCGGGACTATTGTCACATTTTTTACTATATGCGTAGCTGCATAAATTTTCGTTAAGTTATTGTAAGATTATGCCTTTTTCCCGAAAGGGATTCGTCTTTTTTAGAGAAGACATAACAGGGACTACCATGGTACTGTTTTCTTCAGCTTGCTAAATTTTTTTAAACAATAGATGGCGCTAGCGTCGCTGTGAATAGGAACAGTTTTTGGGAGGTATTAAGTTTCATATATTTTGTTAGTTTACTGCTCTGTGTTCGTTCTTTTGTGTGCTGAGTTACCGAGAGAGACTCAGGTGTTCAGTTTTTTGTGTTTCTTAAAGTAGAAAAACGAAGCAACTTAAGCTTGGTTTCAAAGTTGTTTTATACTTTTGTCTCGCTAGATGGCTCGTTGTTGGAGAATCGATAAGAAGGCCGGTGGGAATACTGCTATACGAACGAATATCATTCTGTAGAAATTGGTGTTTTGCCGGTCTTTGGTCTATAGCAGTCCATACTCTATAGTGTTGCTTGGTAACCAAAAAGTCAAAAACCAACTGCATTTGTGCATTACAGTTTGCAGATTGAAGGTTGTGGTTGTACGTTGTAGATTGTAGTGCTTGTAGGCTGTATAGCTTGTAGCACGATGCACGATGGTTGTAGCGTGGTTATAGGTTGTAGTTGTACTGATGCAGTTTGTTTGCATTCTTTACCTTCTGTACTCTTCTTGCGATCAATTTAGTGTGTTAAAATCACTTTGATTGCTTTTTATTCAAAAACTAAAGATATTTGACCGAAATTATTACATCTCATTTGGAATCAGCGTGGTTCAACTTTGATTGTGTGATTCTGGTTTCATCGAATGTCTTGATGTGACAGTTGGCAAATTTGAGGACAAAAAAGGTAAGGGAAATCCCATTCCATATTTTGAACTATTCGATATAATTATAGAAATGCGTGAGCACGGCATTTCATTTACGATCTATTAGAAAATCAGCAAACTAGATCATGATTTCTGCCGTTCCCTCAATCACCAAAATGCTTTCGACAACAGGACGACAGTGGCGTCCTTCAATCGGACTGCTCCCGATTGTCTTGAAGATATATTGATTTTCATGCCCGGTGAGAAATTCCACAGAGTGGGGTTGTAATAATTTGGTATCACCGTTACAAAGGTATAACAAAAATGGAATTTTTTAAAAATATAGAATTACGTTGCTTCCCTGCTTCATTGGACAGCAGATTTAGCTCACAAGTCTAATGTGAAAGTGACCATGTGTCTGTTACCGAAAAGGCGAAAATGGCTCTCCCCATTCGCGACATCCGAATTCCGCAGTGTCATTCTGATGCACACCTTGTGAAATGAAGTGGAACATTTTGAACCATCTCAGGCCATAGCTGAAGTTCTAGGTCAGTTGGTTTTTTCTGCCTGTAAAGCCATGAGTAAAACTAATTAAAATGCAACTTATTGTGTTGTTTGCAGAGGTATTTGAAAAGTGGATGCTTTTTTAGTCCTTCGCCGTCAGATGCATCAAGAGGAACGGTGTTCACGCCCTCGACGTCATTGACTCATTGCTCACGTATAACATTGCGCTTCCAAATACGTTATACTAATCTTTCAATTTTTAATAGAAAACTTTGATGCATTGTTCTTATCTCGAAGTTATATCGACTCGAAAAGGCAATTTGGAAGCAGGTACTCTTTTGCTAGACATGAAGAACGAAAAACCGTAGAACCAGAAGCCGTGGAAACTGCCGGAGACTGGGTACCCTGTGGAAATGTTTTCCGAAAATCGTGGCCAAGTGCTAGGAACCCTCGTACCAGAACACCTCCAAGAGGCTTCAATCAGCCGGCCTGTGACGGAATGGCCGTTTTACGCTAAGTTGCGTCTCTTTCGTGGAGGAATTTTGAACTCGATGTACAACAAGATATCGTTACGTTTATATTTGCTCCCAAGCCCAGTTTGGATGACACTAGACACTAGTTAGTATCCAACACATCAATCGATCCCTGTTAACGTGCAATGTCCTTGTAATGAAAGAAACTATTACTACTCGGACCTTTATGGAGCGCTTCCTACATTGTGATTTCTTCTTGGCGAGAACTAACCAGACGTTCAACGTTGAAATGCAGTTCACCGACTATGTTAACGTACAAGGGGATATGGTGATTCACCTGACCGACATCAATGAAATGAAACTCAAGTCTTTGGAATAAGACGTTGCCAAGGAAGGAGACTTCTGTTTTTCTGGCATAAAGGTTTATTTAGTTAATTAATATTTTCATATTAATTTGTATTATTTTCATGTTTAACGTTCTTTTGGTTTTAACAACGGCCTATTCTACAACTTTGGGCAGTTAACCATTCACGGAAACCTGGCTGTAGAGGAAACTTTTAATAATCGGAATATTCCGCAAGACATAGCTCTCCTATACAGATCCTAAACGGTAACAAGCATTTTTGACCAAGTATTTTGAAATTTTCAATGATTTCATTGCTATTTTTTTTTCTACAGGCACACTCTTCACATCCAACGTCACCGTTGATGGCGACGTCATCAGTTCAGCGGGTGACATCATCTCGCTGATTACGGTGGCTGAATTATGTTGGATGATTTTGTTGCAGCTGCAGCTACGATAGGTGAGAACGCAACCATTTATAATGCACACGTACTTTTCAAACGACGTTTTGAAGTGGATAAATTGGTCATCGAAAATTCACTGGACGGCCATGATGTCGACGATATTGTTTCCATAGGTTTAAGAAGGAAAACTCTGGATTTCGTACAATGGCCAGAGATTACGATTCACGGTCACGTAACATTTACTATATTACTTCTTATTTCATTTTTAAAAATCACTATGCATGCAAATGTCAACCTACACAACGCAGTTCAAGTTTTTTTCAGTTTCAGTTTCGCTTTGCTTTATCAATTGAAATCGTTGTAGAAAGTGAAAGGCAAAATTAATTGAAAATATTCGCGAGAAGAGCTTACCTGTAATCCTTTTAGGTAAGTAATTTCCGCAACGTCGGGTTAAAATAGATAATTTCATGGGGGTTACAAGTAGGTTGAAAAAACTTCATATGTGTTCGCAACTTCGCATTAAAAATTTTGAAAAAGAGACGTAGACGAGAAGAATGTAAGCTTAAAAAATGTTTCCAGTCATCCAGATTCGAACCATCGTAATTTAGCATGGCAGTCGCGTATTATAGCGTGGCGCCATGCATTTAATTTTGCTGGTGCAATACGTAAAGTATTTAACCAGATGACCGCCAAAAAAAGTTTTGGTTGGGATGTGCGGTCTTGGCACAGTGGCTATCGCCATTCCCTTGTACGCTAGTTTCCCCGGGTTCGATTCCCGCCACCTCCAAGTTTCCCTTCCTCCTGCCCTCCAAGCCCGTCCTCCCGCCCGCCCGCCCTCCATGCCCTCCCGTCCCCATTGTTCTCTATGCATGTATGTGTGTCATCATTGAAGATTCATCGACATCATCAACTCAACGCTCAAGATATGCTTCAACGGTTCCAGCGCAAGATATGCATCATCTAAGTGCTTCAAAGAAGCCGCCTATAAAGGCCATCTATAATTACACGACACTACCACGCAACAATAACAAATCACAACAAATAGACACCTTACAGATGCGATGCTCGATCTAGTAGTACCGTTCACTACACATAAAGATCGAACCCGTAACTTGGCAGAGAATTGGTAGCTCGTAGGTTGTTCGTAAGACTCCCCGTGGCCTCTAGGTTCATGGATGCAGGCAGCTTATCATCGGGCCATGACCCAATTCGAAACCCGCAAAAACTTTTTTACGGGTTTCAAAATACAATTTTGTCTCCTTGACAACGACGTCTTATTGATAACTTGACAACGTCGCGTTTTCTCTTGTCGAGACGTCGACTGCCTAACACTGTCGCCTGCCGGGTGCCGGCATTTGAAGCATGTTTGAAGTTTGAACTTTGAACACAATTTTAACGGCTCAACGTGGCCAGTTACCGAACCAAATGTTTAATTAGCAGTAACGAAATTGGGGAAGTACGGGAGTAACTAGTCGTGTCGGCAAGCCTTATGATAGCTAAAACGAAAATTTAAACGAGAAATTCCATACATGAAATGTAAGTAAGTTGATATTTTAAACATCACATAAACAAATACTTTCTACAAAAACATTTTTTATATTGGTGTTCTCAGACTTCATTCAAGACAGGCTGATAGAATATTTGGATGTGAATGAAGAGAATGATAGCAACATTGCTGTCTACAAGTCGGATATCATTGAAGAGACGACTCATCTTGAAATTGAGCCATTTACTTTGCTTGGCGTCTGTGCAGGATTGATTCTGTATCCTCATCATAACCAAAGTCCATGAAATACTTACCAGTGCACCATGGGCTAGCGTGGCGTGCAACCAACGAAATTGAATTGATTCACTCCTCTACAACCTGGTTTACCCACATAAACCAATGGTTAAGATGTGCACCATCGACCTCATCAATGTCGAAAATATTTCCGCTGGCCAAAACGCTATGGTCGCGATGATGAGCTACTCTGGATTCGATATAGAAGATGCTCCTGTTTTAAGTAAAGCCTCTCTGATCGAGGTAACAAGAAATTTTAGCTTTTTCTTTTACCACCACTATTTTTTCAAATATTTTCATAAGGTTATGGGCTATGTGTGGTTTATAAGAATGTGAAATGTGTGTTGAAGCGTTACAACAATCAAAGTTCAGACCATGTTAATGGACCTATGGTTGATCCAACAACTAAGAAACCAACATGGAAACATGAAATTATTGACATGAATCTATTATTTGATAAAAGGTACTAATCAATAAAATTATGCCAACCGTTCCCGTGGTTACTGTTGCACCAGGAGCCCCGGGGACACCAGCTGCGGCTCCGATGCCAAAATATCGCGACGTGCCCATCATGTAAGCTCGTTCAATTTTACAGGATCAGTTTTTTAGAATTTATTGTTTAATTCAAATTTAGATACAAAGGACCGATTCCTTCTTATGTTGAGAAAGTTATGTTTTCTTCTAATGCCGAAGAGGCAAACATTATTAAAATTCAATTGCGGCAGACTCGGCTACCTGAAATCGGCGACAAGTTCAGCAGTCGACGTGGTCAAAAAGGAGTCACCGGTTAATGTCTTTCGTTGTGTCGTTCCCATTGACCTTTTTTAACCCTCAATTTTCTTTACTGTACCACTTGCTGCAGAACAGGAAGACTTACCCTTCACAGAGCTTGGAATTTGTCCTGATGTAATCATGAATCCCCACGGATTTCCATCTCGCATGACAGTCGGAAAACTGATTGAACTTTTGGCTGGAAAAGCCGGGCTCATGGAAGGAAAATTTCACTATGCCACCGCATTTGGCGGATCAAAGGTGCGAATTTAATATTTCATTTGGGATTTTGTTATGTCAAAGTTTTATTACAGGTCCAAGATGTCAGTGAAGAATTGATCAAACGTAGATACAATTATCAAGGCAAAGAGTGTTTGACTTCGGGAACAACGGGGGAGCAACTAACGGCGTACATTTTTTTTGGACCTGTACTCAAGCGAACCGAGATCTTATTACGGCAGTGAACGGATTTAATTTAGTTTTAAAATTTTAGGTTTGCTATCAAAAGTTGAAGCACATGGTGATGGATAAGATGCATGCGCGTTCACGGGGACCTCGAACTGTCTTGACACGGCAACCCACGGAAGGTCGTGCGCGCGATGGAGATTGACAAAGTCTTATATAAGTTCTTCCATTTACAGGTGAGACTTAAGGTTACTTTTTGTAACAATTCCGCTTCGTAATCGCCTCGCCCGTCGTCGTTTCGTGGTCGCCCCGTCATCGTATTATATTTCAATTCTGCTAATAGCCAACGGTATAGTTTGCTAATTCACAATTTCATTGGGCAATCTTAGCGATTTTAAAATTTCACAGTGCCCTGTTCCCCCCCGCCCCAATATTTGCATATCGATTTAATTATTCATTCAAGGCTACAGGAATTCCAAACAAGCGGCGTTCGTCCCCTGCAGGTGTTGTCCATTTAGCGCATTGAAATCGTTGGGTTTTTATTTATCGTGTCCGATTCTTTTGTGCGGTAACAAGAGCGCCGCATTTAATAAGAAAAAAAAGAAAAAGCGGGTCAGTGTGCCGCTGAATTAACAGCCGCGGCCGCCAATTTCTACGCGCTCAAACAGCCCACCAAACGCCTACATAGAAACTCTTTCAACCGGATCTTGTTGTGGACCACACACACTAGCCTACCAACGTAGATTTCAAAAGTAAAAAAAAAAAAAAAAAATCAAATCCGGTCTCATGGGGCTGTTGTTTGTAGAATTTGGGAGAAGGGGGCTTCCCTTTGCGTGACTGTCAATCACACCTGTCCAACACCTGATCCTCCCTCCGTGCGTAAATTGGTTGTATCCACTGACATCATATTCTTGTTTTTTTTTTCTGTATCGCCTTAACAGTTGCGTTGACGTTGTCCTTGCTGGTCTCGTGTACCTTGGCTACGTTCCATCACCATTCCAGCATCCATCCGGGTTTACATGGCCACAATAACCCGACGAGAATGTCAGTAGCATGGTGACATCCGCCAGTCAGGCCAATCATGTCGGCCCGTCCATCACGACGACCGCAACAATGGCGACGACAACAGCTCGCGACGTCGTCCGATACACGACGGCCGGCCCAATCGATTACTGTCGAGGACAGCCGGACAATTATGCAGCGGTCGAACCGGGTTCCAAATGCCGGCGTTACTTTCGCTGTGCCAATCAGTCAAAGTCCGTCTACTTGTGTCCGGGTAAACTGGTTTTCAATGGCCAGCGAGGCGTCCATCCCAACGACTATCAATGTCACAATGCATCCATCATCGAGTCAACTGTTTCGGCATCCTTACCAGTTCCGTCACCATTGCCAGTCCATTTGAAGCCAAAAACGAGGTATATTCTAATGAATTTCTTAAAAATTCTAAGAAATTTTTAATAATTTTGTATGGAAAAAATTAAAAAGGTGGCTAAGAATTGCGATGGAAGACCAGATGGATATTATCAAGACGGTGAATCTGGATGTCGGAGTTATTTCTACTGCGCCAGCGGAATGAAAGCCATCTACGTCTGCCCGGGCAAAAGCATCTTTGACGGACAACGTTGCGTCGAACCGGACAATTACACGTGTCCGCACAATTCATCAGACTGTCAATTGGGAGATACGACTGTCACCAATGGCTATCAGGCCGACTTGAATTCCGGCTGTCGGAATTACTATTTTTGCAGCGGAAACGGACACAAGTTGATCACGTTTACCTGTTCTGACGATCGATTATTCGAATGGCAAGAAATGCGTCGACCCGGCAGATTATCGTTGCCCGTCTGAGCACGTGACTACGACGGACAGCTGGATTCGTATTATTCCTATTCTCCTCCATCTAGCTGGATTCGTATTATTCCTATTCTCCTCCATCTAGCTGGATTCGTATTATTCGTATTCTCCTCCATCTCCTGCCCAACCGCAGACGTTTTTCGTCGTCAGCAGATGGAACAGCGCCACAACGGCCCGTCCTCAACAGTCCACCAATCCATCCAAAGATTATTGCGAAAAGAATTACGGATTTTTCCCCGTTGCCGGAACTGGATGTCGCCATTATTACATGTATGTCGGCGGATCGCGATCGGATTTTCAATGTTCGGGTGATACCATCTTCAACGGCCAAATGTGTGTCGATCCGTCACAGTACACTTGCCCGGAATCCATCCACAAAGCGGATTGCCTAGGTAAATCGGATGAAGTCTATCCCCACAAGCAATCTGGATGCGGGAATTATTTCCTGTGCCTGGGGGAAGTGCAAATGAATCTAAGTTGCCCGGCTGGCCAGCTCTTTGATGGACGCAGGTGCGCAGACAGCCGCCGCGTGACTTGCAATGATCCCGCTGTCATCGAGGGTCGCACCAATTCAATGCAAAGTCCATGTGCTGGAAAAACGAACGGCCTTTATCTCGTCCAGAGCTTTCCTGGATGTCGTGGCTATCTCTACTGCCGGGCAGGCCGTCCTTACGGAACCTCTAGTCGGTGTACCCGAAGTGAACGATTCAGTGGCCAGCACAGCCGCCGTCTACCCAAATACGAAGTGGAATGTCGATCGTCACTCGATGATAACGAAGGCGAAGAAGAAGATTACATGATGGCCGAAGCGTCCGCCATGTTGGTAACGATAATCACTGACGACATGGTAACGACCACGCCAGCAGGCAATTAGGTTTAACGTAATTGCTTGTTTCAACCGTTTTAATCATATACATACATGTACACATCAGAGAATTGGACCAAATACGTTTTGATTGCTTCCTTTTCGTCTTTGGCTTGATCCGTTTTATTTATTCCCTATTGATTGCCAAAACAACGACATTTTCCTCATGTAGAATTCTGGCTTTTGTTTTGATTTCGAAAAAACGTAACAATCGATGTTTGCTACATTTTGTCTTGTTTCTGTTTATACTGGTCGCATTTCCATTTTCTTTATTTAAGTTTAAATGTCTTTACTGTTAGTGGCAATTACCCGAAGGGTTTCTAACCACGTTTTTTTTTTTGCTGGTATGGTTTTTTTTTCTGGTGTGGATGGGTTTAGTTCACGATTGCCCCACTAGATGATTGGGTTTAGTTACCCGAAGGGTTTCTAACCACGTTTTTTTTTTGCTGGTATGGTTTTTTTTTCTGGTGTGGATGGGTTTAGTTCACGATTGCCCCACTAGATGATTGGGTTTAGTTCACGATTGCCCCACTAGATGATTTAGTAAAGCGAAAATAAAAAATAATAGGTTTTCACGTGAAGGATAGGGGGTGTATTATTGAAAGAGAGTCAAATAGCTATTTTAATTCGGAATGATGAATAGTATAGGATCACTACAGAGTGATTAAGTGTAATTGTTTTTTTTCTTAGCGCCATTAGCTAGTCCCTTCATTTGCTGTAAAGAAATGGGTCGTTTGAAAATATCTGATATGGATGCAATAAAAGAGCTCGTCTGGATAAAATATACGAGCAGAGGAAGCAGTGTGAAAAACGAAAAGGTAACTTATGTTTTATGAGGTTCTATTGAGGATTTATGTATGGCTGCAGTAGGTGTAGTTGTTATTATTTAAATTGAACTATTTTTCTAACTATTTCTTTAACAAAATATTTTTCTAACTATTTTTTTAGCAAATAACACAACAGCTCTAATTCTAGCATTTAAAAGCCGATAGAAATAAAGATTACAAAAAAACCGAAAATAGCCCTTCGGGTACCTTGCTAACGCAGGTAGCTGACAGTTCACGATTGCCCCACTAGATGATTGGGTTTAGTTCACGATTGCCCCACTAGATGATTTAGTAAAGCGAAAATAAAAAATAATAGGTTTTCACGTGAAGGATAGGGGGTGTATTATTGAAAGAGAGTCAAATAGCCATTTTAATTCGGAATGATGAATAGTATAGGATCACTACAGAGTGATTAAGTGTAATTGTTTTTTTTTCTTAGCGCCATTAGCTAGTCCCTTCATTTGCTGTAAAGAAATGGGTCGTTTGAAAATATCTGATATGGATACAAAAATTAGTTCCTCTAACACAGTCATTTCCCTAAAAATTTGTCAACTCGGAATCAACTTCAACTTTCTCGTCTCGAATTCAATACAAACCTTTCTTCACTTATAAATAAACTTAAATTGAAACTTCACTCTCCTTCTTGTAGTAAATCGATACGAGTTCCTTTGGGTTGGTCCAAAATCGTGTCGTTTTTGTCGCCATATTTCAAAAAAAACACTACAAACAACTTCAACTATTTTTCTAACTATTTCTTTAACAAAATATTTTTCTAACTATTTTTTTAGCAAATAACACAACAGCTCTAATTCTAGCATTTAAAAGCCGATAGAAATAAAGATTACAAAAAAACCGAAAATAGCCCTTCGGGTACCTTGCTAACGCAGGTAGCTGACAGTTATTTTAGGCAATGACGTCATTGGCCAGTTCTTGGCGTACGACTCTTCAGCCTTCGCCGTCAGATGGCACCAGAAACGAATCATCAGCCATTTTTTTTAGTATCGTCACAGACTCACACTCTCACAGTCGTCACGTCACAGTCTGTGGTATCGTGATGAATTATCCAGTTAGGGATGGTTTGTTTATACTTTTTCCCCTGCACACTTGTGGTAACCTACCACTCGAAACCTTTATCTTGGTGTTACACTGTTAACTTCATCTGCCCTGAATAGATAAAAGGTAAATAAGTTCTTTCATTTACAGACATGACTGAAGGACGCTTTTTGTAACAATCTCATTGGATCATATTGTAACAATCATTGGAGTAGTTGCCTTTTCTAGGCCAATCAACAGCCAATCATCAATGACCTCCTTTGTAGTCAATCATAGAATCCGGCAAAACCTCATGCAGTGACCATCTGACCACTGGTACTGGACACTGTGAGCTGAGATGGTGGTGTGCAGGAACGGAACTGTAAATAACTGCAACAATATCCCATTCTCCCTTTTTCTTTATTCGAGTGAGTATAGATTTGAATTTTCTATTATGATTTTAAAATTGTTGGTCCATTGGTGTGCAAGGGGAAATCTCTTTGAAAACTTTTTTTTACTCGTTACATGTTCCATTTAACTGTCTTCGGTTGACGTCTGGAATCCTAACTAGTCATATCAAAATCTGACTTTATCCCTTCAGGTTACATGGAAAGATGGCTGGAAGAGGAAGTAATTCTGCCTTAGCCCACCCAATCCAAGTCATTTTAATCATGATCTGAAATAGTCCCAATCAGGCCTTAACTCCAGATCCAGATGAAAGAGCAGATGAAGCATATGTTGTTCAGAAAATTCTTGATGGAGGTTAGTTTGGAAATTATTTCTGTCCTAAATTACATTAGTATAAATGGGTGGCCTTGTGATTCTAACTTCATCTTAATATCATAATAGGGAGAATGGTGAAGTTGAGTATTTCATCTAATGGATAGGTTTTTCAGATGTTAGTAACGTTTGAAAGTTTTTTTCAACGTTGGAAAGCAATCAAAATGACGAGGAAAAAATGAAAAGGAAAACTACTTACATAAAGTACAAGAAAAACATCTACCATTGAATGAAAATCATGAAAAAAGCGAGACAAGCTAACCCAGGAGAAGAAAACTGTGAAGAAAACAACAGAAGTGCAGGTTTGCTTTAATCGTTAAACTGAAAATCGTTAACTTTAAAGTTTTAGTTTTATTTCTTTTTTTTCAGCCAACACACGACTTTGTTTCGTCCGTCGCACTGTCTTCGCCTCGCCCGTCGTCCAGTCTTCGTATTCGCTTCGTCATCGCCTCGCCCGTCGTCGCTTCGTGGTCGCCGTCATCTCCTCGCCCATCATCGCTTCGTGGTCGCCGTCATCTCCTCGCCCATCATCGCTTCGTGGTCGCCGTCATCTCCTCGCCCATCATCGCTTCGTGGTCGCCCCATCATCGCTTCGTGGTCGCCCCATCATCGTATTATTTTTCAATTCTAGTCTGTTTAGAAGTCAGAACCGAAATTGTACTTTTAAAACATTGAAAACGCCGCATAGCTTTTATTAACAGTAGTGTACTTCTACTACTATCAGAATACTGTTAACCTTTTAAAGGAGAACAAAGCTCATTTTTTAGATTTCCGAAATTTTAAATTTCGGTTTTTCTTCCGGTTTTAAAATGACAAATAAGTCGTTATTTGTTAAAGTGTTAGAAAAAAGACTTAGATTTTCGTGATCCTCGTCAAATTTGGGGTCGATTCCATGTATCAGCACAAAATACCCGTAAAAATTCGCAATTTTTCCCGAGTTCATAAAAAAACGCGATTTTGGTCAAATCCGACTTTTTGCTATAAATACGTCATTTCAACCCGAAATTTGATAAGGATCACGAACATCCTACTCGTTTTGTTGTGGGGTCAATATTTCCGGAGATATTGGCCACTTCCCATTAATTCAGGAAAATTTTCGTGGCAATTTGCAAAAAGTAAAAAATGAGCTGTGTTATTCTAACAATTTTATATGTTTTCTGGCAAATTTTCTTGACAAGTTAAAGCTATGAGCTGATATCGATACAGTTCATCTTAAAAAAAAAAAGAAAAAACCGTTGTTGTGCAGCATTTTAACACTGTTTTATCTTTCCAAAACCAGCCTCTTCTTTGCCTCGCCCGCCATCTCGTCTTTGCTTCGCCCGTCGGCGTCTCGTGGTCGCCCCGTCCTCGTCTCGCCCGTCATCGCCTCGTGGTCTACCTATCGCTTCGCCCGTCGTCGCTTCGTGGTCGCCCCGTCATCGCCCCGTCGTCGTGGTATCATTGTATTTAGTTAAGTGTTTGTATTAATTATACCGTTGGCTGCCACGCCACCTTGATCCCCTTTTTTTTTAGCTTATAGGGACGGGCCGCGCTGTTCTGTCCCATGGTCTCTGCCATGGGATGGGACAGTGCCACTGCCCAAGATTCGCCTTCGGGCGCCGTAGGCAACGCACCATAAGGGACTTTCCCTTTTTCGATTTTTTGATGGAAAACCTGGGGGTGTGCGTTCCCCTAAAGGTTTCCATCAACAAAATCAGCCCGGACTTGTCTTCGGACAAGTCCCCCAAGTAGCTAGCGTAGATTCTAAGTGGCGTGGCAGCCAACGGTATAGTTAAGTGTATTTGTGTATGTGTTGTATGTTGTATTGTTAAATGTAAAACAGTGGTGGAATTGTGGGTGGATGGAGGGACAATAAAAAAATTTTATACTTATTTCAATTTTCTATTTGTTTTTATTTATATAACCGTGAAGTTGGTTGAGATAGGTATCGAACCTAAGACCTTCCATCTTACAAGAATTGCCATACCGGTGCTCTACCACTGAGCTACCATTGTTGAATTCGTACAAACTATATCTTAAACACATTTTCGTAACTTGAAACGTTAGTCAATAGACTATCAGATATCAATGGGGGGGATGATAGGGGGGGTTGCCAGGTTGGTTTCGCATCAGCCTAGAAACTCCAAGGTCCGTGGTTCGATTCCCAGTCAGGCTCCCAAACTTCCCAGGTGCAAGTCGAGTCGAGAAACTTCCCCGTTACGAAGTAACGGGATGGATATTTTGGCAAAGTTTGATATGATATCCAATAGCAGATTTTTTAAAATTGTTCATTGTAAGCGCGTATTATTTTAGTTTAACATCTTGCAACAGATCTTAAACTATTTTCTCAATTGATATTAGTGATTATTTATTCGACTCATTCAGGATTTGAACCTGCAATCTTCGGCGTACCATGCCGATGTTCTACCACTGAGCCATGAGTCATACATTCAGGCTGTCTATATTTTCGCGGTCAATTTAGTTCAATAAATTTGGACTTAGAATAATTTTGAAGCACGATTGTCAATAAATTTACATTACACCACATACGTTCGCCTTTGACTCAATTAAGAGTAAACGAACTCGAAATTATATTCATTAAATGTTTCCATTGCCGAGATTTGAACCTGAGTCGTTCAGATCCGCATGCCAACGCTCTACCACAGAGCTATGATACTCATGAAAATTACATCCAGGTTAGATATAAAATTGCGAGCCTCCACAAATTACCTTTACAATATTTTCTTTTCATGTTTTCTTGTAGTAGTGAAAAGCACTTGGCTCACCGGTTGAGCATTGGCATTGCAACACGATAGTAGCTGGATCGATCCCGAAAGAGGTAAATTATGTTCTTCAACAGTAGTCTACTGCACATGATGCACCGATGTAACCAAAGGTAATAAATGATTAAATTGCATACTACAAATTGAAACGCTCTTAAATGTGATATTCAAATATATACTACCAAACTACCATCTCCAGGATTGGAATGTCATCGGAGGTACGATAAAGGCAAACCGAAATGATCAGTATCCAGACCTTTACTCAGGCTTCAAAAAATCAGTGTTCTTGCTCTCATCCTTAACGAAAAAAATGCAAGTATCAGACATGTGTGCAAGTGCTCAAAATTTATGTTTAACAATTTTTTTAATGGCATTACTTTACATAATTGTGTTATACTGGTCAATCCGTTAGAAAGACATCGCAAATAACACAACTATCTTATATTTTTCTTGCATTTTTTGGAAGTGAATGTGCGTTTTCTCTTACCTTTCATCGTTAGACGTAGCTCCAATCGTCGTACTGCATGGTTATTACAGTATGATTACCATTTTCATATTCATATGCTTTATTTTGGTTATCAAATCGCTTCACGATTCTTAATCTTCATATAGAATTACAGCATAGTAGCTAGACGCAAAAAAAAGATTGTTAGAACATTTTCCACCGCATATTTCAAATCATGCGTACCAGTTCGTACGATGCAAACTGTGCAGAGCGGGACAACATCCTTAGTTGTTGTAACACCTTGAATTACACTTGCGTACTTTCCATTTGACACAGAAGCGTTAGAGCCGGTTTCGCCATGTGGTGGCCGAAACGAAGAAGAATATAGTACCTGAACAAATGTCCACAAATGACGCAATTCTCTCTTTAACCTGTAAACTGCCACTAGATCAGCCAAAATCGAACCATCTGATCTAACTCATCTTCTTAAGCGGGGTTGAAAATCATCCTGCCTTAAGCTGAACGAGAGCAGTCATCCACTGCATCGTCAGACGGGCGTAATGTTTGGCCACGATGAGTATATTTTACTCAATAACACATGTCCTTTTTCATCGTCTTCAGTACCTGTGAGCAGGAAAATGCTTATCCGCTTATCTCCACTGACCTTTCTTTCGAGATGGCATTGATCTCTTCCATCACTTCTCGTATCACATCCTCTACTCCTTCGCGTAACGGAGTGTCGATGGTGCGCCTGGGGTTAACAGTTTTCGTCGAATCGACGGACCGCGCTAGGAAATTCCAAGTCAGAATTTCTCTCTCATCTTATGGTACAAATTTGTTTAAACTGGGCACCAATCCTAAAAGAGCAAATGCAAACCAATGACGGAAATACATTTTCCAATGTTTACACAAAAGATTTTACCCAGCGTTTGAAGATCGTTCAAGTCAGGATGTTCCCACTATGCCCAGACGTTTGCGAAGTTGTTCAATCGAGCTGGCCATTTCTCTTCTGATTTTGAGCTTTTCATAGATTTTCTCTCGTATAAAAACTCCCTAGGAATCAAATTCAACTATTAGGAAAGCTTTTAAAAATTGTGTTCATGCTCAAACGGCACACCTGTAGGAAATTGTTGAGGCGGTACACGTGCGCATGTTCTTTGATGAAATGGCCCAGTGAATGCCGTTCGTCCACTAGAACTTTGATGGAAGATGTTCTGCATCTGTTGAAAGGATAAAAGAAAGGTAAGTATCGCAAGGATAAGGATAAGAATTGCAAGAAGGCAGGTGTAACAGGATACGTTTTTGGCTGGACTGCTGCTGGCAGCCAAGGAGCTCGAGAACTGAAAAAGCCCGACGTAACGTGACGTTGACAGAATGGATGATGAAAAAAACAACAATCTAATAATCTGATTTGTTCCTGCATACATTTGTAAGAAATTATTTAAATTTTTCTTATTATTCAACTACTCATGTTCAACATTAAGTACAGTTTGATATTCTTGGTCCTTGCGATGTTTTCGCTATGTCTCAATACCATTTCATATACAGAACATTTCTCTATACTAACAAAAAACTACCCCAATTTTAGTGGGTCAAAAGTCATTCAACCTGGAGGGTGGAGGCAAACGATACTTAACTTAAAAAAAGATCATTGACCTGGGATACACTATCCCCAAGGTATACGCCACTTTCTATTTTGGCCGTTTCTTTTATCAGTCCCTGACCTATCCTTCTAGCATTTCAATTCGCAATCACTCTAAGGCCAAAATGTGGCTGGCAAAAAGATCAATGACCGCTTTGTACGTTTTCAGTCCAACCTAGTATAAAAAAAACCTGGAGAATTTCACTAAATTCACATTCAGCCTAAGACACCCAAAGTTTGCGGATCACCACAGCTTAGAAAATGCACGCATATAACTTACCAAGCATCGTCGTTTGCATCTTCGGTGTTCTCTTGTTCAATGGTACGTATTTACTTTTCATTTTTCAAAAATCCATCTTCTAATTTTCAAAAATTATGTAATTAGGACAAGTTAGTCAGCAGTTCACTGTAGATGTAATACCTCAACAAGTATCAGGTGTAGTCCAGCCAGATGCTTCTGGCATCATCTAGGACTACTGGGAACAACTTGGGCTCTGTTCTTTCGTAAGGCTCTGAAACAGAAAAGATAAGGAATTAGAAATCATGGCGAGTATTCAACAAAGAAATGAAGTACGGTACCGGGATGACATTATTGAAAGATCAGGATTGTTTTCCGAGAGCTAGTCAAGCAATAAAAATCCGGTTGGGACGGACAAGCTGTCGAAATGAGAAGATTCCGTTACATTGAGATACTCCATCAAGTTGCGTCCATTGAGAACATAGTCATCAAATCGGCGTGAAATTTCAACAGTGACGTGCTGAATATCCATCAGTCCAGTGATGGATTGGATATCAGTTGTGCCAGCTATCTGAACAAAATCGGAGAGCTTCCGCCCGTTAACAGCTTGCAACTCGATATTCCGGATTTCAGAGGATCAAAGACGCAGTCGCCAGCAAAGGTCTGGATATCAGAGACTGTCAACATCGTTGAGAAATTCAGATGACCGCCATCAAATAAGCCCAAGAGTGACGTCTTTTTCGACAGCGATAGGATGTTTTCTTTGTCCCAGAGATTGTTTAGGAGTCTGTCATATTCACCACTTCACTTGAATATTCTTCAAACGTTCTAGCTGTTGATAGTGTCCATTTCAAACGAGTCCTGTGTTGTGCAAATTGACATTAGCATGCAAAGAGAATTTTTTTTAATGAAATGAGAATACCCTAAATGTTACGCGACCGTGAATTGTAATCTCTGGCCACTGGAAACCGTTGGAAACAATATCGTTGACATCACGGCCGTTCAATGAATTTTTGATGAACAAATCATCAAACGCCTGTTACCGTTTGGGATCTGTTGGGGAGAGCTATGTCTTGCAGAATGTACAGATTATTGAAAGTCTCCTCTACAACCAGGTTGTCGTGAATGGTTAGCTGCTCAAAGATGTAGAAAAAAAGCCGTTGTTAAAACCCAAAGAACGTTAAACAATGATTAACGAAATAAATCGCCAGAGACATGGAAGTCTCCCTTCCTTCTTGGCAACGTTTTAGTCCAAAGACTTGAGAGTTTTACTCCGTTGATCGAACAACGTGATGATATTCACGCTGTTAAAACTTCCGTTTTCCATGACCAAATTATTGATGATCAAGTCGTTTGAGATCCGTACCCGACGCTGCACAATGTGTCTATCACCTTCATCAGAGTGCAGGAAGTCATCCACATTTCTTCCATTAATATCTGGACAGTCAATGTTTCCTTGGACATCTAGACGTCGACTTCAATATTCACTAGGATAGTTTGCTGGCCCGGGGTGCTCAATACATCTTTGATAAGGGGATCGTTTAGATAGTCCACTTCAGCGTCGTCAACAAGCAAAGGGCTAGTGAAATTGACAAACCCTACAACAACAAATGTTATCACACAGCACTGATCACAATTTATGATTAGAATTACCTTTCACGATCTGTTAGGCATTCTTGTCAATGAGTACTCCGGGAAGCATGTACACGTTTATTCCGTTAACCCAGTCACTGCGGAAGTTTTTAACTACGTGTACGGGACCGACGATCCGCACCGATCCGGTGAAATGCTGTCCTTTCTCGCTTTTACGTAGAGTCGATTTCTTCGATCATGCCCAAAAATCACGTTGCAACCCATCGTTACTAAAAACAAAGAAAATTAAATTCAAATGTAATATTAGCGAACATCATTGACGGTGTTGATTGTAACATTGTTTTTAACTTCGAAAGCGGAAAATGATTTCGTCCTTTGAATAACGAGATGTGAGGCATTCTTTCGCAATGTATCCTCCACAGCTACACAGTTGATGGAGTTATTGCCAACGTCGATATTACCTCGGACATCCAAACTAACCAAACCACCACCTCCATTAATTATCCCTCCGGATGTCAGCAGCCAACGCGAGGGTGGTCCTCCTATGGTGAACCAACCGAAACATTTTCAGCTTTAAGATCTCCGACCCACACATGATGAGGAAGAGTATGTTCTGGTCCATCGCCATCCTTATCGGGAAAATTTATCCCAGTCCCGACAGTTAGTAATGCACCATTGAGACGTAGACGACCCTAAAAATTCGACGCCGTCATATTCGTTTGTTCAACTAGTTGAATGAAAAAGTAACTCACCGTAAAAATGGAGCTTGTGAAATACAAAAGATTTGGTGTTTCTTGGGAGAGAATTTTTGCTGTGATGTCTGGTATCCCTTCGGCGCGTTTTCAACTTCTTTTGGTCTCACAAATCCTCCGCTAAAGTTGTACAACACCTAAACAGACCCCAATCGCTAATAATTAAATTGCGGAAAAATGCGGATTTTGAAAAAAGTACCTTAATTGTGTCAATCACAGGAGATTGGGAGAAATTGATTTGTGCGATAACGACAGAGCCGTTGGCGGTTACATTCTTTTTAAAAAAGGACCATGTTGTACTTTGTTGTGGTTCTTCAACGCGGTCCATAGACTCCATACTGCTCGTTACTACGTTTTGACGCCAGGGAATTGATATCAATGAGGCATTTTTCCAAAGGATCGTTTCGCCGACTCTTCGCGGAAGTCTTCGAACATATGAATGGTAAAACTTTCTAATGGCCGCATAAAGGTGGACAGAACTTGATCCGTCTAGGCGAGTAAGAGTTGCAAGAGGTTGGCCAGAAAAAATGTCTTCTGGTGTAGCAAAAACAGGATGAAAGTGACCAGATGTATCTGCCGCGTAAAACGGAAAGTGGCTCTGGAAAACATTTATAATAAACTATCAGTATTCTAAATTGAAAACTCCACTCTTTTGAGCTGATTACTTAGGAATTAAACGCATTGAATAAAACGAATTGTCCATTCGTAACCGTCACTAATTCCCTCTTGCTGGATGCGCATCCAAGAAACAGCATTAGAAGTTAGATCGTGCGGCGAATTTGCCACTGTAATAAATAACCTTTCCTCTATAGCATTCAATAACTTAAAAAAAAAATGTATAAAATGAAATGTTTTACAGTATGAAGGGTAGTTTAAATAATACCTTGAAGGCAAAACATGTAGGAATTATTTGATCCTCCTAGAAGAAGGCACCGCTGAGCTTTCGTTAGAAAAGTATCAACTGGAACACTCGATCCAGGTAAATGTTTAGAATTTTCAATAACTCTGTATCCTCCGCATCAACGAATAAGGGAATTTGAATGCTTTTAATGCTGTGCAGCCCTATGTCGATAATAGTTTAGCTAATATTTGTTAGAGTTGTATGTGAAAGACAAATAGGTCAAAGTTACTGCTGATAGATCTTTTCAAGAATGCTCACATGAATCCAGTATTGTGCAGATCAGCATAGTGAGCATATTTTTTCCATTGTCTATTTTCCCACATTGTATGGCTGCAGATAGGAATTTAACCTAAAAATATAAAAACATTGTCTGATAACAAATAAAAACTGAATTGGAACACTGGAACTTTCATTTGTAAGTAACATATGATTAGACTTGTTTGCTCAATAAATTTTTTCTATGTAGTACCATCATTAGAAATGAAAAAACAAAATATTTCATGGCATCCTTCTTTAGAATGAATGCGAGTCCCTTAGTATAAATTTAATTAGTTTTACACCAAAGGTTGCTACTAATATTATAGCTTATGTTTTACAGAAACAAACCTGAAAGCAACGAAGGATGCAAAAGGATACACACAATATGTCATCAAAGTAGTTTGAAAGATCCACAGACAAAATACATGGGCAGCAATTAATCTGATCGTACAGTCTGTATAGTGTGAATTTAAAAAATAACAAATATTAATAAGCTATTGTAACTACCCTCTATAATCTGGACTTGTTTACCTATAATCCACTTTAAGCAATGTCACCACCAGGGTAAGTTCCAATGTTCAAGTAGCCAGTACTGCCTAATAAATCATTCAATTTTAAGATAATTCTGATGGAATTGTTAATTTATCTGACATCATGAAAAAACTACAAAAAAAAAAGTTAAAACATTTATGTAAAATCTTATCATAGCCGAAATACCTGTTTTAATCCTGACGGAATGGAACTTTCGGATTTGGCGGGGGTATCTTTGTACAGGAAGACTTTGAATGCAGACATTCGACACCCTTAATAGCTTTTTGGCTATCCTGCACATAGTCGCCTGTAAGCACTGGTACACTGAGTTGATAATTTGGGATCTTTGATGTATCCTAGCAAGTTCCCCAAAGACACATCACAACTTTAATAGGTACCGTTGCAACTACCTGATGATTAGCAGCTCAGTTCAATTGAAATATGCAATTCAAAACCATAGCTGTGCCACATGGATGACCTGGATAAGAAAGGATAGCGTGATTATTGTACAAAACAAGATTCGAAACTCTAATGAAAAGGTTTACTCAGTGGCAATGCAAGTTCACGCAGGTTAGTCGAATAGGTTAACCATTAAAGAGCAAACAAAAGTAATTCAATTCAATAATGTGTGTTCCTTTGAAGCCCGGAAAAAATTACACAAAGTGCATTAAGAATGCCAGATTCTCATTGACGATAGCACAGACTTCGTAGTCTGTAACGATAGTGTGGACTGTGCTGTGGATGTGGGAAGCATGAAGCAAAGTTATGCAAATCAGTATTCCCATGGTATTCCTAATTAATGTTCCTGCTACGCTGCCAGATTTCAACAACAAAAACCGCAACACCGGATCCGCCGGATCGGATCTTGTCACTAGAAAATCTAGAACTGTGACGCTATTCGTTTACATTTTCACATGTAAAATAAAAATCTTCAAACAAAATTTGAACAATAACAACATTTTTGGGTGGAAATCGAGGTAGAAATCAGACTAGAAAGGGTAGGAAGCCGTCCAACCCGAACCACCCAAAAGCGGTACGGGACAGATGGCAATGGCACCTTGGGGGCGCCATCTTAATAAAAAGAGTTTGGAGTATTAGAGTTCTTAGACCATGTTTAGAGTTTTTTTTACGTTTTCCACTATTAAGAACTTCACGATCACCGTGATTCGTTTATTATAAATAAAATTAAATTTTATAGTTAATGCATTTGTATCACGCAAACACGATAAGCTTTCTTTTTAACTGGGTAGTAGCTCGCGCCATCTGGTAATTGCTTCTGCACATTCAGTTTAAAAACACAATACAACACATAATGGCCGCCTCTGTGAGATATAATTTCTTCACGTGTTTATTTTCTTTTCATGTAAAAGTAAATAGTAGGAAAACAATAGGTTTGTTTCCATCATCAAAATGGTAATATCTTTTTCTTAACAATCTATGCTATTGATCTTAAGGATTTATTGCGTTGATTTGATTGTTTACTTAAGTTTCCGACCGGCAAATTCTACTTCCTTTCATACGACATCGTTCAAATCATCCAACTTAATGCAATTTTTCGACGATCCAAAAAATTTTGGAGCTAGTGAAGTCAAAAGTGGTCGTTCATGGACAGTGGACGAGCTTCGAATCAAGAGTAATATTGATCTTCAAAAATTATGGTACATGATATAATCAACCGCTGAACATCATAACATTAGACCACAAAATGTAATTATGACAATTGATGAACCTGTGGCAACAATATAGGTTTGTGCTCCTGAAGGAAAGGAACATGCTGCTAACGATGGAATATAATTGTCGTGAAGCTTGCCGTCTCTTTCCATCACCAGAACGAATAGATAAAATCCAGGACAGTATGACCAGGCTTGAACAAGTCATTCATGAAAGAAATGATGCATATTGGCAGCTCGAAATTGGTGAAGAAGCACCCAAACCTAGAGTTGAAAAAACTTTAGATCCAAACGATCCATTAGCTGCCATACGTGACCCAATAGAAGCAGTGACACAAGTCAAAGATAGAGCAACACTGAAGTTTCAGTATCTAATCAAAGAAAAAGAAAGAAGATTGAAACTTAAACAAAAAAGGTGGGTCTTTTGAACACTTAAATGTTCTAGTATAGCCATGTCTGATTTCTTTTACACATTAATTGCAATGTACCTGTTAAATAATAATTCATCCAAATTCTATTTTAGACTTCATGAAAGAGAGGCAATGATGCTTCTCAAGTACTTCCCGAATATGGATAAAGAAGCTCTACAAGCCAAGTACCCTGACGTCGATGTAGAAAAACTCAAATTCGTCAAGAAAACTCGGGGAAGTCACGAATTCAATACAGCTTGAATATGTTTAACGTTTTGTAGATCGAGTCATTCAAATAAACGAAGGTGTCGTATACATCGACTTATTGAACCTGTACAATTGTTTCAATAATATACTGCCTTTTCATTCATTAAGGTACAATGAAGTTGCATGAGAATAAAGCATTTGACATTGAACTAAGACATCAGCTCAGGCGGAAGAAAATCCACACGACAGTATAAAACTATGATATTGGCTGTCCACTTCCTTAGTCCTTGAAGAAAGAGCTGTAGAGCTATCATCTTACTTAAGGACATGACTGAGTTTTTTCCGGCATAAAGCCCAGCAGACTAGAAAACCAGCAAGGGCTAGTCGTGAAGTAATTCGAATCACGCCACGTCCGATCGCTTCGGGTGACTGTGAACTGGCGTTCTATTTTTCAGTCAACCGAGTTTTTTCTGGCTATATCTTATGCCATACGTGTTTTCATGGCATAATGGGCGTGTGCTCGTGCATTTTTCGTTTTGGTGCAACGTTGGAAGTGTGTGGTGGGTTTTGGGTTGACTTTGCAGCTATCGATAAATTTAGAAAGTGTAACTCACACACACGAAGTCACTCGAGAAAAAACAGCGTGTAAGTTCCGTCTCTGCAACAGATTCGTTTTCTCCACACAAGGCATTTAACGAACCGTCATTCGACAAATTTGCAGCACTGGTCTGTTCTGCACCCTGTAGCGTGAAAGTTCTGTTTTATTTCTTTTTGACACATTGGTATTTTGAACACGTGACGCAGACCCCACCAGAATAGGAGTCTACAAAGTAATGGGAGCTAAACCAACCACTTTACTATCACTGGAAGACATCGATGAATGCTGTAAGTTACAAAAACATTGCCACACTTTACAAACAAATTTTGACGTCATTTTTGTGTCACGAAAGTTCGATAACGTTTTTCTCTTAAAAAAAAATATAGGCGAACTTACCTACTTCAGCCGCAGAGATATCATTCGGTAATATACCTGTAAAAATGACTAATCAATTTTTTTCAAATTTTTTTCATTCTGGAACAAATTGATAATAAAACTGGGTTGTTGTAGATTGTTTGACAGGTTTTACCGCATAAATCCTAATGCCGTAAAAGCCAACCCATTTGGCGTTAGACTTCCAGCGGCTGATATTTTTGCGTCAATTGAAGAGCTCAAGGTACTAATTCAATGTACTGATAAGATATCTATTTGTGCAACGACAGGATTTTCCCAGCGGTAAATGCCTGTTTTCAGTTTTCACATGCATGCCCCAACAGCATCGAAACGTGACTAGGGGTTCATAAAACTGCGTAATAAACTGCGGGAATTCTGTGTTGTGGGTGTGGAAGCGACTCTGAGCGCTCTGACTATGGCCCAGATTTCATAATTCATACAGTGGTCCCCACCTATGTTGAAATTTTGACGATACTCGGATCTTTTTTTCTTTCCACATGTAATTTACGCCAAGTCACTCCTTTATGCGGACGCACGCTGCATCGTTTGACAGGGAAGGTGGAAAATTCGTAACATCAAATGACGGATAAAGGAAACATTTGTAACTGCGTAGTGGGCACATATTTATAAACTACCGATATCACGACCTTGATTCATCTGCGGCTACGCTGCTGGCTTTTCACAAGTTTCATTTAAAGAACGCCGAACCCGATCGGTATCTTTCAACGGGATTAATGTGACGACGTAGAAAGTCATTTGAACCCATGAATGATTAGCTCATCCGAACCCTAGTCTCACATCACAAAGTCAGCAATTTTTACCACGTTATGTTGCATATGGCCCACTTCCGATCTTGCGTAAAACCAAGTCACGTTGTAGGGCGAACACTGTTTATGTTTGTTTTCCTCTCCCTCATTGACGGAGACAACCTAACAACAGACAAAGACATAAATATCTTTTTTTTGTTTGTTGATGCTTCCAGTGTAATCCTTTCCGACAGCGTCTGGCGTACGTTTTCTCTTCCAAGCAAGACGATTGTTTCTCGTTTGACGATTTCGTCGATCTAGCTTCGGTAAGTTTAGCTTTCATTTTCCTTAGCACCAACGGCTTTTTTCCTTTTTCTTTTTTTTTTGTTTTCTTTTCACCCACAGCAAGGTCGTGCTACGTATTTCAGCTAGTCATGTGTCCTTTTTTTTATCAGATTTCTTTTTCTTTAACTGTTTTCTTGCTTTCCCAAGGCTTTTTGCGAGAAGGCCCCACCCAGCGTCCGCGCATCTTTTGCATTTAGAATTTACGGTAATTTTTAGAATTTTTTCCCTGTTTTTTTCTATTTTTAAACGTATCATGTGTCGACTTACATTTTTATCTCCCTCTATCCCTTTTCTTTTATTGCAGATTTTGACAACGATGGCCTGTTGACAGCCTCCGATCTCGGGAGACTCATCGATTTTTTAACATGCGATTCAGAGAATTCCACCAAACTACCGGAAAGGGACGAAGTCGTCGGCTATGTAAATGCTATTTCATAAGAGAAATCTGAAAAAAGAAAAAAACCCAGATAAAATCTCTTACTCATACGTGTTTTTGTTTTTCTACCAATTGACCTTGCAGATCCTGGAAGAGGCCGGAGTAGAAGGAAACCGTTCAATTAACGAAGCCGAGTTTCAACTTGTCGTGAAAAAGCTACCAGATTTTGCTACCTCTTTCAAGCTCATCATGTAAATTAACGAAAACACGAGTAAAATGTTCCGTAATTATATAGTTGTCGTTGCCATGTCATAAAGTGTCCTTGCCACAAAAATATGGAATTACGCTATGCATTTCTCGATCGGTTCCCCCGAGATGTACGTTTCCCTTGAAGTGTATCGCGACAGAAAAAAAAAGGACCAAACATAATACAAAACGTTATTAAATCGTATACTGTCATCGCGTTGGCTACGTTTTGCGAGGCTTATAAGCGAGAACATCAACAACCAAGACTTCAGATCATTCGACTGCTCGTCGCCTAAGGAGAGCTAGATCGAGTATTTAATAAACTACGCTTTTTGAAAGGTGAATCATTAGCTATCCGGCTCTCGAGCCACATGTACCTGCAAATCTTTTACTAATGTATCGTTTGGTTGGTATTAGCCACTTTCGTGCTTTACAGCTTACATTTCCCAGAGTTCAACTTCGCCAGGGTTTGAAAGCTACCATGGATTCTAAACAAGAGGATATTCAGCAGCCTATCGGGAAACAGCCTGACCCAAAAGAGGTTAGGCAGTTCACAACTGTGACCCACGTCGAAGGAGAAAATCGTGAGTGTTGTTATTTCCATGGCATTTTACCTTTCCTTGCTGTTTTACAAACAAGTCGAATGTTGCAGAACCCCAACCGGAAGAGACGGAAAGGAAACCTTCGTTCATAGAGTCCGTTATTGGCAGTATAACGCCAACCTCATCTGAAAATAAACCAGCAGGTACTTTAATACGCATTCAAAATAGCTTTTATTGTTCTAATTAAAAAAAAAATCGTTCGAATGACGTTCAGAAATTACACCTCATGACATCGAAAAAGCTGATGCCCAAGTCAAAGAATCTGCTCGTGGTCTGTTAGATACTATTCGCGACACTTATGCACAGAAAAAACATGGTGAGTTCAACAATTTTGTGTTTAAGCAAAACCTCTTTCCTGAAACAGTTGTACTCGTTTAGATTTAATGGAAACTGCTGCTGGGGCAAAGCAAACAGTCGAGAGTACTGTAAGCGGAAGTCTCCACAGTAAGTTTTTGCTTTGTCATCTTACGATGTGCAACGATTTAAAATGTTATGGTTTAGGTCTTTCGGAAACGGCAGCACATGCTCAAGAGTACGTTATGGACACTTTATCGGGTGGCACTCACGGTTGGTTTTAAAAGTACAAGTGAAATTTGCTGTCTTCTAATCGTTACTGTCGTTTTCTTATAGCCGTAATGGACACCATGGCCAGTGCCAGAGATACGTCCATGGACGCTGCCACAGGTGCCAAAGATTACGTCAAGGATACACTCACTGGCGCCAAGGATTCCACTTACGATGCAGCTGCTAGAGCCAGACAAAAGTTAGAAGATGCTCGCGCAAGCCTCTCTCAAAAAGGCCATGGTAAGAAATATCTAATTTGTATAAAACATGGATGGGAAAACTGATCACTATTCCCGTTTTAGATGCCAAGGAGTACATCAAAGAATCGGCTGAAGGAGCAAAAGAATCTCTTAAGGAATCGGCAGAAGGAGCAAAAGAAACGATTAAAGAAAAAGCTGAAGGAGCCAAGGAATCGGCCGAAGGGGCGAAAGAGAACATTCAGCAATCAGCTGAAGAAGCAAAAGAATCAGCAAAAGAGACCGGTTCAAATATCGCGGAAAAAGGCCGTGGTAATATTTACTAGTTTAAACGTATTCGTGGACGTGAGATAATCATTTTTCATACTTTCAAAGAGGGTATGGAATCTATGAAGGAATCTGCCAGACAGCCTGAAGGACAGCAAGAAAGCAAAGGGATCTTGGGAACAATCCGCGATTACCTAACTCCAGAATTCGCCGAAACAGCAAAGAGTGAGTAACAATGATTTAGGAAGTAATCAAGTTTGCACGGCTTTATAGGAACGCTAACAATCTTTAATTCTGTCGTTACAGCTGGCGAAACTAAAACCAGCGCCGAGCAAGCTAAAGGTATGTTCTAAAGTTGCACTAGTTGATTATTGTAATTGCGTCATGTTTCTCGTCTTTTCGCAGAATCCAAAGAAGCAGCAAAAGAAGAAGCTACGGGCATCAAAGATGCAGCAATGGAGAAAGGACATGGTAAGTACAGTTTGTATGTTTGCATTTCATGTCATTGCGTAACATCATCGCTTTTGCAGAGGCCAAAGAGATGTTGAAAGAAAAAGCCACCGGTGCCAAGGAATCCATTCAAGAAACTGGTTCTGGCTTGGCAGACAAAGGAAGAGGTGAATTATTCAACAGTTCTAATACTAAATGTGTCGCTTGACGTAACGTACTATTCCTTATGTTTAGAATTCAAAGAAGGATTGGAAAAAATGGGTCAAGGAGCGGAAGAAACTCTAAGGGAAACCCGCGCTGATATTGGCGAAAGAAAACAAGGTAAAATGAAAATTAATTTCGCTATCATTCGCAATTCTTTTTACTCAAGAACATATGAATGTTCACAGCCCAGGAAGCCTCACTGAGGGAGGCCGAAGCGGAGGCGCCGAAGAAAGGCAAAGGATTCGTGGAGTCACTTCGCGAATGGGTGCGGCCTGCCACGGAAAAAGCTCACGGTAATTTCTATCATCAATCAAGTCAAACTTACTCCGCAACCTATGGGCGTTGTCGGCGAATAGATTAAGAAGTATTTATTCATTATTGGGATTCCATAGACGTGAAAGAATCGATTAAGGATACCGTTTCTGGAGCAACAGAGTATGTAAAGGATACGGGCGCGAGTGTAGTAGGAAAGGGAAAAGGTGATTTTGTGGTTTAGACCTCTGTTGTGAGTAGAAAATACAGTATCGGTTGTGTTTACAGAGACTGCTGAGTCTGCCAAAGAAATGGCTTCTGAAGGAGTCGAGAAAGCCAAAGATGTTGGATCTCGAATTGCTGAAAAAGGACATGGTAAGAAATCGTTCCTATTGATTGATGGATTCTTTGAATCGCGTTGTGTGTGTTCGACTTATCGCGTTGGATAACTTCATTTCAGATGTTAAAGAAGCCGCAAAGGAGAAGGCTTCCGGAGCAACGGAGTACGTTAAGGAAACCGGATCAAATATAGCTGAGAAAGGACGCGGTGAGTTCCTCATCCAACGGACGTTTTCCCGTGCTTGGATTAAGAGTTAAACACTATTTTCATTGCCCATTGTAGAAACCGCTGAATCTGCCAAAGATATGGCTTCTAGAGGAGTGGAATCCGCAAAGGAAACGGCTTCCAGAGGCATGGAAACTGCTAAAGAAGCTGGCTCTAAAGTCGCAGAGAAAGGACGTGGTATGTTTTTCATAGCTGGGAGCTCGTGGGTATGGCAGTTAAGTTAACGTTCCTCTACCGTGTTTTGTTGTTTTAGAAACTGCTGAGTCCGCAAAAGAAATGGCTTCAAGGGGAGTGGAATCGGCCAAAGAAGTTGGATCGAAAGCTGCCGACAAGGGACATGGTTAGTAAATTGCCTGATTGTAACATTTTGCATGACATCAGTTTTCAGGCATGCCAATCTTTTGGGTTGAAAAATTGCTATAAAATTGTGTTCTGATTCATCGCAGATATCAAGGAATCGGTGAAAGAAAAAGCTACAGAGGCTAAAGACTATGCAAAGGAAAAGGCTTCAAGTGCGGCCGAAAAGGGACGAGGTGAGTTCAATTATTTCAGTCAAGTAAATCGGTAGAAGATGTGTGTGGTAAAAACCCTGGTTTTCCCTGTTCAGAAACGGCAGAATCAGCCAAAGACATGGCCTCCAGGGGAGTGGAATCGGCCAAGGAAACAGGTTCAAAAGTTGCTGACAAAGGACGAGGTTCGTTTTTTTTGCAATAGTTACACAGTAAATTGATGCATTTATCGCAACATTTCTCGTGTTTTCAGAAATGAAAGAATCAGCTAAGGACGTCGCTTCCGAAGGCGTGGAATCGCTGAAGGAAAAGGGCCAGAAAGCCGTCGAAAAAGGACATGGTATGCAATTGAGGTGAACCTGTATTTCAATGCATCCATAAATAATTTGTTGTTTTGCGGTTCGTAGATGTGAAGGAGTCCATGAAAGATACTGCGTCGAGAGGAATGGAGTCGGCTAAAGAAACTGGCCGAAAGGCGGCTGATAAAGGACATGGTATATTCTTGGACGTGTAAGCTGTATCACTTTTGCACGAGCTAAAAAAATTTTTTCCCCAGAAATGAAAGAATCGGCGAAAGATATGGCCTCTAGAGGAATGGAGTCGGTTAAGGAAACCGGGCAGAAGGCGGCCGATAAAGGACATGGTTTGTGCTTTGGTGTATTTTACGTCACTTATTGTAAACGCTCTAAATGTTTTGTTTTGTTTTGTTTTTCGTTTAGAAATGAAAGAATCTGCAAAAGATGTGGCCTCTAGAGGTGTTGAGTCAGCAAAGGAAACTGGCCAGAAGGCCAGTGAGAAAGGACACGGTAAGAAAGAGTCTAAACGCATTATGTGCTAGAGAGTTTAAATGCGAATGACAAATTTTGGATGTATGTAGAGCTGAAAGAGTCGGCAAAGGACACGGCACAGCAAGGGAAGGAATCCATGCAAGAGACGGGATCAAAGATCGCAGAAAAAGGACGAGGTAATATTTGAATCTCATCTACCATTGCCATGCATTATTCTCTAGCTAAAGTTAACCAAAACTAATGCAATTTCAGAAGGCAAAGAGAAAACCATGGATTACGCTGCTGCTGCCAAGCAATCTGCCGAGGATACCGGGGCAAAAGCCACAGAAAAAGCTCGAGGTATAAAATCAATAAGTCTAACATATCTGTTGTAAATAAACTATCTTATCTTAAAGAGGGTGAGCAACAACAACCAACTACGGAAGCTGGGAGTAAGACCGTATTTACTGGTAAGTTACTTATTGAATATCGTGATGAAACATTTTAAAAAATAATTCTCTTACCGTGTGCAGAAATCAAAGAAGGAAGCAAACAGCCTGGAACAGACATCACTGGTGAAGAGAAAGGTACGTACTGTGTCATAATAACTGTGGTGTGGTGCTAGCAGACGTCCTTTTCTTACCTGCAAAATTTGTCATAGGTGAGAAGGGTGTTCTGAAAGCTGTTCACGATTGGGTCACCGCTCCCGGCGATGGAACAGAAGGCTTACCGGGGACGGAGGCCGTGAAGCCAGGATCGGAAAACGTTAAGCCAAGTACGTTATTAGTTTTTCTATTTATGCGTGATGGATTTGAATACGTTACGTTTCTTAATACTAGGCAAGCAGGAAATGGGTAAAAAGGAAGCTGAGGAATTCAAGCGATTGGATGAAAAAGTGAAACACCACACAACTTGGGAGGAACCAGAACGCGGACAAGTGGGTGACGCGGGAGCTGCATTACACACTCCAAGTATAGCAACAAACGTCCGTTTATTTTCAATTATGCAAGGCATCGCCAATTTATTATCACTGTTATTCCAACCAGGGAACGAGTAAATCGCGGAAACCAGGAGATGATGTCTTCAAGGAGCCCCGCAGAAGAAGTCACCTGTAGCGCTCGATATTTTATAATTTTTTTTTAATTTGCGTTCTATTGGAGAAATTCGACGACTTATCTTCCACTTAACGAGTGTCTGTGTGAAATCATATAAAATGACTTGCCTGAATAATTCAATATAATACAGTTTAATTTTTTTTCCTTCAAAACGGCGGATCTTAAAATTTTGCTTAATATGCTTCAACAGGCTAGTCAACCCATTAACTAATAAAGTATCGTCGGGTTTCGTCGATGTTAAAGAATGGCCGTTGTAAAGATACACGCGAATATATGACACAAGTAGAAAAAGGGAGGTGTGTATCTAGAGGCAATGCCCTGTTGCGATAGCAGGCTCTTATTACCTATAAGCAGGTCGTCTCACGTGAATCGTAAAAAACAAACGGAATTCGAGAAACGTTAGACCCAGCAGTTGTTTTGTTTGTTTTTTCGAACGCTAACCTGAAAAGAGTTCAGCAAACAGCAGTGCGTATGATGGTGATATGGGTGTTGCAGATACGTTGGCTTGGTGTATGTTATTATGACGTCCAAATTACTTTCATGTGAGATCTAGCACTTTTGAGATATACAATTTCTATCCACTAACAAAATCCGTGAATAATACGTGAACGCGAATAAAGTTTAATAAAGTTGCAGGTGAGAGTGCAACTGGTGCTAGGGTGATTAGCAAGATAATGGTAGCATCCGTCAGTTATCGTAAAATTATAAAAAGAAATTACTTTTTAATTTAAAAATCACGCATATATTCTGAATCAGCGCTAAAAGTAAAACAAAGTTCATTAAATGATTTCTTCGAATATTAATTAAAGAAACGTAAAAACGCATAATTGTGCGGAACTCCCGCAACTTCTTACAAACGCAGTTTCCCGTGCCAATAATCAAGTATAAAAGACTTGCGTGTTTCTCTCTGTATTGGAGCCGTGGTGATCATCTCGTGACTCAGGTGTGGGTCCGCCGTTCACATCTCACGAGACCGCCACGGTTCCCATGAGTGGCGTTTCCCTCTGACGCGTCCTATGCTACGCTTTAGTGACGTTCCACTACCTCTGACTACGCTATTACGGAACCCTGCAACCGGCATTCGGCCTGTCGTAATGGCTAGCATTCATGTGGTGGGACATTGCACGTCACATGCATATCGGAAATACAAGCTCATGTGCGGTAGTTAAGTTAGTATAAGTGTGGTGGTGGTGTTAGTGTATATGTGTTTCTCTCTCTCTCTATCTCTTTTTTCTTTTTTTAATCAGATAATGAAAGTAGACTCAATTTTCTTTTATTTCATTATAATTATTTTCTTTAACGCCTTTCATCCTTACACTTTTTTGAATAACAGAAAATTTCTTTGAACAGAGAAAAGTCCTTCACTTCTGCATTGTTTTCTTTCGGCTATGCCGGCTAGTCGGCTACGTTATTCAAGGACGTTTAGCAATGGGTTGGCATATTTCAATGCTCAAGAGGGATCGAGGAAGACAGACGAAGCGTGTATTTTTCTTTTTTTCCTTTTTTTTTGTTAAGATACGTCTCTCATATGTAAAGACATCAACTCGTGATCTAGAGGAAGTATTTCCGTACGTTCGCGTATTCCAAGCCAAAGATAGCGATCGCATTTGAAGAACACAAGTGATATCTCCCTCCCTAGTGACGATTTGGTTTCTGCGAACAAAAACACAGCGCCCGCTTCCTCCGGCTTCTTCCCAGATGAGGGTTAAATGAGAAACGTTCGGTGTACGTTGTTGTTTCCAACCAACGTACTTGAAAAGTCTCTTAATGCCTGCGGATGGTGACGTTGGTTTCCAATGCACTGCAATCCTTAAAAAAACGAGGGCTAGCGCTGATTTGTTGTCGTTAAAATTTCATCATTCAAAGTAAGTACTATCTTAAATAACTACTGACATTACGTTAATTCATATTTTTCAAACGAGTGTCACCTCCTGGTATTCAGTTCTTCCTGTTGAAATTAAGGGAATCATCCAAGAAACCCACTGAAATGATAGACGCTCCCATTCGTAAAGAACCGCCTTCTGCTGGCCAGAAGATACAGGAAAGTACGATCGATTTCTCCATAGTGACTGACTGGATCGGACTGTTGCTATACTAATACTACAACTTAAACGTTTTGTTTCATAACAGAGGCTAATGAAGCTGCTCAGGCCGGCCGTGATGCTGGCCAGCAAGTTAAGGGACAGGCCCAAAAATTCGGTCAAGGAATCAAGCAAACAGCTTATGACAGATCGACACAGCCGCAAGAGCACAGCAAAGGGGTGCTGGACACGATGAAAGATACCATATCCGATGCAGCTGATATGGTCAAAGGCAAAGGACTAATGGAAAACGTCAAGGAAACATACAACAGAGGAAACTGAATCGAGGAGTGTGCGTTATCTTTGGTATAAAGCTAATGTATCCCTTGGCTTTTGCGAATGTTTTCCCCAATTTCTGGAAACACCAAAAATACATTCTTTTATCGCATGAGAAATCAAACCTTTTCTTTCTTCGTTTCGCACCAAAAATACCATAAGTCCTTGGCGACTATACCTTAGTTTGTATGGTCAGCTTATAAATAGATCAGAAGTCACGGCAAGGCTAAGCGTGATTTACTAAATGAACATGAAATTGAAAACGTCTTGGTGATGTTTGTTTGTTCACTCTGTTTTCTTATTCACGCTAAAACAATAAAACAGTGTCGGGAAATCTGTCCGCGCGGTTCCTTTGGCTAATAATATTCATCGGTATGCTCGGCCGGAACGATGGATATACCCATTTGTTTTATGTAGATTGGATATTCAAGTTTTCGGGCGCTAAACCAATGTGCTGACAGGCCAAGCGCAAAAACGTTAGACAAACGTTGTTCTATTTTCCCCATTATTCCGAAAAACCCATATGCTTGGTGACGTTTGTTTTCCATCATTGGAAACCTATAAAAACGGTCTACTGTGAATAGGTTGTCATCACTCAACTCTCATCCGTTTACGTGGAACGAACACAAATTGTATCTTTAAAAAGTAAGTACCGTTTCTGAAGACGCTCAGTATTATTGTATTTCCTATACTTCAATTGCCTTCAACTCGCTTCCTCCATTGCAGATAAGCGAAGCATTCAAGAGATCTGCTAGAATAATGGACACTGCTCGCGAAAACGTGGCTTCTGCTGGCGAAAAAATACAGCAAAGTATGCGTCTTTTATCTATTTGGACTTAGCTGTGTTTCTATTAACGATCTAATGTTTGTTTGCGACTAACTTTAGGTGCTGGTGACGTTGCAGAAGCCGGCCGTGAAGCTGGACAACAGGCCAAAGGACAAGCCCAAGAGTTTGCTGAAGGCACACGACAGACGGCCAGTGATACATCGGAACAAGCGCAGGAGCAAGGCAAAGGAATGCTGGGCAAGATGAAAGAGAGCATCTCTGAAACAGCTGGCAAGGTGCAGGATAAAGGCAAAGGCATGGTGGAGAGCATCAAGGAAACGTTCAGCAGAGGAAATTGAATTTGATTATTGATATCTAATATGGAATGTTTTGCAACAGCTTCTGTGATGTGTACTTGTTAAAAAGAAATAAACACTTATTATCTAAGAACTTGAACGTACTGTTTCCTTAATACGTTATTTGTCACAAACCAACATTGTTCACAATCTAGAAAGGAGTCGAGTTGGGCTTGGCAATGAAGAGATCGGCAAGCAGGAGCATCAGGAGATGGCGAATCCTCAAATGTGTTCAAACCTGAGTTTCCCGTTCGTGTGCATTAACTCAGATGTGCGAGTGAGTAGCATAACGGACACAAGCTGACTTTCCTTTTCTAGATGTCATGCGATAGATTTCAGATTGCATTGATTTGCAGCATTCGTTTATTTTACTTGCCTTTACCCAAAGCGTCTACACTAATTGATATAGCCTAGCTTTCGTGAGAGAGACGATGGCTCTTCTGAATGTCATTTTACTGTCGTCATCCAAAAATGTATTGAATAGCTAAATATGTTGTACATCCCACTCTATACTGGGCATTGGATTTCATTGAAAATAGGGAACGTCCGTATGCAGAAAGGCGTCGAGAAACAAATTCCGGAAAACCCCGTCCCGTAGAAAGCATTTCCGTTTATGACGCAGAGCGTAACAGCTCGTGACGACATAGTAACCTTGAAATTCTATATTTTGGTACTATGTTTCTCAACAAATTTCACCCTTAGTTTATAGAAAGTGAATGATTTCTTAGAAAATAGAACAGCACAAAAGACTTAAGATAACGGCCAACGAATATATGGCGTTCCTTTTGATCATTTTACTAAGAATTCTAATCTTCGCAGTTTGTAGACTTGCCAATCGGGGTAGTATTAGACGTCTGCCGTGCGTCTCTTAACAAATTGGGCAGTTTAAACATTGGAATTGGCGTTTTACTCAAGATTCCGTACAATTTAATGCTATGCTGTGGGACAGTGAAAGTTCGTATCGCATTCTAAAACGATTCTTCGCGAAACAGTTTACATAGAAAAATTTGTCATCCATAGTTCAACACAAAATCTGCCATTTCCTAGTTAGTACGGTCAACGTTGACGCGTCTGTATAAAAACAAATCGTGTAACCCTTGGAGGACACAGTCTGTGCCTGGAAGTCTTCCTTAAAAGACCGTGAACATAAATATCTTAAAGTGTCGCTGTAAGTCCTTCATAAAGCTAAAATTAGCCAGTGAATCACATTTAATCTTGTAATTTTTTTTAAAGGCGAAAGTTTGTAAACAAAATGCTTGGAACGAATGAGAATCCGGCTACTCTTTATCCTTCGTTGACTCCTGAAACAGCTGAATCGACCCTAGCTGAAAATCCAGCGGTGATTCAAAATCCACCTACAGGTCGGGAGCGTCAAAGGTCAATCAGTGAAGATGAAGAAATTCAAAGTAAGATCCTGCTATTGTTTTTATACTTAAATCGTGTGCGGCTATCTTTCATCTAATTGTGCAATATCGTTTTCTCAGAAGAGATGCAAGAGCTGCGCCGGCGGGACGAGGAAGAATATCACCGTAAGCAACAGGAAGTTAGAAACAGGATTGATATTCATTTGCAACAGAACGGAGGTGACCTTTCGCTTCTGTTGAGTCAACGCATTCCCAATGAAGTGAACTGCATCCAGCTCTCCAATTTCGGAGCTTCAAAAAATATCCAGACCGCGAAAATACAACTCCCACTTCCAATGAATAACGAAGTTCTTATACGAGCTCATTCCTGGTAATCCATAACATTGATTCTACATCACAGCATAATGTTTCAAGAGCTTTTTACGGTTATTAGCGGAGTGAGTTTCAATGACGTAATGACACGAAACGGAATGCTAGATAACTGGGTCCGTTCTCTTAAGCCACCTGTTGTTATGGGCAGTGAAGTTGCCGGTGAAATTATAGGACTTGGGAAAAACGTCACCGACTTCAATGTAAGTTTTAAGATCTTTTTGCTTTTGGTCTCATCCTACATCGTAATCCAATTTCGCGTGTTACGCAAGTTGGGGGATCGAGTTATGGCTCTACCGGAACGCAAAGCTTGGAGTGAATACGTTGTTTGTCGCGTGGATCTTTGTTTCAAAATCCCCGAGAAGATGAACTATCACGATGCTGTAGCTTTGACCGTTGATGGAATGGTTGCTTATTCGTTGCTTTTCCCGATGGGCAATCTTAGCACTGGTAAAGCTGTTCTCCTACACTCAACACCAGGTGGATTGGTACGTCTTTTCCCTTAAGATTTTGCCTACCCTATTGTAAGGTTATTCTTCTTATAGGGCACAATGGTGACTCAAATGGCACGCTCAGTACCCAACACCAGAATTTTCAGAATAGCAGTGAACAGGGAAGAAGGTGGACTAGGTGGCGAGTCGGCCGATCAAGTGGTTCATTATATCGAACACGACGCTGACTATGTATCCGAGATTCGCCATAGTTCACCCCACGGCGTTGACCTAGTCCTCGATTGCCAGTATCATAATAATTTCCAGCGAGATTTCAATCTATTAAGACCGATGGGCAAGTACGTCCTGTTCGGAACTCACGCAGCGATCAACCGTGGATTCTTCGACAGCGCCAGATCTGTTGAGTTTTAACCAAATTCTCAATGACAAATCCCTCAATAGTAACTGTAATCTTATTATTGATTTCATGACAGTGGTGGGGCCAAGAAAGAATCTCTCCATTGAAACTCTACGAGGAGAACAAGAGCGTCTGCGGTTTCAATCTGCGCAATCTGCTGTATTTCCAAAAGGATCGTGCCTACGTTCGCGAGCTGTTCGATAAGATCTGCAAAATGTGGGAAGATGGTCAAATCAAAGCAGTTTTTGACTGTATGCTTCAATTCGATGATGTAAGCCAAACGTACTGCTATTCCTTTACGCCCTCTTATTTATAACAATTCTTTTCCCATCGATTCAGTTCCCGGAAGCCTTGCAGCGTATGCAAGAAAACGGACAAGGTGGAAAAATCATTCTTGATCCAAGAATGACAAAAGCCGAATCACTTCAGCAGCGTGATTATTTCGTCCTGGCTGAAAAGAACGTGAAACAACGACGTTGGCAACAGAAACCTTTGCTACAAAGATTGGGTTTCCCAGAACCTGGAGAATTAGCGAAAGATAAGCCATTGTCGCCGGAAGAAGAACGCACTAAGCAGCAAGAAGAAATGCAGAAAAAGATGCAGGAACAACAACAACCTTATGGCTCAGGATTGATCCCGAATTTGTTTCCCGTAGGAGCCGGTCGGGGTAGTGAAGGCCGCTCAACGTTCGAAACTATCAAGGAGAAACTAACTCCAAGCTTCTTGTCCAAAGAGCCGGGTTCGCAACACGTGGATTTATAATGTCCATTTCAAGTAATTGAAGTTTTGTTTCGCAGAAGGAAGCGGTGCGATCCCGCAATCAAATATCGAAACAACCCAACTTCCCGAAGCAGTTGTAGGAGGAGCTCCAACCACCCAAGAAACGTTTCCTAATATACCACAGCCTCCGCCAATTTCACCTTACTCAGTCGAAAACAGTAAGAGCGGTATACTTACCCGTTTTTATTCTTTCATAAAAATTTTATCGTAACATTTCAGTTTTGTCGCACCTTTCTACTTCAACTGAGCCATCGTCTGTCATGCCATCCGCGGAAATGGGAGATCAACCCGTCCTCACGAAAGAAAAAGGTATTTGCGTATGCATCCAGGTATGCTCGTGTAAGTTGTTTTAAGGCACACGCTTTTCTTTGTTTAGTTGAGCTGACAGTTCCATTGACCAAAACGGAATTGAAAGAACTGAAAGAAGACCTTCCGGGAGCAGTGATGGAAGAGAGTAAACGTGAACCAAGCTTCCTGGAAAAGCTCCGTGAGTTTCTTGCTTTTTCACGTTGAATTTGGTGGCCGTAAATCGCAAGTTTCCCGTCACTATAATTTTCAACGAAATGAAATTTGTCTGTGTTTGAATAATTGCATTTTTATTGTTTGCGGATCATTTATAGGTAGTGAATAGAATGGGATGAACGAGAGATTCGCCAAATTCGCGCTATATTACAGATTTATCGTTTCGTCGTTATGATTTTTAAAGATATTGCCTTTGTAGCCTGATTCAATTTCAAATAAACATTTGTAAAACATACATGCGTCTTCTACTGTCTTGGGTAAAGTGTTTGTTGTGTTGATGCATAACTATTGACACATGAACAGCTAGGCCGAAGGAAAACCAAACAATTCAAAATAAGACTGCTTAGCAATGGGGTTGGAATACGTCAATGCTCAAGAGGTATGGGCTATGACAAATTGCGTCCCATTATATGCCATGGGTAAAATTGGTTTCGAGCAAACTTGGCTTTCCAATTCGGCTCATGGAATTTATAATCCATTTTGAGCTGCATATCAGTTCCCTTGAGCGTCCGTTGTTTCAGAGAACCGTGCAATTATAGAAACGACGAGCCAATGGCGAGCATTCCTTGTTGTTCTCGTACTGCTATCCATTGTACATTTGGCTGCGACGATCGCTTAGTTGTAAATCGGCGTTTTTGGTGGTGCGTTTGCTCTAGTTTTCTTTTACTACTATAGCCCGACATACCAGCACTCAGTTAACAGTCGAAGTGGCATTTATGTTGAAACAAAAGTAGCCTAATTACGATAGACGTTCGATACCATAGACAGTCGTACCAAAAGGCAAGAGTATTGTCAACGTTGACCTAGTAATATAAGAAGCTGATTCCTTTCCAGGCCAACGCAGTCCATCGTTGGTGGCTTAAGCAGAATAGAGCACCTTCAAATTTTAAAAGTCTCCTCATAGTTGTAAGTCGTTTTATCAAGGCAAGTACAGCGGTGTTTGCATTATTCAAGATCCCTAGCGAAATGTTATCAGAAAAGCATGAAACTTCGTCGTCTGGTACCACCACCAGTCCAGATTCTCATATAGTGAATGTTAACTTGGATGAGCATTCATCTTTTACTATGGAAGACGAGCCAGAAAACGGCCAGCAAGAAAGTTCTTTCTCCGCATCCGAAGAAATCGAGAGTAAGTGGTGTCATTATGAATTGTGATGTAATCCTGAACTCTTTTGCTTATTGCATCTCCGTCAGGAGAAATGCGAGAACTTCGTCGTCGAGATGAAGAGAAACGTCGTCGTATGCACCAGTACGCCAAAAAGAGAATCCACCGACATGTGAAACACAGTGGTGGTGACTGCTCTCTGTTATTGAATCAAGATGTGTCTTATGACGTTAAGTGCGTCCAGCTCATAGGCTTCGGTCTTAAGGAAAACATCCACACCTCAAAGGTTCCAATGCCGCTACCGGTCAAGCAAGAAGTTCTCATTCGTGCCCACTCATGGTAATCAAATAATTCACAGTTTTGCCCAATGAAACTCAACAATTATTTTCCTTCCGCAGCGGAGTTAGTTTTAACGATGTCTTGACACGCAATGGTGTGTTGGACAACTGGGCCCGATCATTGAAACCTCCTATAAATATGGGAAGTGAAGTAGCTGGCGAAGTTGTCGCACTTGGAAGGGACGTCACAGAATTTTGCGTAACTCTCTTGTTTAAACCGAAATATGCTTGCTTAAAAACCTTCATTGTTTACCCTGCGTGCCGTATAGTTGGGAGATCGAGTTATGGCTCTACCGGAACGGAGTGCATGGAGTCAATATGTTGTTTGCCATGTGGATCTTTGTTTTAAAATCCCCGAGGAGATGAGCTATCACGAAGCTGTAGCTATTACAGTTGATGGAATCGTAGCCCACAGTCTGCTTTTTCATATGGGCAATCTTAGCCCTGGCGAAGCTGTTCTCCTGCACTCGATTCCAGGTGGATTGGTAACTTTAAGCCCTACAATTCTTATTCTTTTTTTTTAAATCTTAATTAACTTTATTTTTTATAGGATACGATGGTGACTCAAATGGCTCGCACAGTACCCTATACCCGAATTTTCAAAATCGCTACGGTCAACGAAGAGGAACACAGCGAATCGGCTGACAAAACGGTCCACTATATTGCACGCGATGCTGATTACGTTTCTGAGATTCGCCAGCATTCACCTCACGGTGTTGATTTAGCATTAGACTGGCATTTTGATGATAATTTCCAACGCGACTTTAACCTGCTGAAGCCAATGGGCAAATATGTTCTGTTCGGAGAACAAACATCCTTCTTCCGAAAACTCTTTGCAATGGCCAGATCGGTGAGTTTTAAGTGATTCCTTATTGCAAATCTGTTTTATTAAAACACTTAATGGTTTTGTCGCAGTGGTGGGGCCAAGACAAATTTCCTCCATTGAAAGTGTACGAGGAGTGCAAGGGCATCTGCGGTTTCAATCTGCGAAGCCTGTTGTATTTCCATAAGAATCGTTCTTTCGTCCGCAATGCATTCGACAACATCTGCAAGATGTGGCAAGCTAACCAAATCAGCGCCGTATTCGACTGTACCCTCCATTTTGATGACGTAAGTTACTTATTACTCCTAACGTCCGTTTGCAATTGGTTTCTCAATATTTTTGATGATCAGTTTACTGAAGCGTTACAACGTCTGCAAGAACATGAACAAATTGGCAAAATTATCCTTGATCCAACAAAAACAAAAGAAAATTTGCTGTCCGACAGTGATTACTACTTGTTGGCAGAACAAAACGTGAAGCACCGACGGTATACGGTAAACCGACCAGACGTCGCTGGCGATAAAACATTTGTGGACGAGGAAGAAGAGCACGTAAAACAGCAGCAACATGAAGAACAGCAGCGATGTTATGATTATTACGGTCCTGGATGGATGCCAAATCTATTTCCTATTGGAAATGTTTCTTTTTTTAGAACGGAAGAGGGTGAAGGTCCCCCATCCTGTATCATTCCTGAACCAGGTGCGTAATTCGCGGTAACGTGGAATTTATATTTTATTGCTATTCGGTATTATTTTATTCTTCCCATCTTGATGCAAACAAAATGTTTGATCTTTCGGGAAAACCGTATCCCGACTCCATTGACGCACCTAGATGAGACAGAGTCATTTTCGTCTTCAACACCCGGCGAAGCGGATGGTAAACAACTTATTACATTAACAAAGTTACTCGAGACCTTCTAATATATTTTTAAATTTTACTATACTGTCAAATTTGGATGACAACGAACTGCTATGACAAAAGGAAACGGTATATTTTACTTCTTAGCATAACTTATGACGCAACTATGAGATTCTTTGTTTTGAATGCCGGAATGAAATCTAGATGAACCTACTTCGCCAACAAGCAAGGAAGAGGGACAATATTCAAAGCAAGACGTCCCCCTAAATATAGTCGAAGAGGAAGGAGAACAGCGACATGGACATGGCATTATAGAAAAGCTCCGTGAAGTATTTTCTCTTCAACGTGAGTTTATCACTTGATAAGTTTTTATTTAATGTATGTGTCAGTAATAAGGGGAAACGACTGAACGAGCTTTTTTGTTTGTTTTTTCATCAGGTACTGAATAACGGACTGCATAAGTATCTTGCCGCTTCTTACAGCAGTGAACAGGATTATTTTCTTGTCAATTTTTGTATTAGTAACTAAACAGGGACAAAGTGTTCATTCCAATTCATTTTTTTCTACTTTTTAGGAACTTATACACGTAAATTCTTGTTTTTTAATCATGTTTTGACTTCTCTTAACGACTAAATTCAAATAATCTCCGTAACGGTCTAATTTTAAAATACATACAAGTGTTCGTCATTTGCGGCTAAATATAACTCCCTCACAGTCTCACCAAACACCAAGGGTCTCAGTCTCACTATCAGAGCTTACATTCCATTTCCAGTGGTTACGTTATTTTTTTAAACTACAGATGTCTCTGAGTTGGCTTGCCTTTCTCTTTCCCTCAAGTTCCCGAGTTTTCCGAGTCAAGTGGAAAAAACTAATGGGTGATTCGTTCAAGCTGATTGCAGCAGGGCTGGTCACCTGACTTGGCCCGATCCCCGTGACGTTTTCATTTTTCTTGGATGATTCAAATTTGAAAAATATTTATCACCGCGTGGTCCTTTTTTTTTTGTTCTTTTCTTCTTGTTTGAATTCGACTCCCACCCGGTTTGGATTTTTTGTTTACAGTTACCAGTCATGGACAGCCTTGAACAGGGAATTGGCAATAGGTACGTTTTAATCTCTTCGACCATCCAAATAGGATTTTCGTGATCGAATAAGTTGGAACCCCTCCGTTTGCTATTTACAAATGCCTTGTAGTATAAAAAAACAAAATAGCCTCTTTTACCTTTGAGAATGTATTAGATCTCTTTATGAGAAGGATATGTGTGAAATGATTTTCATCTGTTTGAGTGATTGACTCAATATTTTACTATCATTGTTAAGCCCCGACAAAGACAGTGGAGATGACCCCGAGATGTTGGCTGATGATAGAATCTTGGCTCCTGGAATAACTATAGTTGAAGAAGAAGGAACACTTACTGCTGCCGACCTTGGTGGAAACTCTGTTCAAAATGAGAGTAAGTTATCATTCCATTATTCTGTTTTTGTGTGCCAACTGTACTTATTTTTCTTCTTAATAGATGCTGTAATGTATAGGGTTATGCAAGTTGGGTCCTCTGGAGAAATGATAGAATTGCCCCAAATTGTTACTGGAAATTTCACATCTGGAACTGCTCAGCCAACGCTTATAAATCCCATCAATAGTAAATCTGCTGTTATTGCAATCGAGACCAAAATCATCGTGTTTATATGTTTATTGTATTATATTTGAGTAGCAGGGCAGTTTTACATTGTCGGAGCACCACCAGACATGTTGACTGGAGGGACCCCACGTACAATTGCACCAAGAGGAAATGTTCCTCCAGCTAATGCCCCAGTTAGTAGAGATCCTCCTCCTTCAAGAACGACAGGAGGTGGACATGGCGAACCCGTTAGTTATGCTTTAACACACAACGTAGTTTGCATCAACGACTGACACATGTTTGGCTTTTGCAGAGAGACGATCGACGTCGCGTAAGCCATAATGAAGTGGAGCGCCGCCGGAGAGACAAAATTAACAATTGGATCCTAAAATTGGGAAAAATTATGCCAGATTCCGTTCATAATGACGCAGGAAAAACGGGTCAGGTAAACAACAGAAACAACTTTTCAAAACAATTTTCTGGGTCTAGCGCAATGAGTGTACTCCCCTACTATTTCTCTTTATGATTATTTATTGTACAGCAGAGTAAAGGCGGAATTCTTTCAAAAGCCTGTGACTACATCACTGATATACGAAATGCTAATCAACAATTAGCTGAAGCGCTCCGCCAGTCGGAACATCACGTTGAAGAGTTAAAGACAGAAAATGCTGCCTTGAGAAAAGAACTAGAACAGCTACATATGTCCGGAATTGGCAAGAGCTAAGATCATAAAGGTTATGAATCATCTGTGTCGTCGGTAATATGTTTTCGTTAATTTTTAACATGAATAGTGAATTCTGCGTGTGTCGTCTGTATAAAATAGGACTGAATGTTTCTTTTTTGATTTTGTGTCGATCAAGCAAGACAAGAATGTTGTTCGTTTGCATTTCTCACGGTCTCCGGTAATTGTTATTCTTTCCCCACTGCAATGTTTTAAAACTTCTGAACTGACCATCGGGGAGAATCTCCCAATTTCTTAAATGATTGTGAAATAATTGCTGTTCAAAGCAGTTATTTGAACATATCCTTGTACAATTCAACCAGTCAAAATAAGAAGGTAAAACAAATGGTTTAATACAATACAGTTAAAACTACCCTGCATTGTTTAAAGGCTTCGTCACACTATTAGGAAGAGTCATGGCTCTAATTTCGAACCTAGGAAAATATAACAACGTTGAATGTGATACATTCAACCTTTTAAGAAATTTTGTGTTATCAGTAATACCTGATGGATTCTGGTAAGGCTTCCACGCTTAGTTTGTGCTCTATAACGTTCGTGATGGCCATTGTCTTTAAGGAAGGCGCTAGAATGCGTTGAAAATTTACAGTGAATAATTCATTTTTCTTCTCTTTTAAATGCTTTGATTTACCAAAATCTAGAACAAATAAATCATTGTGATCCATAAGGGGAGATTCGATTGGTTCCAATCCAGGGTAATTCTCACGCTGCTGGTTTGCGGTAGAATGGAGATTCATATCTGGGTGCGGACTGAGAACAATAACGATTAGAAAGTATTTACTTGAACGTTGGGAAGAAACAACCTTGTTCCACCAAATAGGAAGACTCGATCACCAATGACGCAACACGATTGCCGCCGCCTGGCACATGGACCGTGACCTCTTGGTCTCACGACAGACCAGCGACAATTTTCTACAGAACAATTCAATAGCGCACGTCGAACAAGCATGAGTATACGGGAAAGAAAACTTCAGGAATTATTTAATTATATTCATACCTGGATCATATCTTAACAGATCATTGTAGTGCATCTGGGAAATGCCGTTGAATCCACCGAAAATAAAAAGATTACCCTTATAGGTAACTAAAAAAAAATTATTAATTAACGAACGCACATAAATTTCGAAAAAAAGATTTTAAAAACCGACAAAAACTGATGCATAACTTACATGCTGAATGACTTCTTCTGCCAACAGGACGAAATCCTGTCACAGTCGGTCGATGCCATGTCTGCGTTCGAGTATCCAGAAACACAATTTGATCACAGTAAACTTCGTCCTGGTAGGGAGCATGGGTTTATTTTTCCAGAAATTTTTCCAGTAATTCTTTACGTGAAAACTTACCCTAGAATGATGCGGTCCCAACTGATTTCCACGGCCCCCAAAGATATACATATACTTGCCTATGGGGGTGGCTGAATGGAAGTCACGATAACTGGGTGGCTCTCCCTTATAACATGAAAACGCGTTAACGCCGACTACGGTTGCACACAAAAGACAAATGTTACTTTGGTCTTCAAGTATTTCCATTCCATGGTTTTCAGATCTAATACGTGCACATCTTGAGAAAACTGGTCGGTATCTTCTTCATAGCCACCGAAAACATACATGCAATTGTTAATAACGCAAGCGGAATGTCCATCCCTTGCTCCAGGGATTTCGCCGCCCACTTTCGGTTTTGACCACATGTGATTAGTTGTATCGAAACAAAATAATACATTGCAAGCGGCTTCATCATTCCGTCCACCCCAAATAAATACCTAAACATACAAATGAACTTAGGAACAGTTTGTTGATAAAGATTTTATAATGAATGACAAACCAAATCATTTTGCACAACAGCAGTATGGCCATAACGCTGATATGGTACTAGATTATACTGAGGACTGCTTCGCTCTGGGTTTTTTACTGCATTCCATCTGTAGTTAACTACTCAGAATCATTAAAAATGGGGTTAGGAAGGATTACCATATTTTCAGCTAGCAATCCAAAAATTTACCAGTGTTCAAAACATGAACATCCATAGGTCTTTTCAATTTGTAATCATCACCAGTGCAATAACCCCCAAACGAAAAAATTTTTTCATTCACAGCCACTGCTGCATGATTTACCTGTCAACACACAAAGAAATTAAATTAATATATAGTATACATTAGAGGTCAAATGAAGTTTGTGGTAGATATGTTTGCTGAGCAATTGTCACTCAGGAAAACTTATTGTCTGTTTTATACACATTTATACTACAACTCAAGTAACATGTATATTTCCAAACAAATAGCTTGATAAAAACTTCGTTTGAGTTTTCCCTGTCCATTTCAAGTAGGATTGTTTTTGGTTACTTACTCTGCGAGGACCGCCTTCTAGTCGGACCGTCCACGGCATCCCAACCTACTCAGAACATCAGGTATAATAAACTGAATATCACTGAGCTTTACAGCTACATGATATATTTAAGTTTAAAAGTAGATTTAAAAAATCAAAAAACAAACCAGAAATTATTAATGCATTTGAAAATTTACAAAATAAGGCACGAGAGTGTCTTCACTCTCAATCAGATCGAGATCTGTCCTTCCACGAGACGAGATTTATCAACATTAGACACACCGAAAATTAAAGGCTGGGATTTCGGAACCGAAAGAGCAGACGACAGAAAATGTTACCCCGAGGCTATGCTGCTGTGGCAGCTGGCACCTGGCAGCCAGCGAGGATAGGCTAACCTGTAACAATTGTTTTATTCTGTGACTATACCGTTGGCACAGGACGACCTTTTAAATAAAAGAAATAAATTTCATCGTCCAGGTTTGAAAAGGAATGTAAAGTAAATAAAAACAAAAATATTAAGTGATTTGATTATGCCTTTTCATGATGTTAGATACAAAATTCTGTTACAAGATGGCTTTTCTAGCAGACGAAAACTATCATTTCAAATCAAATTGTTGCTTTTTATCAGTTATCGTCAAAAATTTTTCTTGCGTCCACAAATTTCCAGAGAAAAGTATATGTCAGCAATGAGAATTTGTAAAAGCTAGGCTTTTTCTGTTTGATGTCAATTGAAAATGAGTAAAAAACAGCAAACGTTATTCCAGTCATGGCAAAATGGCACTAATAAAAGCACAGAACCTAGTTTGTCGAGAAAAACATCAAATGAAGATTTGATGGTGCTCGACAGTGACGAAGACGATGATTTATTACGAAAGGCTCTCGAAGAAAGTCTTCGAGAATACGAATCAAACTGTAAAACGAATGTTCCATCACTATCTCATTCATCATCAACTTCTGGATATTCAACAGAAACACCTGCAGCGACTCTTGAAGAGCATTTACCAGGCTTTGATATTGCTTCAGGAAATACATGGTTTTACCCAACTAATAAACCTGTAAGAAAATATCAAAGAGACATTGTTGAAACAAGTTTGTTTCACAATACTTTGGTTACTTTACCAACCGGATTGGGTAAATTGTAATCTGTATTCTTTAGCTTGAATTTCAATAACCAACTTTTATTTGCAGGCAAAACCTTCATAGCAGCTGTAGTTATGTACAACTTTTTCCGTTGGTACCCTAGGGGCAAAATTATTTTTATGGCCCCTACCAAACCATTAGTTGCTCAGCAAATCCAGGCTTGTTATGAAATTATGGGGATACCTCTAGACGCTACAAGTGAGATGACCGGAGCCATGAGTCCATCGGATAGGAAAAAACAATGGAAGGAGAAACGTGTTTTTTTTCTTACGCCTCAAATTCTTACCAACGACATCAGCCGTGCCGCTTGTCCGGCCAATGAAGTCAAATGTCTGGTTCTTGACGAGGCCCATAAAGCATTGGGGAACTACGCTTATGTTCAAGTAGTTCAAGAACTGTGCAAACATGGAGCTATTTTCCGGATACTGGCGTTAAGTGCAACACCGGGTATGTCATTTGCGCATGTGTTATTTATGGGTAGAAATATCATTCTCGTTCTTTTTTACCAGGTAGCGATTTAAAAGCTATTCAACAGGTTATTGTAAACTTACGCATCTCAAAATTAGAAGTTCGTAATGAAGAGTCTCCTGATATAGTGCCTTATTGTCACAGCAGAAAGATCGACAAAGTAGTGGTGCCCTTAGGACCCGAGATTACCCAAGTACGTGATGCATTTCTCAACATATTTGGCGTGTGTGCTCGGCGTTTGATGGAAGCAGGCGTTCTATTCTCGAAAGACATTGGTTCTTTGACCAAGTACATGCTACTACAGTCACGTGACAAATTCCGTCAGAATCCGCCCGACAATTTTCCTCGTCATCGCTCGGGGATGATAGAAGGAGATTTTGCTCTCTGCATTACTCTGACACATGCTCTTGAACTTCTCCTACAACACGGCATTCGTGGATTCTACAATTTTTTAGCTGGGAAGACGGACGCAGTTGATGGCGAAACGGGTCACAATCGAACCCGCACGGAGTTGCTTAAAGTGAACGGGTTCAGCCAAATGATGGAGGATCTTAAGTCTAAATTTGGCAATGGCTGCCAAGTGGGCTCTGCTGTCAGTCACCCAAAATTGACGAAATTAAAAGAAATCGTTTTGGAACATTTCCAGCAGGCTGAAAAAGAGAACAGGCCGACCCGAGTGATGATTTTTAGTCAATACCGTGACTCGGTTAACGAAATCGTCGCACTTCTTGAAGAGTATGCTCCTTTAATCAAAGCCATGAACTTTGTTGGCCACGGTAGCAACACGACTGGTGGTAAAACTAAAGGATTCACGCAAGCTGATCAGATTCGCGTCATCAAACAGTTCACCGAAGGCAACTATAATACCCTAGTATCAACATGCGTCGGTGAAGAAGGACTGGACATAGGCGATGTTGACATGATTATCTGCTACGACGTTCACAAATCTCCTGTACGGCTTGTCCAGAGATGCGGCCGCACTGGTAGGAAGCGTGACGGACGAATCGTCATGTTAATGACAGAAGGCAAAGAGGAGCATGTGCATAATCAAAGCGTGTACCAGAAGAAGAACCTCCTCAAAAACATTGCTGATAACCCAAAGTTAAAAGAATTTCTTTTACGTCAAGAACCACGTCTTATTCCAAGGCATCTTTCGCCTAAGTGCCACGAAATGCCCATGCATGTCACGACCGCTTTCCCACCACCGACGAGCCGTCCACGAAAGTCTAACGTTCCTTCGGGAAGCAGCAATGTCGTCGCTGGTCGAAAATCCAAAACTACCAAGTGCTACTACTTATCGGACACTGAAATGGACTACTGGGCGCAGAACTTCCAAACCAATCAACACGTGCCGGTCCTCCCAGAATTAAATGCAAATGATTCCAGCCACGGCTGGCTGGATGGTAAACCGAAACTGAGTCTGGACAAGTGGTTGCCATGGCAATGCAACCTTCAGCCCTATCACACGGTTGGCCACTCGACGCTTACGAAACATTATGTCAACATTCTTGAGCACATCCAATCGCAACGGGAGAATTCACACGAAAATCATCAACAGCAATTACAGATGGGCACATCAAGAATTGTGGACGACGCCATTTCATCCTCTACAGAGCGATTATTAGATATTCGATCCGACGTTCTCTCGCCAAACAACATCGAACAGACGTTTTCACGAGCCCCACAAGCTCTGGATTCGACAGTATGTCATTCTGGACTTTACAGCCAAGATTTCCTTGATTTATTTCAAAGACTCCCCGTCGGAATCGATTACTTAGATATCCCTAGTCCCCCGCCATTTTGCTTTGACTTGTCAACGGAGACGTCAACGTTAGGAACGACTTCATTCTCGAAGCCGTATCGTAAATCCGTCGAAACACCTCCAGAACTGTCTGCCCCAGTCTTGAAGAAAACGACGGTCAACCATATTTGGGCGGAAGGCATGTCATCCGATCGATCGCAGCGGCAAACTGTACAGACAAACGCTTCAATTAGTGACATAACAGCTGCACGATCGCCTTGCGTGGCTCCTTTTGCGTCATCGTCTACCAGTTCCGTTCGTAATCCCGGTGAAGCTTGTCGTCCGTACGTGGAATCGGACGTGAATGAAACAGTCGCCATGCAAACGCCACCCAAATCTGAGCTTGAAACCTCTACTTTCTGTTTGGAACCATCACCTATTTTGTCTCAACGTCGGAAGAAAGGGCCAGTCAAACGGTCATTAGGGTGGACTGCAGCTGCACCGGCCAAACGACTCAAAATGGACGGGAATGCTAATGAGCATAATTGGCAACGTAATCAAGTCGAGGTTGTGAAGAGCAGGGTTGCAGAAGAAAAACCGAAGGTACCCAAAATCCCGGTTCATGATCAAAGTATCTTATCAGTCACACAAATCGTAGATCTGTTTGACACGTATGATGAGCCTGCAAATGAAGCAAACGCGACGAAGAACGTACGTCCGAATTTTGATTTGGAAGTGGATTTTCTCGACAGCTTTTCACCTTTACCCGATTCTCCGAAGTCTGTTAAAGAGGAGGTTATCACGACCGCTCTTGTCACACCACTAAAAACAAATCAAGGCCCTTCGCATCTCACAGAATCGCCCGTTTTCGATTTCTTGGAAAACACTCCCTCTCCGTCACCCGGCCGGCCAAAATCGAAAGTGTCAATCCAGTTAGGCGTCACGTCGGAGTTTAAAGTCCAAAACAGGAAACCTCCTGTGGTGCCTGAGGTGAACTTTTCCCTAGATTTCCCCGACAGTTGGGACGATGAAGATGTGCTTGCGCCGTCGCCTGTACCAGTACCTGCACAGCCAAAAGTAAAGCCCCAACAGCCAACGAAGTCCGCGCCCGCCTCATTGCCCCTTCAGCCGCCACCACAAAATCGAACAGTCACAGTTGACTTGAAATCGGCATGGGACGAAGGTTTTGAATTGAATTTGAGTGACTTGGAAGACATTGAAATGGTTGAGCAAGCTTACGAGAAACAGAAGACGCCAATGAAATTGGGTAATTTGATTACTGAACCAAAGATGGAAAATACTAAAACCGCAACAAACGACAACGATCCGCAGAAGATTATCCCAGCACCCAATGCTAAAGACTCTAGCGGAATCCGACGAGAGCTCGATGATATTTTCGGGCCAGAAATCGATGAAGATTCGATAGAGGTCGTTGAGAAGCCTCCGCCTGTCAAACAGGTTAATCCGCCCGTCTTTATTATTGAATCTGACGAGGACATCGTTGAAGCTACTCCACCTAAACAAATACCTGACATTTCTGAAATCACTCCGCTGAGACCCATCAACGAGCGCATAACGACAATGACAAGTGATGAAGACTCGCCCTTGGTTTGTCGAAAGCTAAACTCTAAGCGAAATCCCCTCATGACGCAGTCGACTCCCGTTGCCCAGAAAACAGCATCCGTCCGCCCTAAGCCATTGATCAAGCAAACTAAACAAGCAGCCAATGCTTTCCTGGATGATGAAGCTGAACTCTCACTTGTCGAGGGCTCCTGTTCTGCTGATGAACTCGAAGAGACAACTAATGGCGATGGTTACGAGGGCAGCTTCGTCGACGACCTAGGAACTCAAGCCGTTAATGAAACGTAAGTAGACGCAAAGCTTGTGAATGGGACCAAACTAATATTTTCTGTTTTATTGTTATCAGGATGCGAGCAGTTTACTTGGAAAGCGTAAAGAGTCCTGTGGCGCAACAGGGATTTGTCTTCCGCCAGCCGGCCAGGCAAATGAATCGCAGTGAGATATTCTCACAGGCTGTCGTCGAACAGGATTCCGAATATGCGTTTGATTCGTTCTGCGTCGACAGCGATGATGCCGAACAACTAGAAAAGACGACCAAAGAGGAGTCGCCTCTGACGCAATTGCCAACTCGAGCCGCTCGAATACGAGCCCAAAGAATTCAATTGAATAGGCAACGTTCCACTTCGGCTGCTGTCCGGCCACGCAAGAGGATCGCTTATGTGGATTCGTCCTCGGATGAGAGTGATGCTGGCCCTCCACCGAAGAAATCGATCAAATCCGAAACGTCAGTCGCCCCGCAGAGAACCACACACGGCTTGAATTCAGCCACTAACAAAGGGCCACCGAATCGGGTGCAACTTCCAACAAAGCCGGACGATAAAAAGGACACTTTCCATCGGGCCATTAACGTGACTAGTATGGTTCCGGCTACTGACCGAGCCGTATTTCTACCAACGGCCGGAAGCAGCGGGGCTATAATGAAAAATCCCATTACAATTGAGAGCAATAGCAGCGCCAGCTGTAGTAGTGTCAGTTCTAATAGCGTCACTAGTAGCATGGCCTCCACTCCTGCCCCTCTTTCACCCCCGCGAACGTTGCTCATCAGTTCGAGACAGGTAGCTACGACCACCCAGATCATTTCTACCTTGCAAGTGAAACACCGTTGTGCCACGCATGTTTGCTCGTTCGATGTAGCTGATTTCGTTCTTAGTTCCCAACTTGGCGTCATCCGCAAATTGCATTCCGGTAGGTTTAAAGTTGTTCGTAGCAGATAAATCAGGAACTTCCTCGTTTGTCTCTATTTCCCCCAAACTGCTTTATTAACGACATCAATACATTTCCGTCCTAGAATTCACCAATGGATCGAGCCGGTGCCGATTACAAGAACAGGTCCGCCGCCTGATGGCGTTGTACGACAAACCTTATTTGATTGTGGAAGCGGATCGGTCGGCAGCGAGGGATCCGCGGTTCAACAACGGTTGTCCGCTACCGGACGCGTCATCCGTCATCTTCAAACCGAATACGCCTTACTATTTGCAAACGTTAGCTACACTGGCACAGACTGATCTATCCGTCTTGTTTAGCGACTCGCAAGGTATGTTTTTCCCGATTTCGATCCCGATCCCGATTTCCAAGAGCATTTTGAAATTTGATTCCATCCGACATTGATAGAACATACTGCCCGCTTGTTGAACGACCTGGGTCGTCAGGAAACACTCAGAGGATTGTCTCTTCCGAGAATAGAAAGTCTAAGCTCGAAACAGAATGATATTCTGAAGTTTCTGCAACGCATCCCCGAGATCAACCCGGCAGTGGCGGTGCTCATGGCCTCGCAGTTCAAATCCCTTCGCGAGATTCTATGCAGGTTTGAAACTCGAATAATCTTCTCGACGCCTGAATGCTTCTTGGCTTTACCCTCTCAGTTCTACAAACCCCTCTTTCACAACCTATTTTACATCCAGCTTCCACCTCGTTCGCTTTCAATTGCGTATTCTGAGTTTTTCCAATAACATGGAAATTTTCTCTTTCGTTCTTACTGTTCTCGCCCTTTTTTGCGTAATACGGCCTGCAAGGAATGCGTTTATTGTCTTTTGTTTCTGTAAACTTCTTCTGTCTCACTCGACTTTTTTATAATCTATAACTCTTTTTTTTCTGTTTGTTTTGTTTTTTTGCAGTTCCGTCGAAGTGCTTACGCAGCGGTGTAAAATCACTGCCGGCAAAGCTCGGAATATCGCCCAAGCCTTTCGAGTCAACCAGGCACCGTCTAGATGATGGCCTGATCGTGCCTCAGTAGCCCTAAAGTATACCCTAAATGATAAAATATTGCTGTGATATGTGTAGCATTCTTCATCGGCTGTTACTTTAGAAAACATGGGTATGTGTTGATTGCTACGTTAACCTACAAGATGCGTTTTTTTTACGTGGAAACTTGGAATTTTAATGATGGGGAGATTGAAATCATTAATTGTCTTATTATTATTATTACTATTATTTATTTGTATTTCTTTTTGTTTCGGCAAATTTTGTGATTCTCTTGATACAGAAGTCGCATCTCTTCAGGCGTTTAACGCGTGAAAGCATTTCAATACATCCACATTTACGTGTTGGCTGTTTATGTTCTATCCTCTTCCACCTAGCGATTTTAGACTGAAGGGATCGCTAGGTAATGGCCGATCGCAGGGCACTTGAATGTGCTGCTTTTTATTCTCGTTACTGGTGATCGTGAGTAACCAATAACATGACAAAGTCCATCATTTATTCCCCAAGACGTAGGAAACGAATCCTGGAGTCTTCGGGTTGCATCTCTCTGGTGACACGTCGATACCAACTTGATTGCTACAAGAGCGACGCTTCTCGTCTTTTTTTGTTTGTAACTACCATCCATAGCTACTATGAAATCTTACGTTAGAAGTATAATGAAATAACGAAACTGTTTTGTAAATCGGTATCTATGGCTACACTTGGGAGTGATCAGATGAATCCTGTGACGTCGCGCTTGGCCAGCTAGTAAAAATCTTGTAACGATTCGAAAACGAACACGATAGCACTAAAATGCGTTGCAACTCATTGGATGCGATAAGATCCCCTCGTGAGTTGAGGCAGCTGTCGTTTAGATGGTGCTCATCCTTTTCCTCGTTCATTTCCCGTCGAGCCCGTCGTCGAGGAAACTGGATACCCTAGTTTGAACAGTAAGCATATAGACCTGATATCGACAGTATCTATTTAGAGCACGCCATCAAAAAAGGACGTCAGAAAATTTCGCGAACGGGAACGCGAGTGCGACGCGTCCAACATCGAGGGATTGGATAATCAAGTGAAAGAGCCCCCCATAGTGATGTTTCTCTAAACACAAACGAGCGACGGAGCAAGGAAGATGTCCGTCTACGTATATACACAGTATAAGCAATATCGACGTTATTATCTACTGCATTAAACCTGTATAGCGTCTGTGATTGGATTTGGGGTCCAGAATCAAGTCAACAGAGAAATCTGGCAGATCGTCCTTTTTTTCCATTTCTTCTTTAGAAAAAAATCAACTTGTATACACGCCGCTATATACAGAGAAGTTCTACACGTCTCGCCATCTCACACGACCAAAAATTGAGGGTGGACCGGACACGCCACTGGCAGACCGAGCCAATCTCTGTTTGCGATGGCAGAGGGAAAAAGGAAAGGAAAAGACGCTGGAGAAAATCTTAGACGTCCCAGTTTTTTTGTTGGTATCTTTGGCTCTGCATCAAACTCGTGGCTCGTCTGGTGTAGAATACAGTACGACTTATACACACGTGAATACCTCATGGCCGGGACGCCGGGTGTAATTGGTTTCTTTCAGCAATATCCGAGATGCTTCTGTCTCATGGGCGAGTAGGTGGACGGAATCTCGCGTCGTACTCGCGAATGTGCCCTCGTTTCTTTTTCTCTGTCGGCTTAGCTCGTAACTTCTGATTCTGACCGTCTGTAAAGAACCTTTGATGCCAACTGTCTCATTTTTTTTCTTTCTAGATCGGTATGTTTTCACTTTTTCTCCTTTATGAAACAAAATCGCTTTCCTTTGCTGTTACATTCGCGCAGTATGTGCACGAAGGTTTACAAAACAATCAGGTATTTTTCCATGGTGCATGGTTACCAAGTTAAAGTCTAACAGAAATTGAGTTTAAATCATCAAAAATAGAAGAGTTGATTTACCTAGAACTTGGAGAACGTGGGACGATAATAACAAAGAGGAACCACTAATTGGATGTCATTTATTCACGAAGTAATCCAGGGCCCCACAACGGTTCCCTGCCCTCGTGCTCCTTGTTCTTTGCTCCCAGCGAGAGCAAAAATTTAAAGAGAGACACGGTGGTATGGTTATCAAATAAACAATAACTCCTGTACCAGGAAAAAAAGAAAATGATTTAAAAATGTGGAGAGCGGCAACGAGGGACGGAAACTTGTTGTTAAGAAATGAAACAGAGCAGAAATGGAGCAACAGATAGGATGAACCTGAGCTGCTTGCTCCACTTCAGAAAGACTTGGGACAGGCTTTAAAGTTTGCCCGATTTTCTCGAAGGGACTACTGCAACCGCCATCCCCTCACGAATTCCACATGGAGAATCATGCCTAAGTTACAGATTACCTCCTCACCTGGTTAATTAGTTTTGTTGCACGGTGAAACTCGGAACGACCAGAGTTCGTAGATTCCGAAATCTAAAATATTCAAATTCCAACGTATATCAACTTAAGTTGGAAGTTGGGAGGTTTTTAGGAACGCAGTGCTGTTCGACTATTCGCACACATCGTCTATTATTCATTTCGTGATAACCCCATCCCGCTTCAACGAGGATCACGCAGATGCATAGAACGTCGCATACAGCAAAGAATTCCACAGCCAGATGGGGAATCAAACGGCACCGCGAGTCTTGTGTAAGATGCCAACATAGCTGTTTTTTCTGGTACAGAACAGAACTTAACGGATATGTCAAAAATAAAGACAACGAAAGCCATCAAAGATTGAAAGTGTCTGGATGCGAAAGAAAAACCATCAAGTGTTTGTGCAGCCGCTCCTACGAAACATAAACAATGCACGAGAGCCCGAAGCAACCCATGATCTTAGTATAGAGAGTCTGCTAGTAGTTGTACATGAATTTTTGAAAAGAACACATTCGTCTTTACTCTCTCAGCCTTACATGAACCCGTTCCCATCGTTACTGCGAATGGATTTACTTCAATGATAAAGATGCTCCTTAGACGCACGCTAGAGGAAAGGGGCTTTATTGAATGGCAAGGTAGGCGCATGTAACTAAATGCTATATACTTTGAATAAGATTTTCTGTTACCGAACTAAAGGAATAAGAAAAAAGAGACAGCAAAGGTATATAAAGGCGAAATGAGGCAGAGAAATGGTGAAAAGAGTAGGCAGCAACGGACGCCTTCGTGTCAGATTCTGACCTGGAAATCATCCGAGACGTGCCCGAGATTAAATGACGGGGACTGGAGAGTGAACGAACGAAAACGAAAAGGAAGAGAGAGAGAGATAGAGAGAGAGCTATAGCGAGATGCGCTTTTAAAAGCAATCAATAACCACTGTGCCGCACACTCACGCATAGAAGCACGCTCGAGTGTCGCGCACGCTGTCTTCTCCCTCGTCTCGGTTCACTCCTCTCTCTCTCTTCTCTTTCTTATACTTTAGCTCCACTCTACTAAACTCCTTTCTTCGCTGTATATATATCCTCAAGAAGGTTTTGGAATCAAACAGGCCGTTTGCGAGGATCTATATACTTTTTTTGCCTTCCCTCTCTGTTTGTCTTTTTCTCAGTATATTTTCTTTCTGCTTTCTTTTCTCCCTTTTTTAAATGTTTTCTTTTTTATTGCCTAATGCAAGCTGTGGGTTTTACTTGTAATCTGCAGAGAAAAATCGGAAAGAGCCGACGAAGCGCATCCAATATCCAGCGCATCAGTTAACAGTAGATATCTCCCCGTTTTGATTTCAAGAGAGGAACAGGCAACTCGGAATCACCGAGTAGTATAACCTTGTTTGTGCTGATCAAAAGTATGGAAGCATGACATGGATGATGAGACAATTTGATTTCCGTGGAGCAACGCAACGCAACGCGCCATAATGAAAATGAAAGAGGTAGAGCTGCAGAACGTTGTTTTTGCAAACCAACTCTGATATAGGCAATTTATGGAAAGATGTGCTTACATTTTTATGAAACACGTGGCAGGCTTGAATTTTCTCTTGAGGCTTGCCTCCGTAACTAGCTATATATCACGTCTGAAGTAAGGGGCATTGAAAGATTTCAATTAATCAAAAGTATGATTTTCAAACTGATAAATAGAAAAAGATCACTGTAAGAAGAGATGGGTTTCACTGGAATACATGTACAATTATTGATGCTTGGAACATCAATGCTGTGTGATACTTAAGCCGAATATCGAGGTTTTTTTTCTTGTCCGGTTCGGAAAAATGCTGGAGTTTCCTGGCTAGACTAAGTGAATAAAAACAACCGGCAATCTCCAGTTATAGAAACAGCCATCAACTAAACTGATAGAACATGAAAAAGAAATCCCATACAGCTATTAAATTAGGTAAAAAAAAAAAAAAGAAGAAAAGTCGGGCTTATTTGGTCGGGCTTATTTTTATCGGGCTAAGTTTAAAAAATATGAATTAGAATAACTCAAGTATATAACCTAGATAAAAATAAAGCTCGTTTTGTCTTCCTCGTTTGATTTAGAACCATAATCACGCATAGTTTGCTCTAATTAAACAATTTTTAAGGAAATACAACAAAAATGTTGCAAATTTGGCCCGGGACTTACCGGGCCAAATTATCCAAAATAAACGGTAATCTCGAGAATGATATAGTCTTGAAAAATGGGTCAAGTTTCGTTCCGTTCGTATTGATCGGCCATTTTCGATGAAGTTTGTACTATCGGATGCATCCGGATGCATCTTCATGCATTCTGTATGGAGACTATATTATTTTAGTGCAATTAGTTTTAGTGCAATAACTATAATACAAGCTTAGTGCGTTACGAGCTAAAAACCTTATTCCAATACATCCCAATTCGTGTCCACTTTCGAAGCGACAATACGTGTGTCTAATATCACTAATGCAAATGAAGTCAGTACTAGACTGCTCTGAAAGTCTATTACGTTGTCTGTCCATCCCGCTTTTGTATAATCTTCAGAGCAATCGTTGAATAAACAAAATCGGTTTTATTTTCTTTCCCTCCGTTGGCATAACAGCAGCTTTTAATTCTATTCGACACCAACTGACGGGGTGATAAGAAGCTTCGTTCTTATTTCCTGTTCATCGTCTATATCGTCTATATATGCCAACGTTATAGACTTGATCAATGGAAAAGTTAATTGGCTTTGCCGAAACGTCCCCTGCTTCATTCAGCTTAGCAAATTTGAATAAGCCAAGGGAAGCTGTTCTTTTCTTCACATTCGAGTCATCTTTTCTCAGTATAGTTATTGACGAAGAACTCCGTTTTTCTTATATCACCAGAAAAAGGCGGAAGTTCTTTCCTGTCCACGTCATCGACTGCTCCTAGCGACAGCCTCTTGGGTTGATTCCTCAATGCAATGACGATTATTCCCTTCTTTTTCGTGCATGCCACATTACAGCCAATTTAAATGGGCTTAAAAATAGAAGGGGCAAAAGGAGACTGAAAAAAAAAGAAAATTCAGTTTTCACCATCTTTCGCTGTTCGTTCAAAGAACGAGACCAACAAAGTAGAAACATTTCAGAATCTGAAAAATGAACTCCCTGATTTTGTGTGTTACACAATAGAGCTCGTATTTTTCTCGTGCACCCAACGATCAACAACGGGCGGGACAATGTCAAGCATAAGGTCAATCGTATTTGTAAACCACCGTGTTTTTACTCACGTACCCGCCCAAAGACATGAACAATGACCCCTGGTTATCTGTTAGTATATACATGTACACATATATGTCTCGTGGTACATCTGTTAGACTTCACTCAACCTGTTTGAATTGGCTTTATCCATCCAGGCATTAGGACACGGCCAATCTGTATAAACCTCTTTGCTTCCTGCCATTGAAGCAGGTGATGCATTAGAGAGCAAAGAGTATGAGCCGATGTGTTTACAAACTGATCGATTTTCGCTTGAAGCAGCAGCTTTTGTATAGCACTCGGCTCGTCTTCTAGCTCAACTCCTCTCAATCTCCATTACAGCTCGAAGCGTTGCTTTCCTCCTAGCAACAGCACAGGCATCCCTGAGTTCAACAAATTAGTTCCGTATACGATGCATTGATAAACATAGACACAGGGGACGGAGTGAAAAAGCGGAAAGCATCAATGCAGAAACAAGAGATGGGGGGGGGGAGATTGACGAATAAGTTGCTATAGGAACAAGTGGCCGACTGTAGTGTGCAATGGAAGAGCATTATGTTTTGGCAATCAGAAAACGACTGGCTGCTAAACGTAATCTCCAGCAATTTGAAACTATAGTGACACACAAATAATAGAAATTTTTTCTTGTCTAAAACGCCACGGATGTCTCGTTCATCAAAAGATTTTGTTTTCCTCGTTTCATTGATTGCATTTGCAGCTAAATTGTCACCGAGCCTGGTTACATGTTTCTTACTTCCATTACGTTACATCCTTTCCAATCAAGGCCCGAGTCTTTTTCTTATGTAGTTAACAGGCCCTTTCTCTACATCGTGTCGGGTGCACACGAGACACGACCCAGCAATGAAAAGCAATTAATGGCAGGTAACGGACCGAAATCAATACGATAGAGAACCACCATCAAGTATAAGACTAGCGATGTGACAAAAAACACCGTTATATCAAAAGAGCCAAAATGCAAAGGATGTATAGCTACATCCGATTGATATAGCTCCGTTTCTATGCGCAAGTGAAGCGTCGATTTCTCTTCCCTTCTCTTTCTCACTGTCTGTGCATCTAAGTATGTTCTCATCTCTTTTCATTCATTCACCCCCGTTCTCTAGGAAACGGGATAGTTTCAACGAGTCTCATAGACAGTTATTATTGAGCAAGTAAATGGAGCGTTACCGAGCGCCGGGAACGCAAGAGATGAGACAAAAAAAAAAGGCGATCAACTAAATAAGAGAAAAATAAAAAAGGGAATTCGTTGTCTGTTTCTATATCTTTCGTCTTTTTCTCTTTTCTCGTGGGGTGTATGTTGACCAAGTAGCTGTTTTCATTTCCCAAAGGTGGATATATAAAAGATATATATAAAGACATATAAGCCCCAACATCCAATTGGTTCGCACATCATTTTTTGGGGGGGAGGAATCACACCGTGGGGTAGAAGCTTTACTATTCCCTCTTCGTTTGCTTCATCCGCTCTCTTTTTCACTTCTTTTCTGGCGTCTCACATCATTTATTTATAACTGCTAAAGAAAGAGGGGCTCATCTTCTCGATGGGAGATGCTGGAAAGAGTGTACTTTAAAGGGGAGGCCGCCAATTTTATTTGATACTTTTTCTTCCTGCTTCAATGGCACGCCGACTCTGCTATACAGACCAAACAACATCCGCTGACGATCTCTCCGAACTTCCCGGATGGTATTTTGGCTTAAGAACAACTCGATCGTGGCGTTCGCTGGGATCGCCGATGTTGTGCTTTTCTATACTAAGGTCTGCTTTTATTCTACGTACAGAATCAGCAGTTACGTATATCCATTTGTTCGGTTCTTATATACTCAAGCTGCATCTTCCGGCCTATTACGTTTGGAAAGATTGAGCAGAAACACACACCTATATAGAAGAGAAAACGACGTGTTTCTTTTAATTATCAATTTCTTTTTCTCTTTCTTCTTTCTCAATGTCATTCTTTCCCGTTTAAAAAAGATCAGTATCACTCTCTAGGATTTACGTCCGATTGAATGTGGAGCGTCGACGTTCTTTTCTCACGGCTGCGCCCTGTAGGCCAGACACCGTGATATCGACTTACAGAAGAGGACAGGAAGCCAAACGGGGACACGTTGCCAAAAACTGAAATATGCCAGACGGTAGACTATATGTATTTACCACTCGATGATTGTGTACAGTTGATCCTATCTTTATGTATCTCATCTTCTCGATTAATTCAACGTCATCTACTACGGATAAGACACGTTTCCTAATTGAAAATCATTCGAAATCATGTTGAGAAAATATAAGGAAAACGCAAAATGAGACTTAACGTTTTCTTCGTCGTGGCTGTTGAACTATCTTAAAGAAGCGACCTTTCATTTCAGTTACCTGTCTGCTATCTGTAAATAGGCAGCCAGAGTGGTGATGTAACATGCCATTTTTCTACGGCAGCATCGCTATGCTTTTCTAGTCTGTATCTTGTTTCCTTGTCTTTTATTATAACAGCTATTCGAACTCATACGGTATAGCTTACAGAAATACACCACGTAATACGTAAGCGGATAGAATTTTAAAAACATAGAAAATATACCCACGTAAGTCATCAGAATAATGGACCAACACCGACTCACTCACCAAATACCGTCAGACTATTTCCTTAATCAGCGAGTGCTGATGCTCAAAAGACTTTGTTTTGGATGGTATTAGATCTCTGTCGGACGTGGGACTGGAGATAATACTCCACATTCAGTGTGGAATAAAACTATTAAATAGAAAGCGCACGAAAATGAGGAAAGAGAGAAAACAAAACGTATCATCTCCACAGCATTTAATTTCTCTTCTAGTTATCGCTTGTTTTCTCACGCACGTCTGAATCGCATTGTTACATCACATTCGATATGAAAAACCTTGTCGGGGCTCACACGCAAAACAGTATAAAATATTAGCAAAAACCCATGGCACCGTTAGGGACCATTTTGGCACAGAGTTTTTTCCTACATACATATATTTCCCTCATTTTTTTTTTCGTCACGGAAATCAAACAAATCTACTACTATGGTAGCGAAACACAGACAGCCTGATGCTGTTCTGTGTAAAACATGTGGTATACGCACGCGTTTCTTCTTCCGTAACGGCTATGGCGAGAAAGCGCAGCTTGAAGAGTAGTATTGCACCTCCCACAACAAGTATCGTCTCCCGCCGTCCTCGGGAGTAAACTCTACACCAAGCAACGATGTCGGTTTGTACGCCGAACTTTCAACCGATAACAAGATGAAAGGGAGAATGGGATAATATATATGTGTTAAGGTCATAAGGTGTGAAGGATGCTACGATACTAAAGGGAATCGGTCAAAAGACTCCGGCTGAGTGGGGTGAGAGAGTCTGAACACGACATTATTGGATCATTTCCGCTCCATCTACGTCTAAACAAATGTGTTCCATAGAAGGCGGACTGAATACGTTTACGTACATTCAATCATAATTCAACAAAAAAATTGAAACCAAAGAAAATAAATGTTATCAATTGATTGTGTCACATCTTTGTCATTCAAAACACATTCATGAGTTTCCTCGCATTTTCTTTTTCACTGTCAATGTCTGGTGCGTATCAACAGTGCACAAATGATGCCAGGATGATATTAGACGAGTCCATCAATACTAGCTTTGCCAATCCTATTAGAAGTTCGTTTTCTTTCTCTTAATTTCTTTGTTAGGTTTGATTGTGATTTTGTTAGCTTTGCTCTATTCGCGCTTGAGTGAATGACTATATTCTACGTCTGCGACAAAGCTTACTGTCCCAATCTAATTCTTCGAAAACAAATAATAGAAGAGACGTCTGCACATCAAAGATACCAAGATCGCGGAAAAGGAAATTACAGGGAAAGACTTTTCTTGTAAGCTATACACACCACTGGACTGGGATTCAAGTGTTGCCCACTGTGTATTAGATATAACATGGCAACCGGAGCCGTGTATATCTATATAGGCCTAAATTGTCGAGTGGACGAAAATGATCGGCTAAACTGGGTCGAGGACGAATGCGCGCCGTCGTCAGCTGCCCCTTTGATTCTGCAGGACTGTCAGTCGTCGTCAGCGGAAAGACGGTCGTCAGACGGACGGTGAGACCACATGGGAAATAAGCTGGAAATGGGTCTTTTCCCTATCTGAATAACGCGAACAGGCCTATGACAAGGTCGATGTCAAATAAAAAGCAGAAAAGTGGACCGTAAAACAAATACAGCGACATGCTTAAAGCCTCTACTATAGACCATGTTTTAGGTTGCATTATTGCAAATAATATAATAGTGTCCGGAACATTAGGTTTGCTGTATATGCCATAAAAAGACGAACGAAGGTCGCTACAAAATGAAAACTACTCTTATTCGGTCGGTTAGATTTTATTAGTCCTTTCGTTCTCGTTTTCTATGCTCTTCATCTCAACGAGGTGAGAAAAGAAAAACGTGAATTCCGGTGGCAAAGTCTTTTCTTTTTTTCTCTCTTATTTCTATACATCTCCTTGCTTTCTATATTCGCTTTATAGACTATACACTCTATCTCTGTCGTGTCTATACTGTAAATAATTGTGTGTGTGTTGCTTCGCATTTTCATCTGATGGCGGCCAACAGCAGCAACACACAGGCTCTTGTCCAAATATTGATTCTTCAGTTTTTTTTTTTTTTCTTCCGTGTTCTTCGCGTCTTCTTTTTTTATCCTCATATACTTTCTAGGAGCCAAAGCGATTCTGCGAAAAAGAACGAACACCCGAGCAGGAGAACTGCTAAGGGACATTGCAGGACGCCGTGCGCTCTTTCACACGCTCTCTCTCTCTTGTTCTTAACTTGACTCATTTTTTTTTTTCTTTCCTCTTCTCAAGTTTTATCACCCTGTGTCTCTATATATAGTCTGGAACGTTGTGTCTTTTCTTTTTCGATTCCCCCCCCCCCTGTTTTATTTTACATATCCGCATATTTTCATTTATACGCTTCCCCTTATAATATGCCCAAGAAGCGTTTGTAGGCTATCTCAAATGCAGAATTTATATAAAGCAAAAGGTCGGCCTCCCTTATTCTTATTTTCCTCACTTTTTCCCCCTTTCGTCCATGTTTTTGTCTCAGCCTTTGCTATCGATTGAAAACGATGCTTTCAACTAAGCCGCCGTTTTCAGCCTTCGCCTTTCTGTATCTCCACCTTTTCGCTGTCATCAGTCTCTGTCTGGCATGTATAGTGACACCATTCTATGTCGCACCATTATTGATAGAGAGCTTCAAACTATTATCTATTACAGTTGAATTTGTTTTTTGTTTTTTTTTCACGATATAGGGTTTGATAAACTATGAAGCAAAAAATATACTTAAGACATCAAAACAACATGACGACCGTTTTGCACGTGTAGAAAAGGAATTGCGCAACATTGAATCGTGAAAACTTTCAAATGCTTTTCGCCAGACTCCGTTTTATATGCTTGTTATTGATTTTGTTGGCTTTCACAAGTTCAATCAGCTTACGGCGGAAAAGGGCGAACTTTTTGTTGACACGAAGGCAGACGACATAATGCCCCGCTGACTTTTCACGAACGCAGGTGCTACATTCGCTAACTGGCCATTAACTTGCCATCGAAACGAGTCCGTGTTCGCTCCCTTCTTCCTTTTAGTTCTTTTGTTGCTAAGAGGCTATGGCACTTACAACTCTGCTATTCAAGCAGAGTCTCGTATACGAAAGAGGAAAAGAACAACACCAACAAGCGATGGTAAAGTGAAACTATAGTTCGCTCGTATATTGCAGCAAACGAGCCCTCTTTTTTGGAAAGCTACAAAAAATAGTTTAATTGTTTTCTCTTATATTCTTTTCATTTGGAATTGCTTCACACGTTTTTCCTCAAACAATTCCTTCTTAAATCTATGTCCAATTTATTGTTTCTCTTTATTTCTGTGTCAATAAAACAAACGTTAACCGTCAAGCACGGCAGTAACTAAATTAGCGTTAGACGTCACTGCAAAAGTTGGAAAGCAAAACAGACTCGCCGTGCTGCAAATAGACAAACAGTCAACTTCTTCCATGTGGATATATACGGATGCATCATCGCGGTGAGTTGTTAGCGCAAGAGTTACGTGGAAATTTAACAGACTTTCCCTTAATCAGCAGTTACAGCACAAGCGTGTGTAACCGGGCAGACTTATATATCCAAACACGAGCGAGAAATTCAATTTGAAATGACACATTGCAGTGTATCCTATATATGACATCACACGAGCGACGTTGACCAACATTATTGATCCTCGGTGACAACAATTTTTTCGATATTGCATAACGCCAAAATTGTTGCAGTCACGTCTGCCAGAGTGGCTAGACATAAAATATTTCCCCAATAAGTTTAGTTTTTCTTTTTTTTTTGTTTCACATGGGTTATGTGGAGGGTTGCCATTCTTCTTCTAGCCCTGAGGTATAATATATATATTTTTTTTAAGTCGGGGTTCTCCGCATATGTCAGCCGTTGCCCTACGTCAGTAAATTTCGGGAGTGTCATCCGGCCTGAAATAACCATTGATCGGACGGCAGTGGTATAGGAGCTTATAGTATAATGGATGTCCAGCTGATATGGAAATTTTTACCAACAGGGTTTTTTCATATCGCTCGATCTTTCACAAATTTTTTTTCTCTTCCTCCCCTTCATCATTTTTGTTTGTTTGGCCTTTTATTTTTTTGATATTTCCCCGTTTTTCATCTATTTTGAGGTTCTCTCGTCCGCTTTTCCCACTGTCTTTTTCCTCTCCTTTTCTTGTGTTTACCAACTCGCAGCCGAAGGAAATTGTCCCGGCTTTCCATCTGACGGCTGATATCCTCCCACGCGCTGGGCCCCTTTTTTGTTTATTTTCCCGCAGAGACCATGAGATTACAATCGTTCGAATGATGGAACAGACCCCAGCGGTCCAATGGCAAAATAGCCAGAGAAGAAAAAAAAGGGGAAATGTCCGAACCGATGGATGGCTGAACGGTTGGTCTCCTCTTATTATCCTACTTGGGATCTATCTATAGTTGAGAGACTGACATATAATGCACGATTGTTTCCACATCGGATAGTATTATAGACACAGTATAGACATTAGCATACATCGAAAGAGAACATCGTGGAAAACCATGTACTAAACCTTCTGTATATCCTACTCTTTCCCGTGAAACAGAACGTGACTAGAAAGTTGAAGGCCCAAAACTGAAACTGATGGAACAAGCATTTTTTCGCTTTACAGCACTAATCCAGCAAGGACATTTTACTTGTGAAGATGAGCAGTGAACGATATTGCGAGACTCTGACATTTAGATGCTCCTCGATGATGATTCCGCTCTGGATTTAGAACCCACCTTTTTTTTTGTTGATGGTGACATTTTCTATTTCCTGTGGTCGTGTCATCAGTACGAGATGACTCGCTTTCAGAGCCGAGTTTTTTTTCCACTTCCATACTGTCTTGTCACCGAGTCAACCGCCCACCTTCCTTCCGCTGGCATCTTTTTTTGGAACTATAAATAATATGGACGCTCACAACTGCCTATCGAATTCGACGTGCTCTTTCATTCCGCCAGACATATGAGACATAATTTCAACGTTGTCCAGCTCTGAAATCTGTAGCATAACATCAAAGCTCACGTATAATGTAATAACGGCTATATATGTATTACAGATGCGTGTTATCCATATCCCAATTTTGCAACTGGGATTGCTTAGAAAAAAAGAATATACCGGGGGATAGTGTCGGTTGTCACGGACTACAGCGGCAAATATGGCCGTCCACTTGTATATATGTATACCAGATGCATCTATAGTCCTTTAAAATATACGGGTCCACACCAACGCGATTGCTGCCCAGCGACAACTTTCCATAATGTACACGTGGGCTGAACAGTTAAATTGCCTCACGCGGAGCATTGCAGCATGTCGGAGAGAAGTAGATAGCTACAAGACGAAATGGGAAAGGCTTTCTCTTATTTCCTTATGTCACATTTCTTTCTTTTTTTTTTCCGGCCTTGGTTTAGTTGTGAAGCGGATGAGGAGGAAGTCAGAAGTGGCAGGAAACTCTTTTCTTTTGTACACCAATTTTTTTTTTGCCTTACGGTCGATACGTATACGTGGTATAGCCTCTTTGGTGCATCACATCTCTATCTTTTTCGGTTCTTTGTTCGTTTTTATTTAGATTCTCACTGTCTCTCTTCCTCACACTGTACCTTACATCGACATTGAATTTTGGCAGACTATAGCCGCTATAAGAAGATATAAGGCTGTGTTACAATAGTCAAATCTGTGTGCGTAGGCGTCTCGCAAGCGCTGTGCTTCTATAAATAAATCTTGGGAATATATGCAACAGAGTTCGTTCATATTTTGTAGCCTATGTATATTTTTCGTTCATCCTTTCTGTTATTTTTACTCTCAATCTTTTTATATGGCGATAAAGTGCAAAAAAAAAAAACGACAAACTGTTTGGAGTCGGAACAGGTTCAAACGATGGCAAACATCCGCTGGCAATTCTATAAGCTTTTTTTTTTTCATTTTATTTTTCTTTTCATAGAATTCGTTGGTTTATTAACCACTTCCGTTTGCAGACGAAATCGATTTTCCTGTTTTTTCCGTTTCTCGTCATCTGCGTTTCTCACGCCTCCTGCCCTGTTTTACACGCTTTCATAATATTAACACAGGGCACATTGTTGAAAACCAGATTTCGGTCCGGGTCGTGTGTGGATTTGCTGGATTTCACGCCCAACATTCACCCGGGGGACCATCATCCACATAATCTGCATAAACAAACAAATGACCGACACGAATAAGAGATCGTCGTGAAATCTTCGCATTTTCTGCGAAAATCCATCCAAGTGGTATTGAATCTATTGTCTGCCCATATACCTTCAGAATATTAGAGTGGTTTGCGTTGCGGATGCGCGTGGGATTTTTTTTTTGCTTCCACCCGGATCTGAGGGGGACCAGATTGGCAGATACACATCATCAGTTTCAAAGAATCACCTAAATATAAAAAGAAATCGAGGGAAAACCGAATTTGAATTTTTTAAACTTCAAAGACACCATTAAAAGCAATGCCATAGTATATCTAGAATAATTTTTTTTTTAAATATTTGCATTGATGTCACATTCAGGCTTCCTGATAATCTTCATGGAAATGTACCCACTAGCACCCTCTTTTCTTCCTGCTATTGCGAAAATTTATCTGTTTGGAAGTGCAGCGCAATGATTTATGCAGCGCTTAAATTCACCGCGAGTGCTGTGTGCTAACTAATCAATAAAACCAAGCAGGTCCCCAACACGCATGCACGTTTTTTTCTCTTTTCTTTATTTTCACCTGCTTTTATAATAGTCTAGCGCTTCATGCGCTGCTCTTTCACGACATACCCCCCACCCATATATAGGTTTGAGTGGATGGCTATGACGAAAAGGCGACAGGATTGGCAGCTCGTTTGCTGCTCTGTTTTCGACGCTTTCCGATCCTATTACGAACGCTTGTCTATATACACATATACACAGACAAAGCGATTTTGCCAGTCATGAGCCTCTCCCCCCCCCCCCATGTGACACGAGGAAATGACAAGATGAGATCGTGATTGGTTGCGCCACAGAACGATCACGTTCGTCTTCTTTTTTATTAGCGTATATCTATTGCAGTTTCCTTGAGACGGCAAGTGGCGGCGAATTAAGATACCCTATAACGAATGAATTTGGTTTTTCGAAGGGTCGTTTCCATTTCATATCTTCCTTCACGCGACAAGTGATTGAAATGTCCTTCCGTTAACTTGTTTTATTCGGGCAGTTGAATCAACTAATAAATTTCGGTGATATATATACCAAAATTCATCACCAATGAAACATTAAAACAGGACGTGACGATGGGGCCTTTTTGCATTTTTCTATACTTTTGATTTTAACAACTCCGCGTTCTGCGAACGTCACAATTGATTCACTTCAAGCACGGCACGACACTCTATTTCCTTTCATCTTTCATCATAGGTCTACTACTTACTTAAACGTTGGGGCTCGTTCTGCAAGAAAGACAACAGCCCAAAAATCAGGAGAATAAGGGCAAGTTTCATAAAGTGAATCGACGTCCAATAATTCGATCTCAGGTTCCTTATTTTTTTTTCCTCTTTTTTTTTTCTGTTATAGAACATAAGAGTGGTATATATATTTGTGCGGCTCTGTATGTCATTTAATTGAATCAGCCAATCAGATAAGGATGTATATAAATTTCGTCATATACTCGACGTCTACAGCACGAAGGAAAACTTTCTTTCATGCGATGCCGCCTCGCTTGCGACTGCAATCAAAAGGTAAAAAGAAAAAAAGGGAAACGCGACGGTCAAAGGAAAAATTGCGCTTTGAAAAATGGCCGTGAAGACATATTCATCCAAAGCTGACGGCGGTTTCCTTATATATGAGCATAATACTCAACCAATCTCATCTGAAAAGGCACTATATAGAAGACATCGATTCCACCTCGCTTGAAGCAGTCCATATATATATATCCCAAGTCTGTAAATGTTATCGGTATGGATTAGTTATATTATGAACCTATCATGGTGATGTGCAATTTTTTTTTCAGCATCCAACTCGCAAACGCTCGCAAAGGTTCTTAACATCTCTAATCGTTTATTGGCTCTTTATTTTCAAATTGATATTTCGTCGTTTTATTTTGGTAAGCTCATATATAGTTGCAGCTATCTCCATTGCCTTATTGATTTTTTTTTTTTGCGAAATCACTTTGGATTTGAATGACTGTAAAGCTATACGCGTCCTACGTTAAAACGAAGTACATTTTCGTGATTCTCGAATCATTTTCAATCTAAACCATATAGCTATTGTACATCTAATCTAGGTTTTCAAAAAACAAATAAAAAAATGTTTAAGTCGGGCTTATATTGTCGGGCTTATTTCTTAAGCCCCATCAATGTGGTTTTAAGCGCAACAAATTCGAAAACTACAGCATAACTCCCACGTAAAAAAACAAAGTCAATTTCCTCGATCCTCGTTAAATTCTAAATACAACTGACATGTTTTTAAAAAGCTGTATTAAGCCTTGAAAGAAAAAAAGAAATCTAAAAAAATAATTTGAAGATGGCATCGCAAATATTTCAGATGGAGCCTAACAGCTAACAGAGAGCAACAGCAGAGCTGGAGGGACGGAGTATAATCCATTAATTTTGCCGAGGATGAGACGAAGACGACGCTGGCTAGTAGAGCGTAGGTTGCATGAGACAATAGGGAAGAGAGACAGAGACAGAGGGAGAGCAATATAAATACACAATAGCACTTCTTTGCTAACCGGAATGGAAAGACACAGCCCCGTAGCTATATAGCAAGACTCCTGCGAGCATGAGCGATGCATGAGGACAAAGTTCACTTTTTATTTTTCATTTTATTCACTGAGCACAATGGTGGCCATATCTGTCGTTCAAAAGTTTACCCAGCGCATATCTACAGTTCAAGCGAAGTGAAGTTCAAGCTTTATATAAGGGCACCCAATCTCGTTGTCTCCGTTTTTATGAGCACAGTTTTTACAAGGTAGACTCCATTTTCGATCTAGAGAGCACACACATTCGTATAAATAAAAAAAAAGGCCATATCTTTTATTCATCAGCGCTCTGGAGTCTTCCTTTTTTTTTGCTTCGCACTGCAATATCTTCTCGAACATGTAGCTTATTGTAAAAGAGTGATAGGAATATTCGTCTGTAGCTAGGCAATAGCTCTTTCTGGGACACATAAAAAAACGATGCTTATTCTGTGTAGGGCTCTATCGATTCAAAAAAAAAACCTCTACCGAGGTTTTTACTTTCTTCACATTCATAGCTTCTGTCTTTCTCCTTTTGATTGCAAGACCTAAAAACATTAGCTTTAAATTCCCCTTTGCATATCAATTGAAATGGTACCCCTCACCCTATCAAATCATTCACGTCACAGAACCGAGTGTCATTCGTACGTGAAATAGTATAATACACCCAACAACACATGGAATGATCGTTTGTTTTTGCCATTGGTCAGCAGCGCAAGTCTATCGGGCCGCAAAGATCAAATAACCGTTAATGGCTAAACTTTGTCCTCGTTGTTCGTCTTTTTCTCCTTTTGGCTTGATTCGGGCCGTTATCCCCCCCCCCTCCCTGCTATGCAATTATTCCGGGGCCAGCTCAGATCGTTGCTGTCGGCCCCTATATGGGTTTAAAGGCAGGACACATCATTACGGATGGGAACACCGTCGCCCGGAACATGTTGTTCAATTGGTGACTATCCTAACGGCCACTGACCAGCAAAGCAGTATACACAACGGCGTAGCCTATACGAATACGAACACGTATAGTCTCTCCTCTCCCAATCCCATAAGAAAGAAAGAAAAAAGCGATCAGGACGAAATAACCATGGAAACGAGAGAAGGAAACAAGGCAACCGAGTCTCTATAAGAAAGGAGACACCAAGGAGAAGGCGAAGGGAAGAAATAAGAAGTCCTGACTATGCGCTATAACGCTTGATTAACTTAGATCTGCTTACAGTTGGCTAAGCATTTCTTTTTTTCTACTCAGGTCGTTGGCGTGCTGTATATATGGCATTACACTGGAAATCAGCAAAGGACAGCAAAGGATAAAAGTTTGAAAAATACAGCATCCGAATTCGTTCCAGCAATTTCATGTTTTCAACACTTTTCCGGAACTATAGCTCTTTCTTTTCTTCCCTTTTTTTTTTTTTACTGTTTGATTATAGCGGTACAAGTATCACTAACCAACAGAGCATCCGCTGTAGTCCGTCACACAGTACGTATAACATACGCGGCTCATTGACGTGGGTTGTTGCCTCGTCCCTTTTCGAGTCTAATGGAAATGGCGCAAAAAAGCTATATACTAGATGAAGCTCGTGCACACACTTCAACCTTTGCGTGGGAAATGCCAATGTGGCATGTACGATATTATTTGCTTGACGCGAAACCGCCTTCTCATCGAACTCGATGACGTAAATGAGGCGATCCTCCCTGGTCTCGGATGGCGCGCTTGTGTTAAATCAGAGATTTGCCATCGCAGCAAAGGTCATTAGCGTCATCCGATGATTAAAACATTTTCATAAAGAACCTCAGCATTCAAACATATAATCCATTACTAGCGCTATAGCCTTACAGCAGGTAACCATTTCTAGCGTCTTATTAAAGCTATGTATGGTCCCGTTATCAGAGATTATAGCCAACACACGTCGATGTGGTGGAAGACCACCAGTCTGAAAGCTCCTCAGTGACGTCGAGAAATTCTCGGTCATTCCCTGCGTTGCAAGCTCCTGACAGAACGAGATATATAAGGCGAGGGGAGTTGAGCATTGGCAAGTCAGTTAAAGCCGTTTTGCAGTGTATGTGGGTGTAATGTATATGAAATGACTCATCGGCATTACAGTCCTTTTTTTATTTTTGCTTATATTTTTGCGGGGGCAAATGTGGACACCTTCATAGCTGTTACTCAACAAAGGTATAGTAAAGTAAAGTTCACGCAATTTTTCGTGATTATATAACCGACCCACTGGCTTCTATATATGTCTGCTTTTCTTCCTGCGTTCCGCTGGGAAGGGTGTTAACAAGTGTTAGTCAATCGAGATTGCTGGTAGCCTTTCAAAAAGGGGGAACGAAAAAATCCCCAAAAAAATCAACTATTGTTGACAAAAGTTGAAGTCTAACGAGAACAAAGATCTTCAAAGACCTGACGTTGTGCTCCAAATTTCCACCTTGTGCTCTGTTGATTTTCTGTAGTGATGGTAACGAGGCTTTGTTGGAAACTCGAGTTACTTCGCTATATACTGCTGTATGCTAGTAACAACCTTTGGCAGCGAGGGAGTTCAAGACTGAGATTTGTTGTTTTATCTTTGGTGATCTGTTAAAGGACGGGCAACGAGTGACGGTGATCAGAGAATATGAGCTTCCAATTAGCGAGGATGGGGAGCGATCTTACGTCGTCCTCGAGGAGTCGATGCATCTTGAGCAATTGTACAGAAATAAATCAAAAATCATAATAGGCTGAGATATATCAAAAGAAAATTTCAAAACGAACAAAAATAGTAAGAAACGAGGAAGAAAAAAACATAAAACAAATCATTTATAGCTATAGAATTGGATTAATGAACGGCGATTATTTGACACGTTGATTAATCACGTTTTTGTTTTTCAATCAAAAGATAGTAGGAAACAGTTATTAGTCATTAATAATCAACAAATGCTCTCTCAGATTTCCCTTTTTTTCTTTGTTACGATTTGGGCTGCGCGAAACACTTTTGTTCCATTCGTTGTTATCGATCGCCAACGTTTTTGGGTGAAGTGAAAACGATTCAACTTCATGTATGCTACCCTGGAGCTTGGAAACCAGTAACAATACAAAGGCTGAAAAGAAAAACATCCATGTACGTCTGTCTATTCTTCGCCTAATCAGCTGTCATTAAACTACAAAAACAATCCGGGTTTGTTTTCACGGGGTGTCAACTGTCCGGAATCCTTCTTTTTCCTCCATCATTTCTTCCCTAAAATAATCCTAGATCAACATACAACATGCTTTGTTTAAAAAAAAAAAAAGCTGTTGGATGTGCAACTCTTGATCTCTTTGTGTCATCACCGTGTCTTTTCTTGTCAACGGGTTTTATTTGTCATATACGGACTGGGTTATTACAAAACTTCCTTTATACATATACCAGCTCGACAGAACATGTAAAGAGGGTTCGCTTTTCTATAGGCGACATATATACGGAAGACCCTAGAAATAACTGGTATACGCAGCCTGTTGTCCCAGTGGGAGGCCATGTATAAATCTCTCCATCCCCGAAAAAGCTTTGCAACAAGTCTCTCATTAAAAATGAATTATTTTCTGATGTTAAATACATTTTAATGAGTCCCTGATATAGTTTCTACGGACGGTTGAGAGCTTTTTCCTGTCGCTTTCCATCCCATCGGAAGAAAATTATTTACTAAGCCATGTTTACAAACGAACAAAAAAAAAACGAAATAGAATTCAGAAACGTAATCAAATATTTCTTAGAAATGTAGAACTTCGATTTAGATCCCACGTCTAACAGCACGTCACGCTAACAAATTCAATTCCTAAAGGTATACGTTACAGAAATCGACAATGACGTTGAGCGATATACGATGGGCTAACGTAATCTGTATACATAACTCACTGGTGGAAATGATTTTACTAACGCAAGTTGGAAAATGAAAAAAAATAGAAGAATATTCGAATAAAAAAAAGGATTATCAATCAACAAAATCGGGATTCGAGTGCGACTGAAAGTGGGCTAACCGCTTCGAATACAATTCAGCAAGATTCGGGTCGTTGCCTGTGTCAATTGTTCCTCTTGCAGCGAACTGCAATTCACTGGTTTCAGTACTCGACGATTTTTGTAGGAATATATATTTAAGAATGAAACTGGAGCGGATCGTTTGCAAAAGTCAAATAGGAAAGGTCGCAAAGCTTCTTGCGTTTATTGTCCTGCGATACACAGTCATTCAAGTCAGACGACTTCAGTGCATGTCAATAAATATTAGAGGGGCCGGGGAATGCAAAGATCAGAATCGAGACACTAAAAGAGGCATTATGGATTCCTCTTCTTCAACTCAGATATCTTCAAAAAAAAAAAAAAGGCCAATTTATGACCGGAAGGAATGATATCAAGGCACCGGAAGGAAAAACAAACGCGATTGGATCGTCCCCGAAAGTCACGAGCCATAATCAGCCAATAAAATTGTGATGGGTGTACATATACGTTATACTCGGACGATTTCGTTTCACTATTTACCTGGCTTTTTGACGAATTACTTTTGGTTTACGTTCATTTTATTACGAGAAATAAGTCAATGACCCATTAACTAGCTCCAAATCTAGAGCAACTTCCATTTGTTATGTATCAAATTTTTAGATCCCATAGCTCTTATATCTACTTTCGTTTTACCTTTCGCCAAACTTTGAAAAGGTAAAACGTGCAACAAAAAAACAATGAAAGGTTGATTAATGGACGTTGAACATCAAAACACGAATAGATAAACAAGCAAAAAATCAAGGGGCTTTCAGCGAAACTCGTTGATTGCCTACTGTTATTCGAGACGGTTTGCTGTGCAAGTTGTTTTTTCTTTTCTTATTTTGTTCCCAAACTTTCGTAGGAAAATGATCTATTGGAAAACGCCAGACATCAATTGACTGACTTTCCCCAATTTTCCTGCGGTTCTTCGAAACGCAGGTAGGCGGATCACGTCCTGTCGATGAACGACACGTCTCACGTGCAAAGATATGGTAATTTTATTAGACGCAAATTGAACGCGATATGTCGTGCAGCTGTCCGCGTACACGAATTCTGACTCGTCAGAACACGACTATCGAGACACAATCGAATTGTCGCACCAAATCAAATGATAATTAGTTTGCCATCTGCCCATCTATATAAACGAAGATTTCTTGTCCAGCTGGCATGTCTTTGCCCCGTTGATAACTCGAACCAAAAGTCACTATATGTTGAACACGTTACAATCAAAAGCAAAGTAAACAAATGTGATACAAAAACAGAATTATATCATTTCCTCCTCGTCATTAACTGAGCCCATTTTCTTCGTTTGTTCCTCCTATAGTCTTTCACGTTTGCTTGCGGTGTATAAACAAACTTCTTCCTCCAAATGAAAACCCTCCTCCTGATGTCCCCCGCGGTTTGTTAGCTATAGCGTATACGTGTGTGTGTGTGTGTGTGTATAGGTATATAGCATACACGTTTAGAGAGCGAGAGAGATACGCACAACTAATCGATCGAAACTACCTCATCTCGGAGATTGGTTGTTGACTAGCGTATATCTGCTCGCGTTTCCGCCATAGGCGGCTGCCAACCCAGCTCCGGGGCAACGTATCACTCGCCCAAAGTCCCATCTTCCTCAGACGAGAAATTTCGTAGAAACCGAGAGTGAAGCGAATGTGAGAGAGCCAGGCTGCTAGACTTGTTCAAGAACGAGAGAGCAGAGGGAAAAAAGGCTTTCGCCTTGTCGGAAGACGCAGGATATATCGTCGCTGCCAATATAAATGATCCTTCTTATTTCTTTTTTTTTGCTTTTTCCCGTGTGTGTGTGTGTGTTTCCTCCATCATTGATCGATATTTCAACAGGAGCTCTTGCGATGGAGAAACGAGACAGGCCCGCCGTTCTATATCCAGCAGCGTGAACGGAGGCTTTACATTGTAGGTGACGTCGCCGGGAGATTTGAATTGATTGCTTATTCGTGCTGTTGTATTGTACGTATATAAGGAGTATATAGACGACGTTGTTTTCGCTTGAGATATACTATACCTATATATATATGGCTGGTCACTATATACTAGCAGCACATTGGGCGGATGAAAAACCGAGCCAACGAGAACAACCGGGACGCATATCTTTATAGGCTTGATGATATTCAGAATTCGAACAGCGTCTTCGACGTCTCTGAGACCCACTTTTTATTTTGGAATTGATGATATAAACCGTTGCCCCGTTTGTCACGGCAGGGTCTTCTTTGGCACACGAAAACAAACCGGCCCACAGCCCAAAGCGGCCATTTTTTCCTTGCCCGTGTGTTTATGCTCGGTAACAGCAGTAGAAAATCTATGGGTTCCATCACAGGCAATTCTTGCAAGTACTGGTAGTCCTAGGAAATATAAATAAATAAAAAATGATGAGTCATGGGGAAAAGTTTATAGGCCGTCAACTTCGTATATTCTCGTACAATTTTTCGGCTGAATTGCGAAAAAAAAGGGGGGGGGGGAGAATGTATAGCCCGTATATGCGCAACATAACTGATGATGTAATAGCTGGAACACATCGCTGTTGTGTCGTGTTGCTCGTTAAAATAACAAGAAGGATATCGAATAACTGATCAGCAAATTTTGCCCTTCACTGGCCATAGTCTAAAAAAAAAACAAAAAGAGCTGCATTTTTTGGAAAAAAAATGCTGGAATCGAAGCCAATGGCAGAGCTATGATGACAGCCGCGTTCATGAATTGAATTCCGGGCTGTTCTTCGTTCACAATCCGACACACTTGGCAATGTTAAATGATATACATCACGACGACACACAGTCTATTGCACATGAATTTCGGGTATTTGGAGAAGCGGACATACTGTGATACTATTTTATTTCATATTCTCATTTTTACTGACTTTGAATGCGTTGCATGTAAAAGAAGGGGAGGGGGGAGCGAAAATATACTGATTTTTACGATGCAGTAGCTCCTTTTATTTTTCAAATTGGCTATTTCATCAGTTTCGAACGTCGTCCAAACGTTGATATCAAGACGGGTGAATCTTTACGACGGGATGCGATGTATCGAGTTTATACAGCTAAGGCGTAATGCGATGCAGGCGTATGACAGTCGTAAAAATAAACAAGGGAATTCATAAGATCATGGCTTATGCTGGATGCTGTCGCAAGAATGTCTTTCGTCGTCTGTTAAAGAACTCGAAATTTATGAAATGGTATATAACGTTATACCCTTTAGCGACCCGCTCCAGCAACAAGACTGAGGAGGGGGGGGGGGGATTTCGAATAATGTACAAGCCAACAGCGATGCCTGCTGGTCAATAAAGAACGTTGACGATCTAGAAGATCATCGATTGAAATGATATCAGGTCAGAGCCTGTAGCCTATATAAGCTGTCAGACAGCTGAAACTGATGAGCCATCGTCTCCATGGCAACGTCTACACATGATTCATGATCTATTATCGGATGCGCATCTACAAAATCAAAATAGTTTCTGCACTTTCAATTATTATTTCGAGATTATCGCATTAAACCAACGGCCTCCTTACGTCTTGTTCCACTTCGACGTAAAAGATCTAGTCCAGTCAAGGTGGATGTTACTACGATGCCATTGAAGCTTCCTCCTCTCGAGTGATTTATCACATCATCTCAAATAAAATTCAAAAAATAAAAGAGGCAAAATTCATATGCGCTCGTCAGTTCACGTCGTTTCGATATGTTCCAGCGCGACAGCTCAAACTTATTTTTTTTTTGTTTTGCAAATTCTGTCGAGCTCTTTTCGATCTTCTTGACATTACATCGTCAATGGATTCCTCATGTAACGTAGAATTCGTACATTTCAATACATCGTTTCTCGCTTTCGCAACTCGTTTCTTTTTTTCAAGAAAACGCTGCGATTCCAGCTTGCTTTTTTTTCTGCAAGTTTCCATTAAAAAACGAAACGACTAGCCATTTGTTACATTGGATAAATCGCTCTTTTATCTCTATGCGAAAGCAATTCAGCAAATTGAGTTTCGATGGTAGTCTGTTGCTTCGTTGACTGATATCTTTGACAGCCGTGCCTCTGATGGTATAATGCCCCACTGCTATAGTATACATACTGGCTAGCCCTGTCGTCATGGATTACGTGAGCTCTTTTTCGTGTTGTTCCTTTTTTTTTTTGAATTATTCTTTGCCCACTCGATCACTTCAGATTTCCCCTTTTTTTTTCTCTTCAAGCGAACGTTGCATCAATCTCTAAGAGAAGTGAGAGCAAGTCAACTAACGGAGTCCGCGCGCTGTGGTGCTATGGATTAACCAACTGGATCGATTTGGCAACTTCTTTTGTTTTTCTCGACCGTTGCATCCGTAAAAATCTGTTTAGGTGCCAAAAACTTGTTACTTCCCGCCCACTCATCACGGTCCGTCACCCCACAACATAGAAACAAACATGCACTCTTTAATTGCTGTCATGTAACGCACTCTCCTCATTCGTTATGCACACCCAGCCATTTTCAATTCGCCTTGTTTCGTGTTACTTAAAAGCTATTTTCCTCCAAGAAAAGACGGTACAAACAATTTTTTAAAAATAGAATAGACTTTATCGTGTCGTTGACGAGTTCTGCCTTGTCGTGCACAACTCTCAAATATGTAATGCAATGCTCATAAGAAGAGCAATTTGTAGCTTTCCTCCAGCAACTTACGAGCTATATGTATATTCGATGGTTCATTAGAAGGGAGTGCGTTATAGTACTGCTGCTACTGCTGCAACTGTTGCGTAGAAACTATACAGCTCATTAATTTCGGAAAGACTATAGCCAGCACTTGCATATTATACACGTTCATAGCTATTTATTTTCCACGAAATGTAATCAAATAATAAAAAAAAAGGGGCAAAAGACATGCATCGGGCTGACAGCATTCACAAGACACTGGGTTCGTTTGAGCTTCGTGAATGCGGAGGCTGGCTATCAAATCCGCTCGTGAAAGGCGTAACAAAAAATGTAGACGTTTGCATTGCAGATGGAAAAAAAAAGAAAAGAAACATGAATGTCCTTATGGTCCGCTACATCAATCCTATTACCATCTAACTTTCAAGCCCCTTTTTTCCTGCTCGACAGTTCTTAATACCTTATGGGTATGCAATCCTTTCAGATGATGCACATTGCCATGTTAAAACACGGAGGATTTAAGATAAACGCGTTGTGCAACAGATCGATGTTACGTTGACGTGACCTTTAAATTCGCTGACGCTGTTTTAGAGCTTATAGCGTCCGAGGATCATTTTTTACTTGACTTTAGCATTTGGTTGGCGCTCACCTTTTACCTTAGAAAAAAAAGGCGGCTAAACTTAAATAATGGTAAAAAGCGGTAAAAAGTTACCTTCGTTAGCGAAGGGCAAAAGTTTTGTGAATACTCTGCCAAAAAGATGGAGGCGTTTAAATATATAAGGGTACGAGCATTAGCAATGAAGGGGGGCGGTAATCTGTAAAAGGTATAACGAGAGAGCGGAGGCCGTAATCACGTGGAAAATAACAGAGGTTATGTGTCATATATATATTATAGAGTGGGTTTGGCCTCACGGGCAAAGGATCTTATAGAACGAACGGGAAAGCAGAGGGAAAATGGTGTTGAAAGAATGAAGCGAGATCCTATAAGCAAGACAAAGTATATAGCGAGGCCCGCGCGTGAATGCGCACCAGCAGCTCGTCGATAATCTTTGTATACCTCTACGCGAAGCCCAGTGGAACACAACTGTGGATGGGATTGTTCAAGATTTGACCTTCGACGTGCCAGACGTGCCCTCTTTCTTTTCTGTGCGGTTACGAGCTGAAAGCTGCGAGAGGGAACAGAGAGCCAAGAGCATTTGATGTGCGCGCGTCGGAGAGATGCTTTATTCGACGCCCTAGCTCCATATACACACACACACACTCGGTTTTGCACGTGAAATGGGGTATTAAAAAGCTTGGCTAAAAAAATTCAGCTCTCCACGTATATGTGCACGCACACCCACACAATCTGCCCTTATTTGTTGACGTTGTTTGGGATCCTGGGTATATACGGATTGCCTCCCACGCGTTCCAGTGGGATTTCAACAGCCGGAAAAAAAAAACAAGGAACAAAACAAAAGGTGAACGACAACAAAACACGGATCCAAAACGAAATGAGATGCTATATTCAGAACGAGAAGGTCAACTCAGAGTGCTAGTGGACGATGAGTAAAAATGGAAGAAAAAAAAAGCCCATACAGACCATATACTGGACCTACCATCACATTTTGCGTTTACACTTAAGGTCAACGCTATCATTTAAATAGATAACTAAATTCATGAATTATTGTTTATCCTTTTTTCAATGCCATATTCTTGTTGAATATGCATACGTACACGATCCGCTAAAACGTCGGTTGAATTTATTTGGTTATACGCATTCAGTGCGCCCACCCTATAAATAGAGGAAATCAGACTACAATTGAAAAAAGTTTTGCCTATGATTGTTAGTCGTCACCTTTGTGGCGCTTTCTTTGAGGCTCTAACTTTTTTGACAATCTCATTCCCGGTCGACGTGTTGGCCTTCGTGACACATCCCCAGAAATAACACGCGTTCCCAGAGCTTGGCTTTCGGTATCTTGAATACGTATAGTAGACGACTAGTATTGATTTATTTCAGCACAATGACCCATTATTATTAGCATTAAAAAAAAATTAAGCATGAATTTCAAAACGCAAAGAGTTGGCCTGTTTTGACGTATATAATCTTGTATAAAATTGGGATATTCTTGCGATTTCAAGATGCATTAGTCAGACGGAGAAGAAAGAGGACTAACTGGATGAAATATATGGAATGTCCTAGCAGAAGATTGGACTCGGAGAAAAATAATTCAATCCAAAATGGCGACCCCTAAAGGCCATTAGACGTACAGTTATTGGCGTTACAAATTGTTTGAAACGAGATAAAAAGAGGGAAATTTATCTACGTAGTAGACGTAAAGAATATAGGAAAATAGAAAGAGAAGCCATGCACTCTATCTACAGTTTTAAAGCGACATTGAGTTACGCAAAGAAAATGCGAATCCGCAATGAATTTTTCTATCTTTCCTCCATTCAAAGTTTCGCCAGCATGCGAATCTTCTGTGCCGCAAAGGCGAATAAGTAAAAACAAATTTCTGCGCTTAATAGCCCCCAGGCGACGATAGCCGTCCAAATTGCGGCCATGTTCTTGACGAACTCCAATCTCATTCGAAAACGGCCTACAATACTGCCAATTTTCTATAAAGCTATTCAATTTTAAATTACTTAAAAACACAGTTGGTGTTGGTGTGGAAACGAATGACACAAATATACGATACATGTATCCGCCAGTGGTTGGAGACAGCTGGTTATGGTAGACCCGTGGCGTGTTCTTATGACCCAGAGACAGACCGCAATGCGTTCGAAGCGATATGCCGCATGTACGGGAATCCAAACAGGGAGGGCACTCACGCCGGTCATGCGGAATGCGTTTCGCATCAGAAACGGATGGACGACGACAATCCGAACGTTCATTTTTCTCCCGGCGTCGTCGTAAAGAAGAAAAAATTCGCTTTTTTCCGATTTGATCATAAACAATAGCGAGATAGAATTTTTGTTAGTAAAAAAAAAATGGAAATCTCTTCACTAAATTTAATAACTCAGTTTTCATTTCATTTGCGTATATACTGGAATGGCGAATGCTTGCCGATTTTTTTTATTATACCGTCGAACCATTTCTCTATAGTCCCGCAGTTCCATCAACTTGTCTTATTCGAGACATAAAAATCTATCTACTTAATCACGTAGTTCTATAGCACACCATTTTTTACTTTGATGATTATGTTTCCCACGCTTCGGCTCTGGTGTGTTCGTCATTGAGCCTGGTGCCACCACGGATGCCATTGTTGCAATCGAGCGGGTCCTGTAGAAGCGGAAGAAATGGCAAAAAAAAAAGTCAAGGAAAATATAGGACAGTCGGCTGGATGGTTTCCACGTACGGGCCGATATCGATTTTGTTATTTGTCCTCCTTTTTCTCCATCCTTTTCGTTCTTCTTTTTCCTTCTTTTCCTTATTCGCCTCTCCTTCCTCCCTTATTCTCTGTGGTTCGTTCTTTATTTCCGTGTTTTTTTTTTCTACTTCCTCACTTATTCTACATCTCGTGCGGCTCACGTTATTCCAGCCGCTCTCTAAAAGGTTGGCAATACGACTCCGAGTTGCTCGTATTGAAATTTTTAACACCATCGTTCTCTCATCACGATGTGCTCCCCTTCTTCGTTTGACTATCTTTCGACAGTTTAACACCCTTTGACGACGGTGCATTTGCAATTCCTTTAATGTATGTAAAATATAAATATACATTTTTTTAATGAAGAAAAATATGTAATATTTACATAGCAGTTGCATAAAATTAATCCATCTCGATTGGCGCTATAGAACGCAGGAAGACGAATAACGACAAAAAAAAATCGTAACGATTCTTGATTAAATCGTTTATTCAACTGTCACAATCTTCGCGGAATAGAAATTCAAATAGGGCATAAGAAATGGAAAAACGGAGAAATGAAAATGTTCAAAAGGGAAAGGTAAATAATACATAATAAGATAAAGAAATAACGTCGCATTGAAGCCCAAAGCAATCGCTTGCACAGCCCCGATTGATTTCTCAGCATCGTCTCTTTTCATATATACACGAGAACTGTAAATGCAAATATATTTCGTGTGTGTGTGTGTGTGTGTTCGGCAAATTGTTGGCAACTCAAATGCTCTTTCTGTCGCCTCCATTTATGCCTTTAACCTCAAAAACGTTTCGTTCACTGCGGATGCTGATTTCATTCGATTATCATTTCGCCTAAGCTGCCAAGTTCCACCAACACGTTATTCTGAACGCTATTTATACAACGAACAAACAACAAGAAGAATAAAGCATCACTTTAAAGAAAAACAAGTCTTCATGTTACCGCAGGATTTCTACATAAATGCCACCGCACAAAAAAACTTTGTTTAAAATGGGAAGTAAAACAAAAAAATTGCCATAACACTTACAAGACATACAGCAGTCTAAGCTCATTTCAAATCCGCCACGCCTTGTCCCGCCTGTATATACACGTCCCGCGTTTAAGGCCCAGCACGAAAACGGTGTCTGTGTTAGTCAGTGCGACACTACCGCAAACCTATTTGTTTGTGTGTAAGGCCCGGACATCGTGCAGTCTACACACACTGAGCTGATGACTTCACAACAAATAGCACTCCGACGACGCGGGGGACTCGTAGAGGTTTTGCCAATGAGAAATAAAATATACAACAACAAAACACGCCTGCCAATATTTTGTGTCGTCCTTTTTTTATTTCGTTTTTACTTCTGTTGGTTTTTGTTTTCACTACTGTCTTTGTATTGTCTGTGGCATCAAGCTGCAAAAACAACGAGACATCCGATAAAAAGTCAAACGTTTTTACTTTCGTTCACCAACTTCAAGAGCTTCGCAATTTATCAATTCAACTTTATTCTATCGTCCTTCATGCTCAGTATTTTCTAACCTGTTTCTAAACATATATTTATGTATATAAAGGCCTATGGTAAACTTGCGTAACGTTGGGACGAATGCCAGATCACCGTCTGTTTCTATACGTCTCGCGCAAAAGGCTGTGCGTGAAAAGGTGGCTGTCATCAGGTGTGTAATCCCAACCGTATGCTGGAAATGCACCGTGTTATCGCGTGCCATTGTGTATGACGTTGTAGGGAAACACAACAAATGAAATAATAGGAGGGAAATGAAAACAAAATGTGGGTCGCAAACGATGTTTGTAAGGTTGCAGTATGACGCAAGATTATATTGTTGCAGGACTGATTGTTCAAAGCATGCAACTTCCTGTTGGATTGTAAAATAAAGGTATGTTAACCTTTGGACGGACCTTGTCGACAATAAACTCGAGAAAAAGAAACTGTAGAACGGAACGCTTGCCACTGTCTTTGATACAACCCATAATAAACGTGATGTTCTACACAATGTTTATTTGCTGCTCTTGTGTGTACCTCATCCTCTTATCTAGTTGCTAGTTGTCTTGCTGGAAGATCTGTTCAGCATTTGATCACTCTTATTGTTGGGCTGGCCAAATTTTTATCGTTGCATCGACCAGGGCTTCGTGTCCATGGGGCTCTTGTTATAGCTTTCGAAAAACGATTTGCATCGTAACGTAACATAGTGTTTCACCCCATTTGGTTTAACACGCCTCGACACACCTGTCAAGCGGAACACAATGAAAGGGATATACTCCAACAGACGCAGATGGGAAGGCCAATTTGAATACAGTTACGACTCTATCCACCCTAGTTGAAAATTCCAATATAAGGTGCGTCATTATGCAAACTAGCTCATACCGACAACACTCGTGTACGCTGTCTGACTCATTCATCACAGTTGCCGTGACGAAGAAGGTCATTATAACTACGTAAATCAGTAATTGAATTGCTCTTTCAAACGCGAAAAAAAAAAAACGAATACAGTCTATTTTAATGGTAAAATTATTCGGACCTGACCCATCCCAAAAAAGAAGGAAACGATTCCAACCTATATCTGTACAAATTCGCTGAATTGAATTCACATCCATCAAAAAGCAAGGTGCAGTGTATGTACGAACTACTATCCACGTATTTGTAGGTCCCATTGCTATTCTCTTTTTTACGTGATAATGGCTTTATTCATTTTATGCAATTGACGTCAATTTACGTCCGATTTGTACAAGGTTCCATTCAAACCAGATCCGAACATAATCGCATGGTTTAAAAAAAAAACACGCACATAGATCAGCTCATACAGGCTCCATCTGGATCTGATTGATTTCATAAATTTTTTTTATTATTTCTGTGATTATTTATTCTCTTCTCGATGCTGATAGAAGAAAAAAAAAAGAACTTTGTAACAGCAACTAGGCGTGCGCGGTTGCCTCAGCTGTTCCACATCTCTAATTCTCTCTACGTATCCCTTTCCCCTTTTGGTTCTCCCCTATCGCAGGTTTTTCTTCTTGCCATCGCTCGGTTTCATTCTCTCTCTCTCTCTCTCTCTCTCGTAGATCTGGCCCTTCACTTCTCTCATCCTTCCCTTTTGGCTCCGTCATCTGCGCACAGCTAGACATCGGCGGATTCAGTACGCCCGCGACGCTGCTCTGGGCTAGCAGCAATATTTCTCTTAGCTCATTTTCATCGATCACGCCACATACCTTTTCGTGTGACATCATTATCCCCACTCTCACCTTTAATTGATATCTTACCTGGCATAATCACGCGGCAATATTCGAACAAACTCGCAAGTGTCCCTCAGTTTTCGGATTTCAAAACTAACAACTATATTTCGTTTCGATTATGATATTCGAAATTTAACGTGAAAAAGGATTGAGGAAGAAAACAAAAAAGTTTTTTTTCGTGTGCATTGAAGACGATGGCGAAGTAGAGCTCATCAATCGTGGTTGCGTGACTGCTGGATTGGTCCAGCAAGTTTTTGCCCTTCGTGTCGGCAGAGATGAGTGGTGCGCGTCTGCAACTTACCTCTCGTCGTGATACCACTCTAGTTGCTGCTGATATGGCTCCTCTAGTTAGACTGGACCACTCGTTCTTCATTTGTTCCGTGATTTTGGAGCGTTTGCGTTCGTTTCTGTGTTGGTGAGACGTTTCGTGTAACAAGAAAAAAATTTCAAAAAAAAAAAAAAAAAAACGGAAGGTGAGATGAGTTTGCCGGCCTTCAATCATACAACACCCTTGTGGGGCTCGTTGGGCTCGTCGGGTGCAAATAGGGCAGGTTCTTCGATGTTACGAGCGGCCTCGACGGCTGCAGTAGCGAGCCTGCAGTACGTGACGGCCAATATAAGCGAGTCGTTGCCGATGGGCTCCCCGAGGATGTCGGCCAGTAGCACTGCCCTCGGCTTCGATGATTTCACGGACGAAGGATCTTCGTCCGTCCTGTTCAGCCAGCAGCCATGGACGTCTAGCAGTGCAAACAACACGACGGCCACAATGGCAGAGGATGATTTCGTTCTCCCATATTCCTATCCGGAGATGGTGCTGATCGCCATCGTTGCCGGCTTCCTCAGTTTCCTCACCGTGGCCGGCAATTGCATGGTGATGATCTCGTTCAAGATCGACAAACAACTGCAGACCATCTCCAATTACTTTCTGTTCAGTTTGGCTGTGGCCGACTTTGCCATCGGACTCATTTCTATGCCTTTGTTCACCGTCTATATATTAGCCGGCCGGTGGCAGCTGGGACCTTATGTTTGCGATACTTGGCTATCGTTGGATTACCTCGCTTCCAACGCATCTGTTCTCAATCTACTCATCATCAGCTTCGACAGGTAAGCAAGAGTTAAGGAAGATATATAAAACACTGTGCCAAATGAAAGACTCACCTGAGAGTTCGTTACGTAGACATGAAGATCTTTTACGTTGTTACATTACACGCTAATGGGACGTAGCAGGCATTATCTCATTTTGGGCCGCGATCAGCCGCAGCACATCCTTCTCGTGCTAATCCTGAACTCACCTAATTGACGAGTCGGACATTGTCCTCCTTGGCGAATTAGCGAAGCCTCCAATCAATCGATTTGTTTCGTACCTGTCCAAAGGAGAATGATGCCCAATCAACAAAGTATTAACACCTATAAAGGCTAAATCTTCTTGTTCCTTTTGCGCCCACCACTTCCTTACTTCTATTACGTCTTCCTATCGAACGTTCGGTGCAATTAGAGTTAACGAATACGTTGGTCGCTGTCCCTCGTTCTCCTTGATTTGTATCTTGATCTCAACACCTTGTCACAACTCGAAACAACGTGCAAAGCACAGAGAAAAACATCTCTGACTTCAAGTGCAAATCGAGTCAAGTAGTTGCAACCGAAAGTGGTCATACGAGTAAAGTCGAATAACCAGAGGCTTTTCTCCGTACAACCCTTAAAAATAAAAAAAAATCAAGTTCTTTATATTCACAAAAGAAAAAAAGCCTTCTTGTATAGCAATCCTCCTATTTCTAGACGTATCGCCGTTAGCATCCGATTATTCGTGCATTTTCGGCTGCGGGAACTTCCTTTTCCAGCTATGTCGTCGTGGACTTGTAGCCGGTAGCTAACTCTCCATTGGTTTTTTTTTTTATAACGTCACTCTGAGTCTTGTAAAAAAAAAAAAGGGTCGCCTACGCAGCAGCAGCTCACTTACTTTACAGCCGTATATAGTTCTCGTTCAACACGGGCTCGAAAACGTCCACAAACTTTCCAAAGTTCCATTCTCTCTGTGTCGCACTTGACTTTACACTACGTGGTGGATTGGGTCTATATACCTAAACCGATAAATAGTTTCGTGCTCCAACCCACGTATATCCCAATTCTTTTTTTCCGCCTTTGTTATCAAGTTGGATACGTCCACCGAACTTCATTTTGGAACTTAAAATCAGAAAAAAAGGGGGACGTTAAATAATGTGCACTTTGAGGTTTTGTTTACTTCTACCTTAATCGTGCGGAGCTATATAAGCTATATAAGGATATAAGGTTTTAAAAAGTACTAGCGTTTTGTTTCCAGAACATCCCACAAAGACAGGGCTTCCATTTTATTGGCACCTTGCGAGACGTCCTTTTGGAGTTGTAAGATAAGTGAAGCCAGAATAAAATCCATGTTCCATGGCGTCAAACATATTAGGAGACCTTGTACGTGTTTACCTTGCAGCGCGGCGTTCAAATGCATTTTTGTGGCGCACATTCAACATCTGCTTACACGTCTGTGTTTTAACGAGAAATCTGCGCGTGCACGTCGTGTGCGTGTGTTGCAGCAAAACGTGTACGGCTGGCTACGTATATTTTATCCCGCCTGTGCTAATAGAAAGACTGGGCAGTGGGTGACCACAGCTCCATACATGGTTTACTAAAAAATATGCGCTATGATGATGTAATAGAAATGGCGTCAGTGCTCAACGGTCTATAGCCCGAAAGTGAAGCCAAAATTTAAAACGTTTCCCTCCTACATTTGGCAGTACGTTTATGAAATGTTAAATGTCTCACTGACAAGAACTGTGTATCTTATTAACCAATACACACATCCCACTCGGATCAAACTAACACCGGACGGTGTGACGCGAAATGAGAAGATAGGGCCCGCATTTGACCCAATCCTTATATTTTTTTTTGTTATATATACCTTGAACAAGAGTTACGGACATCATTTATACACAGCTTTATACGTATGTTATAACTTGCGATATTGCTAGCATAGATTATGGGGTGTGTGTTACAGATGATCAGATTGCATCTGTCACAGACCTACGCGTTTGCAACCTACACGAAAGCATTGCACGCATCTATTTCCGGGCGCATAACGTAAGCGGCTATTCTTATTGTCGGAACGGGAAAAATATATTTCAACAAAAAAAATAATAATAACAATAAAGAAAAAAAAAAAGAGAGATATGGTTGGCTTGATCAGCAGAATGTTGTGCAGACAGATGGGAAACGATGAGCGAATGCTTGGGGTTGGTTTGTTTGTTTTATCGATTTGTTTATAGTGTGTTGCTGTGTTGCTTTGTTTGACGATGTCAAAATCTGAAACGAAAACATTTCAATCAAGAAGAAAGCCGCTGTTCGTTAGCTGTGGACGCATCGCACATGGTTACTTTAAGTTCGTTTCTCTTTTTATGATTGTACACGGAGAGCAAACAATTCAAAACGAAGAAGGCAATTCAGGAGGGTCCGTGAGTTGAACAAATCCCAACCGACAACGCCCGAATCGGATGGGATAGTTATTAATTAGGAGGGCGTGGGCAATAAAGTTTGCTCAAAACTTACTCGACCGTTGCTTGTTGGACAAACGCTTGACTGCTCTATCCGGCCAGAGCTTTAGCTGACACAGACCCCGTTGACGATGCAATAATAAAAAAAATGTATAACCTGTCTGCGACTAACTGCAGCTCAGCATCTCATCAAAGGAGTGCCTTTGAGCTAAACGAAGGGATGAAAATGTTCAAAAGAATTTTCAGATTTCTAGATCCTGATCATCTGCGTATCATCTTCCCTCCTACGCTCTTTTCCCCAAATCCTTTACTTCTTCCTTTTTTAACATCACTCGGTTTTCCATCCTTGAGACACGAGGATGTAGTCCATCTCTAAAAAAGAGAGGGAAAGAAATCGAAAAAGATTTCGTTCGATTCATTCAATTATACGGTCGCACAGTTCCTCTCACCGTAGATATCTCTTCCTTCTTTTGGAATTCTCTGACGTTTTTGGATGTGATGCGCACCCATCTTTGATTCGTCAATCAGACCGAGATAGTGATGGAAGATGCTGATGCCGTTTGCTTCACGAATTTTTTCTTAACCCTCTAACACGTATTGAACTTAAAGTCGATGATGATCTGCTGTTTTCTCGCGGACATACTACAAAATAGAATTCCCGCACGCGGATGGCTGAAATATCTATACGAATCATGTCGCGGTGTGTCGTAGCAGCCAACTATAGTTCCCGAATATGCGTCAGTCTAATCAGATAGGCGAAACTTGGTTTAGACAAATCGGATTGTCTACGGTATATCCAGGGTTTCGTGACCGGCGACATAACCTCACCACCGAAGGGGGCTGGTTTTACCTTCCAGAAGAGATCTCCCGCACGAAATCATGTAGCGTTCACATACGCAGCTCATCTATTTGGCCGAAATCCCTTGTATAGAGACTGCGAATATCCATTAAGAATAATTCTTTTTCTCTTTTTCACGTTTCTGTTTATTTTATTTTCTTCTTTCTCTCTCTCTCTCCTCCCTTTTATTCTCGTGTTATATTGGACAAGTTTTCCCGGAGGTCAGTATAACCAGCAGCCTAGTGCAAACTCTTGGTTTCTTTGCACTCTGGCCGCATTGGTTTTCGGAAAGCTTTTATTCTCGTTCTCGATTCAGCTTCTTCTTTTCTTTTTTTTTTCTTTTCTTTCTTATACCATCGCCATTCCTTTCTATGTCTCTCTTGTTTTCCTCATTGATCTCGAAGAACTCTGGCCAGGGGCCGGCCAAAGTGCAACCACCATCCACCAACGTCTCCCACCCTCTCTGTGCCTCTCTCTCTCTCTCTCTCTCTTTTCTCTCGGTTTATAAATCGTATTGCCCTTTCATCCTCAGCAAACGCTAGAAGCTCCTCTGCCAACAAACGATATCCTTTTCTTCTCTGCCTGCCATTTCTCCTTTGTCAAGTCATTCCTCTCTCAACCACCAGATCCGCCATCAGATCTAACTCGGTCCCGCGGCCGCGCCCGTTACAGATCTTATTTCCTCGTTATTTCTTTTTTTTTCGTTCTCCATTTCTACGGGGGTATAAGCATTTAATGCAATATAACGGACGGGGCTATGGTGTAGAAACGAGAGCTCTTCCCCACACAGAAAGAAGACAGTAAAAACACGCAAGTGGATCCCTATATATATCGAGGCCAAAAAGTTAGATGCGGTTTAGACTATACAAAACAGCTGGTCAACGAATTTAAATCAGCAAAGTCTTTTAAACTTGACCCAAGAAAACGTTTTTTTTTTTAAATCTACAATTTGTCTCTTATTTCTGTCTTTTAAGCCCTCGATATCTTGTTCCTAATGTTCGTCATTAATGGGTTCAATTTATTTTTTATCACGACCCTTTGATCCATCGAACTTGCTCTCACGCATCGGCTGTACAGGCTATAACGGCTTTCCATATTTTCCCAATGAAACTTTAAATCCTTTAAATCCCATTTTTTTCCCCCCTCCTCCTTTTATCTTAGCCTGATTTTCTTTTTTTTTTCTTTTTACGATACTTCCCATTTCAGGATTTTCCCCCTCTCTTGTCTGTCTATTTTTCTTTCGGAACTAGCACTATGATAGTCTATAAGCAATAGGAACAACCGTGGCGGGTGTATGGCAGTTGGCCAAATAGTACAGTCACGACCGTGTATGTATAACCCACCCTTTGGCGCGTGTGCCCATCCAAGCGAACGAGGAGGGCAAAAAAAAAAAAAATGGGTGAACGAAGTCGAGTAGGGAGCTTGAAAAAAACAGACAGAGCAATATACAAAACGATTTGCGAAGCCTTTTAGCCAATCCTATTGACGCGTCGTTGGAAAAAAAAAGTAATATCAAAGTGTTTTTTTTTTTTCTTTTTTCCGTTTCTCCGCTCCATTGTCTAGCAATAAACAGGAGAAAATACTTGAGTGGGCCAACCCAGCAGCACAGTCTGTAAGAAGATAACAGAAACTTACTAAAATTATTTGCGTTTTTTCATTCTTGCGTGACGCGCCCGTTTCCTAGAAACTTCTATTCGATTGATCCTACATGATTTTTCCACTTGTAACAACATCCTTCATACACCCAGAAACCCTGAGTAGGACTAAAATCCTTAGAAAAGCTATACACTTACACGTTACGTGCCTAACGATTAATCAATTGTGTTACATTTATTGGCATTTCAGATATTTTTCGGTGACTCGGCCGCTGACGTATCGAGCTCGGAGGACACCTCGTCGTGCAGGTGTCATGATAGCGGCCGCCTGGGTCATTTCGCTGGTCCTCTGGCCACCTTGGATCTACGCATGGCCGTACATCGAAGGCGACCGCAAAGTTCCAGAAGGTGCGTTTATTCTATATCCTTGTATTTTAAAAGCTTTTCGAAAATCACAAAAAGAAATCATTTTTTACAAACTCGGCCAGTAGCCGTGGTTCATTTGATTATTCAAAAAGTAAATAAGATCCCTAAATAAAATAATTTTAAAAATGTATACACATAAAAGCGAACAAGGAGAAAGCGAAAGCGGATATAAGAATCCGGGCGGAAGATGTGTTTGGGTGGGAACGGCAGCTTCCAAACAGATCAATACCCGCAAGTGTATGTCTGGGTGTATAGGGATATAGCGCCAAGAGGTAAGAAGATGGGGCCGTCGGTATGGGGATAGTTAATCGCCGATTATAGAAAGAAGAATTAAAGGAACGGCAACAATAAATGGTGCCTGGAAAGGAGAATAGAAAAAATAAAAGTGGGATCATCGATTTTAATGCATTACCGTCTCTATCCCTAACGAACGAGAAAGAAATCAAGGAAGCCCCGTATAGCAAATGGGCGAAATAAGACAAAGACCAATTAGATCTGTGCCATTTAAAACCGTGTGTGGTGTTAACACTGTTTCCTTTCAGCACCAGGGCAAAAAAAAACTAATTGATGATATAATAGAAGAATATTGTATACAAACTAGGGGGTATATAGACAACAACCGATTCAAAATCTGTATATACGGTCGTCGAGGACGCCCTTCTTTTAAATGACTGGGGTGGTATATATAGCCTTGCTAGATGTATATCCCGACGTATAAGAAAGCTTTATAGAGAGAGTATCGTCTTTGGCACTCGTCCAAGTTTATTATTTCGACTTGTTTCGTCTCCCGTCTCTTATTCTTTTGTTTTCATTTCTCCGACTCGACAACGCCCAATTCTTTTGTCTTAATAGAAAGTATAGAATCATTATAAAATATAGAATGCGATCTATTTTCTTGTAATGAAAATGAAGAGACGAATTTTCGCAGCAGCTGATGTGAAGAAAAGAATGGGGGGGGGGGGAATTGTACAACATCTTTCTTGAGTTCGCGGTGAGGTCTGAGCGCCCGTAGACATTCTTTGCGCTCGTGCTTGCGGCGACGCCAGAAAATCGATAGCACACGTCGTTCACGTGAAATAAGATAAAAGAAAAAGAAATGACATTTATGATACGTCCACATAATCGTGTGAGGTTTCTGTTCCCACCCTCCGTTGCCCGGAGAAATATACTTTCATCTCTTTGGAAAATTCTAACGTGAAAAAGAGAGAGATTTATAAGTCTACCGTTTATTGGATTTCTTCTATCGGTGTACTTTCCTTTACTTACCACTTTGCTTACTACCGCAGAGTGACTATAGATTTGAAAATTGCAAGAGCACCCCCCTCTCCCCATAAAACGTATGTGTTTTGAAGTAGGCGCTCCAGTGTTTAATGACTTGGCACTTGGGGCTCTCTGTCTGTTAAGTCAAATGTAACCACAGCGTTGTTAACAGCAGACGGAGTGGTTGTAAAAAATATACTTGTATAACGTAATCATGAAGCATCTTACAAATCCAAGTATAAGTTAACATGGCCACGAATTGTTTTAGCCCGGAGCAAGTGTGTAATCTATAAAGCTGTTACCTGTATAGGCAAGTGATTCACGAAGGAAAATTTGCATCAGGTAAAATAATAAGAGCTTCTGTTTTCTTGCTAGAACTTTATATACCTACGCAATTGGACTAGTTCCGTTTTCTTTTACCGATGCTCTGAAGAGTTCGATATGTTAGTGAATACTCTCGACCCTTAAAGTATACGAGGTGAACACGAAAGAAAAAAACGAAAGAGATGTGAAGAATTACGTATAGAAGGTAAGGTTGAAGAGGCCGTGTTCAAGCTATAGACATTTTTTTCCCCTCCCTTCTTCTTTCAATCTCTTTCAGCCTTGCTCTCAAATTCTGCCCGGAGGTTTTCCTCTTCAAAACTTGTATAATAGAAGGCAAAGTTTTGCACACTTGCAAACTCTTTGGAGTAGAATGGAAGGCGGAGGCAAAAGGATGTGAAATGAAGGCGACTAGAGAACCAATAGCTCCCTCTCTCCCTCTAAATAAAATACATGAAGAAGAGAAAAGTTTTGATTTATACCCCATCCAAGAATGGCGTTAAGAAAAAAGAGAAGGGAAATTGAAAGAAATATTGGCTACACATAGAAAATGTGATGTCCCACTTGGCAAATTTGAGTGGCATTTAGAATCATTTCTCGTTCGAAGAAGCATCTCCATATTTTGGTAGACAAAGTAGACGTTTAATCGAATTATAAACAAGGAAATTGTGTTAACGACTAATGTATAAATGGGAAAAAAAGGGGGGGAAACGAAATGAAGACAGGCTTGCACAGGGAGAGAGCGAACGAGGAACGAAAAGATCAAGTTGCTTATCATCAGCAGCAAGAAAACGGGTCAATACAAGCCCGGCGCGGGAGTTGAGACTCCCGAAGACCGGCGCACGCTCCTGCAGCCACTCGTGTGATCAAATATCTTGTAACAAAGAGTTCTTCCTTTTTTTGTGTGTAATATATATTTATATATCTATAATGAAATATATATACATTTCTATAATTCTCTTTCTTTTTTTTTTTTTATTTGTATCGAACTTTTCTTTCTTTTTTCCGTATGACCAATCATAACTGATCCCGTTACGTATATATAGCAAAAGGCTATATTACATGAGAAAAAGGAAGAAATAATGAGAAAATTGGAAGGGAGAGTTGAGTAGTTTAGCTTCCATTTCTTTTTTTTTCCGAGAATTACATCCGATTGATCGATTTCATTACGCAATATCTATACAACGGGATTTTATTAACTTCGTATATAGTCGCTAACAGAAAGTGCCACTTCTCTATAGATGTACTATAACTCATTTTTTCTTTTTCCTGAACGATCTCGATATAGATAAATGCTTCATTCAATTCATCGAAACAAATAATTACATCACATTCGGCACAGCCATCGCCGCGTTCTACGCTCCGGTGACGGTCATGTGCGTCCTGTACTGGCGCGTCTGGCGAGAAACGGAGAAACGTCAAAAGGATTTGTCCAACCTTCAAGCGGGCAAGAAAAACGACAGCCACCGATCGAATTCCAGGTACCTTGCTTGGCTGATTGTACATAGCTGAATTCAAAAAGAATAACGTTTGAGTTGAAAACGGAACAATACACCGCACGGACCTATAGTCGTTACATAATAGAGTCTTACATTCACGTTGAACGTGCATTTACCAAGACATTACATGTCGAGGACATATCACGTATCCGTGCAATAGGCCATGCAAAACGGTGTTTCAACGAGGCTTACTTTGTACAGGCTCGAAAGAGAACACACACGAAAAAAAAGGGAAAAATGTACAAAGAAGTAAGAGAAGCCTTGGGTCAACTCTTTAACTGAAAAAAAAAAATTCCCTTATAGTTCTCAAACCTATTGTTGGTTTGATACGATAAATGTTCCCTTTTCTTTTCATTCGATTTCCTGCCATTTAATTCAAAGGAAAATCGTTCAACATTTCCCCTTTTTGTACACAGCTCAGGGAGCGGAAGCGAAAAGAAGGCAGACGAGGGAATGTTTAACGGTCGATTGGAGCAATATTGTACTTCGTCAACTTTGTGTTGTACCAATGTCGAACGCTTATATATATAGACCGAAACGGGGATTTTCTATCTTTCTTTTTTTTTTTTTTTTGTTAAATTTCTTTATTTGGCTCTCGTCAGTGCCAGAGTTCCGGTGTCATCTGGAACGGACAAGGTTACACAACGAACAAACTGGCATGTCCAATAAACGATTTCTAAATATGTACAGCCAGCAGCTATAGTCAAGACAAGTCTATAGTTTATTGATTTGAAGAAGCTGCATACATATATATATAGTACTGTTTGCTTTTCGACGGATGGCTTTGTCATGTCTTTTGTCTTCTCCTCCCCCGAAGTCATGCAAATTGATGAGATGCACGGCCATCATCACTGTCTGCGTTTTTATTAGTCAATAACGAACGAAAGAAGAAGGGGAATTTGCATACGTCAGCGTATATCTAGCATCGGGCAACAAACGAAATTCAATATCCATTCTGCATTGTTTCTTTTGTTTCACGTTTCGTCGATGATGTGATGGTTATTACTTCGTTCTCTGATGTAGCCACTTTCGCGTATACGACATCCATCTTCTAGTCCGTTCTTCCCATAGAAAAGAGGACAGAAAAAAAAATGGCCGACATGGACTATCTTACGTCATCAACATATATTTCAGTGGGGCGTTTGTTTCTTCCATCGTCGTTGACGTAAATGACTATGAATCAGAGTGCGAGGGAGGGCAAAGGCCAAAGAGTCAAGAACTTTGCGTTGGTTCGCCGTCCATTGGCATTTTCTTTGACATGTAACAAATGCCGTCGTGATTGCGGAAGTCCCGACTTCACTACAAAGCGCCGATGCAAAATCCGAATGTAGAAACACTACATAGCATTGTAGCCAATCGCTAACTAATGTCAAATCGCCAATGAATTAGCCGTTGACGGTGACAGACGCACGCGAAATTCAACAGCGTGACGATTGCGAATGGTGACAGGAGAGTTACGTCGTCTCTGTAACTAACAAACGCCGCCATAGTGTCGACTATACGTGGAGATCTTAAAACTTTGTTGAATTAGGTGCTACGTGTCAAGCCGCGCTACTTCCAACGCCATCGCGAACATCAACAGCAAACTCTTTCATAAATTCTTGCCAAACTATTTTTACCGTAGTTTTACGTTTGAACATATCCCGCCTCCCAAATAATAGAGATCAAACTTTATAATTGCGTTGGTGGTCGAGGTGGTTGAAAGCGTCTTTGCGTTACCATACGAGTTAAACGAAAAGATAAAAGCGTGAACAAAATTGTAGTTCTTAATGTCTGTCTTGCAATAACTCGATTTGTTCTAAGAGTTTGTTGGATACAGCCTCGCTGCTCTTGAACTCTAATTGAGACAGACATATAAGGCCTAAGCTTTGTGGAACTGAACGGCCCACGATACATACCTTCGGAGCCCGATCGATGTGCGAGTAGAACGCCCACAGAATACAGAATAGATATGGAACCCAATGAAGAATTTAAAGTGCGTCTGCGGCGAAGAATACTCGAGCAAAATCATCTAGGAAACACGGTCGTGGAAGAAGTAGGATAGGCCGAGCCATATATATATTTAGATGGACCGGAGTAAATAGAAATATTGTTCAGATGGGTATTAGCGCAATATTGGCAAATGGCGTCCCGGATGAAAAAAAAAAACAAACAAAAGGAAAGCGACGTGCTGGATCCGAGAGATTGCGGTTGAATGGCGGCAGAGATTCTGAACTTATCGGGATAACTGCACGAAGCACATCTAAAATATATAGGCCGTTATTGAGAATGAAGCTCTACCTAACGTAATATAAAAGGGAAAATCATCTGTGGGAAGAAGAACGTGAAGGGGATATCAAAAAAGAAAACAACCAAAGATATATAGTGATATAAGCAATGAAACGAAGAGGAGCCAGTTTATCGATTCACTTTGTTTCTTTCGTTTAATCTTTTCACGCGTCAAATCCTATACACCTTTTAAAAAGTTCCTACAATTAATCTTATTTTAGGCTTTTTCCTTGGCCGTGTTAGATAAAGAAAGCGTTGGGAAATGATCACGTCCGGCGAGAGCCACGCCTATACTCAGCGATCTGGCACTTTAGCAAATATTGTTCGTAATTAACGCACAATCAGTCGCAAGGGAAAACGAGGACAGTAAAGAGGACAACGCGAGGATGGAAAAAAAAAGAATATGTGGGCCCATCATAAATTAATATACGTAAGATAGCTAATGGCCTTTTAGTTTCACGCTCCGATACCTTAAACGAAAAAAATGGAACGGACGTGATGTCCCATCGGCTAATAATATTGCCTTTAATTTGGGAACACTGTAATGCTCATTTTTCTTATTGTATCTCATACGTTCTTTCTTTCTCGAATTGCGTCAGGCCTGGTGTCTCATCGAATCGATTTATACATTCGTCGTCTGCGTAGTCCATGCTTTTGTACATTCTCTTCTTCGAAAAGGAGATGACACCAAGTGTTACCGAATATTGCAGCATTTAAAGAGCGAATGCGAGAAAAATCCAGTTTCATCAGAAGGACATCAAAGAAAACTCAGTTTTCGTTTTATCTGATTTCAATTTTTCTTTTTCTCGCGAATTCTCTCGTCTTCTTCAGCAGGCAATAGCCAAGCTCGAATAAACACGTTGCATATGTACACAAGGCCGTTTCAATCCGGGTGTCGTTTATATTTATACTTGATCCACTTTGTTGACGGACTTTGATCACACCCATTTTTATGTATTTCCTTCTTCTTTTTTTTTTTTCTTTTTTCTTTCTTCTCTTGCTTTCCAACTCGCGTAAACTGAAGTGGCGAGGAGCAGGCTGTCCTGATGAAGACCAACGACGACATCGACCACCACCTGAGGCCCGTCGGTGCGGCATCGGATTGGCGCCGTTCGCGTTCCGAATCCAGTGGTGCTGTCGACGACTTGGAGACCTCGTACGTGCCAGCTGCCGCCTGTCTGCCCGGACCTCATCGCAGACACTATGTAAATATACTATATACAATCATTTATTTTTTTTCCCATTCCCGACACAATGTTCTGTATTTACACGCTGTAGGGCGTTAGACTCCCTCCGTCTCTCGTTTATTTTGAATAACGTCCAGATCGTGTGATTGTAGCAAGCATAACATTTACGAAGTTGTTACTGTTGGAAGGTATAGTGATTTAAGCCCGTCTAGAAAAAAAGGATTGGCCGTGATATCGATCCACCGTAGAAGGAGACAAAATTCATAGGGACTAAACTCACTGAAGGATTTATATCTGTGGCAGTCCTTATTTCCTAATCGATTTCTTTTTTAGATCATCAATTTCGCATTTGTTTCCCCCCTCCAACTGCGTGTGGGAAACCTCTCTCATCATATCCAGTCATGGAATGTACAGGGCCCATATTTATGGGTTTTGATATATGTATACATCTATATTGTTTTTTTCTTCCCTTAGCATTTCTTTCACCATTTATATTCGTCCCCTCCCCGAGCGTATTCCAATACCGAAAGAACAGTCCATCATGTCCGATGCTCTGACACGTAAGCCTCATGCGTAACGTACGGTGGACGGTACGCTTCCTTTCACTAGATGTTTTATAGAGCAAAAAAAAAAAACAGGGGGAGTGGTTCGAAGACATAGAAGATGGAAAGAAGCAAGTCGCTTATATTAGCCCCCCCGACCGTCTTGATATGTCGTTTTTCGCCGATCCTAAGAGAATTATACGTAGATATCCAAAGACTTAGAGACTGATCTTATTACACACTGCACGCACACACACAATATGCTGTATAAAACCCACCCCTGTATATAGATCCCGAAAAAAAAAATGGGGAGAGTGGGCGTGTATGGAATATACTACATCGAGGGTAAGGTTGCTGAATGACACTTGCGGTAGATCTGAAGAAATACGAAAAAAGAAGAATGGGGGCAAAAGGAAAGAAAAAGACCCTAAAGAAAAAGTTGAAAAAGAAAGAAAAAAAAATACATATATATATTCGTTGGCGTTTTAGAAGAAAAGAAGGCTGATATTGGCGGAAGGCTTTCAAAAAAAAAGTGGGATCTGAGAGCTAAGGAACTAAAGACGCGGTCGTGGGTGGCGAGAGATGAAAGAGAGAGGTGTGCGAATGAAACGCCTTTGCGCCGGGTGTCGCTGACGACGATGTCATCATCAATGGCACCTAAAGAATGGGCTGACGACGCAAAAAGAAAGAACGAATTTGATGAGCCAAGGAGGTTAAAGAAAAAAAAAATAATAATGTGGTTATAGGAAAGTCGTATAAGGGTGACGCACGAATATTTAGGCCGATACCATTTGACAGCCGCGCCCAACGTCAATGATTCAACGTAACGAACCGGTGATGATGATCTCTTTTTTTTTTTTCTTTCCCCATTCCGCATGGATGTGTGACAGGTCGGAACGTGGACCAGCTGGGCATTTTGGCGACGCTGGTTACGTTGGTCAACGTGGCAGCACTGGATACGAAGTTTAACTCGCCGCCAGCCGCAACGGCCGCGCAGACGGGGAGACCGTTCCGGCGGAGGTGGCGACACGGAATCCTATAGCGACGGCTCCAATATAGCGACAACGCCAGCATCCATCGAGACGCCGTTAGCTTCATCCATCTCACGAGGGCCATCGATGAACATCCGCGATCCTTACTCATCGACGCCGACCCGATACAAAGCGGCAGCGGCCGCCGCGGCGGCCAACGATCCGCGTCTCGGCGGCATGGACAGGAGGCGGACTTTAGTGGCGTCTAAAAGCCTGACGCAAGACCATCACAACAAGCAGATGGCCGACGGGCAGATGTGCCCGTCGCCGTCGTTAGATCCCTGCGATGACGCAGATGCCGACGCCGGAAAGCGTTCGCATTCAGCTGATTCCGTTTTCACGATTTTGATCCGATTACCGGCCGACAGTTCGGCAGATAAAGCCGAACACAAAGTCTCCATCCGGATGATTCCGGCCAACATTCCGCCTGCCGCATCGCACCGTCCGCGGATGAGCGCGTCGTCGACCGGTAGCGCCGGCGGAGGTAATCAGCCGGCCGTCAGGTCTCGATCAGTGCCCGTCGGTAATGAACAGCGCGACGGCTACAGTAACCGTAGTCGTCCAGCTGGCGGCAGTGGCGGTGGCTCTGCTAGTCAGTACACGAGCAATCGTAGCTTGGCTGCCCGTCCGACGGGCTCGCGCTCTGCCCAGTACAACGACTCAACCAGCAGCTTGCTTTGTGGGACCAATCTTCACCTACCTAACGCCCTGTCGTTGAGCAAGTTAACAGCTCTGACCAAACCCAATCACCTGCCGTTACACAAGGGCAAACTGAAGAACCATCACGCCAGTCCGTGGGTACCGCGTAGCTGCATGCCCGTCGCCCAATCGCCGCTCATCGTCCGTTGCACAAGATTCAACGGTGGCTCTTCCGGCACGCCTGATTCCGGTGATCGCACGCCATCCGGAGCTCTGCCGATGGACGCCAAAATAGTGCCGAAACATCGACCAACTGGCATCGGTCCGGCCGGTGGGATTACTGGAAGTCCAGCTGGAAGTCCGGCTGGAGCGTTGCAGACTGTTTCCGGCTCTGTGGCCAACAATTCGGGTATGCATCCGCCCATCCGCCGGCCTAATCACAACGCGTACAGTCCCTCGGCGGCGGCGGCGGCTGCTGCCGCGGCCAAGAAGGCCAACAAGAAGCCGAAGAAGAAGAACCAGGAGAAGCGGCAGGAGCGGAAGGCGGCCAAAACGCTGTCGGCCATCTTGTTGGCATTCATCCTGACGTGGACGCCGTACAACGTCCTGACGCTGCTCAAGGCGCTGGCGCCGTGCGATAAGGACGACTGCTTCTCGTCCGAGCTGTGGAACTTCTCCTATTACCTCTGTTACATTAACAGTACCATCAACCCCGTTTGCTACGCCCTGTGCAACGCCTCCTTCCGGCGCACCTACGTTCGCATCCTCACGTGCAAATGGCACTCACGCACCAAAACGGCCGTCCAGCGCGGCGTCTACAATTGAGGCTCACCACAAGACGCACCCTTTGTTGATGGACATGAAGGAGTTCAATTGTTATCAACGTCGATCATCAGCAAAATTCGGAAACAAAAACGAAAAGACAAAAACGGAAGTGAAGTCTGTTGGATAATCAGTGTCCTCTCTCTCTGTCTGTCTCTCTCTTATCTCTCTTTGTCGTTTGTGTCTGCTCCACTCCATCTCCACGTCGTCTTGGTGCTTCTCTCCTTTTCCTCCTATCAGGGATAATTATGTGCTGTATATAATTTTGGGTGTACGAAGAGGACGTTTTTGGGCGAAACGATGCACATCCCGCACGGTCATGCGCTTGAAGACACACTGACTGTCCAGCGCTGTCTCTGTTCTATCTTTATGTCCTATAGTTATTTTTTAATTTTTTTTTTTACTTTGGTTTGATTGTTGTAGTCGTAATTGTTCCCCCCCCCCTTTCGCTGGCGCTCAAAAATGGGAGCAAATAGGTTGCTGCTGTCGTCGAAATAAAAAGAGAAACTTGGCCGGAGATAACTGATGATAATCAACTTCTCGATACGCACACTCCCTCCTAAGAAAAACAAAATACAATTGATTATTAATCAAGTTGAAGTGATGAAGTTTTGTTGATGTAGGAGCTCCTCGAAACTGCGAAATCGTTTCTCTACGTCTAGCCGGTTAAAGGAACGTAAACAAACAAACGATTCATTCATTCGAAAAATGAGGAATAAACGCAGACAAACCAATTGTATGGTTCAGCGAACGTCAGATCCGTTTTTTATGTCATTATGACAATCTTTGATAACAAGATCTTCCTCTCTTACTACCAACATCGTTTCCCAATGTAAAATTGTAAACCTACCGTCTTATTAGCCACAGCCAACGCCCCCCACATTCTTTCCTCGTTTCAGCCTCCACTCTGACGAAGCATGGACGACCTACACCAACCATAAAATGTGGCTGATCCAACAACTAAGAATATACGCCCCTCTCTTTTTTGAGTCGATGTATTTCTGTTTTCAATTTGTTTTGTGCCTGGGGAACCCACGTTTCGGAAACAAAAAGGAATCGCATTAACAATAGGAAAAGAGTAATGGGTGATAAAAGAAGAAAAACAAAACAAAAAAAAAAAATAGCGAAACGAAAGCTTTGTTGGGGGAGGTTTGTGGCAGTTCACTAGTTCTCAAGTATCGCAGACAAAGAGACGACAACCGTTCGAACCATCGGAAGCGTTTTCATTTATCACAGACAAACAATCCGACCGACAACCTCTTTCCACTCTCGTTCGGGAAGTTGTAACACAACATTGGCAATTCGGGCAGCGTTTACTCTTCGTTTCGTCAACAGCCGGGAGAGACAGAGAAAGAGATAAGAAGAAAAAAAATAGCGAACAATAGCGGAAATAGTAAAAGAGAGAGAAAGAGAGAGAGAGAGAGGAAAAAAGGGGTTCTAAAAAGAAAACCCTTGAATCCAACCTGCTCGGCCTTCCCAATGGTCCTCCATTCCCACTTTACCTCGAAAAACCCAATTTTTTTGGCTAACGCGTCCCATCTTTTCCTTGTGCGTGAGTTTTAGCGCGGCGCGGGCGCTATGTGTGTGTACGTTTTGTGTGTTTGTTTACGTGTATGTGCGTCCATGCTCAAATCAAATGATGTTCAAGATCGGAAGAGCAAAGTACTATTTTGAATAATGGGGATGCGAAACCGCACTTGCGTTGGGAGATGTAAAGGAATGCCCTTAAAATTTATATACCGTTAGCGTTTACGCTGTATAGGCCTACTCTTTTTGACTGATCCGACAAACACGCTGTATGATTGTTTATCCTCCCAATCTTTTATTTTTTGTGCTGGTTTGGTTCTCCTTGCGTTACACTTCATGTCAGATTGTTCATCGTCATAATATCCGCAATTTCGAGTGGGCAAAAAAAATGGTGGTAATCAAAGCGTCTACACAAATCTCTGTGCCAATTGTGATTTCATTCAATTTGCTTATTGTTATGTTTTTTTAGTGTTTCCATGTTATTTAAGAAAAACACAAAAACAAATCCAGTGACGCATAAATAGTTACGCGCACTTACACACAAACACACACACAAAAAGAGATTTATTCAATGTATTTTTTGTGGGGGGGGGGAAAAGAGAGGAAGGTATCCATTATGAATGGTTAGGAAGAACACGCACGCCCATTCATCAAAGTTTTTGGCCGTTCTTTTGTTTCTTTTTCCTCATTTTTAGACGCGATCCGCATTGTGTTGATACGTCATCCATCACATCATAAACTCCTCCCCTGTATCTCCTGCCCCTTTCCCTCATGAAAAAAAAGGAAACAATATATATATATATTTCATCTACTGTACATTATATGCGGCTTTTTTCGTTGCGTTTATTATTATTCTGGTGATATCATCTGCTTTGTCTTTTCGACGTGTTGTGATTGATCGAGACACCGGTGGGTGTTACGAGCCTCTGAAGCTTTTTACTCAATCACGGTAACAGCCAAAAGTGTATACAGAGAATTACTTTGAGAAGTAACGCTATTGATTTTTGAACGATCGAAACATTTCAAAACGAGCAACAATTTCAATGATCTGGAATTCCTGAACTGAAAGCTAAATTCTATTAATTGGACCTCTTTCGTTTTTCTGTTCGATGTTGGAATATCAGACACAGCGTTTCCGTTGCGCAATCGAGATCGAAGAGTTGATCAAACTTTACATCTTGCTTTCGTTTGAATTATCCTAGTGTCATTTATCCCTGTCTAAAAACGCCGTACGTGTGACAATAAAACAATTAGCACAAAGGACAAGCAAACACAAACGTATAGACATTTCCAAGTGGTTTAATTTATCTTGTCTTCATTTTAAAAAATGCCTTTATAGGTGTAAAAAAAAAATATTCCGATGGCTCTGTTATTCTTGTAGAAGATGTGATGTGGCACCTCCCAATTTTCATTGCTCGTTTCCTATTCTCAGTTTGTTCCTAGATATTTTGCCCTTCTGCCTCACTTGCCCTCACCCGGACTAATCGACCAATCTATTCCCTTTCAACTGCGTACCAAAACCCTAAGCTTGCTAAAAAAAAAAAGAGAAGGCAAAAAAAAAACAACACTAACACACGAAATTTTAAAATATACGTAAACACACTATAAGAGGAAGTCTAAAAATGTTCGAGGTCTTTTTCTTGGCCGTTAATGTGTTGACGGAAGCAGCGGCTAAAAACGAAAGTGAAAAGACGCTTGACACCTTAACAGACGTTCGTTCAGTTTTTGTTTACTGTTTGATCATTTTGTTTTTTGCCGAAGAAAATATGCGAACGGCACGCTATGGCACACACTCCGTTCGTTAAAAAACAAAATCCAGAAAAATAAACACATATGGATGTAAAAAAATATATAAATCTACTTATAAATTATTCTTTGTTGGATGGTTAATGAATGGCCAGAACCATAACGTTGGCGATGTAATAAAAGTGCTCGCCGTGCCACTGTCATAATGAGCGTTCACTTTAATCACTTTTCCGTGCAATGGCAACAGTCTGCTTGCCTAATGATTCTATCGCTATGCGAATGACGCAAACCAGTATTATGTAAAAATAAAATCCTAAAATCCCCTCTCTCGTATGTATAGTCGTTAAGCTCCATGACGTAGGCAAAAGGCTTAGCACCGGTCAGGTCGGAACGGTTTTCAGAAGACATCATCTCAATAACGATTTTTCAATCGTTTTTGGCAACCCATAGCACAAGTCTGGCCTGGAAATATAGTCTGATTATCGTTGTAAACAAAATAGGGCGATAAAAATAGCACACGCGCACTTCCGCAAGCAAACGTGAGTGACGGGCTATAGTGCGAATATGAACAGGAGCTCTGACAGGTTTATATTTACACTACATTTTGTTAATGTAGGAATAAATCCTTTAGCAACAACAACTCACAATACTACTGGGATCGTGCAAATAACCTGCTCTCAATTCGTCATCGTTTAGTAGGCGTGGAACAGGGCGTTGTCCGGTTTTGGTTAGCACTTAGCAATCGTACGTGTGGGTGCCGACCTGTGAGCGAAAATGAAAACAAAGTAAACAAACAAAAATGCAATCAAACATTCAACTGTGATGATGATTTACTGCCGCGTGTTAGATAGCCACCACCCCTGCTTGCATTTTAACATCCTTCTTCGTTATATTTGAAAATTCTTTCTTATTATTTAAAATGTTTGTTTTATTCGTTCCATGCGCAATGATGTTCTATGCTTATCCGCTTTCGATAAGCCGGTAGAGAGTTGTGGCTGTGTACGTTATTTCATTGTGTTCAACGTAAACATTCGGATGTATATACTCTTCGTTCCAGCTGCCGTTTTTCCACCCAGTTTACTTTCTTTAAATTCTAAGTCAGTGCGAATTCCCATCCCCAAGAATCACTTTTGGATAATGGCAACGAAAAATAAGAAGTTTAGTCAAGGAAAAACGATTGGGCTACTTTAGATGAAGCAGAAAAGATACAGCATTTGTCTTCGTTGGCTATGCTTTGCAATGTCCTGGAGGTTTTTAGATTTTATAACAGCACAACCGCTAACCAAGGAATCAATGGGAGGCACTGATCGCCATTTAACACACTTTTTTAAAATGGACAACCCCAGTTGTCTGGTTTACCATTTGTTCCTGTGATTTAATAGAAGTTCTGCACAGCGATCTAATGGAAATCCAGTTCAATCAGGTTTGAAAATAAGCCCGATAAAATATTCCGACAAAACAAGCCCAACCTTTCCTTGTTATTGTTACTGTTTTCCTCAAAAATCTATATATAGCTTTGAAAATACATGATTTTGCATTCGAAATTAAACGTCGATATCGAAAACAAATTCCTTTTGACTTGGGAGGATTCAAATTTGGTTTTTAAGTGGGTGGTATACCTATACTCGCTCGATGGTAGATTGTCATGAGATCACAATCTGCGCTTGTGTTCGATCCTTTCCTTTTGCTGTACCGTTTGATTTTTTTTCTTTCATTAGCAAGTGCTTGTGTCCCTTTCTTCTATTTTTTTTTTCAACCTTGATACCCCGTTCCCTTATCTTGCAAAAGCCAACTAATGACACTCCCTTTGTTTGCAAACAATCGATTGGTGAGTACTGAAAAGAGTTTCAAATTCTACAAGATCAAAGAACGAGAGAATGCCCCTTTTTTTTTCGCACCTGCTTCCCTTTTTTTTCTACATTTACGTACCAAAGTAAAGAAAATAAGAAAAAAAAGACAAGAGAGTCGAGTAACTCTGAAGATGGTAGCTATTAGTGCGATTGCTTGGCTAACACAGCAACACCGTGACGAACGAGCTGGACTGAACAAAGTATAAGAACTAAGGACAATGTCGGAAAGTAGCTGGCAATAGAAGATAAGAAAAATCGGATAGGAGTAGCGAGCATGTCGCTAGAGTGTATAAATCAGTGTCGAATGATTCGTCGATCCTGCATTCAGTTGGCCCCTGTTTCGATTGATAGCGATCATTCCTCAGTCCATTTGTCCAATCTCACTAACGTCGCCTTGTCTTTATTTCTTAACAAAATCGTTCGTTTTCGTTAGCTCATTTTTTTCCGATTACGTTTTCTTTTCTCTAGTATTGACTGATCTCTTTCTAAGTATCAACTTTCCTTCACGTGTTGAGCAATCAAACTGAAGCCCATTGTAAACTTCCAATGTAGCCGCGTATATCTCTTCTGTCCTTCTCTCTTTCTCAGGTGCATTTCTTCCCTTTTTCCAATACCGGAATAATAACCAGTGATGAAATAGCTAGGTATCACCAACACTGCCTAGCAACAAAGAAAGGACCCAATGTCTGCCATTTGCGCTAGAAAACAGGCATAAGAGTTTCATCACTAGTAGTTGTTCCATGATTAACTAAAAAGAAATTGATATTGAATCGATAATGGAATTATAACAGACGTGTATTGGTCTCGGGTGCCAAAAAAAAACAAAAGAACTAAGACAAACTTTACAAACATGCATAGGCAGATAAACAAAGGACAGAGACATGTGCTGTTAGCCTGTTAAGGCAAAAAATGAAATAAAGGATTATGTAACATGGAGAAACACACACCTACGCAGCACTCAGGGCTGCTCGAAAGGTTAGAGCAAGGGCGATTTGGATTATTCACATCGCCAACGATGATAAGTATCCGCGCTTCACGGGTTAACACTATAAGGAGGGCAAGACAAGCCCACAATCGATATTTTGAACTAGATTACACATGTTCTACGACATTTGCTTCTTTGCAACAGCAAATAACAGTTGGAAAGGAAGGCGGTGGCAGTGGCGCAAGGCTACACGAGATTCCCGTATGAAATGGTTATTCTACGCTAAGTCTTGGTTACGATTGTACCAAACAACCAGTTGAATACAATCGTACAACAGATCTTATGCAACCAAATTTTTACGAAACCAGCCGGGCTGTCGGCCGCCGTTGCTCAAAGCACATCAAAAGAAATGACAACAAGAAAGTTTTGCTTCAAGATCCAAAATGTCACAGATGAAGGCATTACAAATGGTAGGACGAACTAGAGACACAGTGTAGGGAAAAGGCCCAAGGAAGAGCATTCCAGAAGAAGACTATAAACATTTTGAACAAGAATTAAGGAAACGAAAAGAAACTGGCCTAGGAGGCAACCATTCAAGACAGATCGTTCCAGACGTAGGCATGGCTCAACAAGACATTGGTCTGTGCTATACAAGCACTCGAAGCCCTTTAATCGCAATCAAATTATGATTGCGTTGCACGACTACGTTGCAATGATGGAAAAAGGACGGACTACGTCATTGAGAGCCAGACTCCAGGGAGGCGGGCTCTTTACTCCTCCTTTAAAACTTTATTTTGATGACGACGCTTGACTCGAGCATAAGGTCCAATGGCTGGGTCCGTGATGAAGTCGTAAAGTACCCTGACCCATGAATTATGGTGCGGTAGATTTTCATAATACTCTGGGGCAATCGCCTTCACCTAGAGGAAACATCGATTCGACACCAACATGAGATAATGAATGATAGTGTAGTTCTAAGGCCAAGAGGCCACAGAGAACGTTAGTGATAACACACCTGAGGTAAACGAGAGCCCGGCACAGCAGGGAAGTCGTGGTGTTCGTTATGGTAGCCCACGTTGAACGTGATCCAATTCAAAGGTCCATAATATGAATAGGTTTCGAAACCTTTTGCGAACATGTAGTGTTCCGATATAAAGTGACCTGCAACTGGGTGAATTCCCATGGCCAAGAGAGAGCCAGCCAGCAGATAAACCAATGCTTTTGAACCTACAATGAAGGAAAGATAAAAGAAATTTGTTTATCAATGCTGCACACCAGGAAATTTCCTTGGTATGTGACATTGTTACCTAAGAAGTAATATACGACAAAATCAAAAGAAAGCTGTATGACGACATTGATGATTTCTGTCGCGCTGGGTGGTAGAGGTCGAACGAAAAGTGGACGTAGGGCGTAAAAAAGGGGTTGTAAGAACATCCAAATCACTTTGCCAAATGTAGTGCAAAAGAGTTTTGCTTCAAGGGTGGTTGGAATATCGGTGTCCAGTATTTCATCGCCTTGATACTAAAGCAAAAGACAAAAGATGGAAAGACAAATAAATCAGCGAAAACGTACGCGATCGTTGAGAATGATGGATATTGGGTGTTACTCACCCTATGATGTTCGAGATGATATTTCTTAAATGAAACGGAGAATGGAATACCGATGGGCAGATTAGCAATCATACCCAGTACGCGGTTAGCCATCGGCCTGGCATGTCCGAATGCCAAATTGTGTGATATTTCGTGAATGGCTAAAATGTAGCATTGTAAGTATCAATTTATTATGAATGGTTGAGAGAAAACTAGTGTTCAAATTATATACCAAGCATGAGTGAATGGTTGATGACTCCACCAAAACAATAAGCCAATCCAATGACCAATGGCCACGGGAATCTTGGCACTACAAATATCATAGCGATTTGGATTGTGATCATCAAGCTTACAATCCATTTGAAATTTGGATCAGAACCAAACAATTTTTTTATCTGAGGATATTTTTCTAAACGAAAAATTCAAAACCATGATTAGTTGTTAACATACACTAAATAAGAATGGTTACCAAGTATTTCTTTTCTTCTAGATGCATGGGGTTCGTCAGATGTTGACCACTCAAAATCTGTTCTTGAGACATGGGCACCCATTTTCAAACACTGCTAATCCGCAATAAAACCTTAAATCACAAAATACTATAAATAATTTGCAGGTGAGATTCAATGATAGTATGATTTCAGCGACACTTTGAGAAACTTGTGCTCTGTTATTTTTCGAAATTATCCTGATCGCGCCTCTCCCAATTTATGCAAACAAATAAACTGATAAGAAGATAACATTACCTGTGACGAGTCAAATGCACTAGAACCAATCGTTGCCAGTCAGTCAGTTATTATCCCTGTTGATGGGTGGAGGCTATTGTGTAACAGGTACACAGTCCAGACACTTCTTTACTTCCCGGTTGTACCTCACCCACTTTTTTCCTCTTCGATTCTAGTAGTCTGCAAAGCAGTAAACTGACAGCGCATTGTTGCCAGACTTTGTTTTCGGTACTTTCAGTTTAGGACCGGGAACCGGGACCGGGACCGGGAGCGGGACTCTGGGATCGGGACCACTGGAACGTTCGGTTTTCTAGTGTTAAATCGGAAGACCACTGGTTGCATGTCGCATTGCTGTCCAACAATTCATTGAGCGTCTGCCTCCCGAATAATAAAACCTTAAGCGCCTTTTCTCTTAGTTGTTGTATCGGCCAGCTAAGGAATCCAGAAAAAGTTTCCCAGTGACCTAACGTTCAGGTTAACGAAGCGCTGCATTTATGTACATTTGCCACAAGAGCTATAGCAGGAGAATCTCAGTCTAAGATAAGCCCACTAGCCTACTAACACTTGAATGGTCAGGTGCTTAAACGAACTGATAGTGCAATGCGGAAAGTTTTGTTCATACACTGAGTCATCATTAGGTAACGCTCATTTCCAGTGCGTCAGCATTATTACTGATGTAGGATACGTACCAACTTTATTGCGTGATAAAACTCAGTCAACATTTTTCCTTGTTAACGCGGTGGTTACAAGCCAACACCCGTTCAACTGCTAAAGTTAAAATCATAAAAAAGATTTGTTCAAAATAGTACGAGACGGAAAAAACGAAAATAATTACAAGATTAGACCTTATGTTATACAAGTAACAAATTTTATTGTGACCGCACGAAGTGTTTGAAAGTGTGAAATTTTACAGCTTTGAAGAACAGCGTGTAAGGTAAAAGCGTCGCCTAGGGCGGCAAACGCAAAGGTGTCATAATTAAACGTAGATTGCATGCTGAGGACTGGGTCATTGTGTGGGTACGCTAGGCTATCTATTGTTAGCCTTAAAAACCTGTTTTGCTTGGTTTGTTGAACAACAATTGCCTATCCACTTAGCCTGTACAGAGAGACGAGCGAAACCTTTCGATTGATTGCGCTTACTTTTGACTATTGTAATAAAGAGCCAATCAACTATACAACTTACATGTAACCAATAGAGTGATACCCATTCTCGCGGGAAACGTAAGAAACTAACATTTCCAGACATTATGTGATAACCATAGCAACGACAATAATCATCATGAAATAATACCAAAAAGAAAGAGACACTTTATTCGTTATTACGTATGTGAGGTGGCTGTAAGAAAGATCACAAATAATGGTTAAAAACTAAGGCGAAATGAACATAGAAAGTAAGTACAAAACCGAACGCCACACAAATCGAAAGCTCTCCGAAATTGAGTTATTTTTACCGGTTGGGTTGTATTACAAAACAACTTTCTCTATTAGAGCTATATATACGTAACTTTTGGGGGGGGGGGGGATTGGCAACATTATCGCTATCACTTTCTTCTCCAATGAGACGATCAATGGCAAAACTTATGTCACATACGTCAGCAGGATAATTTTACCAGACTTAATGTACATATATATTATTTATGCATCCAATCAATATTACAAAGTGAGTTGCCAGAAATATGATTGCGTCTTTTCACGTTTCGCTTTTCGGTATTCCGCTCTCGGTTCATTAACTGAAGAACTTGCCCTCCTACTATCATGTCGTTTCTCCAAGAGATCAAAGGGCATCACTGTTGATGAAACGGGTACCAATACTTGAATAGATAAAAGAATACGCTTTAATTATTGCCATCTATAACACTGCACCTGACAAACATAAAGTTATTTCACCAACCTGGATTGAGTCTCAGTTGATTACCGACTTTGTACACTACCATAGGGACGGCGGCCACGTCATACATTCCAGCGGAAATGATGACAAGAGACACTACAAGACACGTATATTGAAACAGTTCCATCGCACTGCTGTGTCACGCTGCAAATGCTGGCGTAGAAAGCAACGGATATGTCCCGAGATCTTTGCACGTTTGTCGCACCTTTTCCCGTTGTTGCGTGCAAACGACAACCAAATTGGAAGTCGTCCCGCCTCCGTCTGTTGAAAGTTCACGAAGTTTTGTTTCTTTCTTTCTTTTACCTTTAATCCTGCTTTACTGTTGTGACTAACTTATTCCATAGAGGGAAAGTTGGCTGGGCTGGTCACGGAGTCAGCGGAAATTGCCTGACGTCACGAGGTGACTGCACGAACCCCCCGGCTAAAATCAGTAGTTTTTCCTAGTAGGGAAGCTGGAGAACATTCCAGCATGTGTATGACGCGGTACTGTCAAGCTGAGTGCCATAATGTGGCACGGATCTAACAAAAAGTCTTTGAAAAATTTTAAATTATATAAGATCTAAACTCAAAAAAATTTGGTGGTTTCGCTCATCGTCTACCAGGTATGGTTATGGATGATGATGGGGCCATAGCCCTGCCAATGTTAGCTTCACATGCCAAATTGCTTATCTTACCCCTGAAGGCCAGCTTAAGTTAAACCATGACTTTAACTCTGAGGATCTTCTGGCACCGGCTATTTGAAGATTACGGGTGCAATCCCCTTGAACCTCGTGCATGTATCTTATACATATTCCTACACAGCACCTCCTCATCCAGGTATGGCTGCGATCATAAGCCGTCGAGTTACCAGCAGGAGTTCCACGCAAACTTCTGCCTGCCGTTCGTCTCTTTCGAGACAAACGTCCGGTCCCAACTGGCAGTTAAACTCTTCCGAGATCAACTGCCACCGATCTTCACTGACCAGCTACGCCACCAATGGAGTAATATAAGCGCCGGCCTTTTATACCGTGTTTTTCGGGTTCAATACCACGTTCAAGAAGAAACAGGTACTAATATACAATTTAGCACGCTAAATCAAAAATTTTATTCTATTACTTTAAACTTAATAAATGAACATTATTTGAATTTTCAAGATCTTTTATATTATTTTAATTCAAGTAAAGGAAATGTTAGTATTGATTTATAAAACGCATAATTGGGTGCAACATGTAAATAACGATCTCCCTTGGTTGGTTCTAATCGGGGTCCCCGCCCCGCCCCGGAATAAGCCAATCGGGGATCAATCGGTAAGACGAGCTGAACTGTTCCATTGCCCTGTTGTCTTATCATGATAACGCCATCGGAAACCTCTTCATGTGCCGTTCGATCTGCTGTTCAAAATGTAATTGATTAACCACAAACGCGAAAAAATTACTAGCCAACATGATAAATTACAAGGATGTACTGTCCGAAAGGCATGGATGGCATCCTGTCGTACCGGTTCGGGCACTGAAAATGGCAAAATCAACTGAAAAATAAAAAAATATATTTTTTTATTATTAGGCTATCTAAAAGATCATCAACAGAATTAGTTTCCATAACAACGTGATGTCTGTGAATGCGAGTGACGTCTAGTCGTTATTTAGACCTATTTTTTAGTTTAAAAAACAGTCATTGAGTGCCTTTGTTTCTTTTGTCTTCGTTGGATAAGTTCAAAGATATACTAAATCAGCTTATGATAACACATGTTTTTTTAAATGTGAGCACTATACTGCCGAGTGAACGGGTACAGAACAACTACCAATAAAACGCTGTCGAACGGAGACTTGCTTTTTCCGCACGCAGACGCGTAAAATAAATATTTTGAACCGTTCTCATCTCAGCCACTTTGTTTGGCTTTGATAAGCTGACATTCAAACACCATCAAGCAAATAGACATATAGATCAAAAATATTTATCAAAAGCGAGACCATTTTGAAGACGCGTTTTGCCCCAAAGATTTTGTGTTAGTGCTCCAGAGTTTCTACACCCCAAAAAGGAAGATGATAAAGACGCAAATCGAAAATTACAAAAATAATAGTTTTGGAACTTATAATCGCAAGCAGCATAAAGTTGCTTGAATCTCTCAGTTTTCATTGGTGAAGTCTAATCTTTTATATCAAAAATCAATTGGAAGTATCGCTTTTCCTGTTTGACGTATACGGACAATACATCACACAATGATGCGTTTCTAGCATAAAAAGAAATGAAAATTGGACGAAGTACGCAGTAGCCTGTGGTAAAATGAAATCATTTCTCATTCCCCTCGTGATTCTCCTCGCCGGTCATTATGTGGCTGAAGTGTCAATGCAAATTATTCTCGAAGTTCCAGGTTATGGCGTTCTGAACGGAACTAACGAAACATCATCTTACACCGAGCGCACATTTTACGCATTCCGTAGCGTCTACTATGCGGAAAAGCCTACCCCTGAGACTCGATTTTTGGTAGGTTAGAGTCACAAAAGAAAAGTATTCGAGAATGATTTTAAAAATTCAAATTTAGCCACCGGTCCCGAAAGCTCCTTATCCAATGGATGAGATCCAGCAAACGACAAACAATAACGCGGGATGCACTCAGCCTGGCGTTGACAACGAAGATTGCCTCACTCTGAATGTCTTTACACCACAAGTATTCAGCCATAATACAGCATAATATTACTGTAATTCTAACATTATCATCGATGATCAGCTGCCATCTGAATCCAACAGCACACTGCTGCCAGTTATGTTTTGGATCCACGGAGGCGCCTTTTCTCTTGGACAGGCTCTCGAATATGTACCTAGCAGGTACATGGAGCACGACATCGTTCTAGTTGCAACTCAGTACCGTCTTGGCCCACTTGGTGAGAACCCCAGTCCTTACACCATAAATTTATACAATTTGTTAACCTTTGCGGATGATTAAGGCTTCCTCTCATTCGACACGGATGACGTTCCTGGAAACGCCGGTATTTTCGATCAAATCGAAGCTTTACGTTGGGTCAATAAACACATCGAGTCGTTTGGAGGAGACCCCAATCAAATTACCATCGCTGGAGAAAGTGCTGGAAGTGCTAGCGTTACGCTTCTTCTTCTGGCACCACAGACGAGAGGTATAAGAATTGATTTTGATTTTTTGATGCGGAAAATTTAATCGCCTTTTTGGTCCGTTACTCATGAATAGGATTATTCCAACGTGCCATCGGCGAGAGTGGATCTGTCCTTGCTGAATGGGCTCTCGATCGGGACGGAAGAGGCAAAGTGGCTTCCGTGGCAATTGCCGAAATGGCCGGCTGTCCAGTCGAGCCTTACGAAGAATTACTAACTTGCGTCCAAACTGTTGACGCTGGATTACTGTCACAAGCCTACCAGAACTACTCGGTGAGCTCTTGACTGTTTAGTTTTCGAGTTAGATTATGTAAATAGTATTTTCTTATACGTTTTGCTGCTTCTCTTTTCTGTATAGAGACAAGACATGCTGAACGGTAACCTTGGTTTCAGCGGATCAAATCCAGTCATTCAAGTTGCTGGAGCTCAACGGATTATCGAGGCAGACCCTCGTGAGCTGTTTAGTTCCGGAAACTTTTCAACCGTTCCAACTATGTAAACATGCAAAAATGTAAAATTTTTTGCTATTGTATTCGTCCTAAAGTTTACGTTCTGTGTATTTTAAGGTTCGGTGCGAACAAGCAGGAAGGCACCCTTGTTGCAGGAGGTAATGCTTGCTGTCTATAGCCTTTTTTTGTGTACGGTTAAACCGTTTGAAACTCTACCGGTAACTCTTTTCCCAACAGTTATGTATAACAGGTACCTAGTCCCAAAGAATTTGACTGAGGACGAAGAATTTTTGGCAAATGATTTGGTTCCTACGTTGTTGAACGCACTGCGTGAGTATCCCACAGAGATCCTACAGTTCAGTGCTTCCAATTTTAAAATGTATACTTAAAAAATCTTAATTGAACAACTTAAAAGATATTGACGATCCTACTGGAGAACTGGCCGCTCAGCTGACGGAAAAATATCTGGGAACTGCCGAGATGGGCAATCTTACGTCAATGACGCCTGGATTAGTGGACGTACGTTGAGCAAATTCATTGTTTGTTAATATTTGGGTTAAGTGGGACTGATCCTGTTATTAGATAGCTGTGCTTGTATAATGAAAAATAATGGCTACGGTACTTTATTCTCGCAGATGCTCAGTGTGTTGTTCCTGAAAGCACCGACGTACGAGACGGCACAACTTGTTTCTCAGCATAATCCCAATGCATTTTTCTACTCCTTCGAATACGAAGGAAGAAATTCAGTTTTTAACTACGCCTTTGCCGCAAATCCCGTACCAATTCCTCACGGTATATATTTTGTTCAAACAAAATAGGTTGCTTCAGATTTTTGACTGATATATTCACAGGAGTGAGTCACGCTGATGAAATGATCTATTTGTTCGTCTTCCCGTTCCCGTCCATTCCACCCGGTCTGAACGCCAGTGAAACTGAGCTATCCATGAAAATGCTTCAGGTTTGGACCAACTTTGTTACATACAGGTAAAAAAGGATATCAACATAGAAAAAATACAGTTGGAAATGTCAACAGTGGTTCTAAAACTAACGTGAATATTTATTGTCAACATGTTTAGCGATCCAACTCCCGATGGCGTACCTCTTCTTGACGGTATTCCTCAGTTTTTGCCCTACAACCCTGTCGATGAGTCCTACATGGCTATCGATGATTTTTGGAGAACGGAAGCGGATTACACGTTGACGTACACTGTGACCGTGGATGAGCTCAATCCTCCCGTTCAAAAACGAAAGTCTTACAAAGGACAGTATGGCCCTGTCTTGCCCACCAAGAATAATTATCTTGGTTATTGAGTAACAAGCCCAAGCCTCAAATAAAGAATTATACCGACTGTAAAATTTCAAATGAAAAATACCCTTACGCACAGAATTAGTTTTGTTACTTGAATTAATATATGTTTTAATCAAATAGCTTGTGTGTGGCAGACTGCATTTTTTGCTATAGTAGATCAACATCGATCAACATTTTATTATTATGGGGAGAAACGAAAAACAAACGTTTAAAACTGGAATTACCCATGTGTCCCTCTATGGTATATCCTAGACCATTCGTATGTTTGCCTGTGCGTCAAGCATATCATCCAGGATAGACGGGTTAGCAAATATAATGACGTTAACAGTAGTAAAATTTTGAAAAAAAAAAAACAACCGAGCAATCGAAGACGACGTGACGGCTTCCAATATGATAAGGTTCTAATCTTTATTTTTTTTCGATGCGGAAATAGGATGCACAAAGCAAAATGACAAAGCATTATTAATATTACCTTCTATGTGTTATATACTGTAGGAGAATAAAAACGATGCGTGGGAAATTGAAATGCTTTCTCTTGATAATTTATCATTTGTAATTATTGTGTAGATGGATTTGCAGCACACACGTGTAAGAAGGCATCAGTCCCAGAAACTTTTTCAAAGGTGCAACGTGAGCATTTTAGAACCCCGCCCTTTCGGTCGAAAGATAAAACGTATGTTAACCTATAAAATAGAAATGAGAACATCCAATTATAGACGTTAGTCGTCACAGCAAAATGAAGTCGCTTTTGTTGTCCATTGTTTTCCTGTTGGCTGGCCAGTTTGCAGCTCAGGTTTCTTCGCAAGTCATCCTCGAAGTACCTGGCTATGGCGTCCTTAACGGAACCATGGAAAATTCAACATACACCGAACGTCCATTCTATGCATTTCGCAGCGTCTTTTACGCAGAAAAACCCACACCTTTGAATCGATTTTTAGTGAGTAGATTACAAATACAAGGTAACAGTAAAAAAACTAAATACCATTTTCATGCTTAGCCACCGATTCCCAAAGCCCCCTATCCCATGGATGAAATCCAGCAGGCTACCAACAACAACGTAGGATGTCCTCAGCTTGGGGCAGCCAACGAGGATTGCCTTTCTATGAACATCTTCACGCCACAAGTAATGTTAAAACTTGAATGAATGTTCGCAGTATTTTAACAAAATTGTTCACCATTAGTTACCATTTGAATCCGACACGCCTCTTCCAGTCATGTTCTGGATCCATGGCGGAGGTTTTTCTCTTGGCCATGCCCTCGAATATCTTCCCAACAGGTACATGGAACACGACATCGTCCTAGTTGCAATTCAGTACCGCCTTGGTCCACTTGGTAAGATACAATTATTTCTTATCCGGAGAAAACTTGACAAACTGTAAGTCTCTGGAACATCCAATGATTAGGTTTCCTCTCATTCGACACGGATGATGTTCCTGGCAATGCCGGTATTTTCGACCAAATCGAAGCTTTACGTTGGGTAAACAAATACATCCAATACTTTGGAGGAGATCCCAGTCAAATTACTATCGCGGGAGAAAGTGCTGGAAGTGCTAGCGTTTCACTTCTTCTCTTGGCACCACAAGCAAGAGGTTTATGCCTTTCCCTGTTATTAGGTTGCTGTCAGAGTGTTACCATTTATTGTTGTAGGGCTATTCCAACGTGCCATCGGTGAAAGCGGATCTGTTCTGGCGGGATGGGCCCTTGATCGCGATGGAAGAGGCAAAATAGCTTCAATGCAAATCGCTGAAATGGCAGGATGTCCATTGGAACCTTACCAAGATTTGCTCACCTGTGTGCAGAACGTAGATGCTTTAGTGCTGGATCGAGCATATCAAGACTATGCGGTAAGTGATCAATGACAAATATATGCAGCAGATTTAACAGATTGTTTATTGTTCATATTCTACCATCATTTAAGTATACTGTACATAGACTAATCCATATTTTTTGAAACTAGAAAGCGGATAGGCTGAACGGTGGACTAGGTTTTAGCGGTTCCAATCCCATCATTCAAGTTGCTGGAGCACAACGAATTATCGAGTCCGACCCTTTTGAGTTATTCAATTCCGGCAATTTCGCAACTGTCCCTACAATGTAAACGAATAGTTCACTCTTGGACTTTTCAATAACTCTTGCGCTTTAAAGACACTTGGTTTCTTTAAATCTCATTAACCGTCATTTTTCTATGCTAATAGGTTCGGAGCAAACAAACAAGAAGGCACACTGGTGCTGGGAGGTAAAGTTATCCTTTAGATGTTTTAAGCAATATTGCGTGATCATAATGCGTCATGTTGATTCCAATAGTATTGCACAACGGTTACTTGGTTCCCAATAATCTGACTGAGGACGAAGAATTTTTGGCAAATGAGTTGGTCCCACAGATACTGGTTGCCTTGCGTAAGTACACAGAGAAACAGTTTCGATGTTGCAATTAATAATAATTCAAATTTCATCTAAACGAAACAAAAGATGTTGATGATCCGACTGGAGAACTGGCCGCTCAGTTGACAGAAAAATATTTAAGTACGGCAGTGATGGGCAACTTTACATCCATGACACCTGGATTAATAGATGTAAGCAAATTTCTGAAGAGTACCAAGCAATGTGATTCGGAATCGATCGAATAATATTTACATAAGATCTTTTAAAATTCCAAAACAGATGTGCAGCGTGCTTTTCTTGAAAGGACCAACGTACGATACGACAAAAGTTGTTTCTCAACACAACCCCAACGCGTATTTCTATTCATTCGAATACGAAGGCAGGAATTCGCTTTTCAATTACTTCTTCGCTGCCAATCCCCCGCCATTTCCTTCCGGTAACTCACACATATCTCGGTTAACAAATCAATTCTCTTAGAATGATAGTTGTTTATTTACTATATATACCTTATTACCTTAGGTGTTAGCCATGCTGATGAGCTCATTTACCTGTTTATTTACCCGTTCCCGTCTGTCCCACCGGGTCTCAACAATCGTGAGACTGAAGTCTCCATGAAGATGCTTCAAGTTTGGACGAATTTTGTTATCTATGGGTAAGAACTTTCCAAGAACAACATTCTATTAAATGGCTTATATAATTTTCTTTTTTCTTTTACGTTAGCAACCCAACTCCCGATGGCGTACCTCTTCTTGATGGCATTCCGCAGTTCTTACCATACAGCAGTGCCGTTGAATCCTACACAGCCATTGACGACGTTTGGCGATCGGAGATAGATTTCTCGCTAACTTACACTATAACAGTCGATGAGCTGAGCCCTCCCGTCGAGTAGCGCATAGCTTTAAAAAAAAAACAACCTGGTCATGTTGAATATGTTTTACCTAATAAATCCAGCTATCCTGCATATTAAAAATAATCGTGTTGAGCTTCAAGGCAGTTCGTTGTGCATGATTCACAAAATTCTTGTTATTAAAGCGAAGCGCTTGTGTGTAAGCGCGTTCACCGAGTCATACGTGATCCAATGATTAAGTCTTATTGGTTTCTATGGAACAGCAATACATATGAGGGAAATGTAGCCTGCCTTAATTTCCATATCTGGAGCAGACTGGACATCGCTAATCACCTCGAGTCTTAGCTGTGATAAGAAAATGGTACTTTCAGATGTTTGTCCGAACATCAATCATTTCATGCAGGATAGACGGGATGGCAAATAGTCTTACGTCAACAATAGTCAAGGATTATTTTTTAAAAAAGAAACGCTCACGCAGTCGATAAAGGGCATGAAGTTCTCCAACAAAATACGATTCTTATCTGACATTTTCAATGCGGTAATCTGTTGGACAAGACGAAATTACAAAACTCGTGTGCTAACATTACTACGTGCTATGCAGTAACACAAAATGGATGGACGTCGATTCGGATTGGTTTCTCACGATAGTTTTATCGTTTGTCGAATGCCTACATCAAACTGCATTATACGAGACGACGCTGGGTACTCGAACAGCTTTTTAATGCATAAAATTTGAATAATAAGGAAACTCCGCCCATAAAGTCAGAAGATATAGACACCAGCACGTAAGCTATAAAAAGGAGTTGAGATATCCGACTAAGACCTTCAGCTCTCGCAGCACAATGAAGTCGCTTTTGTTGCCCATCGTTTTCCTGTTGGCCGGCCACTATGTAGCTGAGGTTTCTGCGCAAGTCATCCTCGAAGTACCTGGCTATGGCGTCCTCAACGGAACCACTGAAAACTCAACTTACACGGAGCGCCCGTTTTACGCGTTTCGCGGTGTCTTTTACGCCGAAAAACCCACGCCTGAAAACCGCTTTTTGGTCAGTGGCGGTACAAAAGAAGTAAAGTCATAGTACAAGAGAACTAAATACCCTTTTCATGCTTTAGCCACCGCTTCCGAAAATCCCCTACCCGATGGATGAAATCCAACAGACTACCAATAATAATGCTGGTTGCCCTCAGCTTAATTTCACCAACGAGGATTGCCTTTCCATGAACATCTTCACGCCACAAGTAACGATAAAATAGATATAGCATTAGGAATGGTTTTTTATAACGAAGTTGCACATTACGTCTAGTTGCCATTTGAATCCGACAATCTTCTTCCTGTCATGGTCTGGGTCCATGGAGGAGGTTTTTCTCTCGGTCATGCCCTCGAATATCTACCCAACAGATTCATGGAACACGACATCGTCCTAGTTCCAATTCAATACCGCCTTGGTCCACTTGGTGAGAAAAGATTCTTTCTATTCAAAGAAAAATTGACAATTTTACGTTTTTGGAACATCTCACGATAAGGTTTCTTCTCGTTTGACACGGATGAGGTTCCTGGCAATGCCGGTATTTTTGACCAAATCGAAGCTTTGCGTTGGATCAACAAACACATCCAATACTTTGGAGGAGATCCTAACCAAATCACGATCGCAGGAGAGAGTGCTGGAAGCGCTAGTATTACGCTTCTTCTGTTGGCACCACAAGCAAAAGGTATAAGATTATATGTTACATCTAGTCGGTGTTACCATTTTTATTGATATAGGGCTCTTCCAACGTGCCATCGCTGAAAGTGGATCTGTTCTAGCTGAATGGGCCATTGATCGCGACGGAAGAGGCAGAGCAGCTTCTTTGCAAATAGCTGAAATGGCTGGATGTCCACTGGAACCTTACCAAGATTTACTCACTTGCGTGCGCAATATCGATCCCGCACTACTGGACGAAGCTTACCGAGATTACGCAGTATGTATAATCAACAGATATTTGATGGTTAATGTTGTGGGCACATCCCACTACTGTAGGCCAGCGTCCTGTTTACATTTACATACATATACATTTTTTAACAAGACGGCGGATATGTTGAAAGGTGGCCTGGGCTTCAGCGGTTCTAATCCAGTCATTCAAGTTGCTGGGGCTCAACGGATTATCGAGTCCGACCCTTATGAGTTGTACAATTCCGGCAATTTCTCAACTGTTCCCACAATGTAAACATCAATATTTTTCCGTTATGCTTTTCAACATTTCTTGCGCGACGCTTGTTCTATTGTAATCACATTATTTTTCGATGCGTACAGGTTCGGTGCAAACAAACAAGAAGGCTCGGTGGTGTTAGGACGTAAGGTTTTCTTTCATTCAATTTACGTTAGCTTTACATTTTGTACTGATGACTTAAGCCATGTTGCATGATAAACTTTGTATATCCTGTTTTCCCAACAGTGTTGTACACTGCTTTCTTGGTTCCCAACAACCTGACCGAAGACGAGGAGTATTTGGCAAATGATTTGGTTCCACAATTGCTGACTACGCTGCGTAAGTATTTTGAGAAGTTTTTCCTACGGTGGAACTTATTTTAATTACAATAATTATTCATGACGGATGGAACAAAAGATATTGAGGATCCTACTGGAGAACTGGCCGCTCAGTTGACTGAAAAATATTTGAGTACGGCAGTGATGGGCAACTTCACATCAATGACACCCGGACTAACAGACGTAAGCAAATTTCTTGTTGATTGTTGTTAACGTTCCGCACGGAAAGTATGTGACGTGATTCGGAATCGATGAAAAAATAATTTAAAATCCCGAAAAATTGAAACAGATGTGTGGTGTGCTCTTCTTGAAAGAACCCTCGTACGAAACGACGCAACTCGCTTCCAAATACAATGCCGATGCATTTTTCTATTCATTTGAATACGAAGGAAGAAATTCGATTTACAATTACGTTTTTGCTGCAAATCCTCCTCCGATTCCTTCCGGTAAATTTTCTCCCCAGATAATAACTAGGCTACTAGGATGTCGAGTTGTTTGATCGTTCACGTTATTATACCTTAGGTGTCGCCCATGCTGATGAACTGATTTACCTGTACGTTATACCATTCCCGTCCATCCCACCGGGTCTTAATAATAGTGAGACCGAACTTTCTATGAAGATGCTTCAAGTTTGGACAAATTTTGTCATTTATGGGTAAGGACTTTTCATACATACCACTTTACTGAATGAAATCACGCAATTTTCTTTTCTCTTACGTTTATCTTAGGAACCCGACTCCCGACGGTGTACCTCTTCTTGATGGCATTCCACAGTTCTTACGATACAGCAGTGCCGTTGAAGCCTACACCGCCATTGACGACGTTTGGCGATCGGAAATAGATTATACACTAACTTACACCGTAACGGCCGATGAATTGAACCCTCCCGTCAACAAGCGCAGAGCTTCCAACCGAAAATCTGAGCGTTCCGAATACGTATTACCCAGCAAAACAAATTATCTTGCCTATTAAAAATAATTTTGTTGTTGCGTCAACCTGGTTCACTGTAATATTACAAGTGCTTATCCTTAAGCGTTTGCAATATACACGAACAATAACTATAGTTGGGGTTGAATTACAATTGGATTTCTATACCAGCACATATAGTTCAAAATTTAGTGGACATTTCTTTCTAACATTTATAGCTGAATGAACATTATAGTCGTACTTAACAAGTATAAATTAAAGGTATATGAGTTTACTTGGCTATCCCCACAATGGTTGGCATCCCAATTTTTTCTTGGTTTTTCCTTTTTCTTTATTACCTAATTCCAAAGGGAAAGGTACCGTAAAGCGTAAACAGTATGTTTGACTTCGATAAACCCAATCAACCAAAGTAGCAGCCTTTTCCCACTTATCTCATATAATTTTTCATGTCAAACAACAGAAAGTCTGCATAACAAAGTAGAGTGTCCAATGCATATGGATAGTGGAACGTAAGGGGCGCCCGTTTGATGCGGAATACATTTGACTTCCGGTATAATGAATGACTGATTAGTATTTTGGTGTTGGCCATTGTGTTTAACGTTTGGAACAAGTTCGCTTGAAGACGTGTAGTAGACAGGATCATTAAGGAAACAAATACAACAGTTCTGCAGCAAAAGCAAACATTAAAAACCGTATGACCCGTGTACGCGGTAGGCTACCTCTGTGCCTCTCGCTTCAACTATGCTTTTGTATGTTTGCCTGCACTGCTAGCATATCAGCCAGGATAGACGGGTTAGTAAATATTCTTGGGTAAACAATTGCGAAGGATCAATGTTAGAAAAGAAATGCTCGTGCAACGGGATAAACACTAGACGGACTCTAATAATAAGATAAGAGCTAGGTCTTTCAACAAGGAATCCGGTTTGGACAAGAGAAAAAAAAACAACAATATGGCAGAATAAATGTATTAAAACATGTTGGGTTTATGCAATGTTACGAAATGTTTGGAAATTTAGGTCCGGTTTTTTTAAAATCCAGCCTGTTAATTACTTCATAATTTACTGCAGTCTCGATCGACTTGTTATCAGACGAACGAAAAGCATTAAAGCACGACAAGATAAACGATATAATGTGAATAGCATGGAAACTCCGCCCATTCGTTCGAAAGATAGACGTATGGAAAGCTATAAAAAAGAAATGAAACATCCAGTTGGAGACTTAAGTTGTCGCAGCAAAAAATGAAGTTGCTTTTGTTGCCCATCGTTTTCCTGTTGGCCGGTCATTATGTAGCAGAGGTTTCTTCGCAAGTCATCCTCGAAGTACCTGGCTATGGCGTCCTTAACGGGACCAATGAGAACTCGACTTACACTGAGCGTCCGTTCTACGCGTTTCGCAGTGTCTTTTACGCAGAAATGCCAACCCCTGCAAATCGATTTCTGGTGAGCCTACCATAAAAGTAAGGTAATAATGGAAAATTTTAAGGCCATTTTCACGTTTAGCCACCGGTTCCGAAAGCTCCCTACCCCATGGATGAAATCCAACAGACTACCAACAATAACGTAGGATGCCCTCAACCTGGAGCGGCCAACGAGGATTGCCTTTCTTTGAACATATTCACACCACAGGTGTGAATAATGATAAAACTGAATAATATTTAGCTATGGTTTTTAAAAACAGGATTGTATATGACTAGTTGCCATTTGAATCTGACACACTTTTGCCCGTCATGGTCTGGATCCATGGAGGAGCTTTTTCCCTTGGCCATGCACTCGAATATCTACCTAACAGATACATGGAGCACGACATCGTTCTAGTTGCAATTCAGTACCGTCTCGGTCCGCTTGGTAAGTTACGTTGTCACGAACTGATACAATGAATATCTTAATTAATCCTTTTGTTATTTTGTGGCTATAAGGTTTCCTCTGCTTTGATACTGATGATGTTCCTGGCAATGCCGCTATTTTCGATCAAATAGAAGCTTTACGCTGGGTCAACAAACGCATCCAATACTTTGGTGGAGATCCTACTCAAATCACCATCGCAGGAGAAAGTGCTGGAAGTGCTAGCGTTTCACTTCTTCTCTTGGCACCCCAAGCAAGAGGTATATATTTTAAAATTATTTTCAACCTGTATTCTGTATTACCAATTCTGCATTGATTAGGGCTTTTCCGACATGCTATTGGTGAAAGTGGATCTGTTCTAGCTGAGTGGGCCCTTGATCGCGATGGAAGAGGCAAAGCAGCTTCTCTGAAAATTGCTGAAATGTCAGGATGTCCGTTAGAACCTTATCAAGATTTGCTCACCTGTGTTCAGAACGTTGATGCAAAAATTATTACCAAAGCTTATCTAGACTTTGCGGTAAGTAACAGACAGATTATAGAAAAAAGATAACGCTGTTATATTTTGTTTTTGTTTTTCTAGGCGGAGGAAAGACGGAACGGTGGTCTTGGATTTAGCGGCTCAAATCCTGTCATTCAGTTGGCTGGGGCTCAACGGATTATCGAGTCCGACCCTCGTGAGCTTTACAGTTCCGGAAATTTTGCAAATGTTCCTACCATGTAAGGGAAAAGTATTTCCTCTTAAGTAAAATATTTTCGAGAATCCGAAGGTGCTCTCCCGTGGACTCCAAAGTTCTCTTTCTTCTTCTCACGACGTTGTTCTTTTATATGACGCTAACAATATTTTCCAAAACTAATAGGTTTGGAGCAAACAAACAAGAAGGCACATTGGTATTGGGAAGTAAGGTTTCTTTTTTTTTCTTCACAACTTTCAATGGATTTAAGTTAATTCTGTGTTCATGTATAACAGTATTGTACAACGAATTTTTGGTGCCCAATAATTTGACTGAAGACGAGGAGTTCTTGGCAAATGACTTAGTCCCACTTCTGCTGAATGCATTGCGTGAGTATAAAGAAACATCATTTCAAACTGAGAGATATAAGGCGTTCAAACTGCTTCACGAATCCAACAGATATTGATGATCCTACTGGAGAACTGGCCGCTCAGTTGACTGAAAAATATTTGAGTACAGCAGTAATGGGCAACTTCACATCAATGACGCCCGGACTAACAGATGTAAACAAACATTTTGTTTGAAGCTCTTGATTGGTAAAAATTTAAGATTGTTTTCAAACCCCGATAGATGTGCAGCGTGCTCTTCTTGAAAGGACCGACGTACGAGACAACACAACTCGTATCTCAACACAATGCTGATGCGTTTTTCTACTCCTTCGAGTACGAAGGAAGAAATTCAATTTTCAGCTATTTGTTCGCTGCAAATCCACCTCCAATTCCTCATGGTAACTCGCATACCTACTTTCCTCAATCAGCAAATAGCATTTAGTAAAATGACTATATTTGACGATTATTTAAGGTGTCAGTCATGCCGATGAGCTGATTTACCTGTTCATTTATCCATTTCCGTCCGTCCCACCCGGTCTCAATAGTAGTGAGATTGAACACTCGATGAAAATGCTTCAAGTCTGGACAAATTTCGTCATATTTGGGTAAGAGCTTTTCAAATACGTTATTCTTGTACCGGTTCATCATTGCTCTTTTAAATCATTTTTAGTAATCCAACTCCGGATGGTGTTGCGCTCCTCGATGGAATTCCACAGTTTTTGCGATACAACACCGTCGATGAATTCTACACCGCGATAGACGATATTTGGAGAACGGAGGCAGACTACACATTAACGTACACCGTGACGGTGGACGAACTCACTCCTCCAGCGGAAAGACGCCCGGCTCCAAAGAGGTCTGGACGCTTTCAGCGTTCACTGCCGAAGAAAAACAATTATCTTGGCTATTGATAATCGCTGTGCATACATATCTGATTGAACGAAAACTTGTCTTACAAGCCCACAAAATATAGCAAAATTATTGAAATTCGTTCCATGTAGAATTTTTAATATTCTGTCTCGTTCGAAGGTTTAAATACGCGCCTAATACCGTCATCATACTTAGATCCGCCCTCTGGAATCTTTCGTCGACGAACGTAAGAACAAAAGAATAAGCCTTATCTTTTTGGAAATAGTGTTATCTCACAAGAATTTATTTTAGAATCTCGACGTTTAAAAAAATGTACTTGAAGAATTTATTGATCGCAGCCGTTGTAAGAATTGAAAGGGTTGGACAATGTGAACTAGCTAGTTTAGCGTTGACATAGCACGTATCGTGATTAATTAATCATTAGACTTCATCCTCGCTGGTCTCGTCGAATGTCTGTCTCATTGTTGAGCTATTCGTAATAATCGGCCGCGAACTTTCACTACTTTTCAAGCCATTCACGCCAACCTTTTGATATTGAATGTCACTGCGGACGAAGTCGTTTGCGGTGGTACCCCGCTTGACCATTTTGCCAACAATGAGCACGACGAAGAACATAATCACAGCCACAATCGCACAGTGCCTGTGGATAGAGAAAATAGAAAAAAGGTAAACATCGAACTATCAAAAGCGAGCAACTGATTGCTTACCAACTGAAGATCATAGTGATTATCATCATTTGATCGTGGTCCTCTTGATCCCAATGAGCCATTTTACCTGGAGGATACAAGATGAATCCGATCTGGTAGAACCACGTTCCTTGGAGGAACGTGAAATAGGTTCTAGCCAAAGCAACTGTGACATTTTCTCTATAACGAGCCTCAAGTGCCACGCATATCACGCAGGCTATAATGACGTAAAACAAATACATGTGGACCTAGTTATCAAGAAAGTATTGTAAATTTTTTTGTTTGATAACGATGACAATTAGTGTCGTCAAACGCCTTAGAAGTTGAACAACAAACCATAACGTCCATGTGTGACCTGCCATGGAGATGGTTTCCGAATAAGAACCCTTCGATGCCAAACGCAAGACAAGCTGCAGCATAGTCGAGATTCGGAGGAATGTCGACTTTGTAAAAATAGAGTACATCAACGACACCGGTAAAACCTGTCCAACGTTAATTAGTAATTACATATCAATTAGGTGTCATTTTGTCTGTTTCTCGGTTGAGGTAAGTCTAGTTACCAAAGAAAAGAAACATTGAAATGTGCTGGGCGTTGCCCCAATGTGTCCAGCGACCATTTTCAAATCCCGTCGCCGTTTCACCTTAAAATCACAGAATTCGTCATGTGTCACGTAATTTCAAACATAATCTGATTTTTCTACGTATAGACATATGAGCCATTAGTCATTGTTTCCCTTGGTTACCTTTATCTCTCCTTGTCATCGATGCAGACCGTTGACAGAAATAGCTTGTTATCTTTTACTTGAAAATACTTCACTTGGTCTTACCTATTATTCCTATAGAAGTGGCAACAATCTTTAAGATGCCTTCAATGGGGACTCTCGGTAGACATGAACTGGTGTACATCGTACTACTCCTGTAGTCTTCTCCATGGCGTGAGAGCCGAGAACGGTAATATCTACATGGAACAATTTCAAAATCAGGATAATGAAAGGTTGAAATTTAAAAGAAAAAAAATGCTTTATGAACGATACCTCCGGGAAATGGAAATTAGCCACCATATCGCGAATAATATGAAAAAGGAGCCTGGAAGCATGTGTCCTAGAAGAGTCCCCATGATGACTAGACGGTTGTTACGTTGAAAATGGTTCACGACTTCGAAAGAATATAAACAGTATGCTTTTCAGGCGATGACTGATCCAGTGCAGGGACGTCACGTAACCACCGGGCTCAGAAAGCGTGCGTGTTATCAACAACCAGCAAAACTGATAAGTGATAACGTCAATCAACCACATCCCATTGATTTTCCCCATAACCTAGGCCAGTTTAAGTGACTGTACTGCATTCACATGCTTGCGTCAGTGCTAAGGTTATGAGCCTTCATTAGGGACATAGTTTTATTGAAGAGAATTGGCTAAACATAGATTACTGATACGATTGTGGCGTATGTTTATTGTGGATATTATCAGATGAGATTATATGCACTTTGACACATCGACGTGACTAATCGTTACTAAAAAAAAATAATTTTTACGTAATTATTGAACTGTGATAGTTGGCAGAGCAGTGCTAGTACTCGTTAACTGCTGTTTGCGTTGTTTACTTCTGGTAGCGGGAAGACGTTGAACAGATTTCAATCTGTTTGAAGATACGCTCGCAATGTCACGCTCACGCAGGTAGATATTCTTCCACTTGCTAAAAAGCAATGTCGCCTTGACTATCGGATCTCCTTTAAATGTTGAAAATGAAAAAAAAAAACATTCGTTGAGTATAAGAGCACATTATGCATTACCTATTGGCTGATCTGTGTAAAATTGTGTGCTTAACGTGAAAGGTTCTTCAACGGTTGCAAAGGCTGCTAATTCAAAAGCCTTCTTGTTGAACGGTCTTTTCTCGTTCAGAGAAGTTTGCATTTCTCGGATAAATAGCTCCCAGCGAGGCTTATAGTAATCGGCTACAACACCTGCCCATTGTTTCGCTGCATAGTCTCGAATCTCTCCTCGAGGACCCCACAGCGTGATTTGATTCCGAGCATTCCATTCGTATTGCAGCTTTTCCTTTAATATTACAAGAAAAAGAAAAGAGCACAGAATTCAAAATCAGCTACTTTCGTTGAGGATTGACGTGTAGAATGTTACCCCCTCGGTCGTTCCCCACGATTTAGCATCGGCAATCCATTTGCCTAAAAGGAATTTAGATCCTGTTTGAAGCAGATCGTCCAAGTCTTGCAATAAATCAATCATAGTGTGGCCAACTTCTCTGACAAAAATCAAACGATGAAACCGTCGGTAGAACGAAAAGAAAAATTTGAACTTAAACTTGAACTTGAAAGAATAAAATTATACCCAATGGCGACAATATTTTTCTCTCTGTAAACGACCAAAAGCTTGTTGTATAACAGGTGGAAAATTTCCTGTAGCGCTTGTCTCGTTAAATCAACAATGTCGTGGCGGTAGTTGGATGCGTTCACTAGCGATGGTTCGGTTTGTACACCGAGGACAAAAGCATCCCAGGCTAAAATTACGTCATGAGGACTGTACCACACCTGCATTGATGAAAATGTTTACTTCGTATCATGGCATTACCGAAATAATCTTGACGCTTAAGGTAGCGGACGAAAGGAAGGCAAGCTGTTAGTTTTCAGGTCGCGTCTACTTACAAACGGAGAGTGAGAAAATGCAGGTCAGGAGTAGCTAACCCACACCTGTTCGTGAAACAAACCATCGGAGGAATCATAATCTACGTTTATTAGGTGGATCGCTGGCGTGCATACAACCCCACATCGGCAATGTATATATCCATACAGTTCAGTCATTTTGAAAAATAGAGATAGGAAGTAAAAAAATGTAGAAAGAAGATGGAATGGCTTTTAACAAAACTTACCGGTGGTGGTGGTTTGAAGACTAAACTAGGCCGACGGGTGAGAACAATGTACCTATTACGGGTCATCGCGTGCGATGCGTTATACACGCTCCGCTATGATGCGTTAAAAACAGAAAATTAAGTATTCTAGTCAAAGAAGGAAGTTATTTATCTTTTTTTAATAGGAATATAAGGTTGAACTATCAAAGTGAGGTTTAACACAACTTATGGGTATAGTTTTGCCCCAAATTTATCAAATTGCTGCAGCTATTCAACTTTGGATTGGCATTTGATACGTAGTTCAGCAATCTTAACAGAATGCAAATAAATCTCAGGGTCATATCTCACCTGTAAGTATCTCCAGGCAGACATAACCGCTGAATTGTTAACCCCATACCTCCTCACGGTATACTCGTCAAACCTAAAGTACAACCAACGGGAATTGTAACCCGTTACGTAACTCCATTTGATAAAGATGAAAAAATGCCTTCGGTCTTTCCGAGCGAAACATACCACTGGTTCAAGTCAGGTACTTGATTCCTCCAACCCATTTCAAGCATTTTGTCATAAACAACATAGTTTTGGTCGATCCCTTCCATAGTCAGACCTGTCCCTACCATCGTTGAATTGGGGAAATTTCTAGCATCAACAACCCGCTTTTTTGTACAAAAATGAAAAATAAAAAATTTTCTCTTGTAAGATTTCTTCTAAATTAGCTATTACCTTAGAGATTAAAGGTATAGCTCCATTAAGACCCAATGTACCACCGAAATTATGTAGCAAACAAAAAACAAATGGTTGGCCATAAAATGACTCGAGCCTGATATACTGTGGATCCAGTTCTGCTTGAAGGTCCAAGACCAGCATCCGTCCCTTTGATAAAAGAAAATTTAACATTGAAAACAGGCAGCATTTTAATGCGTCTTTAATTTTTACCTGGGGTACAGAAGTCAGTAGAGCTTTTGCTAGGTCTGCAGTCCAGTACGCTGCGTCATGTTTAAACAACCAGCCTTGCATTAACCTGTGAGAAAAACGTTGCCAACGCTACTATTAGATTAAAGGAAATATTTATTAATAGAGGTAAATAAAAACCATATGGCGTCAGGGTCTGCTTTTGACATGACATTGAAAATCGCTGTACCCACTGATGAAATGAAGCCGGGATCAGGTGATGTAGGTCGCACTTCGTTAAAGACGTCGCAATTGTATACGTGATCCGTGCCGAATTCCAAAGTCATCTACGAGTAATTTTTTTAAAAATAATGCATAGCATGTAAACTTGGCATTTTTGTAAACTTCGCAACGGAAACTTTTAGCCTTTAAGCACTGTAGTTTATGCTAACGCGGGTGGCCTACCTCTTCCATAAACCGATATCCAATTTCAGTAAACATCGGGTCGGTCGGCTGAATGAACAAGGGACTACGAAGATAACAAACGATAAGAATGTTATGAAAAAAAAAGGCTGGGACGTTTTTGAAGATAAATATTTGGGACTCAATGCGATATAAACATTTATGGCGTTCAAGGTTCAAGAAACTCACCAACAATACTTGTCCTCGAAATTCAGCCAAGATGTTAGACGCGTATAACTTGCATTAGGATAAACACTGTGAAAAATATTTAAAAAATGTAATAGCTGTAGTACAGTATATTCAGTTAATTATATCACAGGCTGTCGCAATACCTTTCCATTGCGCGAGGAACATGACCCGCAAATGCTGGCAGGACAGGTATCATTCCAAAGGCTCGCATTCGTTCCAGTATTCTGTTCTGAAGAACAAGGGATCCATTCAACCAGTTCTCGCTCAGAGGACCACCCTGTGCGTTAAGCACATTCAACAGACAATATACACAACCCTGAAGACAATCTCTACACAATGATTCTTACCCATCCACGAAAGTTCCCCATTCGTTGCCTATCAGAAAAACATTTTAGGCGCTAGGAATTGCGTAATGGTTACGTTAAACATTTTTACCAAGCAAAGAAAGCCGGTCCGGAAAAGTGCTCATCAAGATCTTCTTCTTCGAGGCCGAACCCCAGGAAAACCCGCCGCCAAATGATTTCTTGGCCGGTAAAGGCTAAAGGCAAATTGATTCCGTTCATGGCCATCCAGTCAATTTCACGCTCCCACCGTGGCCACTTCCACCAAGCAAAGCTGTAACTGAATGTGCATGTGTTCTGATAGTACCGAACCCTATATACAATGCCCGTGTACCATCTTTATTATAGTAATCTATTTGATTGCAGGTCAGCTAAGACTACAACTTGTCTAGAGAGTTGAGTCGTATTGAGACTTCTGGTAGAACAGCAGGTAAGTTCAACTGATCTGCATCCCAAGACACTTGACAACGGCAATACTGAGTCAAATAATAATGAAATCCCCAAGCTGCCATTACACCGGTCGATCCTTGAATGAAAACCGTGGTGTTCTCTCTCGTTTTGGTAATCTGCGTAAGGACAATAAAATTATTGCTTTCTTTATTCTCTTATTCAAACGTCTAGCAGTCCAACTTGGAAATATCCATTTTCTTCTGCCGGATAACCAGTCACTACTTGGACATCAAACTCTTCTGCACGCTCCGGAAGAAGACGGCTAATCAAGTCGGCCACGGTTTGTGATTGAATTTCCGTGGAGGTCTGAGTTTGAATTCTGTCCAGCAAACTAGCGAAACCTATATCAGTTTAAAAATATTGATTCTACAATGGCAGCTTTGTGAACGATTGTTCTCATGCAAGTTCCGAAAAATGATTTCTTACCTTCGAAAACTAAGACGAGCAATGCTATCAAAGTAAAAAGACACTCTGAACTGCGGTCAGGCGACATCTCAGAGGAACGAATGTGAAAGCGCCTGCTCCCAAGCGCATCCAAGTCCAACTGAATGGAATGAACCGCTGGCCGTGGGACTGTAGTATACGATTGTTTACATGCTGATGTTGTTCTTAAACCTGTCAAACAAACAAAAAAGGAACTCACATGTAAGGTCCTAAAGTTTACTGAATAGTTTACGTTAAAGGAACAAATACAATGATCCTTATCCGTCATGTTGACATTTGTAAAAACATCCTAACCAAAATCCAAGAAATAAAAAAAGAAGCATGAACAATTCTGTATTTTTGCCAATTGGTTGCAAAGAAGAATAATCAGTAGTATACTGTATATATAGGTAGAAGTATTGATGTGCAAAAGCATTGTACAATTCTTTTTCTTTCCGAGAAGCCGAAGGGGGGGAACTCCTTTTACATTTCAGAATTTTCTACAAGATAAAAATAACGTTTCTCTTCGTCTCCTCTATCATCTTCTGTTTCCTCTAGTGCCACGCAGTCAGTGATTGGGTTATCGTTACCGAGCTGATAAATATTCCTCCATTTGTCGTAAAGTATCGCCGCCGTTACAATCGGGTCGCCTACATAGTTCAAATTTGCCGACAAAGGTATTATAAAGTGCAATGAAATCAAAAACTCATTACTGTGATCCTCTCGTCTGACTCACCTGTTTCTACATCCGGATAAATTTTGGTGCTGAAGGTAAACGGCTTCTCCACAGCATTAAAGACCATAGATTGGTAAGCTGTACTGTTAAACCTTCTGTTTTCTTCGATGGCAATTTCAAGTTCCCGAATAAAAACTTCCCATCGAGGCTTGTAATAATCGGCTACAACACCGGCCCATTGCTTTGTTGCGTAATCCAATATCTCGCCTCGCGGACCCCATAGAGTAATTTGATTTCGAGCATTCCATTCGTATTGTAGGATTTCCTATTTTGAAATAGTGAGATGCATGTTAAATCAGCGTTTCAACTTTCAAGATCCTTTGCAGATTGTTTTGCTGAAGTTGCAGCAATAAAATACGAGTAAAATCATTACCCCCTCAGTTACTCCCCAAGATTTAGCCTCGGAGAGCCATTTGCCTAATAGAAATTTTGGTCCAGTTTGCAGTAGATTGTCCAAATCTTGTAACAAATCAATCATGTTACGTGCAACCTCTCTAATGGGAAAACGAAAAGAAACGCGGCATTAAAAATGTTTGAACTGAACTGAATTGAATTCGGGACCGTCTTTACCCGAGGGCAGTGATATTCTTGTCACAGTAGGTCACTAACAGACGGCCGTAGAGTTGGCTGAAAATTTCCGACATTGCTTGTCTCGTCACATCTATAACATCGTGACGAAAATTTGGAGCTTCAGACAACAATGGTTCGGTCAGCGCACTGGCAATAAAGGAATCCCATGCCAGGATAACGTCACGTGATTTGTACCAAATCTGTCAAATTTAGAGGGAAAACAAATATTATTGAATAAACGCATCGTTTTTATTAAAATATGGATGTATGGAACAGCACAATAAAAAGGTGTATGCAAAAGAATTTCATGAAGTGTCATATCTATACTTACGTATGGAAATTTAAACAGTGCTGGTCGATTGGTTAAGAGATATTGGCCATGGAAAGAACGGCCCGATGTATCATTGTAAACACTCGTCTTTTGCGCGCAGATCATGCGATGAAATTTTAAATTTTTATAACGAATTATCAATGGTGGCGTGACAAGAAACATCGTTTACCTGTAATATTCGCCAGGCAGACTTAATCTCTGAGCTGTCTACTCCATACCTCCTCACGGTATATTCGTCATACCTGAAGCGGGCAAAATAGTGTAAGGAAAAGAAAGTATTGATGCGTTTTTGAGTTAATTGTACCATTGGTTCAGGTCTGGTGCTTGATTCCGCCAACCCATTTCAAGCATTTTATCGTATACGATATAGTTTTGGTTGATCCCTTCCATAGTCAGACCTGTCCCTACCATCGTTGAATTGGGAAAATTCCTAGCGTTAATCACGCGCTTTTTCGCGTGAAAGTGGAAACTGTAGCGTTATTGTTGTGAGAAAAATCAACAAGTCTTACATCAGATATGGTAGGAATAGCTCCATTGAGACCCAATGTTCCTCCGAAGTTGTGCAGCAAACAGAACACGAACGGTTGTCCGTAGAAAGATTCCAGCCGAATATACTGGGGGTTGATTTCTGCTTGCAGATCCAACACCAACATACGGCCCTTTCCGAAGTGAATAATATGAAAATTTCGTGTTATGACAATAAAGGGATTCAAATTATTAGGTACTTGGGGTACGGAAGTGAGTAAAGCCTTAGACAATTCCGGTGTCCAATATTGAGCCTCGCTCTTGAACAACCAACCTTGCATTAACCTGTAAAAAATAAGAGAGATTAAGATAAGAAAAATAAGAGAGATTGATATTGAGATATTAATAAAAAAGAACCAAATAGCGTCAGGATCTGTGTTTGCCATTGCACTGTAAACTGAAGCTCCAACTGACGACACAAATTCGGGATCGGACTGTGTGGGTGGTACCTCGTTGAAAACGTCGCAGTTATAAACGTGATCCGTACCGAATTCGGCAATCATCTGCAATTGTCATAAAATATATTTAAAGTTTAAGCTTCAAGTAAAATAAAATTATATTCCGAATTTCCGATATTTTCGATCCGAATCGCGGATCGGATCAACAGCCAGCAGAGGCTTCACAATGAACCCATTGTATTACGGTATTACCGCACAGGTGGTAACGGAGGCAGGGAAGCATGGACGGAAGACACGAGACACCGGTTGAATTTTAGACAATTAAGACCGATCAAGACAGACACAGAGTTAAATACTAGTTACGGTTACATCGTTCCATACTTTTAGGCTCATGTGATTCAGTAATAGTAATGATCGGTGAAATGTCCTGTCTTACTGTGTCGAACTTCGAAATTCGAACAACATACAGTGGGTCAATTACTTCTGAATCTTCTGAAGTGGTAAGTAGCGTTACAATTTTTGTTACACCCTGAATTTTCCACGTGCATAGGTTATGCCAGTTTTTCAGTAGGCTACTTTCAGTATGCTACTTGTATTGATGTTAAAATATTTTAGCGTACCTCTTGAATAAATCTTGTGCCAATTTCAGTAAAAAGTGGTTCAGTGGGCTGGACAAACAATGGACTGTAAAATAGAAGTCATGTAAAAGATTAAAAATTTTTGTTCAAAGAAAATGTGACGTAAATTTTTTTTTAAAGTTTAGAAGCAGCTTAAATGGATTGCCAATAGCTGTAGAGTATCTTTACAATGTGTTTCTTTAGACAAAAGCATGGTGTTCTGGCATATTATTTAAGGAACATTGCCCAACCTCAGGTCAGTGAGCAGTGACACAAAATTATCAGTTTTGGTACTCACCAGCAGTATTGATCCTCGAAAGTTACCCAAGGTGTGAGGTATGTGTAATTTGTATTAGGATAAACCCTGTTGAAATACTATACTGTAAGTTGTTCAAATCGTACTGCCGTAAATAGAATAAATGTTTAAACCTACCTTTCCATGGCGCGTGGAACATGGCCTGCAAATGCTGGAAGAACAGGAATCATTCCAAAGGCTCGCATTCGCTCCAATATCTTGTGCTGAAGGGCAAGAGTTGCTTGGTGCCAATTGTCGCTTAAAGGTCCGCCCTATTTTCAAATGTTATTACAGTGAAACTTGTGGTGAAAAAACATTAATCTGTAGATTCAGCTGTACCCATCCTCTAAAATTTCCCATTCGTTGCCTGGAAAGAAGAACTTATTTTAGAGCCTTGGGAATAAAAAACAATGTTATTGGATTTACTTACCAAGCAAAGAAAGCTGGACCCGAAAAATGCTCATCAAGGTCCGCCTGTACGAGGCCTAGTCCCAAATAAACCCGCTGCCAGATGATTTCTTGTCCAGTGAATGCCAAAGGTAAATTAATTCCGTTCATCGCCATCCAATCAATTTCACGCTCCCACCGAGGCCACTGGAACCACGCAAAACTGTAGCTGACAGTGCAAGTGTTCTGGTAGTAACGTAACCTGGATAATGTTTATTGTTAACCTGTTACAGTATTTTCTCAAGTATTCAAGGGGGAAGAAAAACTAATGCTATATACTTGTCTAGAGAAGTGACGCGTACTGAGACATCGGGCAAAACTGCAGGTAAATTCAACTGGTCCGTGTCCCACGACACTTGGCAGTGACAAAATTGAGTCAAATAATAATGAAATCCCCATGCTGCCATTACACCAGTGGATCCTCGAACGAAAACTGTTGAGTTCCCTGCGACCTTTTCGATCTGCAAGTAAGTTGTGCAGCAAAATATTCATACAGTTTTCATTTTACAGAGAGTATGCATTGCCGAACGAGAAAGGTAAACGCAAGTTAAAATAGACAACAACCTGGAAGTATCCATTTTCTTCTCTGGGCAAGCCGGGCTCAACCTTAACATCGAATTCATTTGCACGTCCTGGTAGAAGGCGGCCGATCAGATCTGTGACGGCTTGTGCTTGGATCTCCACGGAGGTCCGCGTATGGATTTTGTCCAGCGGTACGCAGTAACCTTGACCCACACAACATTTGCAAACAAAGGTGAAATTCGTGGGTGATATCACCGCTTGTGTTTGTTTTGAATTGCTAGCTGGCATATCTAATCGTTTTGTAAAGTCTGGCTTAATGCTACCCCTTCGAGTAAGGCATGAATTTCCATCAGGTATTCGATATATCCATAAAATTAATAGTTGACAGAAAAATATAATTTTTCTTTTACCTCTCTGTATTACAAGAAGGCATATCACGAGAACAGGATGCCACACTAAATTCCGGAAGAACATTGCCGAGAGCAGATTCTGACGATAACCACCAAGTGACTGGAGGCGAACACTGTCGAACTGTTTGAACCAACCCATAACGTTCAAGGCTTCAAATCACGAGCTATCTGTTATCTCGGATAACAACTGCCAAGTTTGTACAAATTGTTGAACACCCTAAAAATTTGTGACTTGGGGTAAGCTTACACAGCTATGCTAGCTCCTTCGCGTAACCGTAGTTTTAGCCATAGGGTTTCAAATTTCAACTCGGTCAAGTTTCACCATTTACAGAATTGCAAAATAGTTGAACTACCACAAAATTTTATCTTGAAATGAGGGATGGCTTAGCTGTCGTACCCTTATCGCTCATGACGCTCTTTTTGCAATTAGAAAACAAAAACGAAACGACACATTTTTACAGCCTTTCTCTTATCATTTTCAGCCCTTTAGTTCATTGGCCCCTGCCTTCAGCCAACATTTTCTCCCTTGGTCAATTCGCAACGGATAACGGCATGAAAGGTAAACTAAAAAACGCCCTTAATTTTAATGTGAATTTCCACTTTGCAGAATAACGCGTTGCCTTGTTTTCTCGCAAATCTTCACAGATGCGACACTGAAACCGCCATCCTTTGAGATGTACTCTGGCATATTACGGGCATTATGGAATCCAAAATTTCTTGCCAGGAAACACTACAGTGTTATTAGTTTTTCCACAAAGCCGGAGTTGTTACCATGGATGATGAGAAATCTGACGTACCCAAGGTCTTTCATTCTTATCTGGGAAGTGTTTTGAGAAAATATCAGGAAGATGGATGTAGTTAACAGAATGGGGCATATTATTGTGCTCGTCGTGACCTCGATAGGTTGACCAAAGCTTCGACAGCTGTTATCTTGTTGTTCTTCATTCTTGGCCTGCACTCTTTAGACGACAGTATAGCTAATTCGGACATCCCATTAGCTAGCAAACTGTGCGAAACTAAGTCACTGCAAGACGACAGCAACAAAAAAAGTCCAAGTAAGTTACTTTTACATATAATTTCTTCCATTCCATTATAGATTAAAACCAATGGTGTTTTTTTTTTTTTTTTTTTCAAATTTTAGTTATACGGAACAGCTATGGTGTTGTCGGTGATACCAGAGGATGGCCATCCTTACCTAGAAATACAATGGAAAGTGGGCGACACGGAAGTAGAAGCTGTCATCCTATCGAATTTGATTGAATTCCGAGGTCACAAAGCTATTCGTTTGGGTATTCAAAACCTAAAGGATCAGCGTTGCACGCTGAATCTCTTCGCTCATCACATTCGGCACACCGGGATTGAAATGAAAGCTGTTATTTGCCGTGTCGACGGATTCGAATGGATAGATATGATACAGCACGGTTGCCAGTCGACAGCGCTTTTTACAGCAATTCTCGCCACAACCTTGCATGGTCCTCAAACGCTAACTTTTCGAGTTTTTGTGGCCAACACTGTTTGCAACTACCGATTCTTGCTGAGAGATTGCAAGTTAAAGCATCAGCTTTGGTCTGCCGCATCTAAAAACAGTGGAACTACAGACATGGACTTTAAAATTCAAAATCGTATTTTTCCTGCACATAAATCACTTGTCATTGCACGCAGCAAGATTTTCGCTGCTCAACTAAAAAAACTGGAGGAACTCATGGACGAAGGCTCTACGTATCGTAGACCACGCATCACTCTTGACTTGAATCCTGATACTTTCGAAGCTCTACTTAAGTACATGTACACGGGCGAGTTCCAAGTACCCGTGGAAAACGCTGAAGAATTCTGGAAAAGTGTTGCAACCTATGGATTGGCTACACTTTCACAACTCGGTGAAGTTTTGCTCCAAGGATCGTTGAAACAAACTGATTGGATTGAATTACTTGGGTCGTTGGCAGTGACACAGAGAGAACAACAGTTACCAACGGAGTATACATTAAAGAATTTAACGATATTTTCTCATATTACTGACATATCTCGCTTTTTAGTTTGTCATCTGAGGTGTCCACGATTAGTCATTCCGGTTTCACGCTGCGTTTTCCTGACCGCATATTGAACGAAGTGAAAGGGAACTTCCAGTTTCTTGAGGAGACTAGGTTTGGCTGGCGCTATTCCACGAGCACTGACGAAGATGACAAAGCTTCCAATCTTCATATTTGCTTCTTCAGTAGCCTTAACTGTAACAGTGATCTCTACGTTTGTGACGTTATATTTCGAAGCCAAAATGATGTAATAACTATGGTTGAACGCCACCGACAAAACGCCGACTGCATGGTGCAGATCTTCTATGCCAATTTGATCCGTAGAAATGACTGTAACGAGTCCGTTTGTTTCGAAGTATTCATTCGTTCCAGTATTGAAACCGTTGGTGTCGAGCTGGTAGATGCTCAGCTTGGTGAATCATTATGGATGGCAGCTGAGAAAGCAGAGGGAACCGACCTTGAGTTTCAAGTCGGCGATAAAGTTTTCTGTGCCCACACGTGGTTAGTTGCATCCCGTAGTCAGCCGCTTGCGACACTATTTAGCGACTTGCTACTGGAAGAAGCGGCTGGATGTGACATTAGGTCTTCATCAGAAACTGAACTGAAGACCGCAGCAGTGATAACATCAACAGCTAAAACCACAGTAAAAATTAACGACATTGAACCAGACGTTTTCCGAGAGTTACTCAAATACATGTATACTGGTACGTTAGGTATGGCAGTCAGCAAGCCGCTACTAAAGGCGGCTGAGAAATTCGAAATTGAAAGTTTAATGAACGTTTGCAGAGCTGCTATCCGTGAAATTAATTATGAGAATCTATCGTTCAAATTACTTTCTTATTGATACGTTAAGGAAATTTAGGATTCGTATATAGCATACATGCATAGGATTAACAATTAAAGTGAAGCTTGTAATGTGGTGAGGTGTTTTACTAGTATAGTTTGCGTTGTCGGATAGGGTTTTGATTAATTTTTAAAAATTTGTATTGTTGAATTCGGCATTTCACTTCAAAAGTTGGCATCAGAATGTCTTATGTCATTGTTGTTGCCAACTGTGTGAAGAATACATGTTCGCTGTAAAAGCAAATTATTTTGTAAGCGATTTGATTACCATGTTCGGCATTTTTCCGACTGTTTCTCTCTTTGACGGAGATAATATAATTTTTTCGCAGGAATTCTGCGCTATTGTCGGGCTTATTTTATTGAGAGAAAAGTCGAACTTAATTTTTAAACTGGAATGCTGGTTGTCTGTATATCAAAAGAGTTTTCCGATAGAGATTCGGAATATCGGAATGGCCTATCCTGTACACCACCGATACCGATTTTTCCTATATATTTCTTAATAGATGGTGATGTGTAATAGGGATTTAACACAGGTTTGAGAGTAGTTCAGATACGTGTTATACGTTTCATCGGTTGTAGCACTGCCGCTCCCAAACTAATGTTTTTGTAAAGCTGAGATAACGACTACGCAAGAAAATCCTAAGATAAGTCCTATTTATGCTTTTATCCGTCGCTAGATGACGTTTCTCTTTGTTAAATGCTTGATTGTGTTGCTAGGTGGCAGTAAAAACTTCTCTCGCGCAAATAATTGGTAACCATAGTAACCAGGATAGATAGCTATAGGAGAAACAAAACAGTTGTAACATGTTTTTATAAAAATTTGTCAATGATACAGTATGTTGATTGAAAAGGAAAGGTTTTGTAAACATTTCGTCTGTCAACTAAAAAGTTGTCGTAGTGTTTGGTGTGTAGCCTTGTTGCACAGACTACGAATTCTGTGCCTTGTCGTTATGGCATGTTACTGAAGTTCTCCAGTTTTTGGTAATTGCATTATACTCAAGTGCTCTCAGTGTTCGCGCAGTTCACACGTTGAACACTGATTTTTCAAGTCAAACAAGCTATTGTTTTATATTTCTTAGGAAACTATCAAGTTTCGTAATAGCATATGGGATATGGCCCAGAAATATCACCAGAATTGCACACTGTTAGATTCTTTTTTGGAGGTATCATATATTATCCTTCAATTTCTAGCTGTTTACAGCAACATGTGACTAATCATTAGTGAATTGTTGAAAGGTTCGGATGTATTACAACTTTTAAGATGCCTAAAACTTGTTATCTTCCTGCAGTGACCAGTAATGTTTAAATTGGCGACAACACCAGGTTGTATAATACCATGTAAACTTATCCAATTACTAAGATTATGGAATTTTTTTACACTAGTGTGATCTAGACTTTGCAAAACACCTTCAAGAATGTGGCTTTACACCTTGCACAGCTGAAAGAAGGAATAAGAATGAAATAAAAAAAGTTGGAAGCGTCAAACGAAACAAGGTAAGTTGGAAGTATTCGTGTTAAACAAAAGCTTTTTTTTATTCTTTCATATCAAAGTTTTATAATCTTTAGGTTTTGTAACTTGACCTCAAGCTACAAAATAAAAAATGTTTGTCTACTTAGGCATAGGCAATGACACTTATATGCAGTGTCCTTCAGTATAAGAAGGCTTTGAAGAGATTGAATTCTCTTGAAAAAAAAACGAATATCAAACCGCGGAAAAGCACGGAGAGTAGAATTGATATGGAAAGAGTACTCCAGTGGTCTAAACTTTACGAGTTATTCGTAAATGTAGCCTACGACAAACTCGATTCGCTATACGATTTGCAACCGATAAAAACGACATAGAAAAAAAAAAAAACGGTACCTGTAGTGAATAGCAACAAACAGCGCGTCACAGCCCCAGGATACTGGTAAGTTCTATTTGATTTTCTACATACTGCTTCAGTGAAGTTAGAAGGAGAAAGCGCTACCGACAGACCGTAGCTGAAAGCTGTAAGTTTTAACATGGAAGGATAGAATACTGCTTGCTGAAATCGTTTGTCATGTACGTATAGGGTTTATTATAGTAACTGCTAGATATTCGATGGAGAATATTCTTAAGCAGAGTTCTAGAGCAGTCATATCTTTGAAATTTCCACGCTCTGTCTGAAATTTAATCACCGGTTATTTTCATAACATTTTTCTGTTGGAAAAACCGAGTTTTAGTGCTGTACTGCTGTTGGGTTTCAGGTTTTCAGAAAAAAAGCTATGAGATAAACCTTAATTTCATGCGTGTTCTTCCGGTCATCCCGTTAGCTTTTTTAAAATGTATTTTCAACGAGATATAATGCAAATCCTTCCACGCCGTTTGGGAGCGCTTGTGTTTTGGGCTGGATGTAGATTCCCTAAGTAAAGTTTTGAAAATTTCTCAGGTATGCTACTAGTAAAGTTTTTCAGTCACATTGATTTTGTTCCATTGCTGTCGAAGGAATCGACCTGAAAATTGCTTATCTCTCTTCATAGAGAGCAGCGTAAGTCGCTGAAAAACGTTTGATTCACTTCCCCTTCTCTATGTTTTGGTTCTTCCGCTTTTCCGAAATACGCCATCCCTTTCATCAGAAGTAGGTACTATCTTACGTGTTCTTTCGCCATATACCCTTCGATCTATTTGACACTTTTCTTGTCTAATTTAGCGTCTTTTTGTACTTTCCTTTGTTCTCAATCATTTGATGTGTTGACCTAATGAAAATATTTCTAAGTTATCCTTTCTCTTGTGTGGCTATCGTCGTGAATTTTTCATAGACACAAACAGCGCACAGGCATACACCGAACCTATTATGTGAACGTATACCATTTCTCCTGCTTTTGAATCATATTATACAGCCACCAATTGATTTTCTGGTGTTACGTGCATTTTTATTTAATCTTCTTATTTTGTATGGGTAAAAGCTTATGTCCACCAAAATCCAGAAGCATTACAAGAGGAAGAGGTAATTTAACTTGTCATAGATAATTAAAAACACTTAGAACTGATCGAATATTGTACAAGACAAAAACTTGCTTGAACCCTCAGACTCCCACATCTCAATTTGGAGACTTCAAGCCCGACAATACAATCCCGAGCACGACGACTCATGGACGATTAGACCTGATCACCTGAAGCTGAAGGGCCAGAAAAAAGTGGGACCGCGGACTGCGGACTGGACAAACTGCGGAATTGTTTGTGATTATACATGTGATAGTGATGTCTGATTGTCTGATGTGAGCAGTGAAACAGTCTGTGTTTGAAAGTTTCTTTTAAATGTGTTATATTCCAGTGGATTATAAAACAAATTAAAATCAAGTGTTGTATTCTCTGGTAGTTTTTGGAAGTGACGCACACCAAACAGTTCATTTTTTGTGTGACGGGTAATCTTGTAAGCTATGGAAGCTGCCGATTGCAGTCATAGATTACTCTGTCAACAAATTATCACCTTAGCATTCCATCATGCTTTCAAGAAGTATGTAGCTTGTACTTTGGCTATTGGTATACCAATTGACATTATTCTGCCCCTAGATCTAGCCCGTGATACTTATGACACAAAGGATGCTGACTGGGAGGAAAGTCAACAATACCGTTAACTCTTGGAATCAAAACTCCAGTGTTTCATTCTACTACTCTGTTCCCAGTTATCAGATTCCGTTTTTATCAAAAAGTGCATTGTGTTCCTCTTTGTGTTCTAATCAACGAAAAATTACCACCAACCAGCACACGTACACATGGACATCAAAACCAATCCCTTGGTATTTTAACTTTTAGGCTTGTCTAGTATTTCTTATTATAAAATTCATTTCATTTTTCATTTATCATTTAGAACCTATATCAAAATTTAAGTTTTGGCCGTTTTTTGTCCGTCATCATCTCGCACGTCGCCCAGCCATCGCCTCGCCCGTCGCCCCGTCATCGCCTTGCCCGTCGCCCCGTCATCGCCTTGCCCGTCGCCCCGTCATCGCCTTGCCCGTCACCCCGTCATCGCCTCGCCCGTCTCCGTCTTCGCTTCATTGGTCGCCCCGTCATCACCTCGCCCGTCGCCCCGTCTTCGCCTCGTGGTCGCCCCGGTCATCGCCTCGCCCGTCACCCCGTCTTCGCCTCGTGGTCGCCCCATCATCGCCGTCGTCGTTGTGGTATTGTTGTATTGAGTTATATGTGTACTAGTTAACCCGTTGGCTGCCACCCCCCGTTTTCTCCCCCTTTTTTTTTAGCTTGTAGGGACGGGCCGCGCTGTTCTGCTCCATGGCGTATTTGCCATGGGGTGGGACAGTCGCAACTGCCCAAGATTGGCCTTTGGGCCGGCCTTCGGGCCATTTAGGCAATGCACCCAATAGGGACTCCCTTTGTTGGCAAGTTCATAGAGACCAGGGGTGTGCATTCCCGTAATGGTCTCCTTGAACTTGTCGGCCCGGACTTGTCTTCGGACAAGTCTCCCTTGGCGCAATCCTTATGATGGCGCGTAGCAAATGTAGAAACGCAACCTACGGGTTGCATGGCGTGGCAGCCAACGGGTTAACTATTATTGTATAATGTATATGTTTGTATGTCTTGTAAAACAGTGGTGGAATTGTGGGTGGAGGTGGGACAATAAATCAATTCCTTTAAAACTATTAGTCTTCAATTTATTTTGTGAACCTACATAGTTTTCACATTTATTTTCATCTCATCTGCCTGGCTGGGATTCGAACCCAAGCCATTGAGTGTCCCAGTCGCACGCTCTACCAATTGAGCTATAAGAGTTACAATCTCATCATCTAAGTCTTCAACACATTCAAGTAACTAATGGGATCAAGTCAAATGATTTCGTTAATCAATGGGGGGGATGATAGGGGGGGTTGCCAGGAAGGTATCGCATCCGACTGGCAGCTCAAAGATCCGTGGTTCGACTCCCAGTCCGGAGCCTCCAACCTTCCTGGTGTCCGCCTTCCACGTCTGCCAGTCGAGTCGAGAAACTTTCCCGTTACGAAGTAACGGGATGGATATTTTGGCAAAGAATGATATCTCATATTATATATAAATTTTAATAAACAGATTATTTGTTGTCATCACTGCATAATGTTTCACATAAGCATATTGCAATGGACTTTAACCATTAGCAACACAATTTCAACTTTATCTTGTATAAAGCGTTTACTCAATCAGTTAATACAACTGTTCTTTACAGAAACTTGTTCGACTCTTTTGGGGTTTGAACCCTTAACTTTCGGCACCCTATGCCGATGCTCTACCACTGAGCCATAAGTCATATTAATTTCTTGTCTATATTTTCGTGTCATTTGTGTTCAATAAATTTGGACTTAGAATAATTTTTTCCGAATACATTTTCTTCTGACATGTCCATAGCATTTGACTGTCCTGTTTGACAGAATATCTGCTGATTGACATAATCTGTTTGTAAAATTCCATTCGGGGTTTGAACCCAGGACCACTGAATCCGTACGCCAATACTCTACCACAGAGCTACAATACTTGTAAGTAGTGTATTCAGGTTAGCATATAGTTTTACGCGCCAACAAAAATTGCTTTAAAAATATTATGTTTTCGATTTTGTGAGATACATCATATTGTTACTCATGGCTCAACGGTTGAGTATCGGCAACGCTCGCCGAAAGTTTAGGGTTCGATACCCATATGAGTAATAATGGAAATTATAAAATTATGCATAAACAATTGCGGACACCCCGAGATTTCCGCGCCCCAAATGGCATCTGTGGAGCAAAGTCTCCGGAAAAAGTAGGTCGACTGTATGACTCGCATGTGTGATGAGAGAAGTTATGATAGAATCCCTATCGGGTAACTTCTTACAATCCACAATAGGAAATAGTGAGCAAGCAGCAAAGGAAAAGCGATGAATTGGAACTTAAAAGGCGCGCTGAGTTTATTTGATTATTTAAAAAATTATAGGATTCAAAACCATTAAATGAAGCAATCATGCTTTCCTTGACACACCAACTCGGAAGTTTCTATGACGCTGCAGGTTTAACGTGACGTTTTCTTGAGCAGTGCTAGATAAGCTACGAATCTAAAACCGAACATCAGGGCGAATAAGCAGCCAATGTCACGATAAAAATATGTCTGTTGAAAAATAGCCATAAAAAGAAAAAAAAGGGACAAAAGAATTAATATTTGGTACCCATTACTGTTTTACATTGAAACTGATTGTTACCGGTTCAAAGTTGAGACTATCCAAGACGTCTTCTCCAGTACATGTTTGACCAGCAATAGTGACGTTTGCATTGCATAATGGAGAATCAAAGGTAACCCCCTGCCATTGAGTGATGGTTAGAGCACTGTTTCCGTACATCAACCAAGAAATATAGCGAAGCCATTGAAAGTAAATTGGCACTGATCCATTATTGAGAAAAAAACCTCCGAATAGCATCAGCGGAATAATTAACGGCGCAGAAAGGGCAGATGATATCTTTGGAGACGACGCTAGACAAGAAACGAAGTAACCTAAAGGAAAAGGGAAAAAAAATTATAGATAAAAAAATTAAATAAATAGCGATAACAATAATAAGTAATTCGGTATCATACAAATCATAGGTTAAGTCAAACATACCAAATGATGCGGCTACGCTGGCCACAATAACCATGATGGCCACAGTAATCAGAAATCTGTTGATGTCCGGATTAAAACCAATAGGATAGTAAGGTATGGCGATGAATAAAAATGAGTACAATAACTGAAACGGTAAATCAGCCAGCATTTTGCAGATGACGTAAACGTCTGTGCGATACCTTGACGGAAAAAAAATTGAAATTGAAATTTAAAAAATAAAAATAAAAAAAAAACTATTACATTCCGTTGAAGTGATCACGCAAGAATATCGGCTGCTCCAACGCGAAAACCTTAATTTTAGAACAAAACCATAATAAGTCTTCTTTCAAGGCGTCAATCAAGACTATAACAAACATCATACATACGTTAACAACGGCGTAAACATTTTGAAATGTGGCATTGGTCAGGAGAATGAAAAGCGCTCCATTGATATTCATGATATCATTGGCGTCAGTAATTGTTTGACCTTTGTAGATCAATGCAAGTAAGGCAGCGACAAACTGAATCATAAAAATAATAAGAATTTAACAAGATCGTATCAAAGAGAGCAAAAATAACCTACAATGGTTTGGACAGCCTTCATGCGAAGAACACGGGGTTCTCTGAGGACTGTAGTCCAAGATCTCCATAATACAGTGCTGAACTGCGTCGACCATGAAGCTTTATACGGAGAGCGTTTGAACTGGAGGTTTGATGGGTTAGAGATAGTGTCCCCACCATTTGCACTCGCGACAACTGGCTGATTATCTTTTGCCATCTGTAGCAGGTCTTTCCCCATTTCAGAGGATTCAAAATTATCGCAAATTTCCTTTACTTTCTTATTGGTTTCTTCTTCTTGGCCAGGAATCGAAGCCAACGCGTGAATGAAAAAGTCTGCGGGGTTATGGTTCGGCGGGCATGGCATACCCTGTAATAGAGACACTATTTACATTTGAATCTTCAACACAATGATGGATGCATTTAACTACCTGACTTGCGAAGAAATCAAGAGCTTTGTTTGTTGGTCCCATGAAGGCAGTTCGTCCTTCGGCCATAAGGAGAACGTGATCGAACATAGCGAACACTTGAGACGATGGCTGATGAACGGTGCAAACGACCACTTTACCTTTAGATGCCAAATTTTTAAGGACCTGCAATATAAACGGTTTTTAATTTCGGACAAAATATGGAAAAAAAACTGTATTTGTTTTTTTAGTACCTCAATGATGTTTTGCGCCATATAAGAATCAAGACCCGAAGTTGGTTCGTCACAAAATATTAGCTGGGGATTGGTAAGAATCTATTTGTTCAAAACTTTGGAGATTAGATAACGTTCTAGACGACTACGGCATGAGATTCGCGTTACCTCTGTGGCAAAAGCCAGTCGTTTCTTTTCGCCACCAGAAATGCCTTTAATGGCTCTTTCAGGCTCGCCAATTAAGGAGTCAGCACATTTAGTAAGCCCTAGTTCAGCAATTACTTCCTAGTTAAAAAGACTAAACTGAATGGTCGATTGGATACCATATTAGTAATTTACCTCGACTCGATTCATGCGTTCAGCGTATGTCAAATGTTTGTCCATCCTGAGTAATGCCTTCACAAACGAAAGCTCAGTTAAGACATAAAACTTACAAATGTGAATTAGTTAGGATACCTGAAAGTGCAATGTCTCCTTTACAGTAAGTGTTCCAACAAAAAGATCGTGTTGTTGATTATAACTAGATATACGCGCTAAGGAGTCAGGATTGACAACAGAACCATTTAGATATCTGTCTCCAACAATAGTTAGTTTCCCCGTATTACGGTATGTCAAACAATTTAAAAGTGTAGTTTTGCCAGCTCCACTAGCCCCCATGATGGCCAAAAACTCTCCTTGATGAATAACTCCACTGACTGAAAAGTGAAAACGTAAAACGCTCATTTAATAACATGTTTTTGTAACAGAATTAGAGATAGATACAAATAGAGCCCATTACCATTATCTAGTATCTTTTTCTGAACGGGTGGAGACTTTTTGCACAAACTACTGAAGCAACTGCCGGATGGCATGTTTACGTAAGCTGTCAAATTTTCCCAGCTATACGTGATCTTCTGTGATGAGTTGGCAGTCATAGGGATAACCACATCGTGGTTATCGCCAGTTTGGACAGCTTCATACTCCGTGTCCTATAGAGATTTCATTTGTCATGATTAAGATGGTAAACAGAAGTTAAACAGAAAAAAATACCTTCATTTTTTACACTTGTAGAACGTTTGGCGTCGCTATAAGGCAACCGTATCCAAAGCAGGCGTCCTGAAATTCAAGAAGGAATTTAGTAAATATTTCATAAGTTTTCTTCTTCTTATTCTCAACAGTTCCATGCAATATGGGGTGACAGCAACAGACTAAGCAACAAAACTCTGTTTTGTTTGTCCAGCCTCCGTTATGGCAGAAGGCTTGGGACATTCTACGAAAAGATAATGTTATCTATATTGACAATTGCAATTTTAAAATTTTGCCACTTTCAAAATTAGCAGAAGAGTGATAATATACACAGAAAGTTCTATTTGGCAATACAGATAGGGTAAAATTTTACTTTTCGAAAATAGTTTTTAAAAACTCAAGAACAACGCAGACACTAGTTGTCAATGACTGTTTTTTTGGAATACCATTCACACCAAGCTACAACTGATGAAACAATATAAATGCTGTAGCACGTCTCCAATAACACAGAATAATTTGGATGTAAAAACGCCCACAAATATCTATTGCGGCGTGCATGTGAAACCACACGACGTCGGCACAATGGCTCACTGAAATTGTTAGATTTTCAAACCATTACCGGAATTTCCCGATTGCTGTCCAACAGTCTTCACAAGTAAAATTCAGTAGAACAACTCTATCCTGGCTGCTGGAAGCAGCTTTAACCTCTGACACGACCTTTTGAGTCGTATCAGTTTAAAGTATTCGGATAGCTTATCTTGTTTTTTTCTTGTTTAAAGGCGCGCTGTCAGTCAGTGTCTGACTACTCGACTGTTTACGCGTTCCAACAGCTTTCTTGTGTAACGGCAGATGGCACAAACACAATTTCGACAACACAGAGATGAAAAAGAAATACGTAGAATGAGGGATTCGGTTGTTACGTACTTCCACAGGCCAAAATTTTCCTGGCAAATAAATTCTAACCTGCGTATTCGTAGCAGTGCTGATGTCAACTGCCAACTGTCAACTGAGATAAGCGTTCCAAAAAAAGAAAAGTTTGTATGGCATAGGCCGCTACCAGAGGGACTAAGATGCACTTTTGGACTAAAATAGTCCCTAAAGAGACTGTTGAGTTGACAGCTATGATATTTTCGCCGTCCCTACCCAGCGGGGATGGCGATTTATATATGTTTTAGGCTGTCTGACCTTACCAAACAGGTATCTTCAGTCATTGACCTGGAACTGACTACCGTCACCTTGAACTAAAACTACAAGGCCACGACAAAAAGCACACCTAGTGTCAAATATGCTTGCCGTTTACTGCACGTTTCCGACAGATGACGAAGAAGAGCCAGGTTAGTTCCAGATCTATAAACTCTATAACACCAATAAGAACCTCTTACCTTCGCCGCTTTCTGATGAAGCTGTTGCCACAATCGGTTTGGAATAATTAGCGTCGTCCTTGAAAGGAGACATGAACACCGCTCTTTCTTTGGCATGCGCAAGATGATGTGCTCAGATATTGCCATGGAAGTAACGCAACGAAACGAGAAAACTTTTGGCGAAATACAATATGTCAAACGCTTCTTAACCACTTAATTTAAAATGACGTGTAAAAGTGAAACCTGAACCGGTTTCCTTGTCCGCTGAGTACGTGTGTCACAACACCTCAACCATACAAGGAGACAATTATGAGTTCTTCAAAGTGCGCATTGGCAATCCTATTATGTAAACATATTGTGAATAATTGTTCCTATCCTTCAACTATTTAAGAATGCGCATTAAATCGCTAAGAAAACAAACTTTGGAATTAAGTCTCTGTATTTTTTTTTCTATTAGATTTTTCTAAATGACATTTATGTGTATTAATTCGAATTGAATTTTTTTTATTGTATTTTTTTTAGACACGTTCGTATGTGGAGAATGGCATTTTTCTTCACGTCTTTTCACAAGCAACCTACAGTGCACGTTTTTTTGTATTGTAAGCGGTGCATGCGGCTTTAGTTTTTAAACAGAAAGATTGTGGCTGTTGGAAGCATATCTTATTTTACCTATAAAGGGTATAATCATCCGTGGTGTTTGTGATAGGGACGAGTTTCCCATGCACTAAACATGACTAGCACTGCACGAACGTCAGTCCTGGTTGTGGTGAGTGATATCGCGAAATCGAACATGAAACTGAAGAGAACATGATTGTTTTTCACTGTTTTATTGGTAAATAATAATCTAACATCATGCTTTCCGTAGCGACTGGACGAGTTAGTGAAGCAAAACAACAAAAAAGGTAACTAGACAGAAACGTAAAGTCCGTTAGTTTAAACATATTTTCAAACGTTTGTAGGGTCTTGCGATTGGTTTCTTATGTACAAACTTGCTGGCGAGGTTGGCGATCGAGGACAACTGTTACATTGAATTCCGTCTGCCGTCGTCTACATCTAATTAGCAACGAATGATAAAAAAAAACAAACAAAGTGTGTCAGAGGAAGCTGTTATACTTTAACGTGATAATTTTTTCGCCAAACAACAATACGCTACCTCTGTCATGGGCATGTTTTTGTGAGACGGCGAAGGTGTAATGGGAATCAATTTGTTATTCACATAGAGAGAAATGGGCGTCATATTCGGGTAGGGACATGACTTGGATGAGGTCAGAGGTGATGATGGAGACAGCGTAACCGAATCAACTGATTCGGTGGTGATGGAGCTGTCAGATCTTCCGATGCGGCAGTGACCCGATTCTGGGTCGTCATAGCTCATCGACAGGTCGGCTAAAATTCCCGACTCTACAATTACACGTTGCAATTTCAAAAAGAAGTAAATGACGGTTAAGACGAGCGCGATTTTTGATGGTTAAGAAATGAATTTTACCTGCAGAGCATTGGCTTTGGTTGGTTTTCGATCTGTGATTATGTAGATTGGTTACTAAAGCAGTAGAGGATGGCGAGTCTTGATGTCCGTTACTGTTCGAACTACGATTGTCATTGACACTCCCGCTTCCGGACGAGGCCGAAGAGGCAGAGGAGCTGACTGAGATTATCGAGTGGGGCCGCTTGCTGCTCCGACTGTCCGAAAGTATCGATCCACACACAGAATGTCGGAATTTCGGTGCTATTCAAATTTTAAGAGGAGGTTGATTAAGTTGTTTGATTAACTCCCAGTTTCAGACAAGCAGCAAAAAGCAAGTAAGAATTTTAGTTTACCTTTAGCTAATTGTGCGTAACTGATAGACCGATCATTAATTTGATCTTGACTTGGTCGGATGTCCAAACACGGCTTATTACCAATTCCCATTTCGGCCATTTCTGTCATACGAAGTTCTGTTTGAATTATCGTATTTTGTTAGCACTAACGACTCAGGCCCGGTGTAATGTACAACACAATACCTCTATTTCTCAATGCCTGTTTCCATAGAATGCGGCTGATGTCATCGACCCACATCTGCTTGACGTCTGGGTTCGTTGCTTCCATCACGATCATTTCATTTGGCTTCCGTTTTCGGAACCAAATTTCAAATCGGGTACTCGATTCGCCCATTTTGGCAGTGAAACCTATGTCTGACGTTTTCATGCTATGCTTATAGATGTAGATATCCAGATTCTGAAAACAGAAGCAAACGAGATTACATTTTTAAAAAGTCTCATACACTAAACTCGGAAAAGTGCACAGTAATCCGTACCTTGCGTTCCGGATCGCGTTTGGCTTTGCTAAAGAGGATGAGGTCCTCAAAAAGAAATACATGGCGAAGACCCTTCTTTCTGCCTTGCCAACAATAGAATTCGCCCTGACGTAAGAGACGGCCCTGCTCTTTGACGTTGATGTCACAGTCCCGTAGCGAATCCATGGCCAACAAATCGTTACCGTGTCGCAACTGAAAGCGAACCATTTGCTCGGCACCCAAAAGATCAACGTATTCAGGTTCCTTGTCGCCGCTTTCTTTCAGTAATTGCTTTAGCAATAAAGCGTATTTGCCCATTCGTTGAACTGGTTTCAGCAAATAACTCGCCAAATCCATTTTGTCCCCCAATTCAGTTTGTTTTCTCTAAAGAAAAAAAAAAAAGAGAACAAGGACAAAGTGTCGCAGTGAGTAATAATGACGCCACAGCGGTGAATGGAATCTTTTGTGTGTGTGGGTGTGTAAGTGTGTTCTGTAAAAATGTATGATGAATACCCTGAAGAATGCCGTTCCATATTCAGCCATCAGGGCGTCGGATTTCGGTTTATTCTTGTTGTAAAGGGCGTAGAGATAAAAATGCTGTTCGTGTCGCAGGAAACACTGGCCCACTAGGAAGGGCACGTTGTGGCAGTGCTCCAGTTCGCGCAGGAAGTAGTGGTGGTGGAAGCCGTAGATTTTTTCAATGTTACCGAAAATGACGTTGCGTTTGCCACGCAGGGCTTGGGGTATGTCCTCGCGTGACAGTTCCGGGATATAATTCTAGCAGGCACAAAAACGTATACCACGCTCATTAGTTTCTTGTTACAAAAGCCGATTGCGTTCCGAATTCTCACTATTAAATAAACGAATAGGCATTTATGATTGGTTACCTCGATTATATACTCTAAAGAGCGGACGTAATCACGCTCGGTTTGAATCATTTCCCGCATGGTGAGAAACAAGGTCCTAAGGAGAACAATCAATTAGTAAATGCGTAGTCAGATTAATGAAACATGAGTGGCAAAATTGTACTTTTGAGATTTGATGTTATCTTCGGTGAACCCTGACTCTTGCATTTCGGCGATGGGCAGCGATAAGTCGATGGATGAAGCTCTGCACTGCAAGTGGCTGTTGACAGAAATGGGGGATTGGCAGACTGACACTTCCTCCGAGTGATCCTCTTCCTCCTCTGTTTTGCTACACGTACTGGTAACTCCGCTCCTAAATCAGTCAATCATCTCAATTCGCAATTTCCTTTCGGGTGAGATATTCAATCAAGTCGTTCTTACTTATCCATCTTATTGCCATCCGAAACGTCGTCGACGGGTAATGTGGGCTCCGTGCCGGACGTCGACAGTTTCCGGTTCATGGCCAACTTCATCCGCGAGCTCCAGCTGGTCGACGATGACGAATAGCTGGAGAGTGACGTACCGGAGCTGTAAGACGTTGTCCCGCGTAGCGGAAGCGGTGGATAGCCGTTCAAAACAGAGTTCGGTTGTTGCTGCTGTTGTTTGGCCAGCGCGTCGGGGCTAGAGTTCTTCTTAACACGCAACAAAACGCAATTGCCATCGTCTGCTGGCCTCACCGACTGGTTGCCCGTCTCGTTCTTTTTCCAAATTGGGTAATCCTTGGATAGGCCATCTACCTTATCTTCACACGAAGGTGACGCATTCAACTCGGCCACGTTCTCATAAATATTCGTTTCGACCTGGCCAAGAATTCATGTGTTAGTTCTGGAACTGATGTATTGATTTCCAGCTAATAGAGAAATCTTTACCTCATCCTTGTCTTGACGCTGTTGCGCTTGATGCTGTTCGTCCTGTCGTTTGGCTTCATCTTCCTTGACGTAATCTGTCAAGACCCTTCGACGAAACTCCAACAGTTCCATGGTTTCTTGACATCTATTCTGAGCCAACTGAGCGAGACAATACCAAATAAAGGATAATGAAGACATGCATTCTTTTTTTACAGTGAAAATCCTTCAACACGCAATAAAAGCTGCAGAAAGTCAAATGATGTTGGAAAGGACGTCAACGTCACATTATTCCGCATTCATGAGAAATTCTCGAATTTTGTTTATCTTGCATTTTTTTTCCAATTAAATGTTTGGAAATTATTCATTTTCTACTACATCTCACCGCCCGATCGAGACTCGTTTTCTTTATACACACAAATGTAAATTGATATATGCACGGCTGCCATGATAGACGCGATAGCGATGACAAATGAGATTTCACGAACGCAACAGCTCGAGGCAGTCAAGAAAACTTGAAATTGATTAAGCTGACGGCGAAAATAGGAAAATCGAGACTGCCTTTTATCGCTTGAATTACCTTGCACTGGTCGAGTAATTTCGGATTGTCCAATTTACGGGCCAGGGTGTTGAGGTCTTCTAGCGCGGTCGAGTGCGAAATCTTATCCGCGGCCGAGAGGAAGGCATCCACCTGGTGAAGAAGGTGACTGGCCACGGACGGAGGACAAGGTTGTTGGTCCAACTTGAGTTTTGAGGCCAGTTTCATAGCTTCTACGCCCCATTCGTAGGCCTTTGTGGATCGACAAACATAGAGAAAAATCAAGAAAATAAAGGGTTATTACCCTTGCCAGCATCATCTCATTGTTCAACAAAGGAGAAAGTCGTCCTTCGTTTGCATTCCTCCCCTCTTTTTTCCATTTTCATCTCTGAAAAAGGGCAGTTAATAAAAATGAACCCTGGACTCGCCACCAAAAAGATACGGGTAATAGCCTTCGAGGCCGTTTGTCTCTCTTGCTACATACTCAAGGTTGTTACAAGAAATTTTCTCTTGCTAGCTCTTTTTTTATTTTTTCGGAAAGGGAAAGTTTCTCCCTGCCTTACGGCGCGGACAAACAACACGCACTCTCCATCTTAAGACGCTAAAGCTCTATTACAATCCTTAAGCCATAAGATTTTTTTTTTTCTTTTTCTTATCATAATTCCTGTTTCCAATCTTTTATTTTTCTTGGAAAAACAAAAGAATAAACATCGGATCTTAGAACAGAGCTTTTCTTTGATGTGACATTCTCCGTTTTTACAGTTCTCCCGATATACGTTGGATTGTGTTCACGCTACAGCGATTCGGGAAAACCAAATAAGGGATGCGTACAGATAGCGATCTTTGATTGCCGAAAATTGCGCAGGATGTGCCGAGTGTTGACTGGCCCGTGACACAGTTAAGCTCGAAAAGACAGTGGGTGGAAAAAGGGTTTACGAAACAAACGAGGGACGGAAATCTTTCGGCCCGGCGAATATTAAACACTGCAAAGCGTCTTTAATAAGAAGAGTTATAAAAGAAATAACTGTTTCGCAAGAAGAGAGAAAGAGGTGGAGGGGAACGTCTCATTCTATACAAACGCGAATTTATTCATGTAAACAACAATTGCTGCAAACTTCCTCTTTTCTCTATCCCCGCCTTGAAATGAGTCTCAATTCAAGGTGCCACTCACTTCCGTGCCATTCAAAAATGAAAAAGAAGACAAAAAAATATGGACGATACGCGACAAGAAGAAACAACCGTTTTCTCGCGTTCCACTTATCGTCGCATTCAAAGAACGCCTATAAATAAGTTTTTCTTTCCACCCGAAAAAACTCTACGAGATTTTTTTCCTACGTCGTGCTTTTCAGTCACGAAAAAACCCCCACAAAATATCAAGATAGCTGGCGAGGTGTTTTATTGACCTCATCAAAAAAAAAGAGGAGATGTACTGTAAATAAATTATGCATAAATTAAGATTTTTTGTTTGTTCCATGTACCTTATCGAGGAGTTCATAGCAACGGGAGGTATCCTCCAATCGCTCGCGGGTGTCGTCCAGTCGGTGACCGAACTTGGAAAGCTGGGATTGCAGCGAAGAGGCAAGGTCGAGGATGCTGGTGTTGCTGTTGGATATCGTACGGCCGGCACTGGAGCCGACAGGATCTTCGGCGACCGCCAACTGTTCGTCTCTCGGCTCAGCGGGAGCTAACGTAGAGCCCGAAGTGGCCGTCACGCCGGAATCTCGCTGCAATTCTTCCAGTAGTTCTTTACCTTTGACAATTTGTTTCTAGAGTGCCAAAGAAAAATAAAACGAAAATCAGATAAGAATCAGAGTTATGTTAAATGCATTTAAATTTCTTTTTTAAACAAATTCTGAAATGGGGCAGATGGAAAAAAAGGAAATCTAATAAGACACACAGTCCACACAAAGGTTTTTGTGTTCACGTTATAACCAGAGGGCAGAAACGTTGGGACAAACAAAAGGGAAAACAGAAAGGGTTAACAGATTTCAATACAATGGGGTTATTTTGTTCCCTGCCTCTCCTTCTCTCTCTCTCTTTTGCTAGTACGCAGTTCAATAACGCGGAAGGGATGCTGAGAAGAGAAAGTGACCCGGTCCCGCGGACGCGCTATTACACAAGAAAAACTTGCATTCGACCTGAGAGTCATGTATAGGAAAAGGAGAAGTACCAGCGCAAAGAAAATCGAGTGTGTAAAAAGTGAAAACGAAAACTAAACACCAGGTTTAGCGTGAATTTTTTTACTGTCCTTTTTTTTTTCGAGAAAACTTGCTAATGAACTTTGGCGACAGATTGAAATCTTGAAAGACGCGAATGAAAGAAATTTTACGACAGACAAGCAAAAAACAAAACAAAAAGGAAATGGACAGAGAACAAAGGAATTAAAAACAAAAAAGAAATAATGATTTCTAACAAAGAGACGCGATGTGATGATATTACAAACGAGAATGCGGCGCTCTGGAGCTTACGGGAAATTCATAGGCCGCTCACGAAAAAAAATATATGGCCGAACTTATTATTGCCGTTGGTTTCGCTCCAATGACTAGGTCGTTTCCCTTCTGGAGCTGAGAAAAATCCGACGCTTAAAACAAAAAATCCCGTTGCACGTGAATGATTTTGGCCGACTTGATATTCTAGCGGATTGTATTACTAATATGTTTTTGAAAAGAAAAAAAAAGATGATAAAATCTAAGATGAAGAAAAATTCCCGACCGAAGTCCGCGGACCCTTACAGAAAAAAATGATGAACTGCTTCATTATGCAAGATGCCAGAAGGCCATATTCGACGTGGGCATTAAAAAAAGAAGCTGCTGAGAGTGACGTTTAAAAGAACGGCAAAGAAAAAAATAAATATTGTTGGCCGTCATCAGCGTTGCATCGTAATAAATTGGAACGCAGCAAAAGGTTCAACTAACGGAGCTGGCCTATTCGCCTTTTATTTCATTCGGTGGTAGCTGGTACGCGCGCTCACGCTGATACACACTAGCCAGCTAGCCAGCTGACGCTTTTCTTGCACTATAACTCGTTCAATTGGCTCATAGAGACGGGCGTTCAGACCGCTACTACACGAAGCACCGACCAACAAAAAGAGCACCTCAAGTACCACCAGCGGCTACGTCGAGGTAAAAGATAAGCACACGGCGAGAACAGTTAGACGGAGAAAACGACCTTGGCAGTTTGCTGAGAGCTCTTCTTCAACATGACGTATCGTCGGCGCAATCATCGCCACGGAAGATCGTCAACCATTTGAATCGGGAGCAAGGACGTCGTGCCCGATCGACCGGGCGCCTACCCGTCTTGTCATCGGCAAGGCCGATGGCGGTTTCAGTTAATGAATGCACGCAAGCATTGGTCCGGAAAGGCTACACGGGTATAGAGACGACGGCCTGGTCTATTTTTTTTTCCCCTCCATTTTTAAACATAAATAAAAATAATCAAAACATGGGTCGATCAGCCCTGAAGGAGTTGCTGCAACTGCGGTCATAAGGGCGTCAAGTAGGGCGGATCGCCCTCACTGGGGGTCACTTTACACTTAGATGGATACCCAGCGCTTCTGTTGATGATCCAGGTCGTGTCTACAATGAAGACCCCAATCAATTATAGGGGCACCAGCACAGTCTATTGCGTTATAGCTTTCGCTGGCTTAGGAAATGATGAAAATATATCATTACAACTAGACCCCAGAGTCTTTCCTTGTCATTCTTCTACTCCCCCCATACTGCGCCAAAAGTGGCACTACATTACACACGTTGACAATTCAGATCGTAGACATGCTCGTCACATCTCTAATAATAGCGCTAACAATCCAAATGGTCCCGGATGTACACGCGTCCTCTTTTTTGCTCGCACTAATCAAAAGAATATCCTATCCCCCTCCCACTCTCTCTGTGTCGTTGATGCTCTTTTCGTACATGTGTAATCGATTAGATTTGGACACCGAAATGCCACGCTGGCCGCGCACGCTACACGCCAACAGCTTCACTCGTGTTATGGATGGGAGAAAGATGCGCTTGCCAACACGGTCAACTGTATCCACAATGTCCCATTATCATTTAGAAAGGCTTTTTTTTTTCTATTACTAAATTCATAACAACATCCTCCCAGATAAAAAAACAAAACAAAACACTGGTTACGTACATACTACTGTGTCATTGTGCGCAGGTGTTTGAGCGGTAGGCAAGTTGGCACACATTCGCGCTTGAGGTTCGGCTGCGAGTTTACCGAGTCCCCAGGAGGCAATAGAACGGTTGTTTTGAGATGTTTCCATCTCTCAGCATCATCCAAATCTCCCATCCCTTTTTTTTTCCTCTTAGGGCTATCGTCAACATGTTACATGTACACACACAATGTTCCGTACGATTAGGAAGGGAGCGGTATTGCAGGTTACACGAAGACGTTCTTTCGTTTTGCCCAATCGCATCGAGTACCGCTGCTCCAGCTAAATAGTTTATCCTACGTGATTTTTTGACGGATTATGGGTTTCGAAAGAAAACGCAGCAACGCATTGCTTACGTGTATAAAGTGGTTATTTTTTGTTGTTCTTTTAATGGATGGAATACTCTGGCATTTGCCTGGAAGGTTCAAAAAAAAAGAAGACGGGTTCTAAGAGCCTTCGGTCGCGGATGCTTGCTTCTCGCCAAGTCCAAACAATTTTCGGTGATGAAATCAAAAAAACTAAAGACAGATAACGAGTGCGGGATGTTTCCAAACCCGTCCACAATAAAAAAAAAACTCCATTTGGGATGACTAAACCATCGAGCCTTTGGAATGTTCCAAGCCAATCACGAATTCATAAGGATGGAGAGGGAGTTTTAGTTTAGTGGGGACTGGAGAAGAAGAGTCTCGGTAGAGAAAGTGCCACGTCGTGCATTCGATTCCATCAAAGAAAATGACAATCACGATAAAATCCAAGTTCATCGTCGTTAAGAGAGGGGACAAAAAAAAATACAAACAAAGAAGAAAAGTGAAACGAAAGACAAGAACTGAACGCTCGTTTGAAAAAAAAAAAAACGTTGCCACTTGGACGCCCTGGCCGGATATTTAATGGAGGGAAAACCAAACAACTTTTCTTTTGCAGCCGCCTCCGGGTACTGGAAAGTCCCGAGGCCAAGTGGCAACTTCCATGTCTCTATATTAATTATGAAATACGACAATAGGCAAACGAATAAAAAAACAAGACTCCAATCGGCCATTAACGATGGCGTGTTTGCGACTCCAAAAAACAAGCAAAGAAATATAGACGGTTTTTTTAAAGGCCCTTTTTACTTATGCACGATTGGAATGCCGTCGTTTTTGACGATCCGATTCGCTCACTAAATTAGACGAAAGGGTATTTAAAAAAAAACTGTCAAAACGTTGGTAAAGGCGGTCGTTCAACCGTCACCACTTATTAGTAAATCCAACTATTTACAGCGAATAAAAATAAGTCGTTTATCAAACAGAGAGAGGGGGGAACGTTGGATTGTTCCGCAGTTAGCATTGAATATTCATGGCGAATTAGCAATGGGCGAGCGTTTGACACGCGCCAGAGATCAAGTCGATATTTATCTAATAAATCCATAATTCAACAGTTGGCCCCATGTTTGCGAGGGTAGAAAATTAAAAAAGGGCTGCGTATGTGAGAGATTACCGAGGCTGGCAGCATATGGCCAGTTATTCCCACAAAACCCCACGGCCACAAAACGAAGGGGGGGAGAGAAAAGCATCGAAAATAACTTAGCCAACAGATCAACTGTCAACTGGAATCAGCACACACACATATTGTACATATTAAATGATGTTGGTGCGAGTTGGAGAACAGCCCGTTTGTGTTCTCATTTTCATCTGTTGCAGCCGCTCCGGGGACCTTCGCAAGCTGACCCCGAGCGACACAGTCCATTGGCCGTCAAATAAACGGGCAAAAATTAAATGTCAGGGAGGGACGTTCGCTTTGTGTAAAGGCGAGAAGAGGGTGAAGTTGACGCAGTATTGGAAAAATAAGAGACGCTCTCCTCTCAGTTTTCCTCTTGTTCGGCGATTCCGAACAAGAGGGCGCACACACTAAACACAGTGATGGAGGGGAACGAGCAAAAAAAAAGTTCTCTTATTCTTCTCGTTTAAAGAGGGAAAAAAACCATCTGCCGGGTTTAGTTACGCCCTCTTCGATAACCCGACGACGACCCAAACACGTGACAGATATACATAAAAGGCCGCCTACACAAAGGGGGGATGTAGAGGAAAGAAAAAAAAGCTGAGGGGGGAGGTTCATCCTCCCTTGTCCCGATCCTCCCCTCGTTTTTGTATGAATATAGGGATCCAGCCTCTTTTCGATGCACGAAGAACGCTCTCGTGTAAACATTCATCCGTATAGTACAGCTGAATAGACTTTGAAAAAAGGGAAATGTAAAAAGAAGATCCGCATCCATCCCCTCGTTGAGCTCAAAAGGATAAAAAAAATTTTTTGAGTTGTCAAGAGGAGGACGATCTGTTATATCATGTTCTCCGCTTTGCAAAGCCGTGTGCGGATTTTCTTTCCGTATCCTAGGCAACCGCTACGATCGTTCAAATCACTCGCAGGGATCATATGTAATTGAGCCATCGATATAACTATAGAAACGGAAAATTCATCACAGTGATTCGAGTTGAACTTCGTTATCGTCTCGTGGAATAATTAACGAATTCCACGTTTAGCCGGCCGTCCTTCCCCGTAAAAAAACAACGGGAGTTCAAGGAATTCGATGGGGTTAACGGTTCATCTGATACGCATCCGACGAAAGCAAAAAGGAAAGATTAGTATTCTCTGGACGACTACACATTTCGCCGTAGCTTATATCTGATTAGTTTGACGTGAGAACATCCTCGCTCGTTACCCAATTCATCGAATTTGCAAGAGTAATATTTCTCACACACACAAACACACACAGAGAGAAACATGAACGCGCAATTCCAAGACGACTTCCCGGAAGACGACTACCGTGCGATCAACAATCCAGTCGTAAACATCAGAAAGCTGAGACAGATTGACAGGCTAACCGACGAATGCAAATTAGCTTCAGCAAACATATCCATCTATCTCGAAAAAAAAATTTTTATTTGTCAGTTTCTCCTGATCGCCGATGATGCTTTGGCAACTGAAAAACAAGCTTTTATTTTTTCGGTTCTATTCTTTATTTTGGCGTGTCTATTGTTTCTTCTCGGAAGACGTCGGTTGCCCCGTTGTCGATGAAGGCGCGACGAAATGTTGTGGGTGCAGAGAAAGTTACGTGCTTCTCATAGAGATCGATGCGATTCCTACACTCTCGCTCGCCTATACGATCAGAGCTTTCTCGAAACGCGGAAACGCACGATAATCCCGGCGACCTCTGACGCACCCCTTTTGTTTCCCTATTCCCATATCGATATATGACGATGTTAAAACAAAAAAACGTGCGAGTTTGATAGGAAAAAACACGCATCGGAAGCATCGAGGAGAAAGAGAGAGAGAAATCTTTTATAGAGCAGCAGGCGAAAAGTTTAGTGGGTGATTCACGAAATCTAAAAACCGCAACAACTTGCAAGCCGTAGTGTAGAATAAGAGGAAGGCCGAATACTTATGTTTTTCATGATACGAGCTCGTTAGATTCTTTGCTTTCACCCCTGAAAACGAGAATCCAATTTTCGTGTGGTTTTTGGCTGCGTGTATAGGCCAAACGGGCGGTTGGCCACGGCCGCGCTGCTCCGAAATAAAAAAAAAGGCCCTCGAGAGTCAATAAACAATGCTAATGACAATGGCGATCGTGTAACGCAATTTCGTTCTCGTTATCGCCCAACTAGTAGTCGACCATAAGAGCCAACAGATTACGCCATCAAGTGTTTTTCCAAAAGATTATTACGATGATGAGACTAGCCAAACAGTTTGAGGTGCCCGCGGAAGATGAAGGGCGGTCCCGAGATTTTTTTTTTGTTCCAAAACTCATTATTCTCATTTTCACCGTCTTTTGTTGCAGCACAAACAACGGCAATAGCAGAAAAATCTTTTTTTTTCTTTTGTTTTCGTTTGTTCCAGTTATGAGGTCGGCCATCAACATTTCGTTTCGTGATGACTGGAAGGTGGACTCGCATCGTTGATCATCGAGTTCACTAGACTTTATCACGTGTATACAAGATGCTGGTCTGCCTCCGCTGTATACCGTGCACACCGATCTTTTGGCATCATCCAACCCCAGCTGGTTATGCCAATGCCCTGCGCGTTTCGAGAGGTCCAGAGCAAACAACACCAAAGGAATCGAATTCTACGAAAGAAGATGGGAATGTCCAGCGGTGAAATTGGCGCTTTTTTTTTTTTGAATGATGGATACGTCAAATAACTAAATAACGCCATGCCCGAAGCCAAAGAGATCTTGGCTGGAACGAAAATACGGGGTGACCTGTGCTACACGATCATACCTGGTGATGATAGGGCGGAGATTCGGTGACGGCGGCGAACCTATTGGCGCCGTACCACGCGTCAGAATGCCTCTGGTTTATCCAAATTCGATTGACGCCCGACGGGGCGGAACTGTTGCGCAGCGTAATCGGCGGCAGGTAATGCTGATGCTGTGGATTTTTGCGGGTGACGCAAAGCGGATGCTGGTGATGGAATTCGCTAGAAGGCACGCGCTTGATCCGCACCAAACGACAGCCCGTCTCACTCGGTCTGGCGACGCTCATTTCTTTTTTATTTCGTCTTTGTTTCAAGTGTAACCCAAATGACGCATTCGCAACGCGATAATTTGGTCCTTTCTTGATGGATTTAATTGTTTGCTCTCTTGTTGGCTGGCTTTCAATGATGAAAAAAATCTCTTCCCTCTACCACCCGCGCACTGAGCAATAACGTCACTAGGTCGTCTGCCTCAACAAACGGAATCCGTTAGGCTCACTATTATTAATTTTGATGAGATGCATCAGCAACACCAGATGCTGATGCCACTGTTGAGATGAAACGGAATCCTCCGGGCGATCAGGTATGTAAGGTATTCGTCGAATGAATGATCAACAGCCATAACGGCAAGTGTTTCACTTCAACAAGCAATTTCCTTGTCCGTCTTTCAAAATTCACGTTTTTTTCAAATAACAAACACGTTGAAAGAGAGAGAGAAAAAAAAACAAAATTGAGAGAGCGAGCGATTCGTGCGTACTGAACTGAGCAAGGACGGCACCGAACTGTCAGATAGCTCCACCGCAGGACTCGAACATACCCCACTAGTCTGCTAACCCTGAGTCGCTGGATAACACCCGGCGTCAAGCCAAAGGCGCAACAGAAAGAAGGCGGCCTCAACACTACGGGCCGGATTGATTTTAGTTTTTCCTCGAATTACTGTTTTACATTCAATTTTGATTTCTTTTTTAGATAAAAAATTTATTTTGTCATTTTTGTTTTCTTTCTTTTCTCATGCGACTAAATAAATCGAAAACATTTCTCCGTTTCGCTATTCGTTTTCAAAAGTATCAGCTAAATGCATTTGCTAATCACACTGGGATTTGAACTGATTTCAAAGTGATAGGAGGCACTCGTTGAACTCGGCAAGCCAGCTGCCCAGAAAAGAAAAAAAAAAGGGCTTCTGGGATGTTGAAGAAGACTGGTAGAGGCTTTTAGTGCTGGTGAACGTCCTCGCTTCTCGGCTCGTTCACCTTGCCACGTCTTCAAACGCTCTTTACACGCAAACACAAATGCACACGCTGGACAGAGACAGACGCCCATCCATGTAGTTTGTTTTCGTGTTTGCATTCGTACATGTTTTATTTCTCATTTATTATTTCCCTTTTTTTTTTCTTTTTTGTAAAGCGCTAACAGCGTGAGATTAGCATCGTCAGCATCCGCCTAATAAGCAAACGTTTCTTAAAGACGATCCGGCATTCCGGCAGGGTCGAACAACAAAAGACCCTTTGCCCGTCATTTTGACTAGGCTCCATCAGCAGTTGAAAGTAGTAAATAAAAAAAACAAAACAAAAATTTCCCGCTTTTGAAATCGACTAATGAAGTCCCGTGGTTGCGTTCATCACAAACGCACGTACCGCTCGAAGCTAACGATCCAATGACGTGACTGTCTTGTTTTGTTCCGAACTCTTTAATAGCTCATTTTAGCCGTGAAACATAGTACGTGTATACAACATACAGACACCCGAGAAGAATACAGCAACACAAAAAGGTATCGGCTCTGATGGAGCGTGAATAATCAGTCTCGTCCCAGAAACCCCGACGACGAAGGGCGGCCCGTGATTTGATCAGCTCACGTTTTAGGCTTTTTGTTTTGTTCCCATGACGATTGCGACGTTCGTCCACCCTCCCCCCGCTGCTACGCTGACTGATTTGAGCCTACGAAATTTTTGAGCGCAGAGATGTCGGACGAGATTCTACACGGCGTTATTACACGGTGTCTTACAGAATACCTAGGGAATCTACGACTATAGAAATAGAAGGAAAAACAATTCCCAGGTTCTATACGGTCGATCGTGCACGACGATAGAAGCAATAACCTAAACACCTATAAGCTGTGACAAGGCCGGCCAGTAGGTACTGGGGACTCTTGCGAGGATCTTGACCGCATGATAGAATCGAGCTCACTTAAATGGCGTGACGTTAGCTTGTATACTTGTTTCTATCCACCATCCCACATACATAAAGTGCATATGTGTGTGAAGGATACGCGTAACATAAAAATGAAAAAAAAAAAGGCCAACATTCGGACAAACGACAGATGGTAGTGCTGCTGCCTCTTCATCTACCTCTTCTTGGTTTTTCTCCTCCTACTTTATTTTTCCCCTATTCTATTTGGCCCTTATTTATTTTCTATTTTTACTATTTCTTTTTTTTTTTACTTCTTTGAAAATGTGCAATAAATCGCGGCTGCTCCGTCACGGTCAGGTGAGTGAACTTGGCACTGGCCTTCTATGTTTTTCTTCCGCTTCCAGTGTTGGCCTTTTTTTTTTACACGTTTGAACGGCCAGTCCCGTCCGCTTCTCTTAGTGTTAACACCCAAGCCTCGTTTTTTTTTTTTTTTTTTTCAAAGGGTGAATTATAAAACTAAACAAGTAGTTATTTTTGGGCAAACAAAATGATTAAACTGATTCAAAAGCAATGGTGGAACCAGGTGCGCGCATTCGAAATGTAGAAGAATTTCGGGGTAATTTGACTTGTTTCTCTTTCTTTTTTTTTTTCGCTACTCTTTACGACATAATAATGTGAGAATTCAACTGGAAAGTAATCGAAATTTTGCAGCATTCGCACGTTTTTTTTTGTCTTCAATATTTGTGTTTTCTCCAGTGTTTTTGTCACATCTTCTTAAAAGAGCAGAATTTTCTCCATTGTTATTCAGCTGATCGAAAAAAACGCCTCTCGGAAAGAGAAAGAAACAACAGCAAAATTGATCCGAAACGATTAACATAGAGACCTTTTGATTACGGCGTGGATTCATCACAGAGAAACAAACTGTTTACGAGTCACCTTTAAATATTAGAAAAAAGGGAAATTGGGTCAAAAAGTTCGACAAAATATCGCTGTTTTCTTTTCCATCCACATCCTCAAATAAAAAAAAGGCGATTAAGCGATTTACCTTTGAAATATTTTGATACCGGTGAAAGAATTCGTTTAAAAAATCAACAAAAAATCTGACGCGTTATGGAAGAATTGTAAAAAAAAAGGAAAGAAGATGTCCCCTTGTTTGCCGACGGGCTCTTGAATTATGAGCCATATTTCGCCCTGTTCACGGTATTCCAGGCATGCCAGCAAGAAGAGATGTTAATTGCAAGCTTTCAAAAAAAAGGAACTTGTGAGGATATACAGCGTGTATACTATACGTGTAAAATGTAATAGTAAACATCTTTCTTTTTTTCCCCCATGTTTTATCGCCTTGTACTACACTTCTTTCAGTTAACGTTAAGTACAATACCCGAAACCGGGTCAACCGGAGCCAGTTTTTTTGCTGGATACATTTCCGAACCCTGTCGCGCGCTCTGCCACCTAATCATCCGCCACGTAACAAGCACGGTTACACAGACAAAATCCGAATTATCCTCCTTGATTTAAGATTTTTGTTTCCTGGTGTGGCCGTAAGACCGTGCTAAGCCGAGGAATTACTTACACTACGATAACGAAATGAACAACATCGACATACGCACGTAGATGTCAATTTTCATCACATCAGGTTGTCACATCAGCTGTTAACGATTCTTCTCGGTCGGAAAATATTTACAGCTCTCAAAATCGAATAAACTTTATCAAACATGTCGAATTCGCGGTGAACGATCGATTCACTACGGTAGCGGTGGCAAATTTTTTAATCGTTCATATTACAACCAAAAATGGTTGCCGGATAAAATGAATAAAGCGGAAGCGTGTGTTCTCACCGAACAGTGAATGACGGCGCGGAAATACGACGCTGAATAATTTAGCTAACAGACTGCCGGATGCGCATTCGAAACGCATACGTCAAACAAGTTTCCCAACGGCCGGTCTTTTTTTCTCAACAGGAAAAATAAAGAAAAATTAAAAGAAGAATTTAATGTGACGAAAGAGGAACTAGCGTCTAAAAGCAGAGAAGAATTGCATCATCTCCATCTGGAGGATTCAAAATATTCTGTTACTTTCTATCAATAAAGGAAGTTGTTGTTCAACATGTACGACACGAGTAAAACCGCTTCTGGAATTTTTTTTCGCGTTCCGCCTACTTTCTCAAATGCCAAATTTACGCTTATACGCAGTACAGAGATTTCCAGGAAACAAAACGAAATCATAAGTTACAGACTGCTGTCATAAGCGGGCCGTTTCTTAGGTAATTGACGTGAAGGCTGTGAAAAATGCGGCTTCATTTAGTCGAACCAGGTCACCAACCACCACGACATGTAAAAGACTATCTTGCACTTTCAGCCAAACTGGAAGAAAATACAAAATAAAAATCGAGCTCGAGATTGACCTTAAAGACCTCGTCGGTCTCTTTTTTCTTCTTCTTCAAAACCTCAGCTCGCACTGATATGACGTCTTTCTCGGTCTCTCTTTCCCTCCCTTTTTTTCACCTAACTGACAATGAAAGCAGGCTGACACATTTCCCACCTGCCGATGATCGCTCGACTTCCCAATTCGAGCGTCACGTATAAGCATAGTGTTCAACCTTACGCCGTAACACCTCTCGGTTTTAACACTGAATTCGAGCTCTTCTCACGACTGAGCCGATTCCGAACAGATTTTTTTTACGGGCATCCGTATAATTTATCACTACACGCCATTAACTGTCTCGCCCTCAACGCTATCGATGATAATGTTGCGTAGCAGGGTTCACGTTGGGGAAACAAGACGAAAGCGGGTTTGTAGAATGAAATGAAATACGACGGGACTTACCTGGGCCAGTATGAGGAACCGTTGAAACTCTCGCTGTTGCGACTTGGCGGCGGCTAGTGAGTCGGCCAGCGTGACGTGATAGCGTGACAGCGTTTCCTCACCTTTGCGACACAGCCAAGAAAGGATCTAGAAGAATGAAACGTAAATATGTGTTTTAATGTCTTGTGATTGGAATGTTGAACGGGCGATCAAGTGGCAGTCTAACTGAAACAAGTTTCACGCGTAATAGGGATAAGCGAACGAGTGAGTCAATCGACCCCTGCGCCGTTCCCATATTGCGTTGAAGCAGGTCGACAGGTGTCGCGTGCGTTTAACGAACAAAGAAAAATTTCAACAGGTGCAGCACAGTCTTAAAAACTTGTGTGTCCCTTTACTGCATTTGTGTGTTTTGTGGATTCACATGACGTGGACGATGTCTTTTACTGCGGCCTATCAATACGGCGTTTTACACTCTTTTGAATTCGATAATAAAGAGAGTCAACAGGCAGTTTTGTCTGTGTCATGTGAATCCTCAAAACTTTTACTAAACATTTCGTGGGCCAGCATAAAAATATTCTTTTTTTCTTTTAAATGGGTTTCAAATCGCCAAAAGACAGTCGTAACCAGTATTACCTGGTTAAGATTTAAGAAACATGACAGGTAACAAACTTCGCATGTGCAGACGTCACAAACTTGTGCATCGCAATGCCATCTGCTGTCTCCTCTAAAACTTCTTATACACGACATCTAGTGGTAGATTAAACAACCCCACACATATAACGCCATCTAGCGGCAGAAAAGTTATCGAATAAAAACCGCTTTTGAATTCCAGCCTTTAAACACGCAAAATAAGCCAAAACAATTTTACAAAGGCGGTAATTATCGTTTGGACTGACACGTATAATTAATAATAACTGAAAAGCTTTCCCAAACGGTTTTTCTGCAATAATTGCCTAATTGCTATCCTTACCGGAAGGCGTATAATTAAATTATGCTCACGAAACTTCTCTTTATCGTAAGAATAAATCAAATTTATGGCTCGGAGTTACATTAGCAACGGTTCCTGGAAGAGGCGCACTTTGCGTACTTAACACGGCAGTTAATATTCATTTCGGTATTGCTCCAGCGGTTGTCCGCAGAGTGAAAACGATCTGCGTGAAAGCTGACCACCATCGCCACCGCCATTTCGGCACCCGAGAGATGGGCGGAAATTCCAAAACCGTCTGCTTATTTTCCTGCCTTGCGAGCAGAGCCCAATTCAACCGATATGAATAATGCAATATCGAGCTCACGAGTTCCAAATGCAGAAGCGGTGAACAGAGCTTTTTTCGTTCTAGGTCGCAGGAAGAGACATCAGAAAGGGGAAATAATTTTTTACCCGCAAACTAAATAGCCTACGCGTGAAAAAAAAATAAATAAAAGCGAAATGGGGTAAAACGAGAGCCGGCAAAAAAAAATGTGGAACATGTGTAAGTACATTGTACGTGAACATATGTATGCATGTGTTAAGAGATAGGGGGCAAGCAAGCCAGTAGTTGGCGTGGAGCCCTAACAGCGGGAGCCGTGGGCTAAGGGAGCGGAACAACCGGGACAAACTAACGGTAACGCGATTTTTTCAAACTGATTCACCTATATATTTATATAGTTATGATAACTGGCAAAAAATTACTGCGTGCGAACATGCAATCTTGGTGAAACGTCCTCTAGCTTTTCAGCATTCCATTCGCATTTTATTCGCTAATCAACTAACCCCTGCGAGTTTCAACAATCAAATTTACTGTACTTCTTGTTCTTTTTTAAATTTCATTATCGCGTTAACAACAGTGATACTCAAAGAACGAAAAATACACACAAAAAAAAAAATTATACCGTTGATGCAGCATTTAGACGGGTTGTGCGTGTGTGTATCAAGATCACTATCAAGGCCAACTGTTATTCCCACCTATGGACGGGCCCCGGAACGGAACAAGTCCGTTTGACCTATGAACCCGGGCCATCCAAACCCAAGTAATTATACTTTATACCGTTAGTTTTAATCACAAGAAGCAACAACAAAGCGCTATCAAGAACGTGATGCCAGCCCATGGAAAAATTCTCGAGGTTAATGGGACAACCCTCCTGTAGCTACCGTGGTAGTTCCCCAAAACATTACAGATTAACGCATTTCATTAAACACAGCTGGGCTTCCGGTCTGATCGGCTCCAACGGTACATTTCCGTGGCACGGCAAGCCGGACGAGAAAGATAAAGGAAAGAAAAAGAACAACATCAAAGAAGTAGGTACACATGTGATGGTTCTCGACTAGTGCATGTTCATCGTGATGGTCGATTGTGAATACATTCCATGACCGTGTTCCCTATCGATAAACACATGTTGAACTTTTGGCTGTGTGGACCACACGCGTCATGAAGGTAGGAATACCACAGGCATAAGGCGCAAGCCAATAAGCATATGGGAATAGGCATATGGCTAAAAGAGCATTTCGTTTGATCGATGTACGCGTCGTTCGCTCGATCGAGCGAGACAAACAAAAAAAACCAATCGAATAGTAATGCATGATGTATGGGCTCTGTCCAACCCGTTCAAACATAAAGCAGAAAAAGGCAATTATTCGATTTCTCTTCGTGCATATTCGGCGACGTTAACAAACTCAGATGCATACGAGTTTTCAGCATGTAGAGCATGTAACGTGTGCTATATGCAAAAGTGGTATTGCTATATAAAGAACAGCTTGCAAGCGTGCGTTATGTTTAATGGCCCCTTTTTGATCCAGATCGGGCTCGGTTAATTATTCGCACGTTAACTAGGAGAAAATTGACGTGTAAATCAACAATAACGAGGACTATAGAACGTCACTACACATCGCCTAAAAAGCCGTTCACAATTCACGATTCCAAATTTGTTTGGGGAAGAACAAAGAACAAAGAAAACGATAGAAAAAAAAGGAGAAAAATTCGGCGTAAAATTATGGAGCGACACAAAAAAAAGAAAAAAAAAGGAAGACGAAACCATCACGCTTGGACGAGCGTGACGAAGTACGAGAAAGTATTACAACTCTCTGTTGTCCATTTCCCATTGAGATGGACTCTGAACGAGTTCGTTAGAAATGTTATTAGGTAACCACCACCTATACGAATGGTGTACTCTTCCCCATTAAACCAAATTAGCAGTCTTTTCAATGTAATAACAACTACCAATTCAAACAGTGGCCAGCGGGAAATCGCCTTTTTTTTTTACGACAACCTAATCACATTGTATCTTATAGCCTATTCTTCGATTTTGACGTGATTGCTGATCATCTGATTTGCCACCCACAAGCGGAGAAATCTTGCCCCATTCCCCATGAAACGAAGGATCGCATACAATCGAGCTCGACTAATTTCAATTAAACCTTTGGTAATTTGAACGAAAGGGTTCAACGATGAGGATGTCACATGATCTGAACGAAAGGGGGCAGTGGCGATAACTGAGCCGTGATTTCCTGCTACTTCAATTCGTAAAAGAGCCAAACACAAGAGGAAAAAAAAAACATTAACCGCGTGAGAAACGTGAACACATCAGCATTCACGCCCATGCATTTGTGTCGATTCGGCTAAATATCTTTCTATATCCCGCGCGGCTTTCCCCTATAGACTTCGCATTACGTGTGGGTGCGTTCAAAGATGGTCTTGGATAAGGAGACCGTCACCTCATTAACCATTCTCACATAACGAAAACAAAAAAAAACTCTTTCTAAACATCGTTTTCCATTTTTTTTTTAATAGCTATTTCCCTGTTGAACCGTCTGCTTCCCAGTAGGAAGATAGAAGGTGTACCCACCACCCATTCAAATGTTGTTACTCCCAACACGAAGTTTTGGAACTGCGGAGAAAATGGTCGTTATCTTAAATATTAGCCTAAATACGCACGCGAGTCTTCAGAAACATCGTCTTCTCAAGCCTCCCAGAAATCCCAGAGACAGTATGTTTGTAGGGATGAGGAGGAAAGCATTTAAGGACACGTCTGGTATATATATAGGAAATGGTGCTACCGACACAAACGTTCTCCTCCAATGATTTTCACGACTCGGACTCGCCGACAATTTGGTTTTGATCTGTTGTTTGCTTTCTTTTGCCTGGAAATAATGGTTCCCACTTCCCACCCAGTGTAGGATATTTACCTATTTATTTAAAAAAAAAAAAAAAACACACTCCCACACGGTGTATACATCCCCCCCTCTTCAAAGGCATGACTTGTTTGGCTCAGCCTTTAAACCGTTCTCTTTCGAAGTCCATGATAATGATGGACTTCCCCTATACGATCATTACACGGGTAATGTAACAAAAAGCTCCATGACCAAGTTTCCGCGTGAATCCCATAGGTCTATACTCTCTCTTTTTCCTTCGAGTTTTGCTCATTATTCGGTCTACAAAGCCATCAAACCATATACATAACAATGTAGGACTGACCAGAAATCCACTGACATACTAATAGAATAACATCCCTAGATGCAATAGACCTATACTCACAACATGCCTAATATCGCATACAAGGTTGATGGTTCTCATAGAATTTAATTACAACAAAATAAACCATGTAGTAGGTAACGGATAATTTCTCTTGATAATTACCGGTATCCAGGAATACTTTCCCGGCAGGGACAGACGGGGCTGAATGGGTAACAAATCGGCCCTTTGACGTGTATCACGGAATGATAATCCTCTCTGTATGTCAGGTCGAGCCATGGTTTGGATATAATCAAAAGAAACGACACCAATAACGGGATCGCGACGGAAGATTCCAACCCAGAAACTCGAGACGGCCGATGGAAAAACACACGTGGGTTCCGGAAACACGATTTTCAAACGTGCATTTCCGACACGCAAGGTGGGGGAACACGGAGAAGGGAGAGAGAGAGCTAGACACACACGTTGTGACGTTGTTGCTGCTGGACGAGCGACTGGCCAGAGTAGGCTATCGACGCTATGGTCACACGAGCGCCGGCAGCGTTAAACATGGAACCCAGCATTGGGGTTCCAGGGAAACTATATACACGCACAGAGACCTACTGAACGACTCGGCTCGCCCACCACCGACCCCGCAACTCATTCACAAGCCTTTTCTTTTTTTAAAATTCAAATCCATTAACCGAGTGAATATGGAAATGATAATTACTCTGGCATCGCTATTCGTCTCAATTCAGGTGTTCTCCTTCGCCTGCCAACGTCAAGAATCAAAGTCGAAATCAATGCATCGCATCCTGTTAGTCAGCACGTGACTTTGACGTCTCCATAAATTTCAGCACGTTATCGACAAAAGACAATAACAGTCTAAGATAACTAGCTTTCGAGATAATAAATCGAAATGCTTGGACAGACAAACAAATCAAAGTCTCTGGGTTTTTTCTTGTATCGAGTGATGGAATTCGTCTTGTATGATCTTTTATTTCCTCGTCATTTCCGTGTGTGTCTACCCATCAAAAATTTTATCCTATTGTTTCTTCTTTTCTTCGACCTTCATCGCTGTTCCATGATAAGCCACGACATCCTCTTTCATACCTATTTGAATACAATGCTAAAAAGCTCTCTAAAAAAATTTTTTTTTCCCTCTTTGTTTTAAAATGTGTCTAAGTCGATGTAACGAGGTAAAAGTCGTTAGAAAACCAACGGATGGATTGTGTCTAATCCTTTAATGGTGTGGTCTCTCCAACAGGTACATAACCCACCCAAGACGTCAACGACCCAGCCAAGCCCCTCCGGAAGACCAATTTCTTCCTTCATCCTACCCTACGCCCCCGCACTAACACGCCAAGAGGGCGGAGTAAAATACACACTAATAAAATATAAAAAAAGAAAAAAAAAATAGGAAAGAAAAAAAAAAGCTAATATAACAAACCATTAAACCGACGTGACTTTAACCCCTCAAACGATTATCCAAAGGCGGTTTTGCTTATATTCTTTTCCTGTTGAATCCTTAAAAGCTCTTTTGCTCGATCGAGGGGGAGGGAAAGGTGCGTGTCGAGATGTTCCCGACGTGACTGTGAAGCAGAGTAAACTCGACAAAGGCACATAATTTCGACTTGATCGCGCACTTTCAAATAAGTCATGTACCCCATCCAGCTCCTCCCCCGCTGAGCTATAAACTATTGGGCTTCTTACTTCTCCGACTTCAGAGGTCACTCGAAATAAAGCTCGACGAACTGCGCACGGGTCATCGCCGTCTTCTTTTTTTTTTTTTCAAAACGCAACGGCGCATTGTCCTTTCTTGAATGTGTTCAAATCTTTAAATCGTTGTTAGATATAGAGCCTATACATATTCCAAGTTTGCAGTGTCACGCGTCGACACGAATTCTATGGGGTTTCGCCGCAGCCAGAGCCAACCCGCAAAGGTATCGCAGCTTCTCACGGTCACACCTTTGCGGCCAGAGGGGGGGAGCTGACAGACATTCATTCACAATATGACAACGGACTCGAGATTTATGAGCATTACGAGACAAGAGGTTGGCGCACTCAAATAAAAGTTACCTGTTACGGCAAACGAGACGAATCGATCAGTGTTTTTCTTTATTGTTTTTTTTTGTGCCTTCGACCGGCATCGATAGAAAACTTTCTTACGAGTCGGGTTCTTTTTTCTTTTAACGTTCGTTCGTAAGAAAACGATGCGTTAAAAAAAATAAGGCAAAGAGTAAAAAGAAAAAAAAAAATGAAAATTCGAATTTGCCGGGACGTTGCGCGTGTTTGTACACACCCATACAATAGTGAAGGAGGCGATGAGGATAGGAGTGGTGCTGGTGGTAATAGTGGGATGTTGTCCGTCTTAAAGCCGGCTGACAAGTCTTGTCTTTCTAGGAGGGCCGCGTTTCATTCTTAAACTTCTAGTCCGAACGGCACGATGCCGCTTGGTGGGTTTCATTCTTTTGTATGGTAATGAGTAAAAGGGCTAAGGAAGAGAGGGATGACCAGCAAGTTAAAAACTTGAACGGACTTGGGAGAAAAACGAGAGAGACGATGAAAGAGAGTGCTGACTGGTGGACAGCCCCGTGATTTGCGGCCAACCTTCCTCCCCCGCTATGGTTTTTAATCTTGAATTGTGTCTGTTAATGCTGAAGGGTGGAAACAAAAAATACAGAACGGGAATACAAAACAAGAAAGAAACCCTGCAGCCAAAGAGGAAAAAAAATGGCGCCACTCTTAAAGAAAAAAATAAATAAATCGGAATGCCCATGAAATCTTTCAGCGACCTGAGCTGGATAGATTGCGTCTTCGACGATAATGTCTACAGAAATGGATTTACATTCCTATTCATCTGACAGCTTTTTTCCCCCCTCCCTTTTGTTCGGCGAGTTGAAACAACGGAACGACAGGCCGACCGTACACATTTCAAACACAACGGCAAAAAAAAAAAAACATAACAAAACATGGTGATTAACATTTTTGAAAAAGAGAAATGCCAATGCCTGCACGGGTCGATAAATTAACACCTCACCGGGCTTGTTTTTTTCCCCTTCTCATCATGAATATTCATCTACAGGGAGCACACAGTTTGCCTTTCTTGGACACTGTGGGGAGCCCACATTTTAGACCTCCGATAAAACCGCGGACTTAAATAGATGAACTACAACAAAAACAACGTCCCCATTTTGCCCCTCTCCAAGATCTATAAGGAGCGCACCGATGAAAAAATCGAATGAAAAATTTCTGTTTCCTACCTGCCGACATGCGGAGAGGGAATGGCCATCGCCGATGCGTGCGGCGCCGTCGTCGACGTCGTCACAACCTTCTTGGCTGGCCGTCGGCAGTGGCGACGGCAGGTGCTTTTCCAACTGGGCTCTGCGCCGCTCACAGACCCGTGCCAGTCGGCCCACGCTCCGTTGGACTTCGGCATACAAAGCCGAACAGCGCTCCATGGTTTCTCTGGAAACAAAAGTCGTAAAAAGAATAGAATACAAACGTAATGTTACCCATATCAAAGTCGTAAATTCTTTCAAACCCCCCCTCTTCAAAAAGAAAAATGTCAAGAGTTTCTCCATAAAGGAAATGGAAAACCAAAACTAAATAACAAGTGATACGGAGAAGAAAAAGAAATTCAACTCAGACTCATTCTTCTTTTCTTAATGATTATTCGTAGAATTTCGACCGTTTTCATAAGTGGCCGAGTAGAGCAATATCCCTTGCTTATTTCACTAAGGGAATGCCTTCATTGTCTTGATGTCTTACGAGGTTGAGGAATGCGTCTTTCACCTTTCGTTTTGAAATTTACAAAAAAAAAAAACCTTGAAAACGCGCTCTTTTACCCATTTTAAGATGATTTCGTTATCCTCTATTGACCGATAGCGGTCAAACGATGAAGACCTATTTCGGATCGGTCAAGGATATTTATCTAGCAAGCTGGGTTCAGCGCTTGGCAAAGCCTTGAACGATTTAACAGATGGGCCGCCCCATGTCATCTGGCCCAACTGATAAATACGGATTTAGCTCCAAAAGAAAAAGGCCGATTCTATAACTGTACATGGAAATGCGGACATTGCCATCAAAATGCGCATTCCACTTGCTAATACGATAAGACACTCCGCTTGTTATTAATGCGATATGCGTCTCTTTGCCAAGGTGAAAATCCTTCGTGTCTCGCATACCAAAACTGCACGACGACAGCTTTTCACGAAATCGAGTTATTTTAGCCGCATGTAGATGGCGTAATGATATGCTTTGACCGCGGGAAAAGGCTAAAATCAAACTGGAAAGAGGCCTTCATGTACCGTTAAGCAAGACGAGAGAATTTCAGTCCAACAGCTACACACAAAAAAAACGATGTTGGCATACAATTCAGGATTTTTGTTTTTTGATTTTCAAGTTCGAACGACCTGAGCACGGTATTCGTGATGATTGATTAAAAGATGAGCGTGAAAAAAATATGGGAATGCCCTCACCTTGCGTCGACATTGTCGCCTCCCAATCTGGTTTTGGCGTTGCTGACCTCTTGGAGTATTCGAGGTCCCTCTGCGAGCAGACCAATCAGATCTGGATTGCAAGAGCTGGCGTTGTATAGTTTGTCCAATTCTTCGAGGGCCGTTTGAATCTGGAGGGGTGCGCCAGCCGGACTGGTCGTCGCCATTTGACTCCGCACGGAGCTAATGACTTGGTACAGAACTTTACTTCGCTGACGGCATGAACTGAGGAAAGGCTCCACAATCTGTTGAAGACAAAAAAAAAAAAGGGGAAACGTAAAATGATGGATCGGATTTTTCGATGTACACAGCTCAACACAGTGGGGATTGGAAAGAAAAACATATATACAAAAACTAAACAAAAATGGCGGCTAGAGTCCAGGTCATTCACGACACAGCCGCGTCCCAGACCTTGTCTATTTATGCAGAACTCGTCGAACAAGGAGAGTATAGTCGATTGTGTGTTTCTTCCCTTCATTCCCTCTTTACATTTTCCCTTTTTTCTGTGTCTCCTGCAACACTCCCCTCAACTGGAATTCCAGTCAGCCTGAATTGACACGCAGCACTGCAATCCGTCGAATATGTCCCGATACATACGGCACGAACAACCAGAATATGACTGGTTTATTTGCTTAGTTACAAAGACCATTTATGCCGACAGTTATCAAAAACGATCGGGACCCATTGGGACACAACCTTGCTCCAAACCTTTCCCAAATACCCAAATACATTAGAAGCGACAGAGAATGCCAATCTGATTCGTTTACAGTCCCTGCATTTTCAGACTGCACCGTCAATAATCACGAAAATCTGCAGTCGGAACGCCAAAACCAAGACACACATGTCACGAACATTTTAGCATAGTCTCTCTCTCTCTCTCCTTTCGTAATCGGCAAATCTTAACTCGGTCGAGTTGGTCAACGTTATTTCAGAATTTTTTTCCGATGCCTGTCTCACATCCTCTTTCTCTCTCCTCGTGTTATTTTCTTTCGTTTTGGAACCAGAGTGTGGGAGAAACGAAGAGAAATAGGTTGATGATCAAACCTTGCGGAACGCGATCCAGTCGTGCTGATTGTGAGCAATGGGACCACCGCAGCAGCCCAGCGAAAGCGCCGCGGCCAGCCTCTCGCGCAGCTGACCGATCGACGTAATGACGTCACACTAAAGAAAAAAAACCAAAGGGAAAAATTAGAAAACCAGAACATCATCAATGCATTCGTAATCGATTGGAAGGTACGGCATCGACAGACCACGACAGCGATCAATTAAAATATTTTTTTTTAAGGTAAAAAAAGAATAAATAATGGGAAAGAAAAAAAAAAGAAAATGTTTACCGTTCGGCCAGATAGTCTCAAAGGGGTTTCAGGGACGGCCCCGCCTTCGCTCCAGATGACGACATCATCGATACACTTTTGCTGGCGTTCCTATATACGTGTGTTAGCACGTCCCAACGAAAAAGAGACAATAAAGATTTAGTCAAGCGATTCATATCCTCTTGTCAAATGGAGTGCAAGTTACGTGAAAATGGCACAGGAGTTGCTCGATCAATCCGAAAGCGCTGCTGGACTGGTCCGGTCGGCCGACGACGAGTAATATGAGTCCGTTCTTTGCGGCCGATTTGCGGGGCACGGTCTGATAATAGGCAACCAGCTGGGCCAAGTGGGAGACGGGCGGTAGGTGGCTCCGTAGGAGGGACAGTTCAGCCACGACCAGAGCGCGGCCGCGGTGTCGGCAACCCGGCAGGTAAACGCCGCAATCCATCACGAGTGGGCTCAGACTCTCGACAGACAAAGACTCAGCAGCCATCCGGCCGGCCGTCGTGTGCACCGCCAACGGCGCCGCATCCGCCGCAAGACTGTTGGGCATTTTTTCTTCTAGGTTGTACACACACACACACGCGCATATAAAGAGAGAGAAAGACACACACACAAAAGAACAAGACAAACCGATCAGCTTAGCTTTGTTGACATTTCCGATGAACAAAGATATACTGCAGATATATCTACGTCCCCTTTCCCTTTTTTCCTCTTAGTTTGTCTAACTTTTCCTCTTTGCCTTTCTCATATCTGGCATCGGCGAGAAAGTTCCAGCATCCCAGAACGGACTATACAATCTTTTGACATAATTAACGATGTTGTATTCAGATTTGCGCTTTTTCGCTTCGGATAAAAGAAAAACCTCCGTAGCTAAGACCCTATTTTTTAAAAATTCATCTCTGTATCTTTATTTTCCTCGTTATTTTGCATGCGCCATGCTAATGGGCAAAGTGGACTCGGCGTTTATGCGCTCAACTTCTATAAGGTGGATCCTGGCCAGCTTATCTTTATATTTCTAGGCCGTGCGTATAGTAGCATCAGCGAGCTCACGACCACATTTTAAATGATGCCATTCGCCCGTTTTGCCCATTTCCCATTATGGCCACGTCCATATATCAACGAAAAAACATGTGCTGTTCGCCACGGTCCAAACGAACTCGAAAAACAAGATCTGTTTATATACCCGTTACGATTTTTTTTTTAATTCACTACCTCTTGTCCGTGTTCCCGGAGTCTTCAAAATCTTAAAAGTTAAAAAAGATTTCTAAATCAACTGGATACAGAATGATAAAAAGGGCTAGTCGCTGTTACGAAACGGACGATAATGGACATCTAAAAAAAAAATTAGAAATAAAATTTTTTACCTTTGCTTGTTGATTTGTTTTCTTTTGGCTGAACAATATTTTCTGGCTGGACGCCAGAGTGGGTTTGGTTGAGTCCGGAGGTGCTGCTGGACGAATCTGGCAACACTAGCGCTTTAGCGTATTCGTGAGTATCGTAGCAACAGTAGCCGTCGTCGTCGTCGTCGCTGACATCACTATCGATATGCGGCAGCGATTCGGCCCACCGATCAAGGGCGCAAGCTTGAGTCATTGCATCATTTCGGTCGTCTTCGTCGTCAAAAACAGGGATAGTATCATTAACACCACTTGTCACGACCACTCTACTGTCTTTGCAACTGTTGTTGCCGTCCGGAAGCCATGACAATCGGAGCCCAGTCCTAGTATTCTGCAAATAGGGATAGAGAAAAAAAAAAGAGCAAAATGAGCATTTTGGAACACAAAAAAAAAAAAAAAAAACTAATTTATGCTCGAGTGAGCAGTCACGTTTGGACAATCTTCAATATTTTTAAACGTTCCAAAGCAATGTAATTGTCGCTTGGGCTAGATTAAGGTTAAGAAACTAGTGCTGTCATGGACTCATCTTGGGGTCTCCCATTGAACCGCTGATTGTTCCATGCGTCAGCCGGCCAACAACAACAACATCCTGAAATGAACCGATTTTGTGTTCCCAAACTTTTGTTGTGCGCTTCTTTTCATTTTTCTTGAATCGCACAAAAAAAAAAGTTGATAACTTTCACCTATAGCGCGTTTGACACAGTGTCGTAGTGTCGGAGGTGAAAGTGCAGAACAACACCAAGATGGTATTGTAAGAGTACCTACGTTTTTGGGTTCGCTGATTTCCCCCATTGCGGCTTGTCTCTTCCGCACAATCTATGTAACCATACTGCTTTGTTAAACGACAGTCGAAAGTATGGAGGGCCGGCTGCAGAAAAAAAAATTCTTTCTTGTCCAAATGAGCAAACAGAGCCGAGTCGAGTGTCACTTGCGAGTGCTGCGTCAACACTCGTTGCAGACGGGGGTGTAGGATGACGAGGACAACCAATCTCGAGTTCCAGCAGCCAGTATTTTTTTTTCCATCTTGATTTACACAACCAAACAGCAGCCGGCCCGATTTTGGCCGTTCCGATTGTTTGAAGCCATTGTTGTTGGGTGTTCAGCTTTTTTTTTACAATACGCCACACATGGTGGGTGATGTGCACAGTTTATAATGCGCACCATTTCCAGTTGTTTGTACACCACATCTCCCCCCCCCCCTCATTCTTTTTTTTGCTTATTGTGTATTTTCGTAAACTTTTCCCTTTTCTCTTTTCACTTGTTCTTTTTTTTCTGTTCGTGATGGGCGCGAGAGGTCATGACGCGGGAATCGTCCGGGGTCGTTCGTCGACGAGTACTAACATCCGTTAGTTAAAAACCTTTTAAAAACGATCGAGTCGTGAACTTTTGCGGTCGCCTCCTCTTTAACACGCACAACTCGTTGAGACTTTGTCGTTATTTACGGGGCCGGTAACCTATTAGTAGGTCTTTCTTTCTTTTTCTTCAATCCGTGCGGTCAGAGAATAGCAGCGAAATTTGATGATACACGCATTAGTACATTAGCCCTTCAAGATCAAAAGGGAAACCAAAAAATAATGTACTTGCGATATTCAAAAGTTCTTTTTTGAAAGCAATTTCGCCTGGCTAGAAGACCCTCATCTTTTCTTTCGCAATGCAGTCCCAATCGCATTGGCTAATTATTCCCTGACAGCTACCGTTAACTCAAGAACATGATGGATATATTTCTTCGTTGAATCGAAGATCACTCGTCATGCTTTTTTTTTCTTCTTTAAAGAAATTTTTCTTTTTAGTTCATTTGCTTTTTACCGCCGCCGGGATCTGCATCGAACGGGACTTCCGTTATTAGCTTTTGAAGACGTTAGTCTCATTACGTTCAACGTCGGAAGGCTTTCGACAGGTATGCGTGTACGGGGAGGATGTTTCATCATCATACAGGTACGGACGTTTGTACGGGGTCGTACTCTCGACGCTATTGGCCAGGCCCGGTCGACGTTGGCTTTCTAAGCCGCCCTGTTATTCCGACTGAGGTTTTCTTTCCCCCGTTTTCTCATCCTCTACTCCCGTCCGCGTGGGTCATCAACACTAGTTTACTACATCAACCAAGATACGGTACTGGTATATACATAAATTACTAAATAAAAACGAAGGGGAAAATGCTGGGCCGCTTTTAAAAGCCAAAGGTTGGGGGAACTTTAATCACGACAGACGAGAGGGGAAATGTGATTACATTTTTGTTGATGTCGCGGGAAAGAACGGTTACTCTATTATTAGGACGTTTCGTTTTCGATGGTCTGTGAGAATATCGCAAGTTCACATTGTGACAAACAGGATAACCCCATTTTTCAAATCATCAACCAATTATACGCGCCAGTCCTGGTCGAGTTAGAACATTGGAGGTCAGCCAACATATTCCCGAACGAGAAAAAAAAACGAAAGTGTCAACGTAAATAAACTCTCCTTAAATTTATCTCTCCGCAAAAATGGGGACACGTTTACTTTTCCATTCATCAAACAAGAAAAACCTTCCATATTGGAAAGTTGAATTCTTCAACCGATTGTTCCATCTCCATCAATGGCATTTAAATTGAGATTTGTTTGTTGTACGGACAGCGGATCGCCAAGTGCTTCAAAGTTTTGAATAAAAACAGCAATAATAGCGGCCCAATAAACGCGAAGCATTTTGAATCTTTCCCGAAAACCGTCAATGGATTAGAGAAACGGAGAAAGTGGGTGAAAAAGCTTATCCATTTAAAGAGTACAGAACTGCAGGTGGCCTTCGCCATTCACGCTGAGTGTTCGCAACGAGCCAACAGCTCCGAATAGCGGCCTCTGCTATAGGCATTCCAGCAGCGTCCCGTTTTCTAATTTACATCGACTAGCGCGTTCTTCGATCTAATTCCTCTTTTTCTTCCAATGTTTCTCTCTTTCCTTAATGGAAACCCGCAATTGGAAAGGAGGAAGGAAACAAACAACACGAAAAAGATCTAATGGCCACTGCCAACTGTCTTCCAACATTCTTGCCACCTTTTAATTCATCCGAATTAGAAAAGAAACGAGAAGAGCTATTGCCTTTTTGTTTGTTTAGGCGCTAGAACATTATCACTTTGCTGCGAGCGTTTTTTTTGGCATACCATCGAGTTGGTCGACCCATCTAGCAAGTCAAAAGCCAACCTATAGCCTCGATCAAATCATTGTTCGGTTTGAACTTGAAATCACAATAGGAGAATCACACGACCTTCTGACTTCCGTTTTCACTGGGCAACCCTCGCCCTCCCATTTCCTCCCCCCCGTCATACATTTCTAAAAAGAAACCATTTAGAGAATAATAGAAATAAGAAAAGCCAATTGCCTTTCGCTATAGAAGGAGGACAGATCTTTTACGCCGATCTCTTAACGGCATTCGAATAAAAATATTGTGTCATATCCAGTCCGGTTTTCCTATCTGACAGTTTGACCCGAACTGAAAATGACGAAGGGACCACTAGAAAGTGAAACCTATTAATCAATCAGATAAGCCATCATTTTATGAGGGTATGGCCAAACCCAAGTCCTGTCCACCCTCCCCTTTTTCACTGTCGTGACACACATATTGTAATTCTACTCCAGTTCCATTTCAAAAAAAAATCTCCCCCTCCTTCCAGAAATTCCTTCTCAAAATAAAAAAGAAAAATGTGACGGAATGAATGAGTCCCTTTGCCTCTTCGGTTGGCACTGTCCTTGTGACCGCACGGGATCACGCCAGCAGCAAACACGGCTCCATCACAGCATCGATCGGCGTCCCGAAAAAATTCCCTGTTCATCGTCTGGTTCTAAATATATTCCCCCCATCGGGCTTCTTCTGCCCTGTAATGCATCTTTAACAAATATTTTTCCCCAATGTCGGCTGGGCTCTGCAACGGCGTGCTTATGTTTTTAACGAAGTCGATTACGAGGCTTTGGAGGGGGGTTCTTTTGGCTAGTCGTTGCGCCACGTTGAGAACTTGGAATATTTTATGCGTGGAACAGGTGCTGTTTTTTTGAAACGAAAACATGGCGCAATCTCTTCGCATTGCTTCAAGAAAACAACAACAACATCGACTATATGTTTTGTTTCCCCAGATCCATCAAGAAGCGGTACAAGAAATTCGGAGAGAAAAAAAAGGGGGAGAGGGGGGCTTGCGTGATTACACAACAAGCTATTTATCCATCGCAGTAGGAGGCCTTCTGCATAGCAGAAGTCTAAAGAGTGTCTAAATGAAGACGTAATGCAAATACCAACTCGTACACACGAACAATCGATTTCGGGAGAAGTTTGAAAAACAGCGTTTTACATGTCCAACAGGGTCCATAGCGTGTGCCCGGCTAGAACGAAATTCTATCTTGAAAATGGAAGAACTCAAGTCCCATGCAATGGAATTCCAACGCCGTGACAAACGATCCAGAATATTTTTTTTTTCAAAAATCATTTCGTCGGCTTGATGTTAAATGATATTCCCCATCTGTTTGAAATCAAAGGGGAGGTAACACACACCCTCGCGGGAAAAAAAAAAGTGAAAGCTGCTGTAGTTCCATCAGCAGGTGTGAAGCCTTTCCACCCTTTGCAAGGAAAAAAGACAAAACAAAAAAAAAACAGGCACGCCTGATCCATCACCGTCAAACTGGACTGTCAACGTTGATAATGACAATAGCATCTACCATTCAGTTAACTCCCCTACTATAATATATAGAGGGAAAGAAAAGAAAAAATAAAACATGACCAGATTTCAACGTGCCTGTCCGGCAAAGGTACGAAAGTCGTGACTAGAATTCTTCAATCAGATGTTATTCAAGAAGGACGTTGGGGGAAGGAATCGTAGAGTGGGGGTGGGTCTTATCTTTTCAAACACAAAAACAACCTGCAATGTAATTACACGAAAGGGACGGGCAAAGGCGACTCAATGGGGCTGGTCTTCGTCAGACGTCGGGAGACGAAGAGAAGTTGACGTTTTTTCAGTCTCTTCTTCGTTTTTGAATATTACTTTTAATGACACCGGGCCCAGGTATCACATATCTTTATACACCCCCGTCCCTATGCCTTAACCTTCTAAGGAAGTTGTAAAAACAAGAGGGGAGGAAAGGGAGAAATAATTCTTTTTTTTTTTTCTAAGTTGCAGCAAGAAAACAAAATAAGAGAGAAAGAAAAAGATCGTGGGAGCCGTTTCAGGTTTGTCTATTCTTTTTCTTTCATTCTTTTCTTCCTTTCGTTCTTTTTTTCTTATTACAAGTCTTTCTATTTCGGTTTAGAAAAAGGGCAGCGAAGGTGGCGCAGAAGGAAACGCGACTCCTGCGGGTATATACCGGTGTAGGTGAATATACACACACACCAGTACTACATGCAGCCGCTATACAGACGTGAGAAAACTTCATTTTCATAATTCAAAAAAAAAGCATAGTCGTGCTTACATTCTTTTTTACAAAGGAGAGGCCTCTCTTTTTCCTGCACTTCATTTCCGTGAAAAACCGCACCGGTCGGTATGCGGATTGCCTGATTTCTTGTGTGCCTCGTCGACATACCAAATATTTATTGATTACCCTCTACTTCATTAAATATATAAAACAAAAATCTGAATATGCAATCCAATGAGCCGTTTGTTTTTTTACGACATCACGATCAAGTAAGACGGCCCGGAGTGCAAGACAGGTTTCGATTTTTGCTCATAATCCCCCCCCAAAAAATTGTGGTTTCTTTTTTATTCAGCATTAAATTCGATATTAATCCTCTAGTACCTGATAGTGGACGTTAAAAAAAAGTTCTTGTTTGTTCTATCGACTTTTTTTTTCACGACCGGGCGTGGAAGACAAGCAGCATTCACGGCCGTTCGTTCAGTTCCTACCACTGAGGCAGTTTCTTTACCTCACTCTTTTGACTTCATAATTGGTTTCCTTTTTTTTCTTTTCTCTTCGCTATGACCCGGAGCACTTCCATCGCCGCAGGATGCGTTAGTCATTGAGCAACTTCTCCCCCCTTCCCCCCTCCCCCCTTGATGCAGCCAGGTATTTTTTTTTGTAAATTGGACACGTCTCCAGGTGTAGACGTATGGGATTCTGCGTTATTTTTATTTGATTACAGCTGGTTTCTTTTTATTACAGATATACTAGAAGCTATATAAACTATTCTCGCATATTTTTCATATTTACACGCAGGTTCCAGCGTTTCTCGGCTGCGGTCCGGCCGCATCACGATTCCACACGCGTGAAAACAGAGACGTTGGGATCGACGACGGTCGTGGATCGGCTTTTAGAACAACGAAAAACAGCAACACACAGAAAAAGAAGAAAAAGAGCACAAACGCTTTCTACTGAATAACCAATAAGACTGGAGAACTGTGGCCGGACAAAACGACGTTGCCAACTCCCGATGGGGTAGCCCATTTATGGATTACTTGGATACGACAAAACGGGACCGGTAAGTCATAAAAAAAAAGTAACAAAACAAAAAGCAAAAAAAAAAAAATCTGAAAGAAGATGGACGCTGTAAACGGACGTCTGTTACACGGCTGGGCAAAATAACTGATGGAACGTCAAAGAGGCAGCAAAAAAAAATATCGAAGAGTCTAACGCCTTTTTTTATTTTAGCGACCCGCTAAATTCCAAAGTGTGACACGTCCAATATATCATTCTTGTTTGAATGCTGATATTTCTGGGAATGAGGTGCCGTGGCCGACTTGTTTGCTCGTCTCGCTGTTGCATATTCAAGTCGAGAGAGTTTGTCTTAGGAAATCAAATGACCAACATGGGGGGGGGGATGACTTTTTCAGTCAACCGGCTTCGTGCAAAATCAACAAACTCTGGCCGCCCTTGAAATACCCAACTTTCTGCTCTCGTCCAACTCTCTTTTTCTATGCACTGTCTTTTCTTTTTATAAGCGGCAGTTAGAACTGACTTCAAACGACATGGTCCGGAGCTGTGAAATTTCGTAAGTCAATATACACGGCCCAGCGAAGCGCGAGAAGCGGAAAGAGTCATTCCTTGCAAAGGCAAAGTCAACACGCGCACATTCTAGCCCTTTTTTCTCAACACAGTCGCCACTTGTGATGTCTCCGTTTGTGTGTCCAGCAGCAGCAAACAGCAGCACACACAAAAATAACAACCATTTACAATGACCAATTCAACCTTGATGTGTCATTTTTCTTTAAACAGTTACAGCCATCGCAAGCAAATTACGCGTTTTTGTTTCAATAGACTCTGACGTCATTCTTTCCCGCGTCCACCGTTTTTCCCCAATAGGGGGGATATAAAAAACAAAACAAAAAAAGAATGAAGGGTAAAGTTTCGCCGACCATGTCGGCAGCTAATTGGTCAACTACGAGGAAGAACGGTGTGTGTACATATGTTGGGGGGGGGGGAGTGGGGGCAGGTGTGGCGTGAGTTTAAGCCCTGCGCTTAGATCTCTTTTCGGCTCTGTGTACGAACATTGCCGAAACAAACAAAATACGCGGATGACTGGCGTTATAGATCTCAGCTGATATAACTATAAAGACTCGGTATATAGCGCATCAATAAACATGGGGGCTCTAGTTATTCCCTTTCGGTGTTGCGTGTGTGTGTGTCTTGTTTGTTGTCATCTGCGTACAACTGGGGAAGAAATGGAGGGAGGAAAAAATAAATAAAATCACAATGCGGTGTGAGACTGATGTGCCCACATCCCGTCCAAAGGGGGCACCCACTTTGTCATTCTGTCCCCCCTCTGTTGTTCCTTTTTTTTTTTGTTTGTTCCCTTCTCTCATCTTCTAGAGAGCCTCTTTCCGATTCAAAATTCCCCACCCGACTTGTTCGTATATAACTGATCTGACCGATTGTTGACTTGACTTGTTATTCCACTGTCACGTCGCTCGACACAACCTGGTCTTAACACGACCAACGTGAACGTTCATCAAAGCTTCTTTCTACCTATTGGCCTTCTTGTTACACGCCAGTTGCTTCGGACAGACGCACAAATGATGTTTTAGGCTGACTCTTTTTTTTCGCGCGCGCTCTAGTTTCCGCTTGTGAATGTGCCAGCAAGCTAACTATGCATGTCTGATGCATTTTTAATGACTCAAAACATCAAATTGCCGTGAATAATCGACGACTGCCAAAATAGTGACGACTACACTCGCGGCTTGGCCAAGATGCCGCCCTACTCGAGCGGACAGCGTCCAGTCAGCAGAACAATGAGTACACACGTCTTAACCACAATCTCACTCACACATGCCAATTGAAAACAATCGATGCAACAGAAAACAAGAAGAATAGGGTCACCAATGGGTTATGAAATCGGCCATCTGCAGATCTACGGATCTGTATGAAACGTACAGGAAGATGTGTGTTACTTACAGATGCTTTGACTGGCCCCAGCAGGTAACGAATATTCCACTATTGCGGAGTTTGGTCGCTGTTGAAAAGTCAACTAGGACATAAAAGTTCACAGAGGAAGATAACGTTCTTTCGTTGGTCAATAAAAATAAACACTGAGAATCTCTTATCTCACGCGGAAGTTAAGAACAAGAGACGAACACCACGTGTGACTGCCTGCCTAGACTTGCCGCTTAGGACTGAAGACAAGATGGCCAAGACTCCCCATTCAAAGGGCCATGTACCGTTGAAAGGAGCCATGATGTATACCTTCTATCAAGCCAAAATTAAAATTACGAAGTACCGCACCGATCTATGCTTGCTCACTTGTAAGAAAGCCTGGCTTTTTCGATAGATAGGGCTAAAAGTAAAAGAACCCCAGGTAGTTCCAGGGTTATTTTTTGTATTCCATAAAAACTTACCTAACCTTCATTATCAATCGGTAATTTAGATGGAAATCGAAACGATTCCAACCAGCTTGATTTCGATTTGGAGGGCGCATCGAACCCATCACGAAAAAGGTTTCGATACATCACTTCTTGTATGCGTGTCGAAGAACAGAAAAAAAAACGTGAGAGAACGTAGGTAAGTAAAGGTAAAAATAAAAGGCGACGGTAATAGAAGGGGGGAAGAAGAAGAAGAAATTCGAGAGCATGTTGCGGAGACACACCATCACTGGAAGCTATTCACATACCAAGCAGGCCAGTGTTATGTACGCCTAGAAAGAAAGCAGAAACGTGGAACACGGCCATGTGTTTTCATATGACGGACCGATAGTGCAGATTCAAATAGCCACCGTATACAGTATATGCGCATTTAAAAGCTGACATGTAAAGCTATATAGAAATGAGAAAGGGAAAAGACGACAAGGAAATGTATTGTTGGACATTCCAGACAGTATAACGTACCTTCCATTTTACTCTTATAGTCAACATTATTGTTTCTCAGTTGGCGGTGTCAAGCATTTTCTTGTTTGGCCATTGCAAAAGAAGAAAAACGAGGGGTTCATCGAGAACAATAGAATAAGTGGATTTAACGTACATGCGACTTTCGCGACTTGGAAAACTTCGTTCAGAGTTGGACAGCAATAAAACGTTAAGAAGAAAATCCTCGATCGGTGTCAGTGGACCGTAAAGAAAAAGAGATTCATTTTCTCTTTAGCTCAGCGGACCCTGCAGACTGCCTCCCAAAAAAAAAAACCTTTGACAGGTCCAGTCCTCCAAGCCAAAGGTGTTTTTTTTTTCCTTTCGTTTATTATGATTGTTTTTTTTTGCAACTTAAAGGAGTCTGTTATAGACAGTGTATGTCTATACATTTATAGAGAGGAGAAAATCTATGATGTTTAAAAAATTTGGCGAAAGCTGATGATCATTAGCCCGTCACCCATAGGTGAAAAGAAAGAAAGAAGTGTAATTAGCACGAATCGAGTGGTGTTCCCACTTCATTTCTTTGTCGGCTGGGAAACGTTTTTATCGAGCCATCCAATCAAATGTGTGTTAGACTTGTCACGGTTGCTTTTTTTAATCGTCAGCAGCCCGAATGCGTTCGCTCAAAAGAAGAGTCCCGAAGTACAGACACTCTCTCCTATTGTGTTCAGCATGACTGGGACCCTTTCTTGTTTTTGTTTCTCTACACGTACACACAGTTACGAGCACCATTTTCTTTTAAACCAGGAATACATCACGAGGCAGCAGAGACACCAGCATCACGCATCGGCCCTCACATTCTTTCCCCCCATTTTTTAAATAGACTTTCTTCCTGTATAGTATTCTATTGTCAGGACTTGTCCTTTAGTTAACGGGTAACCCCGCACCCCTATTCGTTCGATGTCTGGCAGCCCAGTTTTGTATATACACATCGCTGTATCATCAACCAGCACTCAGACGACGACGATGCATGCCAAAAAATCCATTTCTATTGTTACTATTGTGCTCTCTGCTACAATTAATCGGCAAATTTTTTCCCCCCTAACGTACCTTAATATTACAAATGTCAGGCTAACGTTTTCTCCCGATTTTTCATCATAGGAAACGAAGCGTGAGAGAGTGCGCATTTTCATCATTTCGGTGGGTCATTAGTTACGCGGGCACACACGTGCACTGTAACACAGATAAAAATCAAAGAAAAGTGTTAAAAGATAAGCGGGATGGCAGCGGGAGTAACAGACGAGTCAACGAGCGGTGAAAGGATTTAATTCCCATCGGTCAACTTATGACCTCAATATCTTTCACCGAAGTACGTCTTTTACATAGAGTTAGCGATCTCTTTTCTCATCGTCTGTGCTCTGCAGCGATTTTTGGAAAGGTGATCGTTGTTTTTTTTTCTTTCTTTTTGTGTACGTATGTTAGAAATCACGGTACAGGACGGCCCCTGGCCTCCTGGTTAGAGAAAGAAGAGAAGATTTTTTTTTTGATAGAAGAGCAGAGCAAATTGCCTGACGGGGAAAAGTGAAATTACTCTCTATGTACTGTTGCTTTCACTTAATGCCGTTCTCTTGTTAAGAAACGTACGCTGCATAAGTACTACACGTAGTTCATCATTGCCCCGAGATGTAAAAAAAACCGCAATTTCTCATTACACGATAGATTTCATTTTATTATAGCTCTGTGATGAGCCTATCACAGTGAGGATTGTAATCATCTTTGAATTATCTCACATAATAAAGAGGGGAAAAAACAAGGCTCGTACTACCATTGTTTTTAAAAAAATGACCACGATTTTGCCACTCAGCTATTCATTGCGTGAACCGAAACAATTTCAATTGTTTTGCTTTTTTTTTTTTTGCTCTGGCACGTTTTTCTTTTTTGCAAATATAGACTTCTCACGTCTTGTATGCCAAAGACTGATCGCCCAAAAAACTCAATGCCAAGCTGTCCTTTTTTTCCGGAAGAAGGAAAGCTGAAAAAAAAAAATAAAGAATAATTGGAATTCTTCCTGCTAAATTCCGCTAAAGTAAAGAACTGAATTATTGACGAGATAGAAAGGATCATTGTGCTCAGCAAAAAGCAATAAATCAAGCGTTTGATTGTCCGAGGCTTTCGAATCGCGCAGAAGACGGGCGGAGAAAAGAGAGAAGTGATAACTCAGTATTATGCGAAAGGAGAAAATAGCTGTGTAACAAGGGGAAAGAAAGGTGTCGATGCACTGTATAATAGGATATACACACACACACAAATGCACCGAGTATACCTGAAGCGATCTATGGCGCCAAGACCGGTCAAAGGCCGGCCGGGTGGGCTCTCTAGCTTTGACTTACTTCATGGTCCATTCGCGGCCTATTGGCTATATAATCCAGTCTGTTATACTGAAAGCTTTTTCGCTTTTTTTTCACTATCAACCGACATTTCTTTTCTTTTGCAGTTCCTTGGTTTTGCCACACTTTTGTCCACGATGGTCTACCTTATACCGGCATCGTTGCTGGTTTTCTTCTGGATACAGTTCACTGCAGTTGCGCCCTATTAACTTAATGTTCCGTAGCTAAGAAAATGAATTATACGCTTATAATCGGAATAGGAAAAATGAGGCATACATTTCACGGGGGGATAAAGAAGAACCGCCCAAGCAAACTGCGGCATTTTCCAAAGGAAGCGAAAATAAAGGTCTTTCACGTATAGTTTTTAGCCAAACAACACGCACTTCGGCTTTACCTTTGCACGTATTCTACTTTAAGAAAATGTTTTTAACATCTTCAAATGTGTGACACATTATCTACAAACAATGGAACGAGAAAAAGTATTTAAAGTGCATCAAGCAAACGTTGAATCTTTCATTACGCTAGATAGCTTTACCGCGAAGCGGAATCATGTCAGGAAAGAAAGTGATTTCTAACTGGTATTTTTCCTTTCGAGATACATATCCCGAGGTTTCTGTTGGATCGACGGGAGAGCTTTCGCCAAAAAGCGTCCGTATAATCCTGCGACTAAAGTATTACGCCAAAAGATTGTCGAGATTAAAATGCAATTGATCGTCTTATCTGCAGCGAATCGATAGAAAAAAGACTGCGGGATCAATGGCGAAGAGACGCATCAGCCATGCTGTTGTTGGGTATTACCTGGCGGTCGATGGTATCGTCCGATGTGAGATTCTGGATGGATTTCGCTGCCCTGACCCGTTGCGGAATTGGCTTGGAGGGGGGAAAGTGCGTTTCATAGTGCGAGCGATATTTCCTTTCGACTTCCACATTTCCTGAAGTAAAAACGTAACAAGAAACAGGTCGCTTCATCCTTTTAGCGTTCCACCTCCGTTTAGTTGGGCTATCGTCCTGCGTTAAACATCTGTCAGGAAGATCGTTGGCCGGCGTGATATCCGCAACACAGCCGTCTGCTTGACCGAACTTAACTTTGCACGAATCTTTGACACTATGGCGCTGATGATCGAATCGCATTCTGTCAAACCAGTTCCACAACTTTGCAGACTGTCCTAGCTTGAACGTTTCCGCAGTCATTATTCGGTCCGTACGGTAAACGCGGAATGCGCGGAGGGAACAATAACGGGCCGAATGTTTATGTTGATGATATGCGTGTAGCGCTGTGCTATCAGAACTGGCGTGCAAGGCTCGTAGAAGTCGAAACTGATGCGATATCGAATCCGATGTAACACTGAAGCGAATCGAAGAATGTGCGTCGCGCAATCCAACGATTCCAGTATTTAATGTAACTGTTCATTGTCCAAGAACTTGATAAGACTGACGAGATTACACTTGACCGAAACAGCTAACTTTCAGCAGGCTTACGTGGAACGCCCAGAGAGAGAGAGAGAGTTGGATAAGACATTTTAGTATCCACAGCACGTCGCCGATGAAATTGAATATTCAATTATCGTTCCCAATAAGGTCGAGCAAGGCCAGCGATTCTGTCTCTATGGGTATTAGCTAAGATAAAACAAAGGGCGGTAGAAAGTTGAAAACAGGTCTTGGTCTCAATTGGAAACACTATATAGGCACCCGCACAGCGTGTGGCACCACCTGGACAGACGAAACGAAAACAAACGGCTTCACTTTGGTCGTCGAAAGCACCGCCAAAAAAAACATTTCCTTATGCTTACGTGCTTCTTCACTTCACTTCAAACAGAGTATGCGATACGGAGGGATCTCGAGTCTAATAACAGTTGACACGGCTCAGTAACGGACGAGTTGATTGAGCCGCAGCGCGGCACTGCTTTACTGGACGACGTCCGTTGGAAAACTGCTGGTTAATCTGAGCGAAACGACATGAGGCACAGATTCGATACGAGACATGCGCCTTAAGAATCAGACCAAGGCGATCTGAAGACTGCAGAGCTCGACCGTTGTGATCAGGTACGTGTCACGCAGCTCCCCATGAATAGTCAACGTCTGTTCCCGTTAAACTTTTGTAACTTGACTCTTTTTCTACTCCTCCTTGTACGCACTCCACCTTTTTTTCCGACAGGTGTTTTACCTCTCTTCACCCTTTGCGCTATCATATTTCAAATCTGTACCTTGCAGCCTCTTTTCTTCCCCCTCTAAAAACCCTTACACCAGAACGTGATTAAGCATACGAAATGACCGGATACAGTAGGCAGCTGTTCATGGAACCTTTTACTTTTGCATGGTTGAATCGTTAGTTGATCGTTTTAAAAGTTCACCGGAAACATAAAACTATCGGAAGGACGACGAGAGGGGCTAATTTCTAATCTCAAGTACAATATTTTAATTCCAAGTTCACCCTTTTAACAAACTAAATAGACTTCGCCTATCTACTACACGATGTGATTGTAAATATTTACAATATTTTAGTTGATTAGACTAGTTTCGTTGTTACTAATTAAACTGCTGTTGCAGCAGTTGGTTACCTCCCAGAGATGCAGATGAAGCCTTAGGACTTCTGTCTTTGCGATCTACTAAGGTGGCTTGATTCCTCGGTGACGTAGGCTGGACGCCGGTGGATTTAAATAAATCTCCCATGTGGTAAAAGGTGAACAGCGAGCCTTTGATAATACTAAGCTGGAGAGCGTATTGCAGAAGCAAGGCTCCAAAGCCTTTATACAAACCCCAGCCGCCTTCTTCGCGAGTGATTGTATTCCAGCAGTCGAAGAAGCCATCGTAACGCGTTAGAATTGGTATGACAGACGCACCAGTGTCCAGATTATCAATTATCGTGCGCGTTCCTTGAATGTGCAGCCTATGCAAACAATTAAAAGACGTTGCGACACTAGATACATTGAAACATAAAAAATGAAATTACCTATGGAGGACTGTCTCAAAGGGAAAGAGAAGAACATCAGCTACCAAAGAACCAGCAAATTTGGAAGACATATCAAGGTCGTTTGCCTCCACAAAACTCACTTCTTTAGAAAGAGCACCCTGCAGTAAATTGACACCATCACTTAAATATCGTAAACTCATGGGTGGGTTGCTATCATTTTTATCAAATGGCTATTAAACGGACCTGTTTACGTTGACTTCGTTTTTTAGCTGACGTCATTCCCCAACGCGTCAATCCAGCAGAAAGAACAGAAATGATATAATGAACCGTTCCACACAAAACGGCAGGGCACAGAATGATCCAAATAGGCAATAGTCGACCTGAACCGCCAATGGCAGTTAATCAACTTGATTATCACTACATTTATATCCATATAAAATTTTTTTTACCAGTTTGAGGCGCAGACCAACTAAGAAATCGATAGATTCCTTCTTGAAAAACGTCGAAGATACCCGGTTTTTCACTGGCAATATCAGACTGTACAGTTTCAACGACGCTAGCTGCATAAAACGGAATCACCACTGCTAGACTAACACTGTTGGGCACATAACAATTCGAATAGTTGTATACATCTGTACGTTTTCATGGTACGAAACACGCATTTTGATACGCTACCTTTTAAGAAGAATATGATGTCCAATTGCTTTAAGTGAGCTGTGACGATCTATTTCTCTAGAATAGTAATGAAAGTTAGCTTTATAGTTCTGTGTAAGATGCCCAGGAACTTCAAAACCAATGACAGATAATTACTTTGGCCATGGTGTTATTTTGCTGAGGACATCTTCAACAGCTAAAGTGAGCCCTTTTACAATTAATGCACTGCCAATTCCTTTCCATAAGACAGTCATGCTCTGCCGTTGATGCAGTCTAATGACAACTGGAACCAGGCTGAAGGGTAGTGTATGGTATTTTCTAGAAAACACATTAACCTAATACTATGTTTAAGACAGGTAATACACAATAGATATTAAACTGTTTCACCTGGCACTGTCTACGCAGCACTAAAAACGGATGGCACAGCAAATTTTCAGCAGCAATCCTCATAATGCCAAAACTGGGGTTTGGAATCCTATGGGAGTCTATCATGTCTTGTGGAACTGAGTAAACAGTAACAATTATTTATTTCTTAAAAAGCAAAGATTTCAAAATACCATTTCGGGATTTTGGTGGAGCAATTAATTTGCTTTCCCAGTGTTGTATCCTTCCATCTATTTCAGCAGAAGCAGTAGAATCAGCCTTCTTTATCCAAAAGGGAGAGTTTTCTAAACTGTAATAGAATGAATAATCTTCAGTCCCAGCCATACCAATCCGTCTTTCTGCCTAATTTGAGTTGAACTGAAAAAGAAACTAGGTTGAACAGATGCAAATGTGGGTAGATATGACTAGCAATAGAGTTTCTTTTCCAGACTTGATTGTCGACCGCTTCTTTTCAAATGACAATGTTAACTCTAGTATATAGGCACCCAACTGAACATTAGAGGCTGGTTTTGGAGTCAATATAGAACTCCTCATGCGCATCACATTGGAGAAGCTAGTTAGTAATGATAATGAATAATGATCTACTATTACTCTAAAGCAGACGAAAACAAATAGACAAATCGGCCAGGTAATCACGATTAAAGTGCCATCTAATGCCTTTTCTAGAAGCTCTCGTGTGATCTTTGTCCTTTCCCGTGCCCTTTCGCGAATATAACTGAAAGGAAAAGCAAAAACAGGAGTAGCAGACGAACTTGCATCGTTTTACAGTCGCCAAGTGGAATCTAATCTACACAACGAAACAAAGTTACTGTTTTAGAACGCAAATCTCTGTTGAGATCTTGGGGTCAAGACAAACATTCGTAAAACTCCGAAACTATAGTTGTCCACCATACTGATAGAATAACACAACAAACTTAAGCGGGTTTGACGATTTTCAGTGGAATCTTTGTGGACTTTAGATCGGGATACAGTTTTGGTTTATCACGTTAAAATCTAGAATTGGGTAGAAAATATTTTGAATAACTTTATGACCCACATTTTGAACATTGATCTAACTAGTATAAAATGTCTCTTAAACCTAAACGTGTTGACTTTGTCACTACCTGGGCTGATTTAAAGGAGACAGTAAAAGGTGTTGTTACATTGGGAAATGTTCCACATACTGTGTGGCACAATCGTTTCAGTGATGTATATTCACTTTGTGTTGCATACCCAGAACCCTTAGCAGAGAAATTATATCAAGAAACTAAAAAATTTTTGGAGGAGCATGTTAAATCTCTTCTAATCCAAGTGAATGGCAGCAGTGAAGAACAACTTCTCACAGTATATTATTCACTTTGGCAGCAATATAGTCAGGGAATGGACTATTTGCACAGACTCTATTCGTAAGTTCCTGCAACTTTATCATAAAATAAAAATGTTTGCCCCTTAATCAGTATCTGTTTTGACAGGTATCTTAACACCCAACACATTAAGAAGCAAAAAGCCACAGATGCTGAGCTTCTGTATGGAACATTGTCTTATGAATCACCTGAACAAATGAAAGAAATAGGTGAACTGGGTAATAACATATTTCAATGTTTTCCATTTTGAACCTTTGAATATAGTGATTGCATTTTCAGGCTTGGACCTGTGGAAAAAGCACATGATAGAGCCATTGAAAGGTGACCTGCTGAGATTGCTATTGGGAGCAATACATTGTGACCGTACAGGCCAATCGCTGTACAATGAAAAATCATCGACAATTCAAGGCGTCATTCAGTCATTGGTTTCCGTTGAGGAATACAAAAAGAAGAATACGCTCGAGTTGTATGAGACAGTTTTTGAAAGTCCGTTTTTAGAAGCAACCGGGGAATATTACAGGTAATGAAAATTTTTAAGTTCTCAATTGCTCATCGCGGTGATAATGTCGAATATAGGCAAGAGGCTAGTCGCCTACTGCAAGAATGCACAATTTCGTTGTATATGGAGAAAGTTCTGCAGCGTCGGGATGAAGAGGATCTACGTAGCCGTAAATTTTTGCATCCAAGTTCTTACGTTAAAGTCCGAAGCGAATGCGAGCAGAGAATGGTAGCTGATCACTTAGCGGCTATTCACAACGAATGTCCAACAATGGTGCAACAAGAGCTCCAGCAGGATCTTCGCAATGCATTTGCGTTGCTCAAGGTAAGAAAAAAGTGCTATTGTCTCTTCATTGTGAATCGGTTTATTTATTTTGAAAATGTGTATAGTCTATTCCGGGAGGCTTAACTGTCCTCGTGTCGCACTTTATGGAGCATGTCAAACAACAAGGTTTGCGAGCAGTGGCTAACCTTTCAGGAGAAAATATAGCAACCCAGTTTGTAGAAGGCATGCTAGGTGTCCACTCCAAGTACAAAGAGATGACCAACGTAGTTTTCGCAAACGATCAGCTATTCAGCAGTGCCCTGGATATGGCGTGTGCATCGGTCGTCAATCATCGCCTTAATACGAAACAACCTTGCAAATCCCCTGAGTTGCTCGCCAAATATTGCGATTCTCTCTTGAAAAAATCTACAAAAGGCGGTAGCGACACGGAGGTTGAGGACAAGTTAGCGCAGTGCATCACCGTATTCAAGTACATCGATGACAAGGATGTTTTTCAGAAATTTTATGCCCGTATGTTGGCAAAGAGATTGATTCATCAGCAGAGTCAAAGCATGGACGCAGAAGAGGCCATGATCAACCGGTTGAAGCAAGCATGCGGTTACGAGTTTACAAATAAACTCCATCGGATGTTTACGGACATGTCGGTCTCCTCCGATTTAAATAACAAATTTAGCAGCTACCTACAAAACAAAGATCGCATTGAGTTGGGACTCAATTTCTCCATTTATGTTTTACAAGCCGGAGCCTGGCCTTTGGGACAGAGTTGTCCTACGGATTTTGCCGTGCCCCAAGAGTTGGAAAAATCAGTCCAGCGGTTTGAAGACTTTTATCGTGAGCAGTTTAATGGTCGAAAGCTTGCATGGCTACATCACTTGAGCCAAGGAGAGCTGAAACTGAACTATTTGAAAAAGCCGTACATCATCACCATGCAAACTTTCCAAATGGCCATGCTTCTTATGTTCGAAAACACCGATTCGATGACTTGCCGAGAACTGATGGAAGCAACAAAGTTAAACTCGGATCACTTTCAAAAGTATGTACAGAGCTTAGTCGAATCAAAGCTGCTGGCAGTGTCTGGTGGTACTGGTGAAGTATTCGAACCTTCGACAGTCATATCGCTTAATATGGATTACAGTAACAAACGAACCAAATTTCGTATTACCGCCGCTGTTCAGAAAGAGACAGTACAGGAAACAGAGCAAACTCATTCTTCCATTGACGAGGACAGAAAGCTGTATTTACAGGTAAGGAAAAAAAGTAGAGATTTATAGCCCACAACTAAACTCATAATTTTTAAAAATTACTTTCCTTTTGATAGGCGACAATTGTTCGTATCATGAAATCCAGAAAGATATTACGCCACAACGTTCTGATCCAGGAAGTGTTGAGCCAATCGAAAGCCCGATTCGCCCCTTCCATAAGTTTGATTAAAAAGTGCGTCGAGACTTTGATTGACAAGCAGTACTTAGAACGGACTCCTAATTCGACTGACGAATATAGCTATGTAGCATAGATATCTGCGTTTGGTGTATTCGCAATACCACGTTGGAAATCTCTATATGGTTCGAAAATTATGGAGTATAAATCGAAGTAGACAAATGGGCAAATATTGTGTTGGGCCTTTTGGATAATCTCATTGTAAATGAATAACATCTTTTTGCTATTTTTCATTCAGTTGTTCTGCTGTGCACGTAGAAAACTTATATCTACATTTTGAACATCGTTTAAAGTGCAGTATTAGAAATACAATATACAAGGATAACGTATGACTGTGTGACTTGTTGTTATAACGCAGTTCTTCTGGAAACGAAATGCTTCACCGGCTCACCCAATCGGTATGCTCCACGCCACCCTCTCCAACAACCTTGCATTAAGCATTAACCATTATAAACAACAAGACGTGATACATTGTCTGTCCTTATTTTTTTAAAACAAATTCAACATAACTGATGGAATGAGAAGGTAATTGTCGAGAATTTAGATATTTTACATTTACAAATAAAATAAGACGATTGCGAAGCCATTAATTCTTACTTTTGCCTTACCGCCATCTATCGTCGTGTAAACAAGATCCAATTTGAAGCAGACAATCGATTACCTAATTTGGACAGTAGTATACTGCCTGTATAAATAAAAATCGCCGTATTTTTGTTGCTGAGGTGTCCGTGAAATTGGATATCCTTGGTTGATGTTATGCAAAGATGAACCACCAATTTGGAAAATGTTTACTTTTGTTGTTTTTATTTCGTGCAAGTTTTGCTTTTGAAAGTGATTTGAACTATCTAAAAGCCTTTGATGATTCTATAATCTACCGATTAACATGGGAAAAAGAAAACGAAAATTTGCTACAAGAAGCCGAGAGTCTTCCAACAGTAACAATGGTTACTGCAAGAAAAGAGAAATATGTTTGCAGTATTCCTAAAATGTTGGAAACAAAAGAAGTAAGTTTCGCCTCACCTGAGGCATTTAAAAACATTCTTACATTTTGATTAAAACAACAACCACAATAGCAGCAAAATGTTTTTCCTACCAAAACCATTCTTAATCCTCGTTTAGTAGCCTAAATCATTTAAAATTTTTTTTTTATTCTGAAGGAAGAGGTGCCCATCTACGAAGGACCAAATCCATTGCAACTTTTAGCACCTCTGTTTACGCAGATGTCATGCTCATACAGAGTAAGTCTCTGACGTTATGCTCCAGGTTTCTTTGCATTACTAATAAATTTTTTATTTAAAATCAACTATTAGCTGGAAAGTTTCTGGACTTATGAACTGTGCCATGGAAGGTATATAAGACAGTACCATGAAGAAAGAGATGGGAAAAAAGTCAAACTTCAAGAATACTATCTGGGAAAATTTGACAAGGAGAAAATGGATCGTCAAAGTAAAAATTAGCGATGAATCTCTTCTGACTATGAATAATTGTGTTAATGTCTTGTTTTAGGCGCTGAGATCGATGCGGAGATAAAAAATGGAGAAAGGCAAGAAGTACCAGTGAGAAAAATAGAAGGACTCTCGTTGCCATATTTGCTGGTCACCATGGACAGTGGGACGCTATGCGATCTTAACGGGAAGCCCCGTATGACACGAGTTTACTATGTGTGCTATCCAGCTGGAAAACATGAAATTTTTTCTCTCGAAGAAGCATCAAGTTGTGAATATGAAATAGTAGTGTTGACACCTCATCTTTGTCAGCATCCAGATTATAGGTGAAAGATCAAAAGGCAACTGTAATTTTTCGTTTATTTTAATTTTATCTTTCTTGTAATACAGAGCCAAAGAAACTGAAGAAAATAAAATTAATTGTTGGGCAGTAGAAGGTTCCCCGAAAAAGCCGTCGTCTCTCCTGGAGATAGAAACCGAAAGTCTCATGATGCAGCAACAACAGAATCTGCTGGTATGAACAACTGTGTATTAAGGCAAGTGTATTTACTTCACTCATCCAGTCAATTGCTTTACATTTCCTCGTTTAGGATTCGTTAGGACTTTCGGATTCCAAATTTAAGGTTGAATTCCGCCAAGTGGAAGATGCCACTGGGCAAGGCCAAAAGCAAACTGTGGCTTTTATAACGCCCTCTGGTACCGGAACTAGTGGCCGAATTGCTAATAATAAAGAATTTAGTTCAGATCAGCAAAGCTCGGGAGCTTTGAAAGATGGTGACACTGGCCCACGTCTGCAGCCGCCACCGACGCTTCCTCCCCAGCCTGTGTTTGATCCTAAGCTAGTCGATGATTTTCTAGCGGGAGAGTATTGCCTTAACGGGGTAAGTAAACATTCACTTCTACGGGACTCGACCAGTTTATACGTGAACTGTTGAACTTAGGGAACAGGATGGTGGAAGTACGAGTTTTGCTATGGGAAAAGAGCTGACCAGTACCACGAAGAAAAAGATGGTTCCAGAACATCAATTCGACTAGGTGTGTTCAATAAAGAGAAACACCTTGCCTGGTTGGATGAAAATCCATCGAAACGCCCGAAAGCGGTGTCTGGAAGAAAGCAAGTGTCACACATGTACAGCGACGGAGGTTATTGTGAAATGACAGGTACATCGATTCAGAAATGATCTTCAAAGTACGTTGTGATTTATCTTAATTTGTTTAATACAGATTCTCGCAGGCGAGTAGAGGTCAAGCTCAAATGCAAAGAGATATCTCAGTCGGAAAATCAACAGCAATCGTTTAGTCATTCGATGAACGCCGTGTCACTCTACCTTTTGGAACCGCAACCTTGCGAATACGTCCTAGGCGTTGAAGCCCCGTTTCTTTGCCCGTTAATCGAGGCCGCTGACGCCAATGGACTTATTCATCTAGACGACGTAAACATGGAGAACACTGACAAAACTACGTTGCCAGAAGATCAGTAAATACGTGTGTTGATACTTGAGGGGAAAAATTCCTTGCCGTTTTAAAAAAAATACACATTCCATGAATGGTACCTCCTTTCTTTACTTTTCTGTGTGCTACCTGTTGGCTGTAAAGTAATTCACATTAAGGTTATTGAAGAAAAAAAGATACCGATGTGTACATTGTCAGGTGTAGCATCAGTACGTTCCTTATCACGTGCTAGTACGTTTTCTAATCAAAGCCAAAATAAGGAAAAAGAACCGTTTGGATAACGCTCGCACGTCCTTATCTTTCCTACTTGTTGTTTAGTATACTTTATCTTTTTAACCTGTCAAAACTTGGGTGACACTTCGGTTCGTTTCTTAATAGTCACAATAGCACGGTGGTTGACGAATTCTTATAGTTTTCCCGTAGACAATGTCCGCGAGGGGAAATAAAAGTCTTTTCGAGTGTTCCGTGTGCTATTCGTTCTACAATAATGACTACCGCAAACCAAAGTACCTCAGCTGCCACCACACTATCTGCCTCGATTGCATTTGCGTAAGTATTGGCAGAATTTTCTAGTAATTTCCACAGTTCCACTCACATTAATACGTTGTTTTGATGGACAGAAAACTATGAAATCCTCGCCACTGGGGGTAAGATGTCCTTTATGCCGCTCGTGGACAGAAATCGAGTCGACGGACGTCAACAAAGCTCTGCGAACCAATCAAGACATTCTTGATTTCATGGAAATATGGTTATTTAAATTAACGAATAACGTCGAAAGGTAAGACAAGATGTTATGCTAAATTTGTGCTTCTCATTTGCTTCTTCCATTTCCCCCGTTCTTTCATATTACGCAGTCCTTCTCTCGGTCGTGATAGGGACACCGATTACAATCCAGCAATTACATCCACAAAAATGCAATGGTGTCGCTCTTGCCAACAGTTGGCTTTGAACACTTGCCGAGATAATAGCCACACGATTTTAACTGTTTCGCCGACCGTTTCGAAATTGGCTCAGGAAGCCGTAACGCAGGGCCGGCAATCGCAAGCCAATTGGGAAGAGGCCATCGCCAAAAGAAGCGATTTGAAAACCATAGTCACATCGATTCAATCCTCGGTGAATCGATTGAAAAACAAGATTGATAATCTGGTCGACGAGAATGAACGGGCGTTAGTCTCTCTGCGTGATTGCTTCGAAGATGTAACCCAATCCATTAACGCGCTCGATCCGTTGGCCTCTAATGTCGATTTGAAGGGATTCGTTATCCAATCCGAGCACGATTTAACAATTGCAACAGACAGCCTGGAAAAATGGTCATCTTTTAACGGGGCTCATGTCTCAATTTCTTTGGAATCACCTCATCGACGGTTAGTGAACGCGTGCAGCGTCCTCGATGGTGCCATTTCTTGGGTGGATAACACATCCAACGTGGTTAAGAAAGAAGACGGGGAAAGGCCAGAATCCGAAATAGATATTAGTCCTTTTCTGATCGACGCTCGACGATTCATTGGCTTCTTAATAGCATCCGTCCCGAACAGCCCAATTCTGAACGTGCGTCGCAATAAGGATAGCAGAAAACCCAAAAGATTTTCAAACCCGCTACCATCGGTTAGACCAATATGCATTTCATTATCTTCCCCTCTACCTAATCGACTAAACACACCACCAATAAGAAACGCGTTTTCGGAAGTCATTGATCCGCCATCCAATGGTAAACCAAATATTGTTTGTTTACCGGATGAATAATTCAATTTAGAATGTAATTTTTTTTTTTGCAGAACATTTGATGGAATATACTTCCACCTGTGCCTGGAATCCTACAGAAAACGTAGTGGCTTCCACCAGGAAAAACGAATCGGTTTCTCTCCATTTCGGCCCTAATTTCAATAATGTAACATCGCTCTCGTTCGAAGGGATACGGAACATAGGAAGCAATCCATCTTCCCCAAAAACCGGAGACATCCATCGATTGGCTTGGAATGTATAACATTCAATCCATTCAAGTATAATCCGCTTTTAATTAATTTTCGCTGATTATATGATGAGTGTAGCCTAAAGGCACGCAACTGGTCACTGGATCGAAAGACGGATGGATTTCTTTTTGGACTTCGAGTGGAACGAGCCTATACCAACAAAAACAGCACAGCGAAGAGATCACGGCAATGAGCTGGAACCCCGAAGGAAAATTCCTGGCCACGGCTGGTCGTGACACGGTGATAATACAATTAAGCTATTTATCACTTGGCATATGGAAAAAGGATAATAAACGTTTTTATATATTCAGCTCGTTAAAGTATGGAATGCTCTAGGCCAGAATGCAGTTCAGAGTTTTTCGTATCACACGAGCGCCGTTTGGGATATTCAATGGCAGTCCGAGAACACGTTCGCCTCGTGTGACATAAGCGGCAAAATGTTCTTTGGCGACATTAGGTTACTTAACAAACCTCAGTTTGCCTACACGGGCCACAAGGTGATTATATCAACGACAGAAATTTGATAATAAATCATTCATTTAAGTTAATCTTATGGTTAAACAAAGACTGTTTTGTTATAGGACTGGGTTAAATGTTTGCACTGGGATCCTGAGCATTTCCTATTGGCCTCTTGTTCAGTTGACACCACTGTAAAAGTGAGTACAGTTAATGTTTGTTAGTTAAAAAAAAAAATTATTTAATTAAATTATTATTTTCCAAGATCTGGACGCCGTTAGTGCCACCTTTTTTACAAGAATACACAGGACATTCAAAATCAGTGAACGCAGTTGAATGGAGCCCCACCGGACCGGGATCATTGCATCCTAACGCTAATCGGTACCTTGCCAGGTATGTTAATAGCTTAGAAAAGACAAAGAAATTGTTGAATGTTTTCTTATCATTCATGTCGGCTTTATTTTCTTAAATGATTGGGGGAAAAAAAAAACAGCTGTTCAGATGATCAAACGGCTCAGATCTTGGACGTGAGCAAACAAGCGGTGGTGCACAAACTGGAAACCAAGACGAAGCCATCCAAAATGACGTGTCTCTCTTTCTCGTGTGATGGTAAACTGCTCGCAACAGGCAACGAGAACGGTGTCGTTGAAATATGGAACGTCCATGTGAGTTTCTTTTAGTGTTCGTCCCATTTTCCAGTGACGAACTGGTTTCGTAATTACCGTAGTGTATCATCTTCAGCGGTAAATCATAGAACCAAGGGAATCGTGTTTACTCCATGTACCTTTAACATACAAAAAAATACATTTAAATCTATCCTCTTTCTTTTTTAGAATGGCCGTGTCGTTCACACGTTCGCCGATTTTGGATCGAGCATCAGCCAAATTGCGTGGCAGAAGAACGGAACAAAATTGGCTATCGCCAGACAAGACAAACCTGTAAGTTTCATTTTTTCCTTTTCATTTGTGTAAAAAAAAAATTATAATTTTCCTTATTTGTTTGTCCAAAGTGTGGAATTGTAGATATCAAGAACAACAAGCAAAACAAATAATATTAAAGTGTGACGGCTGAAGTGGATTTTCCTTGACGTAGAGCCTATCGTTAACGTGCTATTTTCCTTATTACGTTCATTTTTTAAAACATGTGATGGTTTGTTAGTTTATAGCATTTTATCTTTGTTGTTGTTTGACCCAAGACTGAAAAAATAAAAAAGTTGACACAACTAACTGATCCCCTCGTTATCTTCTCATTGTTTCCTCAACATTGAAAAATTCATTTTCAATTGTTGATTGACATATGTCACCATTACGCTTTCTTATCGTGATTAATGTGATGGTATTTTCAAACCAAATTGCTGTTTATCTTTCACCTAATGGATATAACCCAGAGGGTATAATAAGATTCACATCTATTGCTAATCTCTGTATTTCCATCGTAACCTTAAGCAGCCAATTATATCAATGCAGCACGAGTCGACCAAGCTGAAGAATCAGCTTCCGCTTGATTTCCGGTGTGACCTTTGCCTAGTCCCCATCAAACGAATAATATCCGGTGTTTGTCGTCTATATCTGCATAATCTGATATCCGGACATGATGTTCCTCTTCACTCATCAAGAGCCCGCATTATATTAAAAAATCCTACCTCTTCCGCCCTCGTCATCTCGTGTGCCACCGGACATCCTGACGTATATCTCTTGATGTAATTTTTTTTTTCTCCCCATTGAACTAAACCAAAACTATAAACCAAGATTTGTCACGTTCCAAAAAATCTGACTCACAAAAACAAGCTGTTTATTATTTTTTTTCTGTCTCGAATTTGTTGATTCCATAAATAGTGTGAAAACTAGACACACCACAATGGACTGAATAAAAAAAATGCAGACGGCGATCGTTTGACGTGTCAAAAAATGTACCAAAATAATTGCTACCCAAACCGACGCCCATACCCGTTATGTATACCCTCAAATAACGAGTACAGACTGCCTATGTATTCCTTAGGGCAATGCTAACGCTGTAACGCAACTCCGCATACATCGCACAATTTCGTTCGCCGAACTTTGTTTTTTTTTAAATTCCCAACAGCATCGATCATTAAATCCCCTGAAAGAGGGAAGCTAGACATTCGGAACCCTCTTTTTTTTTTTCAATGCATCTCTTTTTTCACTCGTTGATTAGCACAGACAGTAAATTAAAAAATGTCACCTGGAACGCTAACGAGCTCGTATATCTATGATGAGTGGCTCTGGCTTGTGATTTTTGTCACTCGATCGAAGTTCTCCCCACATCCCACACTATTTTGCGTGAATTAAAAAAAAAAAATTAAAAATTGAAACCCAAAGCTCGGGGACTTATTGATGATGTTATCGTATATAATAATGACTCTCCCTGCTGGCAATATCCCAAGTGATTTCAACCAAATCGCGTTGGAAACAGCACAGATTCCATTCGAATGTGTATAACAACCTTCCACACACACAAGTTCTACTTTCTATTTATTCTTTTGCGGGGGGCGGGTTGGACAGTAAAATTTAGAGTCGTGCGAAAAAAAGCAAGTGCTCAACCGAGAATTCGATCCCTTGTCCCCCTTTTTCTTTTTTCGCTTAAACGAACTGGCCGATTCGTTTTTTTTTTCCTTTTAACGAAGAATACAGACACACAGTTTGTTTTCTCGAACGAGGTGTTGACAGTTATCGCTGAGACTTTGCGCGCACCCGTCGCACTCTCAGCGGAATGCGCGTTGAATAGGCCGCGCATCATCAAAACAATCCCACGATGGATGGAATGCAGAGCGCATTTTTCGTATAAATAAACAAACAATCTCTTTTAAACCAAATAGAAGAGCGCCAATTCCCTCCTCTATGTTATATCTGTTTTTTTGAGGCCAACTATGCTGGCTTGTACACTTTGCGTGCCTTTTTTCTTCGAGTGTTTTTCTTCAACCTTTGAAGTTTTCGATTAGAGAAATCAATATTTTTCCTAAAGATTGTGGGCGTGTTTACCTTACGGATCTCTTGCCAATGTTCGAACGTTGGCAGTGCCGACCAAAAAGAATGAACATGTCCCGTTTTTCTCTTGATGTTGTCCCGCTTGTTTTATTATTTTTTCCTTTTCTCGTCACGTTTCGAGTTCTATATCGAGTTGATGGGATTATAAGTACCTGATAGCATCGGCTTTTTCGAAATTTTATTTTATTTTTTATATTTATACACATACGGTGGTAGTGTCTCCATATCTATGCTGAATACCTCTTTGGCAAAGGTGGGTGGTCGGCCCTTTTGAAACGAGATGGAAGGGCGAAAAGATCGGAAGCCTGATTAGGGAACTTTAAGGGCCAGCGCTGGAATGGAGTGTCAGGAGTGAAGCCACAGAATGGAAATATAAAAAAAAAAAAAAGAGAGGGGACCCGAATTATTTCCGCTTTTCTAGATATGTCTTTTCCAAAAAGAAGAACGCCTAGCTAGTCCAGTTTTATTTTGAAAAAAGACCTTTAGCCCAGAGCCGTGTCAAGATTGAGCATAATTACAAGAATTCTCTTCTTATGTATAGACATCACATATTATATGTGTGTGGCTACAGCCAGCCTTCTCTGTGTGTGTACAAACGTAAAGTCTATCCGAGGATTATTGGCCGATGGTTGAATGAATTTCCCCTTGTTAAGGAAAAAGATCAGGGTCGCATTCGAAAGAGATAGTATTTGTATACAGAGCCATCATGAGAAGCTGAAAAGAAAAGTGTGAGGGACATTGTGAAAGCTTCCATGTGAAGTTTCCAGTTTTTTGTTCTGAAAGGTGGAGGGGGAGGCCGGCTGCGCATTATGCCACCGATGCAGAAACACAAAACACACCAGCCGTTATTTCTTATTCTTACCAAGGTGACAGTCCGTCTTTTTTACCAGGTATATACACACACAGAAAAATATAGGTCGATTTGTATTTCTCTTATTTTTCAAAAAAAGGTGATGGCTAGGATTAGCCGGCTTTGATCCCAAACATTTGGGCCCTATTGCTAAACAGCACACACAGCAGTCAGCTCAAATAAACACAGAGCCCCCGTTTTGTTAGTCTTACAATCATTTCCCCGATATTATTGTTACAAATCAGACGCGTGATGACCACCTCTAAGCGGCTCAATCCTAAAATGAGCCTTGAATTATCTATATATTTTTTTAGATTATAGCTTCTATCCCCTGCTGGCCACTCATACATAAAGCGAGGGGTTTGAATATTTTTTATTCCTAAAGAGGCCTGATGGCCAAATATATATGAGCCATTCACATAAAGCAAAATAAATATAAGAATTGTGCCAATCCAAGCAAAAATACAAACGACCTTCACGTTCTTTAAAAAAAAAATAAAAAATACTTTGCATATTCTAAAGGTATATAAACATGTTTTTATTCGGACGTTTATGAAGTGAACGAGAATCACGACATCCTTTCGTTCGCCGCTCTTTATCATTCGCCTTTGGGTTATCGGTGGACTTCGGGAAAGTGGATGCCACACTATCTATCGTCTCGATCTATATACGTGTACGTCAATCTTTGTCAACCGTTTGTCGACAAATGTTGTACGAAGTCACACAGATGCGTGGACATTGGTTGGTCCCTGATGCAAACGCCCCCCTTTCACTCTGACGTAACGAAGAGCTACTTGATTAGCATTGAAAAAACTCTCGTGTCTGCAGCCAAGTGAAAAGGACGAATCAAAAAAAGCTGAAAGAACCTCACTGTCGGTGTTTGCTAGTAGCTTTACACGAAGAAACAAACCCTTTTAATTTTTTTCAAATTTTCTGATCTCGGGGTGTGAAGTCTTTTGAGTACCGTCTGGGCGTCCGCCGCGCACTTGCAATGTTCAATATCAAAGAGGTGACAGAAGTTCAACTACACTAACCCGACTAAGCAAAATCAATTCAATTTGGGGAGAGAAGCCCTCATCGCTAAAAAACCCAAGTCCATATGACCCTATACCACGTATGCAAATGTGGCCGAAAAATGCTGAAAGACACACGGACCCACCAAACTGCATGGAGATCGAGTACCCCCGGATGAAATATAAAGTTTTAAGGGGAAAAAAAAAAGAAGGAGACGGATGACAGAGCGACATCGCATTTGAAGAGCTTGCTGGAGGTGGAAGCCACTTCAACACGTCGCTGAGAGAAAAAGGGGGGGAAGCGCAACGGAGGTCGGGTTTGTGCGGAATCGCTAGAAAAGTCATGAAAAAAAAAAGAAACAGCTTTTGTTATTGTTTTTGTTACTAAAGCCCTTGATGCAAATTTCGACTAGTCTCATCCCCCCTCCATCCGAAAAACAAAACAAAACAATATTTGCTAGTGTATATCAAATGTATGAAATAGTTTGTTTTAAAGCAGCTCGCGGGAGAACCTCACTGAAAATCTGGGGCTTGTTTAAAGCATTTTTATATACCCCCCCTTTTTTTTCGAGTTATTTGCGAAGCACACAAACACGTAACGAGACTGGGGACCCGCGGTCGGGTTCGTGATGGTGGCTTGATTGAATCAATTGATAGGACAAATGTAACCAACAGCGAAAAGCAAGGAAACCGCTCCCGTCCTCTCTCTTATATGCCAGAGGCTTTCACATATAATATACTATAGTGTATGAGAGTTTTAGTCTATATATATATATACATAATAAATAACAAACAAAAAAAAACGATCGTTTTCTCGCTCCTTTCATCCTATATTTTTCCCGGGGTCTAGGGAGCCGTTCAAAAAACGTGAGGGCACGTTACAAAAAAAAAAATAGCGAAGGGGGGGGGGGACGTCAGCAGAAGTTACGTGTGTGTATATAACTCTAGCGCGACTCTACCGACATTAATAAGCCACTTTGCCATCATCGAACATGTGTGCAAGCGGAGACATGTTTATTTTTTTCCTTTTTTTTCTTTTCTTTTATCCACACACACACACACGCTTCTCTCCTGACCTGCGATCGTAAGGTCCGCCGGGCTAATGAATCACCAGAACTAATTGGCTTTCGATTGGATGCGGACTGACGTATATAAAAGCGCTAAGGAAAAAATGAAAAAAAATAAACTGCCGGTAGCTTAAAGTTAGCGTTCATCTTTAACCTCATCATCAGATTACACACACCAGATAGTTCCACCCCATTCACGCCGAATGATATGCGTTTTTTTTTTCTTTCTTTCTTTTAACACACAAAGATAACACCAAATCAACGCGTTTAAAACGTGAAAGCTCCGCCTACCGGGTTAAACTCGGAGTTTTTCTCTGTTATTTATTCAGTTATTGATTATATGGCCTTCGTGCCGTTTTATAATAAACGCCGTGCATAATATTTTTAGCGTAGCCAAGCTCTTTGTGAAAAGCCCAAAACGATCGACTGGCAACATTGGCACGGCTGTTTGCAAACGAAATTCTACGTCTAGCACACACATTTTCGAATACGATTATACCTTAAATGTACAGCCCATCGTTTATTTCTCTCTCTTTTTCTTTACACAAAAAAAGAATAGCTGCAATCATCGGCGCCCCGCGGGTCCCTTTGCCGAACCCAACTGACTATACAGCAACATATATATAAATAAAATAATCGTACATATCCACAAACGGTATAATTAAAACGGCCTCGGCGTTCCGCGTTCATCCAGCGTTCACCAATGGAACTGTGCCGATCGACGCGTACGTCCTCGTTCAAACATAATTTCCCCGTTGCGCATCGCTTCTTGTCCCGCCGATTTTTTTTCTTTCAAACAAATAAACACATCACAATCGTCGGTCATTGATTTTGTGTTGTTGTTAAAGCGCGATGACTTTGTGCGCTAATGAGCAGCCACGACATCAAGCAGCGCGTACATATGAAGAGGACTCCTCCTCTTTGCGGTTATAACACGGAAATCATTCATCACACGGTTTTTTTTTTAATTAATAATTTATTTTAGCAGTTATTGTGACGTCAGTCCTTTTGCGTCTGCCCAGCACTCTACACCCAATACGATTCAATTAACTCCTTTTCTTTTAGTCGGATTAATTTCTTTTTTATTTTTCTATTCTATATTAGTGATCCAATGATTGTCCCTTAATTCTCTCCAGCCGAATGAAATAAAGCCAAAATGCGGCATTCCAAGAGAAATTGCGGCCAGCTGGATATATGTTTTACTATATAGGTCCGCCGGTTAGATTGTACATAACACTTGTTAATGTCACTGAACATGAAAACGCTATCACTTCAGCAGCCTTTTTTTTTTCCGCCCAACCCCACCAACAAAAAGGAGGGGAATAAAGAATAATAATCATAACAATAAAAATTGTATTTAAAAAAAAAAAAAAAAGAGAGAAAAGAATATAATATAAGAGAAAAGTTCAAATTGAGAGAAAAGCATTAGCGGTCGTGCTCGGAGGAACTAACTACCTGGCCTCGAGCGGATATTCTGATGATTACGACACGCGGTGGTTTTTAAAGATGTACACACACATACACACACACACACACATACAGAGCTACTAATGCGCGACTGAAATGGTTCTCACCTGGGCCGTGTTTAAAAAAAAAGGGACACACAAAAAAAAAATTAAAAGAATAGAAGAATATAACGCGGCCGCGTTGCCACGGTAGTCGCAAGTGTTCAGGATGGAGGAATGTGTTGGCCACAGTAAAAAAAAAAAAAATACAAAATTTTTTATTTCTTTTTTTCTGTCTCTCTCGATTTTATTTTTATTTCATTTTATTTTATTTCGCGCGCCCAGGGGGGCGCTTGGTGAGTAAAGGAAGATGAGGAGGCGAAAGGATATGAAGCTCTATCGCACACCTGTTCTCGGCTTTAGCACCGCGCGCCGTTGTTACGTATACACACACACACATCTACACACACACACACACATACATGTACACATACACATATATATATATATTGTGGTACGTATATATCTACGCTTGGCCGGGACACGACGACTTTCAAGGCACACAGGGGGCTCCGCTTTGAGGGCCGTCACCGCCTCAGCGGGAAACGGGCAGGAGAAATATGGCGGCGGGCCAAATGGCCGAGCCCTTGCAGTGTACACACACACCGGCACCGCCAGCCAGGATGTGCTGTTAAATAAAATAAAGAAAAATGCTTCCAATGAGAACGCCTTAAATGATGATTTTTTTTTTTTTTTGAATATGAATGTCACCTCCCCCCCCCTTTTCACCGCTGTAAAATGAGCTTCGTTTCTACGCCACTTGGCTGGCCCTGCATCCAACACTCTGCCCGCCCGTCTTCTATATTATATTCCTTCCCCCCAAAATAAATGTTCCAGCACAACCATCCAAATGACTTGTTTTTATTTCAAATTTTTTTATCCCACCCGTCTATATACGTACATGACGTGATTTGAGCTGACTGCACTCCCATTGGTTGATGCGTTTGATTGTCTCTCATTTTCGAAATGTACTTGTAAAATGGCACGTAACGTTGGGACGCCTCTTATTAATCGTTTTCGTTCAATTGAAAGCGACGTCGAAGGTCTTTGTGTGGGACGTTGCATTTGCTCATTATGGTGGCTCGTTCAATTGCCATTTCCTGCATGTAGATATGCGCTGCGCTGCGTTAATGCGGCGCCATTTTTCAATTCATCACATCGTTTGCTTTTTTTTTGTGGCTGGGAAGGCAGATGGTTTTAATTGACAACCATTTGTATACGGCGACATTAGACACGACTAAAAGCGAGGGTGAAAAATGTTTTTCAAAAACAAATGAAAGAACATCTAACGAATAGATGGGGGGGGGGCTAATATATAGGAAGAGACGTAGTTTGTTATATTCGTTCCAGAGCTGGATGTCCCTAATGGAAATGAGCGAGCTTTTTATTATACACGCACCGTGAATGATGAACTGGCCGCGTATTTCAAAACACTTGGAACTGGTATATTTGCGTGATGTATTTAAGCTGTCCATACTTATAATTATATATACAACAACCATGTACGTATATGTGTATATACATTTTTTAAGCCTGTCTACTGTACATATGTATATATATTTATAAATATATGGCGTACGTTTGTTTCCCGCTGGTCATTCAGCTATTTGTTATCTTTCCGTGTTGTTTTGTCTGTTTCTCATTTCTTTTGTTGTTGTTGTTTTATTCCCTATTTTTTTTTTCTCTCTTTTTGTGAGAGGAAAGAAACAGCTGCAACGACCGCCCCCTTTTTTTTTGCACACCGACAGGAAAACAACTGAAACAACCTTTGGCGGTTTGTTTATTTGCCGATCAGCATATACAACTCTTTCGCACACACGGTCAAAGAGTGGGCCCCCCTCCCCCCAAAAAATACAAGAAAATTATCAAAATAGTTTTTAGTATTTTTTCAAATTTTTTGTTCGAACGATAAAAGAAACGGGAAGCGGCTAAAAGGGGTGGCTAAAATAGGCAGACAGGGGTGGGGGTTGAACTGTGAAATTAAATCAAGCAAAAAAGATGGGACCTTGTTTATTTTCTAATCTTTATTTTTTAACAATAAAAAATAAGCGAATAAATAAAGAACATAACCAGGATAGAATAGAATGGATTGCCAAGCCCACTCGATTATCGAACCGAATGATGCGGGTAGTGGGTGGAGGGGCGGTTTTGGAGGGGTATGTATACACAAGGATATATCGGGATGGAACGCGATGTGAACGCGTGTCCTCCCCCTCACTGCTAACCATTTTTCCGATCTCGTCTGCAGATTAATAAATAAATGTTTTGAATATGCGGGGGCTGTTTTTGTTGGTTGCAGCTTACCACTCAAATAATAAACGTATCTATCCGTTATTTTTTTTTCTATACATAGTCTTTTTAATGTTTAAAAATTCTGGCACGAATGGATGAAGAGCTACTAGGCCCCCGTCTTGTGTCATTTTATTTTTTTTATCTAAACCGGTAATCAAATGTCCTCTTCAGTTCTGATTTGGAGGGTCCTTTTTTTTATATAGATGGACATTGGCGATAACACACTCCTGCCGGGCAGAGATTCCATATCACGATATGTAATAGTCCTCTCTGTATTTTTCTCTACTGGTTAACAAACACAAAAAAAAAAAAACGATTGGAAACTGATTCATCAACATGTCAAACAATCGTATCTCTCTTGTTTTGATTATAATCAACTCATAGATGTTTTATTGGTTCGCTCTGCGGGTATTTATTATTGAAAATAAATCCCAGACAAACAAATCGAAAGAAGGGCCGTTTTCCATATATACGTTACACTTAATTGAAAGAGAAAAGAAAAAATCCAAAGTGGTACTATTCTTTCCCTCCTATATAAGATAGCTTCACTATTGTTTGACATAATACATATAGCCTAACCAAGTGGGGTATACAATATTAGAGCATCATCATCAAAAGCTATGTAGCTCGTCTGTACGTTTTTCTTTTTAACTGCTGTGCTGGTAGCGTTTCAAGAGGGCTGCTTTATATATACCCACGGTACAAAGTTATCAGCTTGTTTTAGAATAAAAAAGAATAGTATAGAAAAAAAAATCGGATCACAAGCATTCACCCCTCGTGCGCGTTTTTTCTTGTCTGACTTCGTTGCTCTTCACGTGCCCACTTCTCACACGATGTTGGTCACACAATGGCACCGACGTGTATGTACACACGGCAGAACGCACCACAAAGGAAGAAGAAGAAGAGAGCCAACCACACACAAACACAAAAAGCTTCTTCTTTTCTTCTTGAAGGCGTATATCTATATTCACATAAATAATATAACTGAAGAGCTACCAGCATTGGCATCTTGATGCCCCCCCCCCCCGTTTTTTGCTGCCTCGTGCTGCCCTATACCCGCTCTGATTTCTCTATACACAAAACTGACAAAGGGAAAAAAAACGGGCTTGCCTATGCAAAAATGGGGCGCTGATCTGTCGCTCTCTTTCTACACATCATTCGGGGCTGCATGCTTTTTATTTTTTGATGCTCCAATTCTTTGTGTGTGTGGCTATAGAAGAAGTCGAGTGCTCTCGTCGATCCCTCGCGCAACGTTGACAACAATAGATCTCGTGCTTTGACAACAACACACAAGAAAAGCCATTGCTCGCGTGAAACGTTTTCTTATTTATTTCCTTTTTATGTAGGCCTATAGGATTTTGTTTGTGATGTTTAACTCAGTTAGGCCTATAGATTGTAGGGGACTCCGTGCGAAGGCCCGAAATTCCAACAGCATCTTTTTGCAACAACATCAAAAAAACAAACAAACAACAAAAAAGTACTGGAACAAAATAAAAAGGATTGAATCAAAAGCTGTGCGTACACAAAGAGATTCCATTGGAAGACACAATACAACAGACACCCATCTCTTTCTTCCTTCCTTCCGTTTGCATACAATAGGCCAATTGAGCAGGATTCCAACAGTGAGCACAACACTCGAACCAAAAAAATTCCATTGATGTCCGTCAACGCGCTCAAAAACGTCTGCGTCGATAAAGGGGTTCTCTGTCTGTGTCTGGAACATCGTAATATCAATAATAAAACCTAACACTTAATAGATTAACAAGACGAAAACTCGTCGGCCCTCTTTTATATTTGTTTCTCCTTATACGTGTGTTCTCTATAACCTTCAAGTTTTTGATTGGCAGACGGCAGCGATTAGCCTCCCTTTTGATTCACGGTTAAAGGGTTTAGTAGAATTCTTTTTCTTTCGATTATTGCCCGTTTATACACAACAACAAAAAAAATGTTTTGGAGAGTTCCCTCTAACCGAAACGGGTTCGACTCGTTCACGTCCCTCAAAATGCTCGCCGACGGTGTGTATTTTCTTTTTTAATAATTTCGTTTGAAGGACTTGAGTTTGTTACGAAACACTTTAAATCATTCTTTGTTGTACAAGATAAAACGTATACTTCGAGGGTTTGAAAATGGTGAGCTAAATGACGTTAGTGCGATGTATATACGAAACAAAAGATAATCAACAAACTCAAATCACATGCCAAACCGTTAAAAACGAGGGAGAGTTCTATATTTGATTATACGAAATGCTTTAAACATGCGCCTTTAAATGTATTCTGTTAAACATCAAATCTAAAGCTCTTTTAACATAAAGAGGATTTTCACAAAATAACATATACCACCCACTGATATCTGCGCATGCATTTATGTAACGTACCATATTACTATGCGTGTAATAACACACCCATATTTTCTTTTATATAAAACACACACAAAAAAAGGACTCATATAGCAAACAAGAGAAAGTCAGACCCCCATATTATCGGATTGATGGGGATCGATTGAAAGGGGTGAACAACAAAAAAAAGCAAACCCAACACACGTAGGCCGTGCTAAAGGTAAGCTCAGAAGCCCCGTGAATTCAGCATTTTTATTCTTTTTTATTATTTGGCTAAAAACGTGTTAGAACATATATACATGTGTATAGCATCATTGTATATAACTCGGTGTCGTCTGTATAACGTGAAAAGAGAGCAGCGGGGGGGCCATCCCCCCCTATATATATACCCTTATTCTTTTCTTCGTTCATTCTCTCGTTTTCATACCCCGCACTGATTCTTTGTTGTCTGCCGTATTTATTGTTACATGTGTATGTGTTTTTCCAATGGCAGTAGGGGCGGAGTTGGATCTCATACATACCCGTTGTGTATGTACACGAATCGACAGCTTCCTCATTAGCGCTCGAACTGAACGAAGGGTGCTGTATATAACTCGCCATCGAAATGTATAACACATAATATCTATTATATAAACTTATATGATTATTCAGTTGTTATGTACAAGGCAGAATAACACGGACACGTGACCGCCTGTTTTTCCCCAATTACGCTGCATTTCGCCACCCGCCTCCCGTTTTCACTGTGTCATTCAATCCCGATCATTGTATTCATTGATTTCACCCCTTATTGTAAAAAAAAAAAAAAATGTATAGGGGAAATAATTTAAAACAAAATGACCTAAAGGTGACCAACGTATACTGTTTCTAACTGGACAGCAGGCATTGAAACGGAACTGCCATCAATTGTTATCTCCATTATCTCGGCCTTCCCTTAAATTTGCGCATGATTATCAGCGGTCCTGATTTCTACTCACGGATGCCGGCAGTTGGCGTTTGCGCAGTAATAACTCGTCATTAATGCATCGTTCTAAAATATAAAAAAAACCGAAAATTAATTTCACCAAAGTGAACTCCCGCAAAATCTTCTAACGATGATTACTGATTTATATTACCCCATAATCGCCCCACAAAACTCACGTACCTTCAGGCCGAACCGCTTTGATTACACAAGTCTAAAGACTTTAAATCTTTGCCGGTTTTTAAAATTCCATACGCATAAAGCAGCACTTTGGACAAGGACATTGATGCATTTACTAAACCCCTCGGCTTCTCTTAAACAAACGTTAACAAACAAATACTACGGGCTTGATTGTGTTCGCTTTTTATTGAGCCAGATGAAATGTTTGAATCCCATTCGATCACGAGTGAGCGGGCCAAAACAAGACACACACGGCTCCTGATGACTGGGACGACCCGCTTGTAGAGCTCCAAGTCGAATGATTTAGTGGCACCAATCGAGACAAGTCGCGCAACGAAGCTAATGAGGATGTGGCGCATCAAACCGTGCGGGTCCTATATATCTACCATGCACGGACAGCTCTCTCTCTCTCTTGAATGTATATAAGGCTGATGGCCGCAAAAAAGAAAGAGCTGGGCCCAAAACATACGCACAAAGGCAGGATGTGCCAATTGAAAGTCATCGACGGGCATATATGTAACACAGCACAAATATAAAATACAAAAAGCACAAAACAACAAGGAGAAGAGGATAATATAAACTCGTATATGTGTATATATATATCTGATGATCGTCTCGTTACTAACCGGACGCGTTAGTGCAAAGCACAACATTCGTCTGTGTTGGCTTTCTTTAAAAGGGCAAAACAAAAAGAACTTGGATATGTTTTCTCTTTATGTCTGGCACGCCGTCACGAGTCCGCATCCCGAATTTGACACGTTCGTTATATATAAATCCCCGACGTCCGTTTAGATCAAATCGTTCAGCGACGAAACAAAACAGCGCCACAAACTTCTTCCAAAGAAATGTTGGCCTTGTTTTTGTTCCCTTTTCTTGTATAATAATTAACATTTCCAAGTATAGCCAAGTAGTCTTTTGTTTTATACAAGATCAATCTGCTTATGTATAAGAAAATGAAAAAAGTTAAGTTCATATCAACAAGGCAAAACAATTTGGACGTGACCTTTTTTTGCTTCCTGTGCGTGTGTGTGTTTTGCCGACTTGTCGTGCCATCATTAGATCGACGATGAACGAAGAGCCTCTTATATACATCAGGCTTTTTGGGCATGTATACGTATATTTAGACGAAGGGGCGTCGTCTAGCCGCCGTGGCTTGTCGTCGCTTCGGCCGCTTCGTTTTGTTGATCACGAAATATTTAGAAAGGCCCAAAAAGTCGGACCGACGCGTGATGCAGGTCGGCCACATTGCGCCCTTATATACCAATTAGCGCATTTCCTATACATGTCCGCCATAGAGAAAGCCGACGTGAGATACGTTCAATGTCACATCAGATGCAACAGCTTCTTCCCACACGAATCCCCCCTCCCCTCGAAAATGCGTGTGTGTGTTCCCGCAACAGTTTCCCGCTGCGCTATTTACTCATTGACTTCAAAAGAAAAACACAGAGAGAAAAACGGCTTTTTTTGTTTGACCTAGTCGGCTCTAAAACTATTGAAATGTTGGATGCCAGCAACCTCGACGAGTGACACTCACCATTGAATGCGGTCGAGTCTAGAAAAATGCTGTGGGGAAAAAGAGAAAGAATAATCTGTAAGCGTATGATGATACCCGACACATCACAGTTAAGCCGTATATTATAAGAGGATATAGGCCTATAATGGCCGTTAAGAGATGATATCAAACGAAAACAAGAGATCCAACATATAATATTATATTCTATATAGGCCTATATACAACAGAATTGCATCTATAATTTTAGGGGCTTTTTTTTCCGATTGATTTCCGGTTTGCTATATTGGAAATAGAAATCTAAGACTGTACTCTGCTATATTATCCGGTCAACAATAGGTGGATTGCAAGTGGGCAAAACAACACCGGATTTTGTGTCGGACTCCGGAAAGTGTGAAAGGACACAAAAGACGGCCGCTTTTCTAAAAAGAAAAGTATATACATACAAAATATATATAAATACACACACGCATTAGACGGAGAGTGCTCGGATGTCTCAATAAGAGGTGCCAACAGACGACACGTTGTATACAAATTTGTGCGGATGAAAACCGTGCCCCCTCAGACCTTCAACAGACCCCCCGAAAAAAGGAAGCCCAGCCCAGCTCTTGTTTGTTGAAATCGCATCCTGTGTCTATACTTGTCTCGAAGCCACCGTGTACATATACGTATATGTGAAGCCAAACAAGCAAAATGATCTGGCCAGACACTTTTGCGAGCCTCTAAAAGCACCAAAAGATCCTCGCATTTCTATATAAGGAAAGAGGGACCGCGTATATGTCTTATACAATATTATTATGCAGAAACCATTGAACAAATCTAATAATATCGCGTTTTTTTATTTAAAGGTGTGTATGAATTTATTTTGATGGAAAGGTATATAGAACAACATACATGATAATAAAAGAACGGGGCATTGGTGTTAGATACTCCGCCCACTGAAGATGCTTCTCCGTCATATGTAAAACACCCTTCAGCATAATATCTCTGCCTATTCAAACACGAATGTCATATAACCGTTGGAATTACATAGAATCTCATCCCGAATTTTTATTATTAAATATATGTATATACACGCAACGCAAAAAAGAGCATCGATCTTTAATCGCCTCGTAAATTTTATTCAAAAGATTTTTTTTTTTTTTTTTCAGAAAATGAAAAGGTCTATACTATAGTCCTGAAAAGCTTTTTGTCTAAACATCTGTGACACTATGGCCAACAAAAAAGGACGAGAGCCATATCCCGACCCATAAGAAGAAAGTCCAGCAGCACGGACCGGAACTGTGGCAACAAGATTTACAACCTAGTGATGGCTTTCTTATATATTAGAGGGCAATTAGAGGGGACCTGACCATTGAGAACTGCTCGACTCCATTTTTTTTTCTTTCCTTTTTTGAATGAAGTCTTTTTTCTTCCCCTTTTTTTTTATTATACTTGGCCACGGGCAAGCAACCCTGCATATAAAAAAATCTAAAAGTTTTTTGTATATAGAGGCTCTATACTGGGCATGGGGTATGTGCTTCGAAGTTGACCATTCTTCTTTTATTTTTCCATTTCCAAAATTTCTTTTTTTCATACAACGGATGGGGGTTCTGAAACACTGGTTTGCTAATCGACTTTGACAATGGTGTCGAATTGGAGACCTCCCATTGTATTTTTCTTGTGGCCGTATCGATATATAGATGCAGCCTATATATCTACCATCTGGACGGTGTATATAATTGTAGGCCCTGTACACTCGTCTATGGCATGCAGCATTTTCATCCATATAGCACCTACAGGTCAAAAAGCCCACTGCTGAGTGTGGTGGACATAGTTTACGACTTTGCACCCAAAAAATGTTAATCAGGACCACTTCAAAAAGCAGTCCGTAATTTTCAGAACCTTCTTCCACTTATATCCTTTATTTTGCTGTTTGATTGTATATGTGTGTTACATATCCCCCCCTAACGTTTTGTCACATCGTTTTGCGATCGAGGAGCTCCATCGAATGACGTGTCGATGAGGGAGTGATCCTCGTTCCGCATGTTCAACTGTACATAACAAACCAGCGTAGAAAGAAAGGAAGCTCGTTGACATAAAAGACATGCACCACACCGTCTGCCTATTAAAACCGCTCTCTTTTGCCCCGTTTATCCTCCCCCCCCCCTTCTTTTACGTCATTCCCCACCCCTCCCATTCGATTGTATATATTATATGTATATATATTTTTTAAACAGCAGAATAGAAGAGACAGTGTGGCAGTTCTCTCCAATCCGTGTCAACCAATTTATATTTTGAACCAGACAGCTGGCGTGTTTTTCAAAAAAAAAACGCGCGCACATCAAATATGGCGCTATATAACCCTGAGTGATATCGAGAGAGAGAGTCACGCCTACTGAATATGATAGGCCTCTCTCCTCTTATCCCCTGAACAAGGATGGCCACTAACACAAATTGCTTCATTAGCGCGGGGTGCTGCGCATACCACGATGAGCAACGGCCTTATACTATATACGTGTCGTATAGAACATGTCACATATCATCAGGCCCAGCATTCTTTCCTCCTTTTTTTTAAATATTCTAAAGCTGGCTGTATCACGTTATATAGTACTGTGTCCTCCAGCTGGGTGAGAAAAGTCTATAACAGACAAGTCTATATAACGCTGTTGAAGTTGATTTATTTGGTTAGAAGGGCGCCGCCTTTTTTTAAATTTCTGATGTGAGTATATATAAGGCTTCCAAAAAAAAAACACGTACGAGATTGACAGCACCCAATGTCTTTTATTTTTTTGCTTTACCATCTTCGGTTTTGTTCTATTTGAGAAACAAGGTCTCAATCTTTTGTATATATCAACTGGAGAGGGGAGGATTCTCCCAAAACATTAATTTGCATGTCAGTGAAAGAGACTCCGGCAATCAGAGGCGAGAAAAACAAAAAGCGCCTCTAGTGGGGATGTTGAACCACCACACTCTTCTTTAGATATACGGACTCATATCGAAAGATTAGATCGTGTTTCAAACACAAGGCAGAAACCGCGCCCATCTGACTTTCCGTCACATCGTTTAATCAGCTGCTGTTCGTTTTCTCTCACTGGACTTGTCACTGTCTCTCTCTTTCCAGGATTTTTCTTATACTTCGTTTGACCTCACCGGCACACAGAAATTGAAAAACGATAGTTCTTACATCTCTATGTATATATATATACCACAGAAAGAAAGAAAAAAGATGTTTCTTGTAACGGACGTTGGTAAACAGCTGACACAGCTGATGCATATCAGATATAAAATGCCTAAATTGAAACATCGCGCGTCCAGTTAACAAACACAAATCCCCCCTCCACATAATCTATTCAAAATCTATGTCTTTATTCCCCTATATATATATACTGTATATACGTATATATCGCTGGCTGAACAAATAGAGATACACGGATACGATATCTATCACGCCCATCGTACACTTAACGTTTGTTTACGACTTTTGAAACCCTGGATTTTTTTTTTCCAGGACGGAAACGCATTCATACCCTGCGCGTCAAACTATATGTGTCCACATTGGAGTGTGAACGCATCAGACTGGGTGGAAAGGTGGGCACAATAAAAAGGTGGAAGCCAACCAATAGAAAGAAATCAATCTTATTCTTTTATTATATTTATATATTGTCCCCCCACTGAAATGTGAAAAAGGCAGCAAATTCAAAGGCCACATCATCCGTAGAGAGTCAAGTGATATAGGCCGATTTGCGCCTCTCTGTCCGCTGTGCGCGCGACTGGAACAACTCGAAAAGAATGGAACACACAAAAAAAAAAATCTCACGAAATAACACACAGCCACAATGCAACGTCGTTTGTACACACCGCGTGGTTTCTGACCTGGAAGAAGAACCATTTCAAAGAGAACCTCTTTTCTTCCCCCCTTTTTTTTTTGCTAAAAAATAAAATCTAGTTTACTAGGTTGACTTCTATTTCAATCAAAAAAAAAAAGAATCAACGATGCGAGAACAGAAAGTTGAACTATTGGCAGCCGCATAACGTCCCCCCCCCCCGTGTTCCATACAAACGTATGCTACTGCGCAAACTATACAGAACGCGTTATATATACAATAAGGATATATACCTTTAAAAAAAAAGGGCATATTTATTGAGGAAACTTGAAAAGAAAAAACGGGAGATCTTCATTGGCTAAACTGCGTTGTGTACACACACAACTAAACAAACGTTTTCAAATCCCCTCTATTCTTTATCAAATTCCCGACTTTTTGCGTTGATTTAAGTTATAAAAGAACGATATAGAAAAGGGGGGGGGGGTTGCATGCTTCAGCACCCTTAAACATACATACACACAAAAAAAAAACTGAAAGAATTCAAACAAAAGTTATGTGAACATGTAAAAAAATAAAAACCCCTGCTGGATCGTACCGAAGAAAAAACCTTAGGGGGAACGACGAATGTATTTCCGCCATTATGTGCTTATATAACGTGTGTAGATATATATAGTATTATGATTAGTTTTTATGATGATTCGGCCTGCGGTTTGTCCAATGTATACAAGGACAAATCGGCCATCGTATAAGGCAGCTTATACGCATATAAAGCGGATGCATGATTTCCTTTACGAGATGATCACTTCAACATACACATTTTATATAGAATAAATCTGTATATGGAGATCAAGAATCAAGAGGGGAGGGGGGATGGATTCGCCGATGTGAGAGAAATCCGATTTTCATCAGGGCTCCGTTGGGCTTTTAATTTCGAAACAATCAACGTCGGTTAACCGGGTTCCAAGTATTTTATTTTTAATTCTATACTGATGATGACAATTGGGCTTTTTGATTTGTTCAGTTCTCTTTCATGTAGTTGTTCCAGCTGTGGCCCGCAATCGCGCCAATTGATGGGCCACTGAGGAGGGAGAAGGCGGCAAAATTCAAACGGATAATGACATAGTTGACTCTTGAATCACGAATCTCTAAAACCCATGTGAAAAGGCATTCATCACTGATGATGTATTTTAAAAAAAAAAATAAATAAAAAAAAATAAGGGACTCATTGGGAAACCAAGTGGAAAATGCCGTTGGAACTTGGGTCTCAAAATATTAGAAAATATTTGTCAATGTTGCTGGAGGAGAACCCCCAATATGTACACACCTATATAGCCGTGTGTGTGTGTAGGATATGTATGAATGTGTGTACACTATGGATGGGGGATAAAATAGCCACACAACACATACACACAAGCGGAAAAAAAAGATGAGAAAAAAAAAAAGTGTAAACGAGGGGAGGGAGGTGTGTCCTGGAACACAGCTTTCTAACGCTTCGTCTCTGTATTATAGACACGCACAACACTTTTATACATCCACACACATCCATGTACAACAACAATAAGAGTATGAAGATGTTTCACGTCAGGGGGGGGGGCCTCTTTTCCATATATATATATACAGTATCCTTCTCCTCCTTTGTGTGTGTGTGTATGTCTCCGTTGTTTGTGGGAAAAAGAAATCCGGAGATAAGCCACATCCCCTTTCCGTTTGGGATTCCGGTTGGCTCCGCCCACATCGGCCAGCATATTGGTCCGCTTGGCACAGGTACCATGGGGGAGGGGAGGTAACAGACTCTTTTGGTTGGAGTGGTTCCATCCGGAGAATGAAACAAGTAAGTGGGGGGAGTTGATGGGAACGCAGAGCCAAACAGCACAAACGAATAGGACACACACAGTTAAAGATATACAAAGTCCACGAAGAAGACACGCCCTCTTTGACAAACATTAAAACTCGGGCTCCATCTGTGCAGTGGGCATTATTCAGCTAGCTAACGCTGATCAGGACAGACGTTCATTTTTGTTGTTCTCTTTCAGTTTTTGACCTTTTCATCTCACACAGTTTATATTCAAAACTTCTTCAGTGCGTTATTCATTTGCGAATCAGTGCGCTAATCCACGATCCGATATATATAGTGAAATTCGTTTGGAACAACTTGAACCACACAAAAAAAAACATTGCGAAGCTCTGTTAACTGTTCTCGAACTGGCTTCTGATTCTAATCAGTCGACGGGCAAGATGGTCAAAGTGGAGGGCCCGCAGTCTCTGCCACAGCCGGCCATGGCCCGCGCTCCTCCCTTCTCCATTTTATCTCTCCTCCCCGAGACGGCCGTCCATCACCACGAGTCCGTTCAGTACAACAGCGCCACCCATCAGCAACAGCACAGGCCGGACTCGTCCAGCTCGTCGACGGCCATGAAGGAGAACGTGTACAGTGACAACAGCGAAGTGGACGATGTCTACACGGACGACGAACAAGACCTCGACGTCGAAGGCATGGAGGCCGTCAGTCCGCTGCGTTCCGACGAGAGCGAAGAGGAGGCCAGCATCAAAGATCTCAACTGCTCTTCCGAATCGTCCAGCACGGTCAATCTTAAGACGGACAAGTCCGGCAATAAGAACAAGAGCGGCAAAAGTGAGGGCGATGAAGAAGGCACTAACAAATCATCGAAGAGTTCCAGCAGCAAGAAAGATGGCGATGAAAAGAGCAAGAAGAATGAGAAGCCGCCCTTCTCCTACAACGCCCTCATCATGATGGCCATCCGGAGCAGCTCCGAGAAGCGCCTCACGCTCAACGGCATCTACGAGTTCATCATGAAGAACTTCCCCTACTATCGCGATAACAAGCAAGGCTGGCAGAACTCGATCCGGCATAATTTGTCCCTCAACAAGTGCTTTGTTAAGGTGCCACGTCATTACGATGATCCGGGCAAAGGTAACTACTGGATGCTCGATCCGTCCAGCGATGACGTCTTCATCGGAGGGACGACGGGCAAATTGAGGAGGAGATCCACGGCTGCATCGCGTTCCAGATTGGCCGCTTTCAAAAGGAGTTTCGGCTTCCCGTCTTTGGCCGGCTTTCCGGGCATGCCGCCCGTTCACCCCGGTATGGCCGCGGCTGGGTTTCATCCGGTTGCGGGGCCCAATCCAGCGCATCACGCCGGATCGGCTGGACATCCTCATCATCCTTATTCGACCCCCACGGGTGCGTGGCCCGGCCTGGCCGCTTCGCTGTGCAATTCGGCCGCTGCTTTGTATCGTTATAGCACGGCAGTGGGTTACGCCGCATCGGCCGGTTATGGCAATTTGCTGGCCCATCCGGGTAGTCATCCGTCGGCCCATCATCCGTCGCAAGTGTCAGCGGGTCTTGGCGGATTTAGTTCGCCATTGGCCGGCAATAAGATGGTCGGATCCAGTCCAGCTCATCATCATCAAGCGCACAGCTTCTCCGTGGAGCGGCTGCTGGGCTCGGCCAGCACACCGTCCGATTCGCCCATCCGGCACATGCCGCCCACCTCCCAATCGATGGGTACCTCTCCGTTCGGCATGTTAGGCCATCCGTTGCTGCAACAAGCGGCCGCCTACGCTGATTTCTATGGCAACGGACACCTTCGTTTCAATACGGGCCTGATGGGCATGGGCCTACCGTCGTCCGTCTCGCCCGTCTTGCAGCAACAACAGCCACGATCCAACTCCACTTCGCCGTTGGCTCCTACACCCACCTCGCCTCCGTTGATCTCCAGGACGAGTTAAACCACAAACCCTCATCTCTTTTTTGAATATTTAATTCCCCCACCGAACGCGGGAGATTTGAAATGATCCCGCCCGTCGGACATCCCCCATCAGCAAAACCCAGTTCAACTTTTTTTTTTTCAGAGGCCTTCCTCATAATGATGGCTGGGCCTGTCAACGTTGTACATAATTAATCATCGAGTCTATACTTTGAAGTCTATTTTGAAAGTGTGAAATAATTGAAAATGATTTAAAAAAAAAAAGAATTCCTCACTCCCGCGCGGATCGATGAATATGTCCTCCTAATTTGAATGAATTCGTTTTGTTATAATGCAAGTATAAATGTTTCGCTCGTGTACGTATATTTCATATAAGAGAGTCTACATATTTCAGTTGCCACACTGTACTTGTACATATTTATAAACGATATAATTAGAAAAAAAACAAACAAATGCCCCACCCAAACATTTTTTTTTTTGGAAATATGCGCGTCAATCTCAGATCAATTACAAGCGTGTTGAAAACATATAATCTCTCTTCGTTTTTGTTGTTCATTTCAAATCTTTAAGAATTTTAAATTTAACTTGGAATTTCGTTTTTTAAAAAAAGAAAAAAACAAGAGGCAAAGAGAAGCGGCTTCTTTCCCAATCTCGTGCACAGTAGGCTAATTTGCTGGCCAAAGATTTGAGAACCAGAAAAAGAAGAAGATGAGGTGTTAACTATGCCCTCTCCATTCTTCAAGATATAAGACATTGATTAAGAGTTAATTTATAGCCAGGTCTGACGCGTATAGGTTGGGGAAATAAAAAAAAGAGAAGAAGCCTTCATCATCGAAGATTGAACCACACTCTTCAACGCGTTCGTATAATACTACGTCCATCTTCTCTAACATCAATAAGATCCCTGCAAGGTTGATGGCTTACTCCGGCCTTGTTGATGAACAAGACCGGAGGCTCCTCTCATCTTAAATTACATTAAAAAAAAAAGGGGGGATTTCAAACTGAAAGAAAAATAATAATTTCAGATGATTAAGTGACTGTAAAAGTGTATAAAGCAGATCCCAAATTTCAAAAAAAGGAGGACATCAAAGAGAGATGATGATGGCAGCTCCTCGGTGCGTCCATTTCTCCCGTTGGGCCTCATTCTCTTTTGTGTATACATCGTCATATAACCCGATCCAGCTTCAAACTATAACGTACACACATCCACACACACACACAAAATAAACTAATTTTTTTCAGAGCGAGAGTCAAGCTGTACGCATTTTATACATGTACCGGTGTGTATATATATAAAAATGCAGCAGTTCTTTGGGTTGCAGCGGGAGGGGAAAACATGGCTGGCAGCAACAGAGTCGACAGATTTAATGAAAAACGCTAATGACGTTACACAGAAGAGAGGGGCCAGTGTGCAACAGGACGCCCCATCGTGAGAGTTAAGAGAGGACCGGGGTTCTCCTATACCACCTCCATCTTTTTTTTTTTTTTCTTTTTTTACCTTCCCTCCTCTTTGCCGCTGTTGTGTGTGTGAAGTTCTGTGCCATCGGCGCGGGAATCCACACACTCCGCGGTGCCAAGCTGTCTGGCCCGCTCACCAAACCAATTCTTACTACATACATAATATTTTAAGGTTTTTTATATTTTTTTTGGGTTGGGGTAGTATTCTTTTGTTATTTTATATTTTTTCTTGTGTTCCATGGAAGTGCCCTCATCGTCGTCCTCCCACCGGGGGAGGCTCTATATATTTCCTCTTCTCTTTCCACTTCTTTTTTTTATAATGTACTATTTTCTTCATTTCATTTCTCTTATAAAAAAAACAACACAACAACTTTTGAAAAAAAAAAGAGAGAGAAAAAATATTTTTATTTTGATTCCTCTCCGCTTGGTTTTTTTTTCTTTTTATCAGCTATTTGTCGTGTCCTTCTTATTTCTTTACGTTGTGGATGATACAACAAACTAAGGCAAGAGAGTATGGCGGACAGCAACAACAACAACAACCGGGCTGCGATATGTAATATAATAAACCTTTTTTTTCTTATATGATAAGAGCGCAGGAGAAAAAGAAAAAAGGAAATCATCCAAATGAGAGAGAAAGAGAACCGCAGCTTGAGTTTTTGTTAATCAACCAATTGCTGCTGTGTGCTTGTTGTTCCCATTTTCTTTCTTTCCACCTGTGCAAGAAATTATAAATTCCTCAGCGGCCTTTCTCTTGTCCGCTTGACATTATTCCTCTACACATATAAAAAAAACAAAACAATCCTTTGTATATACATTTACGAATTGATGTATTTCCTCCAATTGGCAAACGTTCTTCACACACGAGATACATTAATACATGAAAAAAAAAAAGAGGCAATGAGGATAACGAAGCGTTCCCATCCGGACGCGGTTCTTTAACAAAAAAAAATTCAGTTCACCAACCGATATAAGAGGGTCCCTCTCTTATGGGGGACTGGCTGTGCTTATATATATATATATATCTAAATAGCCGTAAGTAACGTATAATACCACGGGCAATCGACACATCCACCTCCAACGGCGATTTCCTTTTTTTTTTTTTTTCGAAACGAAAATGCTTTAACTTCGTGTATATTATGTTTGGTTCTTTACCTGTTGCTCTATGTTTTTTTATTACCCCCCCGGTTTTTTAATATAAATTTTTTCACGCCAATTGCTTATTGACCATACTCTCATTGCGATGTTGCAACGTAAATTCTCAATGGATATACCCATATCCATTAAAACAAATAAAACAAAAAAAATATGTGTAATAAAGGAATGTGTGTATAACCACATTTTTTTTTATTTTGGATTCGGACGGCGCGTATATACGTTTTGTACTCGGTCAACTTAATTGCAGAAACGCGTGTTGCAGGTTCACCGACTATAGTTATAGGAAGGAAATAATATAAAAGAAATTCCTATACATGTATTTTAAAGGAAACAGCCGCGTTCACAAATCGTGAAAAAAAGGGCTTCGTGATATAAGAACTAAACAAGTCTTGATTTTTGGGAAGGTCTATTTATTATTTGAAATTGTCTATTTTTGTGTGTGTGACTTCCCCCCCCCCCCTTGTTGTTGTTGTTGTCAAACCAAACGAAGACGACTTCATATAATAGATTTGTTTTTTTCACAGCTTGTATAACGCGTTGCCCAGACAGAGACAAAAGAGGTGATCACATTCAAGAGGTGGAGTCGAACACAACGACACTCGACCGTCACTCAACTTAAAAAAAAAAAATGTTCCAGTATTTTTTTTTTTTTTAATAAAAAGAGGATCAGTCCGGTTCGTCCGGTTTCTCGGCCAATTAGTCCACGAGACTATACACAACTGTATATATATATATACAAAAGAATGTCACAAAGAACCTCCTCTCCAAAAAACAAAACAAAAACAAGAAAGATACAGATTGTATATACGTTTTTTTTTATTTTCCGTTCGTTGTGGGGGGAGGGGGAGGGGGAGGGGATTCGTACATGGCTATTGTCTTTTGCTTGGCCATGAAACAACAAGCGCATCAATGGAATCTAACCTTAAAAGAAATTGTTTGGGAAAAAAAAAAAAAAAAAAAAGATTGCTGTGTGCACGTCGTTCCAGTATCGAGCGTGGAAGATGTTATTCCCCTCCCTCTCTGCTAAGTCGCACAGGTGAGAAGAGGGGGAGGGGAACGAAATCATAAAAAAAACGGGAAACAAAAAGAAAAAAATGAAATAAAATAAATAACACGAAGAAACAGAAAAAATAAAATAAAAGGACACCACCACACGAAAAGAATGAAATGAAATGAAACGGAATTATATATAAAAAAAAAAAAGAAACGGGTCGATGTGTGTGTAAAGGAAGAACAAGAAGAAGAAAAAAAAAACCATAGGAGGCCCGTTGGGGGTGCCACGCAGTCTGGAACAGTCGGGTTATTAGTGGCGGCGGTGGCGGCTTGGGCTATACGCTCCAACCCCAAAAAAAAGCTACACACACACACATACACACACACACACGCAGTCAGCAGCGGTATAGTTTGTTAAGAGTCGGCGGCAAAAAAAAAATTTTCTATACCGAAGAAACATACGAACAGCCCCCCCCCCCCCTTGCATTTTGGAATGTTTCTTCTCTTTCATTGGTCCCCCCCCCCCTCACACCTTCCTTTTTGAATAAGGACTCCAAAGAAAAAAAAACAAAAATTTGATCCACGTTGCCCCGGTGCGGTTGTTATCATGATGATTACATATATCTCATCTATATACTGTGTGTGTGTGTGTGTGTGTATGTTGTATGTATATGGTGCGGGTGTGTGAGAGGTGCAAGGTGTTTGGCCGTGTTTTTTGCTGCTGCTGCTGCGGAGAGTACACACACACAGAAGACGTCCTGTTGCGTTTTGATTTTTCTCTCCAGGGCTTTTTTCACGATGGCTCTCCCTCTGCACGTCCTCCGATAATAATAAAAAAAGGGAGAGAACTAAAGCAAGGGAATAAAAAAAAAAAAAAACACAAGAAAATGATAAGAAATAAAAAAAAAGAAGTCCTATACGTTCTCAACAGCTGAGGAACTGGAGGAATTAAAGAAATGGAAAAGCCAATGCGTTTTGAATGGAGGAAAGAGAGGAATAATGTTCTTGTACGTTTCAAGAAAAGCGACATGGTTGCGTAATTAACAGGTGTGATGAATGAGCTCGCTATTTAACATTGCCATCTACTTCACCTGTGTGTCTACCATGTAGACTCGTGATTCAATTCTAAGTCTTTCTGCGTTCGATTTAGGTCCAAACGTATCCGGCCGGAAGGCAAAAATGAATATCCAACAAGCGCAACGGAAAAAACAAACAAATACAAATGCCTGGACAATGGTGACCGCGTGAATGAGTTATCACGATATATAGGTGTATATGTACACGAAAATAGGAGATAGAAAGATATAGACCTATCATAAAATACGGCTTTTGTCCTATTATTTTGCAGACGGGCCAACAAGCGCGGCCAATTGAAACGCCGGCCAACACACGTCCTTATGTATGTACATCAACACACACGCCTCTATGTTCAATGCGTTGCAACGTTCACCAAATTTGTGGAATTTTATTCTTGGCATGTTTTCCAAATCATTCCAGCCGATCGTCAATCCTCATTCATTCGATCCGCTTTGACACCTTAAAAAAAAAAAAAAAAATAGGATGATGAAGTCCAAATGCTGGAAGAAGAAGGTGTGAAAGAGAAAAGAATACGAAGTATAAGAAGGGGGAGGGAGAGGATGTAAAGGGAGAAATCTCCGGACCGGAAGGACGCGGTTCTTCTTTTAATCAACACCATACTGTTGTTTTGTTTGCAATGGTATGTGCATTTATAAATACCTTTCTTTTTTTTTTTTTGGTACTTGTCATTCTCTCACCAACTTTTTCAGATTAAATATATATATACCATATCCTTTTACCTCCGGTGCCGCCAATCGTTTTGATTGTGTATGTTTCCGTTTTTGCAAAAAAAAGAACTTAAAGGTGTCGGCTTAGGGTAAATCCCCGATGATGGCCAAAAAAAGTTTTCACCGCCAATCAACCTACAAAAAAAAAAAAAAAACATTTGACACAAAGTAGATATAGATGGCTAATATGGATAATCCCATCGATCCGTATATATCTGCAACATCTATATACAATATAAAGAGAAATTTCGAAATGCGGAATCCCTCTACATTTTTTTCCGTAAAAAAAAAAGAATTAAAAAAATATTTTCTCACATTTTACTTCTGAGATACAAACGCACAGGCCTAAATTCGAAAAAAAAAAGAAAAAAAAAGAAGTTGGACTCTGCTGGATTCGTTCGTGTATAAAGCCTATATAATAGAAAGCCCCCACCATTTTGTTTTAAGCTTTTGCTATACACTGTACACAAACCCCTCGGCTTTTTGGGTGACGGAAGAGAGTCAATTAGATCGCAATGAGCAATAAAATAAAAAAAAGTTGGAAATAAAAGAAAAAGAAACAGAAACGAAGAAAGAAAAGTGGGGGGGGGAGTAACAAGGAGAAGGGGGGGATGTGGGACCAGGTGACGTTGGCTATATACATTTTCTGTTATACACGATGTATATAAGATATAGAAGAAGCGTTTCACAGCATGGCACCACAGAGTCGTATAATCCGCACGGAGACAGCCACATTTCCGCCATCAACGCAGCGTGAGGTGTGGAACGCCAGATGATGAGAGAGAGAGAGAGAGAGAAAATAATAATAATAATAAATAAATAAATACAAGAAAAATAAAAGAGTGCACGCCGGCTTTTTTAGCTCTCTCTGCTTGTCACCTTTATATTTAAAAAAAAAAAAAAAAAAGTCACACACCTATTTACTATACGCACGTCTTTTTTTTCTTCTTCTTGTTTTTTTTTTTTTATTTGTGTGTGTGTGTGCGTTCCAGCTATTGTGCAAGTTTCTACACCATGTCGCCGGAGCCCAGATGTTGGTTAAACAACCTTGTATAGCCGTGACTGCGCTTATCGCGATCATCGCCTTATATATATATATAATTTTTGTTTTTCTTTTTCTTTTAGCCATCAAAAAAAAAAAAGAGAATTATACGAAAAGTCCACAAAAGGAAAACTTTTGGCATGGCATAGTTTAATAAAAAAATCCCCCCCCCCCCCCCTCTGAATTGGCTATCGAGAAGGGCACTGGTTTTTTTTTTCTTAACAAATCGTTCTCCGGTGTTAGCTTTTTTCATAATCAAACCAGCTGATCTGATGTTTAAAAAAAAATGAAAATTAATAAATGTGTATATCTGTTTCGGCGATTGAAAGATGGAACACACACCTTTACATCACAAGTCCTTTCTTTCTTTCTTTTTTTTTTTTTTTTTAAATATATATATGTTCAACATGGATGACAGCTATTAATGGACGTGCCACAAGTTCTGTACACTAAGAAAAAAAAAATATTGTGTTTCTTCTCACCTGTTTTTTTTTTGTTTTTTAAAAATCCTTATCTTCGTCTTTTTTTTTTCTATTTATTTCTCAGGCCCCAACAGTTTTCGATACAATCGGCCACCACCCCGACTTCCATATAATTGGAGACCCCTATCAAGATTGTCGGCTATATTAATTAGCCGTGGTGTTGCACGTCTTTATCAGACGCGCTTTGCTTGAAGGGTGGTTTTTTTCTTGTTCGGTTCTACCTGATGTTTTGGAACACGAAAAAAATAAAGAAGAAGAAAAACAACTTAAAAAAAAAATGAATAACATTTTCTTTTGACCGTACGCCGTTCCATTTTTTTCCCCCTCTTCTTCTTCTTTTTTTTTTTATTAAGACGATAAGAATAAGAATAAAGAAAAAAGCGTTCCAGTATATTTTTTTGGTGGCCGCTGACTTTGGCTGCCATTTGTCATCCGTGCGACTCTTTTCTTTTGTGTGTTGCCTCCAATTGTTTGGTCCACGCGGGGGCGCTCCAACATCGTTCAACACCTCCCCCTCTTCCATCCCTCTTTTTTAAATATCAGGTGTGATACAATTGGTTTGTATTAGGATCGTGACGTGCGCAACTAGCCGTCTATTTTCATTCGTGACACGCATCAAAACGCGGCCGCTTTCTGCTGCGGTCTGCCCAATTAAAAAATCAAGAAAAAAAAAAGATGAAGGATCTTCTGTGCATATCTCTCTATAGGCCTTTTATGTATGCATATAACAAAAGAGACTCTTGTATATAACATCTGCGGTTAATAAATCAATACAATAGCCCGCACAATAATTTGTACAGAATGAACTTGAACGGGCTGCTTGGTCACCGGCTTTAATGAACAGGAGAGGCCGGCCGATGTGTGTGTTTGCCATCATCACCTCGTCATCTATTGGATTAAACTATTATAATATATTTCCTCTCTTGTATCACCTCTGAAAATTCCAACATCTATGTAGGCTACATTGTGCTGTGTTAGAGGTATAGTCTATACGTTTAAGCGGTTTTGAAATGCCGCCCGATTGGAACGACATGCTATACCGACATCAGTCCCGACGCTATAAGAACTCGCCGACTTTAATTGTAGGGTTGTGTCTCTCTCTAATACCTGTCATGGCGGCGGTATGTCTCTTACGTCATCTTCATCCCCTCACACATTGAAAAAAAAAAAAATGTAAGCGATGCTCTTTTAGTTTTTTTTTTTTACACACCTTGTCTACATGTGTGTGTGTGAAAGTCAGGGGGATGAAAAAGAATGGCGAGCGGCCCCCATCCAGAGGAATGTTCCACGTCACAGCAAAATTTGATAAAATATATGAACTCTTGCAGCGAGCGAGTCAATTCATTTGAAGAAGAGTATTTTATTTTTAGCTCCTCCCACTTTTCAAAAAAAAAATAAATAAAAAATGGCTGCACGTCATAAATAACGAACCCGATGTGTATATACATATGTATACGTGTGTGTCTAAAGCGTGTGTCGCCGTGCGGGAATAGAGACGCACGAACACAAAACACCGCCATATGCAAAAAAAGGGGGCGAGTCCCGAAAAAGGACGACATGTCGGAACATCGTAAGAGATATCTCTCTCTCTTTCACCTTTCATTTGTATTTCTTTTTTTTTTTTTTTTTGAAACCAAATTCTTTAACACTTCTGTCTCTTCAATCTCCGCCTCCTTTTCAAAGAAGAAATAAAAAAAGGATATATGTTAAAGAAAAGAGAAAGAAAGAGAGAGAGAGACGTTGTACTACGTTGCTGGGCACCTCGATGAAAACATCTCGCTACGGCCATCAAAAGAAGGCGGAGAGCCAGTAGGAAGAATACATACATACCGCGGCTCATCAAATATTCATGGATTCACGAACGAACACCAATAGCTGCACGTCTTTTTTTTTTAAATACATGTAGACTCTTACATCTATATCTCTTTCTATTTGATTGTATACACACAGTCAAGTTTTTTTTTTTTTTTTTAAAGTTAAGAACATGTTAATTGATAAGCACCGGTCCCGCCCACCGATCGAGTGTCGGAGCTTATTTAAAAAAAAAAGCGACTACATCAAAGAGGAAAGATATACGTCACGAGGTTGCTTTCTTTTGTGAATGTCAGAGACGTCGCTTATATTTTTTTGTTGCGCCACATTCAATCCGAGGTGATGACATGGCAACGTAGAGAGCTATATAACGGTTTTTCAACTATACTTTCAAAATTTAAATAAAATATTTTTAAAAAAAGAAAACAGCATGGAATGCAAAAAAAAGATATTTTTATCATTTTCTATCGATCGATGAAGAGAAATGGAGAAGAAGAAGGAATGAAAGAAGATGGATTTAGATATGGCCGGTAATGGATTCGTGATGGATTCAGGGTGTAGATCGAAAGCTCCCCCCTTTTTTCCCAACTGATCCAATCGATCGAACGTATCACATTCCCGACATTCTTCACTCTCACACTTGCCAACATCTTTCTTTTTGATAGACGGATGGATGTGCTGTCTATAAAGGCCCCACACACACACACCTGTATACATCTATATAGGCCTATCTATACATTGTGTGTGTGTGTATATATCATCCTAAGATTTCCAGAGGGGCCCTTTTTTTTTATATTTTATGATGACGGATGATGATCGAAGAAGATGGTGGCTTGCTCCACATTATCTCGATGCCTACACCTACAGCATCGAAGGATTAGAGGGTGGCATTTTATTGCACTTTTTAAAGTAAAATATATTAAAATAAATATATATTGGACTAAAAAAAACAAAACAAACGGTGGGCTTTATATAGCACGAGGATGCACGCCACATTGTTTCCAGCTTTGGGTTTTCCATATTTTTTATTGGGGTGGGCTAACACGGCCCAACATAAAACAACCCCCACAAAATGTATATGGATTGTTTTTCCAATTTTTAGAGGAGTCAAGGGGGGGAGGTCTAAAAGAATCAGGCAGGAAATGCCTTCGCTTCTGTTGTGCGTGTGCTGATGATGGCCAAGTGCCATCAGCCCCTCCTGAAAGAAGAAGATCATCAAATTTTATGATCATCCAAAAACATTTGTGAATGAGACTGTACACAGCACACACACACACTTAAAGAAAAATCGAGTGAAAAAAATAAATAGTTAATGGCATCTATATATTTTATGATATGGACCAAAGTGTGTAGAGCAGTAGTCTGTACCATATCTTTAAGACAGCCACCCCTCTGAGTTGCTCGTCGTCTAACATCGTCTAGGTTGCCAGTCATAAACATGTCAATCGATGGCTCAATCGTTTTCTTCTATTTTTATCCCCCAAAAGGCAGGTACATATAATATAGGCCTAAAAAAATAACGTTTGCCATTTAAAAAATAAAAGATCTCTCTCTCTCTTATTTATCTGAGCCTATATGTCAAATAGCTACTCCCTGTGTATGTACACACATAAGTATTGGAAGGTCCCCCCATAACATCTTACGAACAGCATTGCCGGACTAGTTGTGACGTAGAACAAACGGACAACAAGGTGGAAAATAAAAAAGGACAAAGAACATAAGGGAAGATAACACAGGTAAAAGGTAACAATAGCTCACCCCTCGTTTCTTATAACTCTCTCACAAATGACGTTTCTTTTTCTCCAGCCTTTTTATCTCTGCTCTCTGCCGACGAGTCCCCCCCCCCTCTCAGAAAAAGAAACATCAGTTTTTTGAATATGTTTGTCCACTGTTCGGTTTGTTCCAGTGGGCCACTATAGGTTCCGTCAAACCCGATAAGCTCTTCTTTTACGAGTATAAGACATTGAAGAATACAAAGTTTATGTCTTCTTCTTACTTTTTTTTTTTTTTGAAAATGTCCATGTATCCCGCGCGTCCGTCTCTTCTTTTAAAAGGATATATAGTCTCTTTTTTTTTTCTCTCACCTGGGCAGAAGAGCATGTGCTGTCATTTTCTTTTGACTCTCGCAGCTTCACGTTTGGCGGTGTACGCGACCGTGGGACCCACTTTTCTTGTACCTTTCTATTCTTATATGAAGTCGGCATTTTTTTTTTCAAACTTAATTCCTTCCTATAACATCTGTGTGGAGGTGTCGCATCGACTTCTTGCTGTGTTACACACACCCCGGGTCTTCTCTCAAACCCGGTCAATTATGTATTCACAACGGGGCGGCTTGAAGGGGCCGCTATGTTATGTATAGTATAAGGACACGTCAACGCGCAATCCCTTTTTTTTACATGATGATCGTTGAGTCTAGGTCCCCATTGGGTCATCTTTAATTTTCAAAGTTTCAATACATCGTTGGTACATAGAGGGCCTACCTATAGGCTGTATCGTTTTATTGTGGTGTTAAGGTCCAGCCCGTGCCCGCCTCTTATTTTAAAGTCCGCTTTTTTTTGTGTTAAATTTTTTGAATATATAGTCCGGCCAGACTGATGTCCATATCGAAAAGCTTGGCCTGTGTGAGCAAAGAGATGGGTGGTCATTATTGACCGTGACAGAACAATTGGCTGTCCATTGTTGACCAAACAGCCGGGCTGGTGATTATAGTATATAGCTTTAACTTGAAAGCAAAGGGAAATATATATTGAAAACGAACCCCGCCGGAATGACTATCGTCCTGGTAGGCGGAGTCTTCGTCACACACGGAACAGACACACACACACACACACAGAGAAAGGAAATATAAAGCAAAAGGAAAGGTATATAGGTGCTGATGTTCTTCATTTGTTTCCTCCTACTTTTTTCATTTTATTTCACAGAAAGAGGTGGAGCTTTGCCTATTTTTTCTTGTCAATTTCAATTCAAAAAAAGAAAAAAAAGGTGTATTGGATATATGTCGTTCCAGCCTAGCAGCTTCATTAGCGGACCCTTTTGCTGGGCTTTTAGGCTTTTCATTTTCAAACTATTTTTTTTTTCCTTGAAAAGTCCTAGGGTCCAACAGGTCAATCCTCCTATTTTATATAGCCTTTTTTTTTTTCAATCTGTGTGTATATCTATATACAGTTCAGATAACCGTGGCCAATCGTGTATTTATTGACACACGATATATTTCTGTATATATATAGAAACGTTTGTGTTAAAGTGCCTCTACGATGGATTGGGGCCTTATGTTTTCATAGAGGACCCAACAGGCTCGTCCACTGGTGTCACCAATAAAGGATAAAAGCCTTATACACATGACCGAGAATGCAGATGAGAACCCCCCCCCCCCCTATACCAGATGGATTTGTCACACCGCTCATGGCAAAATTATATATGCTAGATATATAGTTTTTGTTATAGGGTTTTAAAAACGTCGGTGGAGGTCTCTCTCCGGGCTGAAAACACAGCACCCCCTTTCATCTCGTTCGATGATGGCTCTCTCTTTCATGTGTATAGGACCTCTACATACCATATCAGCCGCCATTAACCAAAAAGAAATGTAGATCCCATTTTTTTTGGTGGGATCCCCTTAGAGAATATGTAGGCCTATATACATTTAGAAAGACCCTCGAATCAGTCCTTCCTTTTTTATATATTCAACCCAGCCCCAAACAACGATAATCGGTTCCGTTGCCGCCCCGGAAATCCCCCTGCACACAAACAGGGCCGTGTGCTGTGTGTGTCAATGTTTGGCACACATCGATCCCTCCATATTTTTTATTTCATTTAAATCATCGACTTGTGAATTTATATTTTTCTCTCGCTTTTCTTTCATTTGTTCGCAGATCTTCTATGCCACAAGCAATGCCGCATAGGCCTAAGAGTTCTTGGATGATATATACAAACGACAAAGAGAACCAACACTTTCAACACAGTTTAGCAAAAAAGAATGAACACATCAAGAGAAATAGGAGATCAATATTTGATAATTGATCTGTCGGAGTTTAACATATCCACACGAATGCACACATTCAAATACTATTTCGATACACAGGCCTGGACCTCTCTGCCTTTTTTTTTTTAAAGGTCCACAGACCTGTGCGATCCACATCCGGACTGAGCTCTGAATTGGTGCAACACATATACTTCTCAAAATGGGCAATGAACTGATTTTTTTTTAAATTTCTTTTTACAACCAAACAGCTTCTTTTTGTGTGTGTGTGTCAAAGCCCCAATCTTACGGTGTTGCCTTTTTTTTTTAAACCCACTGTAAAAACGGAAAATTGGAACCCCCCCCCTCCCCCGGAAGAAAAAAATATATTGCGCTGTACTTCACTCATCATTTTTTACGACCTTTCCTTTTAAACAGAGGGTGTGGGTGTGACTGCCTATATAGTTTGAGGAGTCATTAAAAAAATAATAAAATCAGCGCAATTTCTTGTTATGTGTGTAGCAGTACGTGTCAACTATAAACTCCCGCCAAGAAATTCAAATTAGCGATGCGTTAGAGTTCCGTAGAAATATACTATATAGAATTGAAAAAGAAGAGAAATCGAGTTTATTATTACACATTAGCTCTGATTCTCCAAACACGCTTCGCTGACGGCTGTCTAATAAATATATATATATTTTTTTCTTATCTTGTTAACATCTTTGTATATAACTATCGTCTTTCCAAACTTATAACCTAATACTTACGACACGTTTTTTTTTTTTTTTTCATTTCCACGTAAACGAATCCATTTTTATATATTAAAATCATTCCGCGTGTGGTCACACACACACAAAAAAAAAACATTTTTCTCCAGTCTATAGTCCACTTTTAAATGTTGTTTAACTTGAATATATATGCAGCAATAACAAAAAAGGCCGTTTCCTATCCGATGTGTGGTCTCGGGAATCTCCGGCTTTCGGACAAGTTGACATTGTTGAGATGGTTTTCCACACACGCTCGCATACGCTTGTTTTTGTGTGTGTGTGTGTACATTTTCAGAGATTGACGTGTGTAGAGAAAGACCACGAACCAATAGATTGGGGCTCTTCGTAAAAAAAAGGGGGGGCACTCTTTGATGTTTGACGTTTGTTGGCGTGTTTTTAGTCTTGAACCGCAAACAAAAACTATGTGAAATATATATATAAAGTCAGAAAACGTCAGAATCGAAAATTCCCTTAACGTCCGTTATGGCCTTTTATTTTTTTTTTGAAAGAAGAAAAAAAAATAATAAAAGCCGAAATCAAAATAACAAGTCAAAAGAGAAACAACTAAAAGTTTCGATTTCGGGTATATAAGAGTTTCGATAAAAATCTTTTGCTCGAAAAGAACACGGGACCTCCTACAGCGCGTCACCTTTCTGTTTATAATAGATCTATATATCTACCTCTCTCTATTTCCATAGTTCGAGGGGTTTGTTCGCGTTTTTCTCGAAGGAATTCCAGTGAGTGAGTTGTTTTTTTTCTTCCAATGATTGACAGCTTCTCTGTACACATTGGCTTGGCACACAACACAGACTTTATGAAACAAGCCAACAACAATGACAACAAGTCGCGGGGCTGTTTGTCACTCACCCAATCCGAATATGTAATCTATTTAGGAAAAAAAAAAAGAGATATAACCGAGAGACGGAAAACACGAGGAGGAAGAGAAACACGGACAAACAAAAAAAAATGAAATGAAAACAACATGTGTGGTGGATTTATTTCTTTCGGGATTTTGAATTCTCAATTTGGCGATATATATACGATAGACTTCACGTCTAATCCAAATCTCCGCCAAACAGAAACCGGATTCTTTTATTTAAATATATTCATCCAGCGCTATTGTTCGAAGCACAAACTCAACAAGTGTCTTGATATTTGTCCTAGCATGAGAACGCACAAGGCCGATGATGAAACTTTAAAATATTTTTTATAAAAAATAAAATTGAATCGAGACACAACAAAAAAAAAAAATATGGCGAAAAAAAAACAAACAAGTGAGAAACAGATAAACACGACGAACCGACAGAAAGAGAGAAACACACAAAAAAAAATGAGCAGAACAAGTCAAATCAATTCAACGAAATATAAAATGATGAAAGGATAATATAGAAAGGAATAAAAAAACCTGACCATCTGCAATTTTTTGTTTTTTTCCCCCGACTTTTCATTTCCTCCTCGGCGTCGATAATCGATTGTGTTGATCGCGACTCAATTAGTGTGTGTGTGATTTTTTTTTTCCCCCGGTAAATGCCAACTCATCAATCAAAAAAAAAAAAGGAAAGATTTCTTTATTATTTATTATTATATATTTTTTTGTTATTGTGTTCCTCTTGCTGTGAACGGTGGAACCGACGCTGACTGAGCTGTGTGTTGTTTGGCGATATGAACGCCCGCGGGAGTGACTTCCAAACCACAAATATCAGAAGTTCCCACATCTATTTTTTTCCCTCCCTCCCCAATCAGCGAATACACGTGCAGATACAATAGGGAAAAAAATATAAGGGAGGCCAATTCGCCAATTGTGCATGTTCCGTATCACAATCACCGATGCGTATCAAGGCCTCCCTTTAAAAAACACACAAAAATAAAAAATAAACATGAAAGAATAAATGGCAATAGGACTTGGATATCATCAATCAAACACGCCAAGAATTCGCCATACACAACCAATGAAAAGAAAACGAAATAAAAAAATACAACATCTATATTCAATAGGTTTTTTATATATATCTTTTGAAAAAAAAAATGCCTTTTCAAGCGTGAAAAACCTATGTCGATTAACCCTTCTTTTTCTTTTTTCTTTACTTCTTCTGTGTGTGTGTGTACGTGTGTATGTGTGTGTGATGTTGTTGATTGAGACGTCCGGCTGAGAAACGAAGCGGAGCCGAGAGAAAGAAAAGAGCCATCATCATCGATGTTGCTGGCGTGATATAGAGTTGTATATATATCTATCTATCGGGGCGGCCCACGCACAGCGTGGGGCTCTCTTCGGATCGGGGTTTTGTCACGCCGCAATCGGCCGTCTGATGGATGGCCATCGTGGCCATTGGCTTTTCTCTTTCTCTCTCTCTCTCTCTTGTGCATGTGTTTGCGCCAGCCGACCACACATTCACACCTATCTCACTGGAACACTTCCACAAGAGAGAGAAAACGAATGGAGGCAAAGGAAAAAAGAGAGAAATAGTGCAAGAATGAATGCGAAGAAAAGACACGGTGGAAATAAAAAAAGAAGAAGAAGAAGAACCTTAGAAAAATACAACATGCCGCTCGGCAAATGATGTCTCGTTTGTTCCTACACTCCTGCCCCTTTTAGCCCCCCCCCCCCTCCCCACCGTCTTGGCTTCGTTCCTTGCTGTGTTATTCACATCCAGGTGCACTCTGCGGGGGCACCACGCATCGCCGACAGATACATATATTTATATACATCGTCCTTTTTTTTTTTCTTTTTTTATTTATAAATACGTGCGTATAAGAGAGAGAGAGAGCCGAAACTCGTCTGCGTACCTCAATCATCCACGGCTTCATTTATTTTGCCCTCTCTCTCTCTTATGTTATCCGGCGTGCGTTCTTGCGCCTCTTTAGCTGAAATCAAAAGCATATCAACCGTAGAAAATTGAGGCTCCTTTCATACGATGATGCCCTAAACACAACTATACATCTCATCAACTAATGAAATGTTTTTCTCAACGCAAACTTAGTCGCACGTCACACTCAGCCCTTTTCAGAATGTATTTTGATTTTTCAAATGTCAACAGCAGTTCATTTCTTAATTTTCTTTAATGTTGCAGCATGTGACCATAGTTCCCTACCCCTCTTCTTTTATTAACTACTGGGAAAATATATAAAAATCAACGACGAATATTTTTTAAAAAAGGACATTCAAAATAGCCATTTGTTTGGGGACAAATCAAGAGATCATGTGTCGAACAGCGCAGAGGAAGTTGTCCTTTTCCTCTTCCATTGTGTACACGACGTCCTTTTGCAATGCGGCATCCCTTTCCAAGACTTACGGTCACTGATTTCCGAACCCATTTTTTATTTTATTTTATTTAACTAGAAGCTGATAAAGACATAGTTCTCTATCCTCATTGTGTATATATATGTCCCCCTTCTAGCTCACAAGTCGAAAGTCCCCCCCTTCTTCCAAAAATGAGAATAGTTTTGGAAATATATTGATGGGCCTATTGAAAAATCACAGGATCCATTCAGGACTTTTCTATCCCTCCATTTTTTTTTTTTGCAGGACCTTTTCTATTTTCCAAAATAAAAAAAAAAGGAGATCAAAAGGAAAACGATTCTTGTGTTTGGGTGGGGAAAACACGACCGACAACATGGCTGCGAAAACTTTCGACACTTCTTTTGTCAGTCGACGGCAAACAAATTTATTAGCCCGTCCAGCACCTCTTCATTCCCCCAGTTTCTGCGGCCCGTTTGTTGTCCGGCTAAAAAAAAAAGTCCGTACACACGATTGGGATAGATGTCAAAGTAATTCATCTCCCTTCTTTTTTTTTTTGAATTTCTTCTGACTTTATTTATACACATTTCAGAGCCCGCTATACAACATAACACGATAGAATTTTATATTTGAATGATTTCCCCCCTTGCTCTTTCTGCCGCTTTTGAAATCAACCAAAATCCAACATACACACACACGAGAACGTCTATATAATATTATTTTTTAAAATCGCTTTGATGTATTTGTATATTTTCACACGGCGGTAGTCATTCACACCCGACGACGTTTGAATGTGTTGGCCCTTTTTATTTGGCCATCATCGGTATTTCCTATATAAGAGATCCTCCTCTTTTTTTTTTTCTTTAACTAAAAACATTTTTTAAAAATATATTTCTGCCGCTAAAGAGTTTTAATGTCTCGACATTTCTCTCTTTTCTATATATGTTTGAAACGTTACGCTTTTATACGACTGTGTTTAAAACGTTAGAGACGTTTTGGGCTTGTTATACCGGATGCATCTCTCTCTCTCTCTCTCTTATAGTTGTGTGTGTGTGTGTTCCTGGTGTGTCCTCCCCATCGGAAAAAATGAAGATGTTCGACTTTGTCGCGGCTTGGCAACACATTTCTTTTGACTGCGTTATTTCTGTATGTATATTCATTTTTTATTGTTTGTTCTCCCTACTTTTTATTAGAATTTTTTTTTAAGGAAAATATATATAATATATATACTTTTATATTTCATTTGTTGAGAAAAGAAAAAAAAAGAAGAAGAGAAAACTGTCTTGGCCCGATATGCTGCTGGCCTTTTTTTATTTTTCTTTGCAAGGCTGGCAGCGCGTTTGATATACAACCTTGTTATTCATTCCGCTTGATAAACACGTGAGCCATCAGTTGACGCGACAGCGCTCATCTTTATATATTCCCTTCTTTTTTTCATTTTTTTTTTTTTTTTGATTTTTTCTTACTTTCCTTTCCCCCACACACACCGGATCCTTATAAACAGATATAGACTTGTGTGTAAGTCTTGACATATTGTGTTATACCTTAACTCTAAGGGCTCACCGCACTCGATTTGCAAAAGCTTGACATTCTCCAAAGTCCAACCCCATTTTTTTTTTGCGACTATGAAATATCGTTTGTACTTTATAAATAGCTGCAAAAAAAAAAAATAATAATTTTCAAAATTTAAAAATATCGCTTGATAAAGTTTTAGCCAGAAATGTCGTGTGTCGATCGAGCCCCTCGTTCAACCCGTTTTGTTTTTGTTATCATTTTTCTTTCCTTATTTTTTTTCCTTGATGTGTTTTTATTCTGTGCACTTGTGTGTCTCTCTGTGTGTCTATTCTCTCTCTCTCTCTCTTTTGTGCATTTCCAAACGTTGATACGATCGTTGAGGTGCGACCGCCGGCCACAGGACACCTGTCAAGACGTACGACTCCGACTGTTTGGTCTCATTTGAGTGGCGGTCTTTCGTAGAAAATGCTCGAATGATTTCAAAGTGATGCCGAAAAAAAAAAACAAAAACAAAACGAGTTCCCCCCCCCTTTTTTATTTTGTTATTTCTTTATTTTTTGTTATATGTATATACCCTCCGACTCCCGCCGCCGTTTGACAAGACGCATTCATAATTTGTCCCCAAATTTTAATTGCTACGTGTCTGTATACATAACCTTGTTTTGTCTGTTGGATGTATCCAACAGGCGAGATAGCCGTCATGCATGAATCAACGTCATACACACAAAACCCCAAAGCAAAAAAAACAAAAAAACAAATGAAACATTTTGCCTCCACGAACAAACTTCATCGATATCAGTTTTCTGATTCACGAAACACGTACACACACAAACGAAAAAAAAAATGAGGGATTATTGAAAAAAAATAAAATAAATAACAAAAAAGATAAAGATTTCAAAAGAAAAAAAAAATAATAATAACAAGATCCAGAACGACGAAAACAAAACGGAAGATCCGAAAAAAACAAAACGTCTCCAATCTCGTTGTTATATTCCTGTTTAACCAGACGCGCAAAGGAAAAAAGAGACCGCCAAAGAACATATATATATAGTCCTCAAAAAAAAAAAATAAAATAAGATGACAAGAGAGAGAGAGAGTCAGAGAGACACTTGACAGTTGGTAGATGCCGAGTGGTGTGTGTATATACATAAAGATATAGACGGCTGTGTGTATGTTCAATGGCCGGCTGTTGCTCGCTATATGCTTGTTACTATATACATACAGTGTCCCACTAACCATCCACAGATCATTTAATTATATTTTTTTTTAACTTCAGGACTGCTTGCCGGGCATTATATTTGAATAAGAGAGCCGATGGGCGGTTCGGAAGAGAAGAGCCCTGTGATTAAAGTGCTGATTCGCCGCCGATGCGCGTGTATACGTTTATATTCCTTTTTCGCTATACACACACCGACTCTTCGTTATACAAGCAGCCGAACAAACAGCGAAGAAGAAAGAGAAATATGTTAAAATGTATTACCGGATTGGGGATGATCCACCCTCTTTGTATACATGTACACGTTAAGAATATAATAAAGAAATATCGTGTGTATTGTGTCAACTGTGAAGACGATGTGTGTTCCAGCCTTCTTTTCGACATCTGTTTTATTGTGCGTGTCGTCGAGTGTCGCATTTACACGAAAGGTTAACTGTGTTAGGCCTATCGTTTTATTGGGTTAAAGTCTTAAACCGCTTTTTGACTTTGATTATATACGTGTATACAAAAGACATTGAAAGCCATTTCTCTCTTTTTGTGATTCAAGTTGTTGGTCGTTGGAACATTAAACGAAAAATTTGTGTTCCATTTCTCAGCATTATATATATATCGCAGAGGGGCTAATGTATTTACAGACGTAAATACATCCGTTTAATGTTAAGACTCACACCGTCCTTCACAAAAAAAATGAAATATTGCGGCCGTCATGTGCATTTCACAGAAAATGTTAAGACTTTAAAAAATCTTGCAACGTTCGAATAGTTTGAACACATCCGATAGCATCAATTTAATTTGCATGTCACCCAATTTTATTTTCCTCCTGACAAAGACAAAATGGACGGTGGGAGGTTTTTCTATTTTTGTACTAAACACGAATAGTTATGTAGGACAGAGAATTGAGAACATCTATATAGTACCCCCAAAGTGCATATAGAAAGGTGAGAGAAAGAGAGGGGAATTAAAAAACGAATGTATTTATGGAGAGACCAGTTGTGTACAGAAGGGGGCGCTTTTTAGAAAAGACTATAAGCCCTTTCATAGACGGTCTTATCAAACCATAATATTTTCACAGCCTTGTCCGTCTGTTTAGCACAAACAGATGCGATTTCTCGATCCCTTATAAACTCTCCATATTTTTTTATCCACCATTATTTATTTTTTTTTTTTTGCCTGCTAGATATGCTTAGATATATATATATTTTAAAAAAAGGAGAGGAGGGTTTGGGCCTGTATAGATGTATAGAGTCCCGAATTCCGATGACGCAAACCCTCCCATATTATATACCTGAGCTTCGAGTGACAACCGCAGAATTTGATTGTACACATCTGTTTGTAAAAATGTTTTTTTTTTCTTTTTCTTTTTCCTCCCCTTCGTGTGATGGCTTGTGTGTGTGTGATGTGTGTTACAGTACAGCACACCGTATCCAGCGGTGCGCACACACACTCGATACGGCAGTCAGTTTGTTTCGTCACCATTGGCCCGGCCTCTTTTGTCCGTGTTTATCAAAAGAGTGTCGTGTTCTTTTTTTTTTTTTTTTAACATATATACAAACCATTCAATCTTGTATACGCACATACGTATGTAAAATATTAATTTTTTTTATTCCCCCTCCTTCTTTTTGGGGGGGGGGGCTGTTGTTCGGATTAAAAGGACGTGTGAAAGACTGTGAAACCTTATATAGATATATACAAAGAGAACGTGGTCGAACTTGATGCAACAACACGACCCACAGTTAAGTTATTGATTTTGATCAAAAGTTTTTTTTTTCAATCATCATTGAATTCGGCTTATCAACCGGATGTTTATCATTTATTCAAAATGAAAAAAAAAAAAAACGTTCGATTGTGAGCGCTGTATTTGAAAATGTATATAGACCGATAGCGTATTTGTGCATACGCTTTTATTCACATAAGAAAAACATTGACTAAAAATACACTTGAAATAACATTAAAGATCGTGAACCCCCACCAAAAAACAGTTAAGCTTTTATAAACCTTGTTTTTCTTGGTCCCCCCTCTGTAACAATCAAAACCAGCCAAAAAGGTTTATCCCCTCTCATCGTCTTTACAAACATTTAAATTCTTTGTTAAAATTGTGCTCCGTTCAAATTTTTCAATAGAAAAGAAAACATCCCTTTGAAAAAGAGCACGGCCGGGACCGCGTGTGTATATTTTGTACGTTAATCTCCCCTCGCCTCTTTTTTTTAACGTTAATCCCGCCACAGTGATGCGCATTGTTAAAATGCGCGTAGTCAGCTGAGTCAACACGTTGACAAACGATAACTAAACTGGCCCTTTTTTTATTTTGTAAAACTAAAGAAAGAAATTCCAAGAATAAATACACGCAACTTATTTCTTTTTTTTTGTTTTCAATTTACTGCGTTCACTTTATGTGAAAGATTTATATTCAAAAGTCATTGGACACACTAAAAATAGATTGGCTTCTCCTATATACAGTTCAAAGTTAAGGGATATATACGTTAGACAATCATTGTTAAAATATCGGACAGCTTTGATCGTTTAAGAATTAAGGTTTTTTTTAAATCTTTTGTTCATTTCTTAAAGAAAAAAAAAAAAACATTATTCTATAAATCCCTTGTAATCCTCAATGTTTCTCTCACTCATTAACAAGAAAGCCTAAACGCACAAGTAAACCCCAAGTCAATAAGACTATATAGCACTTATATATCCTCTCTGCTTCTCCCTGGGCATTAAGTGCCACAGTCGCATAGAAATCCCATCGCGGACTGTTCTTGTATTATAATACGATAATTCAAGTGTCGATAAGAAGATTCAGTGTTCCAGTCGGGTCAGATGGTTTTTCTAAAAAAGAAATATATATATCCATCTGTTGCTCTGTGTGGACTACATCGATGCCGTGTCGGCGAAACACATTTTTTTTTTTCGCCAAAAACAAAGAAAACAGATTATATGGTTTAACCTTCGCTATATATCAAGGCGCACCGTTTTCGCATGGAACACACCAGCTGGGGATTTCTATAGTTTTTTAAGCTTCTTAGAAAATCGTCGGCAAAGTCACTCATTGGTGCGCATTTATTCTTTTGTTTGAAAAAAAAATAAATAAAAAGGGACAAGTAAAAAGAAAAAAAAAATATATATGAGTGTTACATCTAACTGGTTTAAGCTCATCAGGAGCGGTCTATAGTCCCATCAGTGCCACCGCCAAAAACATGGAAATGAAGTGGAAGCATCCCTCTTTCAATTACCATATTTAAACACCTAATGTCTATCTAAGTGGCCAAATACAAAGCAGCGCTTTTCTCCGATAGAAAAGACAAACACAAAAGGATATTGTAGAAATAACAAAAGAAAGCAAAACTCCGCGCATGTGTCAGTAGGTATAATAACGATATACGCACCAATCATCGTTCAACGTGTTCCAGGTCTCAAAAAAAGGCCGACGAAACGCGGTCTTCTTTATTTTTAAACCCCTATAATTTTTGAATAAATATCACCTGCTTTTTTTAAGAAGAAGAAGAGAGGCAGATTTATGATTTTATTTCCGGCGACAAAGGCCGCCTAATTAGGCAAGGGGGAGGGGGATACACACACACACACTCTTCCGCTGCTGTGCGACAAAAGAACGATTGGAATAACGAAAGCGTTCTGGAACACCTTCGCTTCTTCCCCCTTAAACATCCGACTTTTTGATATGAAAATAGCTCACCCATATACAGCATGGCCCTCTCTGTTGTAACGTGTGTAGGCCTACACACACATACACACCATGTGTGTACACACAGAGTGCTGTATGTTTGCAGCCCCGTTTTGGCCGAAATACTCAGTGAGAGATGTTAGATACGGTGCTTGTTGTCACCGCACGACCTTCGCTTGATGTTTTTATAGTTCTGGCACATATATGAAGAGCCCCCCCCCCTCAAACCAACCGTGTCTCTTCTTCCCCTTTTCATTCTTCTTCTTCTTTTTCCGTTTTTTTTTTTTCTGATGGCTTTCGTCTGTGTGTGTGATCAGAGGCACAGCACCAAACAATCCGGAGGGTCGTTCCGCATTTCAGCATCCAGCTTTCCGGCTCTATGGCCCTTTTTTTTACCTCTCGTCCATAGAAACCGATCTGGTCTTTAGAAGAAAAGCCCCCCCATGTCGCATTGCCTCAGACGCTGCACAAGACATCTTTACTGAGCTTGTCATCTCCGTTCTTTTTTTTTTTAATGTTCCAGAGAAGATATTTCCAGCTCGTAATTTGGTGGAACGGCATAAAAACCGGAACATCTTCTTTTTTTTAACGATTCGAAAATTTCTTTTTTTTTCGAAGCCATCATCTCCGTGGGACAATAAAATCAATAGCCAATGCAGCAGAGTCGGAAGGAGGGTCGCGCCAAACTATACATCGTTCTATACAAACGGATTGCAGCACGCTATAATATACGGGAGCTATACCAGTTGAAAACGAAAGGTACACATCCTATATGGAAAATGCTGCATAACGACCTCCCACCGTACTAGATCATGATTGCAAATGTCACACGAATGTCACACCATCAAAGCAAAAAAAGGACGTGGGAGAGTTGCAAAGTTTTGCTCTTCTATATCTATTGGTCTAGTCAATATAGTTTTCTTTTTTTTTTTAAATAAACCTATTGTCTTTTGATATGCGGCCTCATCCTCCGGGCACTGAGAGTTCCACGACAAAGGAAAGGTCGTACCAAAATGTCTTTTGTCAATGCCTATATCTCTTAGGAAAAAAAAATTGGCCTACACTGAACGCGACTGAACGTATGGAAGGCTTATCTTTCTATAAGGATTCATGTATTTGTATTATACGAAAGTCCTGCTAAGTCCGAGCTGAGGGACTTTACCTCCCACTGTCCGATCATCATTATCAGGCGGTGAGTCTTTTGCAAACATCAATCATGTTTCTCTTTTTGCGTTCGTATGTGTATGCACTTTGACACGAATCGTACTAGCCGACAACACACGTACAGGCAAAACAACAAAAGAAAGAACTATACTGATGGGAAACGGGGAGGTACATAGACATCTCTTTTCTTTCGCTGCTAGATGTATATATCTAATGACTTCCGAAAAAAAAAAATCATCTGATGGACATTTTGTTCAACGCCCGATCAGCTGATCCTGTCAAAGTAGCACACCGCTCTATACATATGTTTTGCGCTTGATCACTTCAACAAATCAATCCCTCAAAATTCATTCAACAAAAAAAAATGAAAGTTTAAACATTGAAAAAAAAAAAAACGGGTCAGCTGGCCATATATACGTGACACAGTACACCTTCGAAATAAAGTCAAAACTAAAACGCATAACGAAAGCAAAAAAAAAAAAAACCGTAAAGCACTAGAGACCTTCATAAGGTCATAGGCCTCTCTCTCACTCTCTTTGGCAGCTGTTATTGCAATCATTGGAAAGGCTTCGTGGCCATTTGGTGCGCCTATTATTACACCAGTATTGGGGCACACTTTTTTCCAGGAGAATACGTTGTTCCAGCATACATATATACAGCCCAAACGAAAAGAAGCCTTCCATAAAAAAAAAAAAAGGGATGATGACCTGACAAGATCACAGTGAAGAAGTGCTGTTCCACATCTCGTCTTACACGCTTTGAAGCAATGTTAAGCACACCGGGTGGTAACAACACAGTGACTCTCTTTTCTTCTATATACCTTCTCCAGAATGCAATGGCACATCGAAGGGGGCTGGAGGCGCGTATATATTGCCATGTTTTATGGCCCAAATTGCTTTGGTGACACTATACACAGGGTATACGTATATGTATACACATATACAAGCTATTTACAATCGCTATATAGATGCATCCTCCGTTTCCCTTTCTTCGTTACGCGTATTGTGGGCTATACGTTATGGATTGGCTCCGATACGCCCAAAATGATTTCGACTATTTAAAGCGCAACCTGCAGAAGCCTTTTGCACTTATAGCCTCCGTTTTACTTTTAAAAGCTATACTCATTTCTCTCATCATCTGTGCAATGTATTGGCTATTTGCTACGCTCGATTGCCTGTATATCCGTTTCAAAGTTGTTTTTTTTAAACGGTTCATGTTAAATTTAAAGGGATTTTAGATTGCCAGACTGATATGGTTCAACATCTTTTTAAAAAGCTTTTTGGCATGACTGAGAAGCCTTTAATGTGAATGAAGGAATGCGGATTCTAAAAAAAATTCAGCTTTAAAGTACCTAATTTTCTCTTGAAAAAGTGTAAAAACCAAATTAATTTGAGCTGATTCTAGGAAAAAGACATTTGTTTTTATGAAAAAAGAAGAAAAAAAAAACACGGGGAGTATTATGGCGGAAGTGGATATCATTAAGGCTGTCAGGTGGGAGGAGTGTGAACGTTAGTCATCAACCAATGGCGAGACTTTGCTTTAGCCCGCATAGAGTACACACAAAAAAACACCGCTCATACACGGTTCTAACCAACAAAAAAAAAATAAAATAAAACAAGTTTCAAAGTTGAGACAACAAAACTACCTGAGGATTACCACGTTTGATTCAGCGCGGTCCAAGCGCAAAGGCGGGTCACTGCTGTGACCATCACCTTCAAACATTTTTCTGATGTTGCCCCCCCATCTTCTCGCATCTTCTGTTTTGGTATTTGATTAGCACTCGAAATTCAAATGCGGCACCTCCTGCTTCTGATACCCAAAAAAAACTCGATTGTTAAAGTTAGCCCTTTTTTAAAAAAATATTTCTTCTTCATCAGAGAGACTCTAGAGGATGCACAAAGTCCACAGAGAAAAGAGATGGGAAGATTCCCCTCTTGTGTGCAAAACATCATCCCCAACATCTCGCAGATCTACGAAGGATTTGTTTTCAGTTCTTTTTTTTTTGGAACCCTCTCGAGTTCATTTTTTATTGCATCTCTGGAGACGGTTGGAAGAGTTTGAAACAACTCCTCCCCTTCATTTTTCATTGTGTATATCCACCATGTTGATATATATGCTCCAGCACAGTGTGTGTTGGAAATAGAGAGAGACGATCTGTCATGGAACATTGCGGTTTTCTCTTCCCCTCACCACGCACGTCAAACAAAAAAAAAAAATCTGCTAGTAGTTTGCCACTTTGTATGTATATATATAGACTCATCGTATAGAGAGATAGCACAGGAAGTCGACCATAAATAAAGAAAGAACAATATACCCTTTCTCTCTTTGACAGGACTCTCCTCTGTTCCATTGAACCATTTTCGCTACCCTCGGCTAATTAGTAGGCGGTTGAATTTCATTAATATGCAGCACCATATCGTATAGTTGACTCGTCGACCGTTGCTAAAAGTTCATTCATGTTTGGTCGCACTGAATGTATGAAGTGTTTCTAACACTGTCCTGCTTTTTTTTTCAAAGGGGCTGTGAAAATATTAATTGAAAGCCTTTCGAGCTGTTGCGTTCTAATATCTTACAGACTAGGCCCAGCTGAGGGGGACGTATTCAAAGTAACAGACTATTGAGAAATGCCACTTGATTTTTGAAAGTTATTGTCAGAGATCGACACGTACAAATTTGTTATCAATTCCTTGCAGCGAAGTATAGAATACATGTCCCGTGTTAAATGGAACAAGGTGACGAAGAGTCACAGACAAATGATTGAGAACTCACCTGCCAACGTTTCTGGTTTCCAATGAAACTTGGCTGATGTCTCAATTGTTTGGGCAAAGCGAAAGGCACATCCATCTTGAAGAATACCAGAAAAACATCAATGAAAAATATCTCTCGTGGGTGTGTATCTTCGACCCCTAACATTTGTTATTTAAAAAAAAAAACATAGTGATTTCTCCTCTTTCTCTGATGGTTCAATCGAAGTTAAAGTTTCTGAAGGAGATGCTCACAAAAAGGAAGAGTATAGGGAAAACGAACAACAGCATTGAATGGGAAGGCCAGCAACAGCCGGACGAAGAGGCAAAAGGTCGACCAACATCCATCAAGTTGGGGACTTTTGAAAACCTCGTTAACTATAACCTGCCGCCAAAGCCATTCAACAAGTTGGCTGCTTGCTGCTCCTTGTTGCTGCTTCTGCTTCCATTCATCTGGATTTCCCCCCCCCCCTTTTTTTTTTTATTTTTCTTGCCAGCCTTTTGGGGGCCTCCCTTTTCTAGGTTTCATCACCGTATAGCTTTAAATCTTCACAGAATCACACACATATATATGTATGAATTTCATCTTTTTTTTTTCAGCTTTTCAACATTCAAAAATCCCGTATACGATCATCCCCCCCTCAAATGTCGTGTTTTGCAGCATTATACGAGACTTTGGTATTATTTCCTATACGCCTGCGCTATGACTGTAATAAAAACAGCTCTTTTATCATCACTCTCTCTATGCTGTCCTATTATTTCCACAGGATCCGTTTTTTTTTAATCCTCACCTGTCGGCGCAAGAAGGTCGCAATGCTTTCAGTTTTTTTTTTTCATACTTTTATCCGATAACTAATAACATTTCCGCCTATTCTCGATGTACCAGTCACAGATATAATCATTTTTTAAATTATTTTAACAAAATGGAGGGGAAAAAAAATTGTTTCCCTATTTTCGGAAGAACACGAAGATGAAGCTATCGATTGAAACGAAAGGAAATGTATATCGAATCTCAATGAAAATAGGCTCGTATATATTTGTACGGTAATAAAAAATGATAAAAGCTGGTAAATTTCAAATTGCGTTGCATGCCCATGGAGGTTCGTATACAGGAGCCTCTATAGGTTCGAAAATTCTTTTTTTCTTTTTATGATATCCTTCACAGTGTGTAATTCATGCGAGAGGACAGGACAATGGAAACCGACATCGGTCGGACGATGCGATAAAAAAAAAAAACAAAGCACTATATTAAGGAGGATGAAGAAACAACAGCCTCTCACCGAAGAGGATCTAACGTTAAAAAAAAAAAGGAAAGAGAGCTCATGGGCACACACACAATAAGGTGCTTATATCCAGGCTTTTTTTTTCAGGTGGTTATTTGATTCGCTTGTGTTCGATAAACAGCAGGTCATAATCCTCTTGTAAGCCAAAGAATGTTGTGTTATTTCCCTTCATTTTTATATATACCCGACTGAGCTTGTTCAAAGACGGGAACGCGCGAATAATGAACAGAAATCTGTGCATGTAAGATTCAACGATTACACTAAATCACTCATCGCCTGCTGTTCGAGTGTCTTGAAAGAATTTCGCGCAAGTTTACAACTTTATATACTAAAGATATATCCACCATATCCTGAAGCATTTTTCGGCAGTCCTTACATCGTCCACATGAAAGAGAGCGAGATGTTTCTCGGTTCGACTTGGTATAGCCATAAAACATAATTTGGCCGCTATGATAACGTTCCAAAAAATAATGCGCCAAAGAGAAAAAAAAAAAAAAAGTGATGATCGTTTAGAATCGGAAGAGGCTGGGCCAATCAACCGCGCATAGTGGGGCTCATCTGCATGTGTGGTCACACACAGGTGGGTGTTCTTCATCCGCTGGCCAGGCGCAGAGCCTTTCACAGCAATAGACTAAATTAAGGCAGTTTAAAAAAGATAGAAAGAAATGAATAAAATAGCACTGGACTAGAATTGTAGCGATCATCATCACAGCACTTTCGGGGAGAGCTTTTTAACACACAGCGTTAAAAGAATGCCATGGACATAAGGAAGGTGGATGTTCATAACCATCTGGCATTTTTTTTTTGTTCAGAATATGCCAAAGCGAAGAGCTTTTCAAGCTAATATATATATACAACAGTCTCTATAGTTTAAATGCATAACGTTTGTTTTGTTTTATATTTTTATGTTGTTTTATTGAGATGCCAACCAGGCATGTTGTAGAGCAGTCCGACTGTTATACGCGAAGGATGGCACAATCAACTTTCTACTTTCTAAAAAATGGTTGACTCTTTTCTTTTCCTTATACGAAATGAACAAACAGCTCAGTGCGATCATTATGTCCCTATAGTGACGCATATATATAAATGCAGAACAAAGTGCAGGGCCCATAAAGCTTTGATAGAATTGTTTAGCGACCACAGCTGTTACAAGTCACAAAATTCTAAAGCGTTGAAAATCGCAGCGAACCAGAGCATATCTAGTCTAGCGGTTTTTTTCTTTTATACTAGTGGACGGAAGTGATGCTCTCAAATGTGTCTCTTCTGGCCGCTATTCACGTGAATATTTCTAGACGTGTATGGAAGTAGGACGATCAAAGCCCATCATAGAATATGATGAACATACACTGCATTGCGTAACGTGAATCTGTGTTAGTTATTAATGATATTAGCAGCATATTTTCAGTCTATAGTCGGTATTATAGAGATGTGCATAATTTTAAGTATCGGAAGCCTTACGTGATAAGAACGTACAAAAATTAAGGTTTTCTTTATACGACAAATGTCACGAAACCTTGTGTGTATAGAGAGACTGTTTTTATTCAGACACGTGTGTGTATGTTTGGTTGATTTTGCCGAGACGGAGTGTGTGAGAATTACCGGAATAATGTCTATAACTTCGGTGATCCTCATGAATAACGATCGTCGGGAAGGTATAGGCCCGAAGCTGACCAACAGTAGGAAATCATTAGCTATTCAGGGTTTTTGTTGGGCTTAGGTTTTTGAGATCGTTTGATTCTTGTGCGGTTTCCGTTATGGTAATGCCGTATAGGCTAGAGAAAGAAAAGTTCGTGTGACACGGTTGAAAACTACAACAAAGGTGTTATTTGTTTCACAAGATTTTTGGTTTTGTTTGTCATCGGTATAATGTTATTCAAAGCCATTTTTTGCCATCCTGAAATAATTAACACTACACTTTGAATCAAAGCGTTGAACGCAAACGGCCGAACGAATACCGTTAAGGCGAGTCTGTTAGTTTGAACGCTAAAAGTGCGTTAAAACTTAAATAGACACATATTCAATTACGATTAAACCCAGCTACGTCATGTTGATAAATTGAAAAAACAGCTCGTCGTGGCTGAGAGGTTTCTTCTGAAAACAAATGCAATTCGTCCGTCTTATGTTAGACAGTCAATTGAACCAATATGTAGTGATGTTTGCCTGGGCAGTGTCTAAATGTTTTCTTATTTTGATTGATTCTGGCGGTAATGTTACTATTTTACTTATAGTTAATGAGGTATTAGGATTTTGGACCATAAACGCGCAAGATGTGATTGAATCGCACGGGGGAAATGTTACTTAGTTGAAGGAATCCACGCCATCTAGCAAGGGATAATTCAAAAAACAACGAGAATAAAGCTGGCATCTGCTAGGTGGCAGCAAGATTCAGTAACAAGATTTTTTTAGTTTAAAAAAATAAAACCCTACGAAAATATATAAGCCCGACTTTTTTCAAATTAAATTTTCCGAAATCCTAGCTGTCTCTATTTGAGAGTAGCGTTCTATTTGGGTTATAGCAGGTTAGATTTCATCGAATGCCAAAACAAAGTTATAAGCCCATCTTTTTAAAAACAAAAAGTTGGGTTTAAATTCGACCTTATTTCGGTACACCAAACTACGCATGATTCGATTGAAAATTAGACGGGGATCACGAATATCCAACTTTGTTTTCACACGAGACTCATAGTTTTATTGTTTTCATGTCAACATCTTCCAGTTTGCAACAATAAATTGAATTGCTTGTTTGACAATCCTCTTGTTCTTCAAATTAGGACGACGTGGAATTTAAGTTTGTGACTGTTATGTAATAGCATATGATTTTTTTTCAATACACAAATAAACAACGCGACACACGCCCGTCTTCCGACGTTCAATCAATAATTCAATATCAGTCAAGGCTATTAAATTCGATCGCAACCTTTTCTTTTCCTACGCATATAAGCTAGCCGATCATTAAATCTTATGTATCCAATTACTTTCGTATAGAAGAAAAGAAGATACGATGTTTTCGAAAGTCTTTCACGTTTATTTGGCCCCAGGAAAGAGGAAAAACAAGTCGATCCGGATGACGCAGTATCGTCTTTTTTCATTCTTTATGCGACAAAAAATTCCAAAAAGGAATTGATCTGCGGTATATTTATATTTCTCCCCCCCCCCCCGCCCTTCTATTACATACGAATTCTCTGCAGCCTGTTCACCCGAAGCCTTTATATACATCCGAAGCCCTTTACATCCAAAGATACAGAGACACACAATTCCCAACATTTTTTGTAGGGTTGGTCTATTGAAATTCATATTTCCTTATTGCTAAACAGATTTGTCGCTATTCGCTTAAAATAGCAAGACCGACGCAAAACAGACAAATACTCTTCATAAAATTTTATTGCTTTTTTTTTGTGTTTGAATACAGAAAATATTGTTCTTTTCGGAAGGGCATGAAGCAGGCTCGTTTAAAAAAAGCATTATCATAAATAGCTCTTATTTTAATAACTCTATGGAACGTAACAGAAATGAACTCTCGTTTCGCGAGTTACATTCTCATTAAATAAGCAAGCCTAAAAATAGCGGTCGGCATTCGCTTTGCATTGGATAAGACTCTTGGCATTGCGGTGTACAGGGTACACTATAGACATACACATAAACTTCGGTTCACGATCACGAAAGTTGGACTGCAAGAATTCACGGGCTCGTGTTTGGTGAAGTGATTTTTTGCGCATAACTTTTCACAAGTTAGTCAGCATTGCTTTTGAACTCAAAAAAAAAAGAATTGGAAAGCCCTTATTCTTTGATTACCTTATTCTCGAGACCCTTATTGCAGTGGAGTTGGCAGTGCTTTATCGGATGAGGAGAGTCGACTGATCCGCCTCCGGTCGTTGATCGAGCTGTTATCGAACTTTGACAAGCGCTATCCTGGTATTTGCTAACCGAAATGTCTTCGTTCTGATAAATGACGTCATCAACAGCCTCCAGCACTAAGCTTAATCGATTGGTAGGCTTCAACAAGACATCCTCTTGCGTAACTTCGTAAATCTGCTGATGGCGGATAACACTTGGAATGGATAGCGGAAGCATTTCCGTGTCCTGTCGATTGTCCTGTTCACCTTTGTTATTCTTACAAAGAGGTGGTGTCATTCTGCGTTTAGCAGAACCATTACTTACAACAGATTTCTTTCGAATCATCTGTAAATAAAAAAAAAAAACACACAAATCTTTTAAAATCAATTCCTGTGATTCAATAAATAGAAAGTGCAGATCATTGACGTACATTAGGATTGTCTTGTTGACCAGTAGCAGACAGTGGTGAATCAAGCTGGCCACCTTGCATGACGGACTCGAGCTGCGATCCAGCTCTGACGGGATTATTAAAACTTCGGCCGAATGAAAAGGTGGCCCGATAACGCGATGCCCGTTCAGTGCAGAACCCATAGCGGCTGAGCAGGAGGAACAGATCACGTCGATACTGTTGCGTAACCAAAGCATACAGGTAGGGATTGGTGCACGCGTTGAGCGGATAAAAGAAAACGAGCAGAATTTTCGAATGGGTAACGCTGATAAGAGGATAACCGGCCACAGCTGTCAGTCCGAAAAACGCAATCGGAGTCCAACATGCGAAATTTGTGAACACCAGCAACGCCATTTTCTTGGCTACGGTCGTATCCGAATGTGAAGCTAACGATTGTTGATTCCCGCGTATCGATCTGTACATGTGACTGTAGCACAAACAGATAAACATGAAGGCTATCCCGTTCAAAATCAGCAAAACGAGGAGGTATATGGTATCCGACAATTTGTGATTCTCTAGCGGCAAGCAAATACTGTAATGGAAACACACAGTTAGCATATATATAACTATGTTTTTGTTTTTTGTTTTTTTCTCATGCCAACGTAATTTCGTTATGTATCCTAATGCGTACCTTGTTGTTGAATAACTCGAAACACCGACGAGAGGTAACGAAGCCATTGCGAAAGAAACAATCCAGCCCAATGCGACAATCTTGGCAGTGGTTGATAACCGCAAACGTCTATCATTGAAATCATAATTCATTTCGCATTATAGATTTTCGAAAGCAAAATGAAAGGCAGTTCACTTACCGAGTTAAATTGATGGCATAGGTGATGGTATACCACCGCTCACTGGTGATGACCACGAGTGTGAACACCGACAATTCCGTGGCAAAAACGGTCAAGAATCCAGCAATCTGACAACCGATTCCTATACGTGTATTGAATAACGAAGAAAACATTAACGTGTTAAGTAGATAAATAAAAGTTGAATAATGGATTCACTCTTACCGTTTTGCCAGTCTATGGCGTAGTTGAAGTAAACTCCGATCGTATTCACATCCATGCCAACGATCAGGAAGAGGTAGAAACCCATGCACAGATCGGCGATGGCCAAGTTGACCATTAGAAACTTCGAGACGGCCATGGAGCCGCGTGTTGACTGAACGAGCACCAGCACCACTGCTAAATTTCCAACTACGGACGCCACGGAAACTAGCCAGGCTGCCACCCTTAGCCAATTGGTACCAAGGATGTCCTCACAAGGACTTTTAAGAATAGATTAGCAAAACTTTTCTCCAAAGTTACACAATTGATTCAAGCTCACTTAAAGGCATCGGGTTGTGGAGTGCAACGCACTTCGCGATGGGCGTACGTCAAGTTGCCACAGAAGGCGTGATAAAATAATTCACGATTGGTCGGCGTTTGAAACGGATCAGCGTGGAAGACTTCGTTCGCCTCGTCGTGTTCGTAGTCGGGCAGATTGACCATCTTGACATCAATGCCGAATTTCTCATTGCCGTCGCCTGATTGCAGCGAAGCGCTATCGTTATCCGGTACTTTATCACAATATTTAGCTTGCATTTCAGCTATAAAATGCTGCGCAAAAATATTATTTTTAAAAAATATGATTAAGTTGCACCAATGACTATACGACTAAAGATTAAATCTCTAACCTGATGTCGAGCGTGTTCTTCGGGATCATGGGTGGCTGGAAAAGCGAAAGCGCAGCAGTGATAAGGATAAGTTAAGTGAGCAACCTGCAGGGACTGCACCGTTCACGTAGAAGACATGAATATTGGCAGAGAGAGAAAAAAAAATTGAATTAATCAAATCTTTTCCACTCCATTCACCTAATAGCTGTTCTATGCGTGGAGAGGTATTGTGAGGCGGAAATGATTTCAACTGAAGGATGAAATTGGTTTTTGCTACACGGGATAGACTATACCGAATTTGGATGACATAAATCGTGCAGCGAATCGATTCCTGATACCGCAAATCAGCCGAAATTTATTGGTAGGCCAAAATTACAGTTGAATGTGTTATAGACTGTCTTCTCAAAACATCTGGTAGAAAACTCATTTACCTATCTAGCTTCGACGTATTGATTTTTCATTTTTTTCCCCCTGTCTCCCTTTCTCTCTTTTTCTTACTCGTGGGGTAAACATTTGAATTTCAATGAGGCGCCACATAAACATCAAATAACCCAAAGTAAAAACATAAGAAAAAAACTGAGATTCACGCCTTTTTTTTTCTCCTGCCCTTTTTATCTACAAGCTTTATGATCACACGACGCGATAGTTTCTAACTCAAAATAAGCTGATCACCATCAAACTACACGTCTACTTTGATCATGCAAAGAAGATATTGACTTGGTAAACAGAAAACGCTGCTGTCGTTTTTGTAAGGATCACTACATTTGCGATGTATGTGTACATACATCGCGAAAAGTAAGTCCTCTTCATATATGAAGAGAGTTCTCTCGGCTTATATCGATCGATAGCCAAAAATTCACGCAAGGACAGTATAAACCGATGTGTGGGCGATACCGTGTTATCTCTCCTAACAATCTTTTCATAGGGCCTAAGCATGCAACTCTCTATATTGCAAAGCTGTTCGTGAATCAAGGCTCGTGTAGAATTCATATTCTGATTGAGTGCAGAACATTGACCTGATAATTGTAGACAGATGGTATTTCCTTGAGCGTTTTCGTTTCAACTAATTCGAGAGTCTCCAATTCAGATAGACCTCGAACGGGCAGATTAGTGACAGCAGTTTGTGAAAGGTCTAATCGACGAAGGCTTGCCAATCCCATGAAGGCATCCGGGTTCACGTCTGCCAGCCGCCAATTTCCTTTGAATCTCCTTGGCAAAGCAAAAGAAAAATGTCAACCAATGAAAGTTCATCATTTGGCAGCAAAAGAAACGTTGTTCTTAAGTACTGCGTAGGGGGAAAAAAAACAAAATTAATCTTACGACTAGTTAAGGAAGAAAAAATAAAACAACTCACAAAGTGGCTATTTGAGAACCGTTAAAAGCAAAGGCCTCGATCGATTGCAGAGCGTTAAAGCTGATTAAACTTTTGAGTCAATTGAAATACAATGAGTTAGTTAAAGCAACGATAGAAAAAAACGTAAGGTAAAAAAAAGCGTTAGCAAGTCTTACAAATCGTCGACGCGAAGACGAACGCTATTGGTCGGTATCGTTTCCAGTTGATTTTCTTCCAAATCCCTATGTAAAACGTGAAATGCAAAGATTAAATGTTTCGAAAGAAATTGACTTTACGTATAAGATAGAGCCAACCGTACAACGGCCAATGAAACACATCTTATCATTGGATAGTATACATGGTGTGAATCTTTAGTTACTCGAATCTGATTCAACTAATAAGTGTTTGTCGACACAGTGGGATGAAACATTTTAAAGAAAAGTATGAAAATCAATGTCTTACACTGTATGCAAAATGTTCACCGTCTCCAATCCACTTAAATCAGGAAAAGATCGAAGACCCGTTTGCTTTATTAATCTGTTGAAAGCCAATGATAACGTATATAAACATCACACACAATTTCAAAAAGGAGGGGGGCGTATATGATATTTAAAAAACGAACACTTTGCAGAAGCCTCTTCTTTAGCCTGTCGCTTTTTATCGTTGAATTTCACGTCCTTCACTTGCACTAACTTTAAAAGCATCAAACTTCTTTAGCTTTTGGTTGAAAACTTAGCGTCAAGATTTCCCCGCAAAGTGTGCTTATTAAGTTCACACAGTTGAAATTCTAATGGATTTATCTCACAGCCGGATGCTTGCTAATCTTCTAACTTTTTCGTATACTCTCTGGTGAGGTATATACACGCATCGTTCCGTATGTTTAGCAGTGTTATTTTCATTTCTCCTAAAAAAGTTTAAAAACTTACAATATATGTAGGCTCGGAAGCGAAAGGCGAAATAGACCGGCGGGTAAGCTCATCAGCAATGGAGCGCGGCGAATATATCTGCATGAAATGTATTTAGAAAATGCTATAAATATTAGGTTTCTATTATGTTCCAAAAGTTTTGTTTTCTTTTGTATTTCACTTCTTTTGTGCGGCTATAGTTATACGACAGCAGAGGGGCAGTTAAAATCGAGTTTTCTTACATGCGCTGGAGCCGAGTGAGTCCGTAGAAGGCGCCCTCTTCGATGCTGATGAATTGATGAGCTTTATCTACAACACTTTTAGTTTGAACAAAATAGAAGGTGAATACAAAAGCAGCACAATAAAAACGCAAGCAAACAAAGGGGCAAAATGCCATTCAGTTTTATTTACAAATCTGTGAGCGTGTTAGCGTAGTTTTGAAGATCACCACTTCGCAACGCCTCCAATCCGCTGTCGTAGAACGTCCTGCAAAGGTGGAAACAAAAGGTAATCTTGACTCCGCAGGCCGGGCGCACTTTTATTAGAATGTATATACGCTCTCTTTTTATTGTTTAAAGTTTTTTTTTGTAAGCTTTGCTGGTATCTATGAAACAAAGTTGGACAGAGTCTACCGATACATTAAAGATGTAAATTAAATCGATTTGCGTGTTGAAAGACTTCCAACAACACAGCGGCCACGATTTCGGCTATCGATTACTCTTATGTCACCTATTCTTTTCTCCGTACCCCATCATGTTGCTGCTCTTTTTCAAAATTTTAACGCCATGAATGTAACATAAGTGATGCCGAAAAAAGCTTTCTATTTCAACCTTTAAATATAGATCACCTATCAACAAGAATTCCTACTGTATATTGCGCGCTAGGGTTTAAAAAACAGGCACATACCAAACTTTCGATTGACAAGTCTCCAAAGTTATATCTAATCAGTTCAAATGACAAAAAGAAAATATATGTGTCACGTAAACTTACAGGCGGTGAAGGTCCGGAGGTAGTGTTGAAGGAACTGACAAGATAGGCTGTCCGTGACACTTGCATTCGGTTTCCATGAATGAACCAACGTCTGCAGGCGCGCTCCAGCAACGACAAGCCATTGAGTCTTCTTCTTGTACGGTCGCCCCCGATGTGAAATGCACGTTTTCTTCTCTATCATCGACCCTGTCCTCCACAGATGACCAGTGTTCTGTCGTACGGAGATACTCTGGCAGCCTCTCGTTGTTTATTGTGTCAGCACTGGGTACAATGAAAGTGACGACTAATAATAGCAGTAAAGGCTGGAGAACGTCCTGCTCAGCCATTTGGAGATCTGCCCGATGAAATTGACAATTCAATTAAGAAATTTAGGCATTCGGTAAATTGATGACATCGTGTATAGAGTGAAATAAGTGGCACACCCCCCTTTCTGACGCAGGAATGCTCAAATCTCATTACAAAGGAGAAACATCATGCTGGATCGGGTGGCACCATCAAACTTCAAACCAGCAAAGTTGGAATATTATCAAAGCTTTTAAGCCGCCCGGCAATGCTATCGTATATCTCGTGGAGAACAGCGAAAAAATCAATAACAACAGGTGATGTTATGAAGCGGATTCCATCGCAATTTCCGTTTAATACATCGCGGGTTCGTTGGAAATTACATACTTGCCCTTTATGGCAAGTTTTGACTTGTGAACGGGAATGCCGATCGTTACTATTCAATGGAATTTGGAGGGGTACAGCAGCAGGAAACAGGACCTGTAAACTGTAAAGGAAAACCTAACAACCCAACCTGCAGCAACAACAATCATGGAGACCGAAAACAAAAACGATGTATACTATCCAGCAGGTAATCCGATGCCGTCTTTTTCGACCCATTTCCTCTTAGTTATCTAAAGAGTGGGTGTGTAGAAGTCTAATCGCTAATGCACACAGCCAAAAGACAAAGCCATTTCCAAGTATCGAGAAAAGAACGTCTGTAGCCTATTTTATCCAGTACGTCTTGTAGCTACACTCATTTGATTGCTATAGTTCCTTGTTGATCAGATCAGTTGTTTGACTTGTATACGTTGACCTATACAACTCCTCGATAATAAAATTCATTCAATTCCTCAAAAATAAAAAACAATAACAAACAAAGGCTTTAGGCTTCTCTGATTTAGTTTTCACACAGATTTCTTTTAACGAGAGGAAAGAGGTTTGTTTTCAGTTAAAAAACTTTCGCTGGAGATGTGTCACAACAGTGGTCCCCAATTTCACCCGTTCTCCACAAAAAATCATCTTACCAGGTTTAATAATTGTGCTAATATGGCGATACGGCGAAATCACTCAGTTTGAGCTTCTCACTTTTGACGCGCTGTAACTTTGTTAACGAAACGCCAACCTAATGAAATTAGGGGTGATTGCGTTCCACTCGGCCGTGTCGCATAAAATCGTGATACAGTGTAAATAATTCCCGTGTACAATCGTGTGCGCGTCTAGCTCTTCACGCTCTTACTCTTTTTGCGTTGTTGTCAGAATAACACAATTAGCTGACAGAACAAACTGATACTACCGTCACGCACTAATACGCACTCACATCTGGGCTGTTTGCTAGTCTAGCAGCGCTGCCTTACTGCTGGCCGTGCGGACACGCTAGGTCTTTTACCCCCCGTGCGCCCACACGCAGTCGTACAACAGCATGTCCACGATGTATGTTCTGCACACGTCGCATATGCTCCACAAGATTTTTTTGACAAATTTGAATAATAATCGAGTAATTTAACGGACATTGTATGTGACCATGGCTCTCGTTTAGCTTCTAGTCATCTAGCTACCGTAGCAGTTACTGGATGTGGAAGGGAAACATCAATACGCTGATTAAAGAGTTGGGCTCATACTTCGATGATCACACATTTTACACATACTTCAACGGTATATGTAATCTGCGTTTGTCACTCTGCCATATACAATAGCATTTCTAACATGGACAGACCGTCCACAAAAGACGAACTTTATTCTTAAACTAAAAAATTTTCACAGAAGAGATTTTCAAAAGACAATACATGTGGTTGGTTCTTTATATTTCAACGTATAGACTAGCCTGATTGAAAATTTACACGAGCAGCACTGTACACAGAAAGAACCACCACACGCTTTAAAAAATGATGATGGCAACTTGCGTGGCCTAATGGATTTTTAAGAAACTGAAAAAAAAAATGAATAAAAATCCACTATAGCAATCCTCAGGGGGAAGTTGGGTAGTAAAAAAAGAAACTAACCGAAAGAGTAGTTCAGATAATTATGCTACTCGATTTTTGAAGATATTAAGTCAAGACAGGCGCGTAGACGGCAGCCATATTTTGTATACTGCCAACAAATCTCCTTTTCAACGAATTGCTGAGTACCACTACTAAACTGATTACCCTTCCGTTGGAGTGTGCTTCGAGCATGCTTTTACACGCACTCAAGTTAATAACACTCAACATTTTTCCACACAAAGAAGAAAAGGAGGGGGGAAGAAGCAAACGATGAGTAATAAAAATGCATGAAATTTTCGCCATCAAAAAATCTTACCATAAAAAGAGTTATTCTTGCATCATTAATCGAGTAGTCTTGCAAAATTTGCATCCTCAATAACATGGCAAGTTCTCGGCAGCATCCTTCGACGTTTTTTTTCAACTCAATTCCTTTAGTTATTACATAGCCGCGTATATCCGAAATGCCCTTCACGATCCATTTTCTTCCGAAGAAAACGAAAGGCCGACTTCCCCTTCCGTCACGATGTCCCGGATTATATAGCGGGAACTGGACGAACGTTGGACGCGCTCCAGTGCGATTACGTTATTCTCTATTTGCCAATCTCGCTGTATATGTTAAAATTTGCAGAGTATAGCAGATCACAGTTTTACTATAGTCATTGTCCTCCTAAAGTTCATCAGCGACGCATCCGTTAACCAATGCCAGTTTGTTATTATGTACAGTATACGCCGGCCATGCTGGATATCGTTAAGATGGCAACATCGACGCCGGAGCAATTGTCGCCAGCCAATATATGTATCCCCCTCGCCGTTTTCATCCTTTTTGGCACGCAAGAAGCCAGTGCTTTCTTGGATTTTGCTTTTGAATGCGTCGGATGTCACCTAGCGACCGCTTTGTTCTGAGCGACGTGCAGTATGCTAAAGGCCAACATCAGACAAAAGACGCTCATGCATGACAATGATGGCATGCCCGGAACTGTCTCTGTGGACCATGGCTGCTGGTTAGCTTTTTTTATTTTTGTATCTTCTATTTTTATTTATTTATTTTTTACTTTGCTTTTAAAGACATTCTCTTGGCCACTGCTAGAAATATTCAAAAATTTACGGTTTGATGTGGTCTTTGTATTCTGGTGGTAGACCGTGCTTGTTGTGGGACAACATCTGCTAATGCACCACCGTAAATCGAAATATAAAGAGTACAACATTGAAGTAATCTGTATAGTATAGTACAGACATCAGACAGGCTTATATCCCAATGCATCAAATTAGTTTGAATTGCACGTGATCTTCAAAATGAGAGAATAAACACGGACGAGGAAACGGAAATAAAGTTTTGCTACAGTTTTATCATAATGCTCAAGCAAACAAAACAAAAGAAGTCAATTTCCTGGGATTACCGGATAAACACGAAGCTCAAGGGCGGAAGTTGTCGAGCTACTTGGCAAGCTAATCGGAATAGAGTGCATTCCTAATTGCAAAGACAAGAAGCCCATCTTAGAGCCTGCTTTCACTATTGGAGCCCAAGTGATTCACCGCGAATAAAATTATTTATTGATAACGCATACGTATAAGCTTTATATTTTACGTCTGTGTCTATTGGACTTGTTCTGGTATTGCAGAATACGACCGTGAATCTATACCCGATCGTAACTTTGGTTATGACGCAATATGGCAGACTGCATGGTCTGAATAGATATGCTGTCGAACCCATTTCGCAAACAGTATTTCATGCGGAACAGATTCATATTTATCTTTCAGTCATTATTGCGATTTTCAATCGACATTTACCACCCATCACGCAAGAGGATAGACATTCATAAAAAGAAAAACCAGCAGCATTTATCTGTGCAAACTATATAAAAGAATAGCTCGAGGATATTCTTTGAAACTCGTACATTTATTGCTCCGAAGCTCTTAACTGTTTTCCCGAAGTTGTCACGAAACCACAAACTCGTTCGATTCGAGCATACTTTCACGAACTAATGTTGCGTCCCGTTAAACTCGTCCAGTCTAGTTATCGATATACCGAAACATCAGCTTCCCCCATTTTCCTTCCTGATTGACAAGATGCGTTTTCTTTTTTATTGCAGTTAAAGACAACAAGAGTATATAGATATAGAGAAAATGAGAATAAAGCATCAGGGTATAGCGTAGGATCGATAAACAAGGAGAACACTGGAACGCGTACGGCTCCGTCAAGTGTAAAGGATCGTGTATAAAGCGGCAGCACGGCAGTAGCAGCATCGATCGCAACATAAATACGGACGTTGCGGAATGCCGGAATGCCTGGAATTCCTGGATCGAATAGCACACAAATTACAACTGACGCGAGTCCCCCGCTATGTGCACATTCAATCGTGCCAAAAATAAACACATCTCTCTCATTATATAGGCTATATCACATATACGTTCAAACATATAAATCAAGATAACAATGCTGCGCAAATTTTGTCGACGTTCGCGTGAGAAATGCGCGCTGCAGAGTCCATATATAGTAAACGTAATGGTTTTCTCTATACTTATCCTCACTGCGAGCGTCTTCTCCGTGGTCGCCTTTATTGTTAATTATATGGCCTACTTTCAGCTGTTGAAGCAGCCAACGCTAACCGAAAAACGCTATACTAGACATCACGTAGGTCCATCAGTGGCCGGTGGATGATCTCCAGAGACATTATACAAGATCTTTTGTCTCTTGGCCTTCTGGAGAACTAAAACGTAACAAAAAGCGACCACTGTAATATACGTGGTATATATACTTTCTCCTTGTTTTCATTGCAATCTAACATGTTCCTTCCGTGATATAGCTATATAAGTAGCACGCAATCATTTTGCCGATAACACAGACCGCTAAGAACAGCATATATCCCTTTGTCTGGGATTGATTTTCGAGCCTTCCGCGAACCTATATATTGCTTAGTTAAAGAAGATAACTTGGTCAAGTAAAAGTTTTTGGCGTTTTCAGACAAAATGAACGAGGGCGAACATAAAGGCAATAAAAAAATTGCGTGTTTTATTGTATTTCGCAATAAAAGAAATATATCATTCCCCCGCACTTCTTGCGCGTGTACATTGGTTTGAAAAGTTGTGACTGGATATTGGAAATGGTTGCTTAGATACTCCATTGCATGTATATGGTATGCGCCATTGCTCTCTGTTTCGCGATTAAGTTTGTTGTTTTGCTCGATGAAAGAGCCTCTAATGGATTGGTTGTAAATGTGTAAATGCTTGACGAATAATTCGCGTCGATTTATTCTCAAAAGTTGTTTTTGTTTATTTTGTTCGCTTAAGTTGTTGTTTCTGCTTAGACTCACAGGCTCGAAAAAAAGCGCAATTCGAATTTATATAGTCTAGTAAAAAATGGATTAGGTTTAACTATTGAACATTTTGTACCCAAAGTACTTTATTATAATTATGGACTTTGTTTTATTTCTTTAAATATTGGAAGTTCAAAAACTCGTGTTTTTTTCAACCGCTGCGTGTTAAAATTAAAAGTTGGTGTAGAGATAAAACATTCAGGAAATATTTGTTTCTCAACAAATAGATTGCCTGTATAGAGTGTTGTCAATTTGCATGAAACTCTATGCATTATAAATTGGCACCAATTTAACGGGGAAAAAAAAATGCGTACATTGAGATAAAATGCGCAGCATCCGTCAGCAAATGCCAGGGAATAACTGTCGGCTGAACGTATAAGTTGGACAGGTCTATTTTCATCGAGGCAGCATTTTTAGAATGTCACTTCATTGCATTTGTGAATCCTTTGGGATAGAAATGACAGGGCGCAAACCATCCGTAACACTTGAACGAAAAACAAAAGCGAAATAAAGAAAAAAAGGAAAAGAAGGCTGTTCCCATTAAACCGGCTTCAATTTAGACCGAATTACGTCCTAGTATAGATAACCAGAAAAAAACAAACTGGCATGTGTATATTAAGACAACGATGAACATGTGCCAAGATTGATGCTTGTGTTTGTAAAATTTAATGGAATCGGCTCACAGCACAGGATGCAAGTTGCATCGGCTGCAAGTTATTGATTCTTTACAATAAAAAGTAAAAAACAAATGCACAGAAAATACCACGAAAAATAGATGTCTCGAACTTGTAACCCAACAATGACATTATTCTTAACGTATAAAGCCCACGTTTTTCGACTTCTAAAAATAATGCAACCTATTCTCATATATAGTTGCTGCAGGGGCGTTTTGCAAGGGCGTAACAGCGCTAGACAACCGCGAACGCTAAATTTACCGGAAAAAGTACCGGAAGCGCTCCAGGGTTAAGATTGAGTTTGCCATTCCATCGCAATTCCTACCGATTTGTCTATAGTCTTTTAAAAATGAATAATAAAAACTCTAAAAAGAAAATGTGAAAATAAAAGAACCAATGCGCCCTATTGGCCTAAAATGGAAAATCGATTTCAACTACTTTAATAGATTGAGCGCAATCGAGAACCAGTACCTGTTATTACGTGTTCGTTTTCTCTTTGCTTCACGACTTTGCGGGATGTACAGAAGAACTAGAAAGGGTTGCGCATTTTCAAGTTTGAATAACAACGGAAGCAATAAACACACACACCACACACACACAAACACACACAAAGAATATATGCTTATTTGAGCTTATAGTATATATAGGAAAAGAAATAAGAACGATGTCTTCCCGGGCTCGTGTATTGATTGCTATCGACAGTTACTCGATGGCCTTCATACGGCACTGCCCCGACAATTGACAACCATCGATCAGTTGCCACGCACACACATAAATACACACACATAAATATAAATCTATATACTGTATTTTTCCAACGAAATCATATTTTTTAAAAAAATCTTGAATACTGCAGCAGTTTGGGTTAATCGGGATTAGTGAAGGAGGACACACTGGTATATAGACTGGCTGGTAGGGTAGCGAAACGATAAGATCAGCGTATTAATTCCTTTATATCGTTGCCGTATTTCCGCACTTTAGAATATCCCGACTGGATGACGAATTGAAAAGGAACGAAAGGTTTTCTTGCCCGCTTACGTTGACGACGGTCCGCTTCGCTCACATCCACCGTCTCATTTTCCATGGATTCGTGCGAAACATCACTGGCGAATAGCTCGTTCGTATCATCCGAACGGTCAATGCTCTCTTCCCTGCCATGATGATGACTGTTCCTGTTCTTAATTACAGGACTGCCATTGTTATGTTCAATGTCATTCTTGTAGCTTCTCGCACTGTTAACGAAAAATCGATTAGGTATCGTCGCATCCGGATGGTGCCGTCCAGTGGCGCGATGGGTATTCCGCAGTTGCTCCGGTGTAAACATCGGCGGCGTTCCCGGCCTTGTCATCGGCAGTACCACGGGTTTGATTGTCGTTGCCACTCCCGGTTTGAAAGTGGGCAACACAACTGGCAAAGACGGGCCAAGGGCCGGCGATCTGCCGATAAGTCGGATGGTGGGGTGATCGTATCTTTGCCACGCAGTTGATTTGACTGGATGTCGATGATATTGCGGCAGCCGGTGGATGGGCCGATGATCTACCCTTTGTTGTGACGGCTGAAACGATGTCCTTCCTGATGTTTGGTTGGTCTTTTTCGGCCTCGGGGCCTGCCGAGACCTCCAGCGGTGGTCGGTGGAAGCCGTGGACAGCATGGCTTCCGGTGGAAGGTGAAATTGCGGCAGTTTAGAGCCTCGTATTGGCCACAGGGGCTCCGCCGAATGGATACCGTAGTGCACGGGGTCCACTACCGGTGGCACTGTGAGGTGGTCAAAACATTTCTTAATCCCGTTCAACCCGCCACACTAATCAAAACACATGCGAATCGCTCGCACATTATACAAACTTGACATTTATATACGACCGGGCTGATGCCAGAAATCGAACCGCCATTGGCCATCGGAAATACTGGCGATGGCACGTACATGCAAATGCTCTCACGTTTGCTGGACCGATTGCGCAAAAAGAATTACCGTAGACAAGCGTAGGGTCGTCTCGCATAGGATGTCCGTAATCAATTGGTTTCCATTCTCCATCGATCCGCCGCACTGTGTCTTGCTGCTGTCTAGGATGGCCCACTCCAACGATACGCGTCGTCACTTAGGCAAGACGAAAAAGAAATTCAACTCTTTTGAAAATACTATTCGTAAACAAATAGCTTACACATATACACAAGTCGTTATAGTCCAACGATTGAGTGATAGCGTGTCTATGTGTTTACCGGTGCTGTATGTAGTATAACAAGTGCGACAACGTGTGTTATTATACCTAAACTAGCAGAAGTCCAAGTCCAACAGCAGGTCATGAGCAACCAACAAACAGCCAGCGGTATGGGGTCGCACATTTTGCGTTTGCCTTTTTTTTTTATTTATTTTTAAGTATCCGTTTCGCAGGGCTGTCTCGCGTTCACCTGTAAACGTAAAACCATCAGACATCAATATTTGCAGCCATTTGGGTTATATCCACTGTTAGCCGGAAATGTTTTGGCGCGCGCCATCATGGACTAGTGTTCCGTTTCGCCCTTTTTTTTCTTTTTTTCTCTCGCCTTTTGCTAACGGCATTACTTCCGGCAATTAACAAGTTAGAAAAAAAATAAAAAGATTCGTCCCTGCCCCGTTTCGTGTTACACTGTTAAACAAACATTACTTCCAAGATCTGGGTCTCTCTCGGATTGCCTTTCACTGCTTTTTAGGTTTCCGGATCGTTTTACTGGCCTTTTAAAAAACTGTACGTGTTGACAAAGTATCACTTGCTACAATCATTGCTGTTTTTTCAGTTAGATAGCAATATTTTTTTTTTTTGAAATTTTTGCCCTTGTTTTCATACATTGTTTTATGTGTACCTTCCCCCATTTCCCTGGCGGATGGTACCCTTCGGTAAATAATTCATGACAAAAAGCGTGCACGGCTATCCTTTTTTCAGTACCTAATCCAGAAGAAAGCAAAACAAGCGCTAGAAAAAAAAATAACATAAACAGCAAAAAAAGAAAAACTAGAATCGTTCAGTATCCCACGATGTAACAGTGCTTCTGCGTGCCTTGCAACGTTAATTTGCACTCATCAAACTGCGGTACCAAACGTCAACGTATATACCGTGCAAGCCTATTTCCCGAAAGATTATCCCATATAGCCTTTCAACGGTGAACTTTCACACCAAGTGGCCTACAGTCTATACACATACAAGAGGAAGAGTCAAACACAGCACCATTGAGCGTACGGGTTCAAATCAATAGTACTGCCTTATGAAAGAAAAGACAAGAATATGAAAAAGTAAACTTTGAGCTGCGATGCTACTTTCTCGCAGCAGAGCTTTCATTTTTTCTTCTCGCGCATTCACTTCTACAATCACGACACCGCGCAATAAACCGCTGCCCTATTGACTCTTTGATTCCATTCAATCATATCTTCCTCCTTAAAAAAAACAATATTTACGTTTGTTTATCACGAAGTATAGCACGTATTTTAATCACGAACGAAACGACATGATTGAAAACGGTGCGCAAGAGGCAATAGCAGCTGCTCTTGTAATTCGGCGAGTTATGTGTGGGTGGAGGAAAAACTAATGAACGTTTTTCTCGCTCTCTCTTCCTTTAATGATGTTGCTTTAAACGAAACCATTGATAACTATTAGCGACTTGAGAACCTTGATGAAAAAAAAAAGAAAACTATTTCTGAAATATTTAGCGCACCAGGTTGGCCTACTGGCGCAGCAATTTGGAAGGCGATATATTTAGGACATGGGAAACCGCGACTGGTGGCATCTGGTCAGGCGGAAACGATCTGCCTGACCGTCTGATCGTGCCAGAGAGAGAAAGAGGAAAAAACCAACAGAAGGATAGAAACGAGGGAAACAAGGAGAAAATATTTATATTTCAAAAAAAAAAAAAAGGAGAAAGAGAAGAAGAGTGCAGACAGATGACACGCCGTCTGCTTCGTGTACTCGTTGTAATCGCGCTGTTTACACAAGGTAAATCTTTTTACAAGCTTTCTTTTTCTACACGGACTACTTGCTCCCTGGCTTGCCAAGTCAAAACGCGCACCTCGAAATCTATCGTCAACAGCACCCTATACACTCTGCAGCTATAGTGATGCTGCAGAAAAAAGAATCTTTTCCTTATTCCCACGCCCAATCTGTTAAACGCCGCACAAATGCGTTGAAACGGCTTGTTTTTTGTCCTTTGCTGGGTAAACATCATTGTAGAACACCGACATCGTTCGTTCGGATTTGGATGCACAGTTGCAGGGCGCGTTGCTTGGTTACTAAAAACATTTTTTCGAAACGAAATTGCAGCTCCGAGGGGCCGTTTAACGCGAGTTGGCTTCACGAAGGCGTAACTTGAACGACTATGACTTTCCTATATTATCATCGACACAGAAATTAGCCGAGAGTTCCCATTGATCCTGACGCAAGAGTCGTGCGAAAAACGGGCACCGGAACTCCCCCTCTACACTCTGCCATTATTGTTCGAATGGATGGGAGAAGGTGTGACTGATTGAGCCCTATCTTTACACGATCCGTCTGAGCGATCTTTTGACTAGTCGTTATAGACTAAGGGAGTGCGAAGTTCTAGTTGGCTCCATCAGTACAGAGAAAAGCGAGAGGAACTCTAGCGCAAAAGACATTTTAATGGGGACGTGGGACTACGATGAACCATAAGGCAATCCCGCACTGACAGCCCCAATCGCATCTAACAAGGAGAGACGGCAAACGCGGAAGATAATAAATCAATTAGAATTAAAGGTCTGTTGCGTATAGCATAAATACCTCATCACCTGCATCAATGCTAGGCGACGGACGTGCTGTTTTGCGTGTAAACAAACTCGTCGATTCAATCCGATAAGTACATCAAACACGATAACTGAAACAAAAAAATCGACTTCAGTTGCCACCAAAACAAATGTGCAGTCGGTCTTTTGTCGGTGTTGGTCACGAACAGTTGAAGCACCACTATACAGAGAACAGAAAAACACGTGCGTAACAGTTGGTTGTCACAGAGCTTACTGGAACGCGTAATACGCTTGTGGGTTAGTGCAAGGAAAAAGAGTGAGACCTATAATCTATATGTGTGTACACTTTTTTTTCCCCAGTCGACAATGGAAGGCTGTTACCTGTTGCCTGCAGCTAAATACCTGCAGCACCACCCATTGCTACACACGAAACTCCCTCAGGCTTGCTCGGAGCAAATGTGATTTTTTTTTTTTCATTGACGCACATTCAGCACGCGGACCTTCTATTGCTGAACAAATTGTAGCTACTTTTTCAAATAAATGGTTTTACGCTCAAGAAAAAAAAATGAAGCGGCCAAAAAGATAGATCTCGTACGTGTCAGTAAAGGCACAGTAAAAAGAACGGAAAATAATGGACGCCGAGTTACCGCACTGATTGTGCGCAAGTTTATTAGAAGAAGAAAAAAAAAAATCAGAGGCCATCTGTGCACAAAAGCTGAATAGCCAGTATGTCAGGTATACCGTATACACCTAACGATACTTAGCTGACAAGAGGAACAACAACGGCAGTATAAAAATAAACAATAATAAAAAAAAATATTATTATTATGTTCAAAAAATTTTACAGGTTTTTTTTCTCGTTACTTGTTTTTCTCGATACTCTGGGAACTGATCGGTCCTTGCACAGGGTTTCATCTATCTCTATTACCTGGATGTCCAAGCTGCTGAGCATATAAAATGTGAAACTAGTTGATACTTCAAAATCTAGTTTAGGGAAAACTTGATTTTCCTCGTCGGAAGATCAACAGCATCAAGAGAAAACATATACTTTTTTTGGAGAAAAAAAAATTGAGAAAATAATAATAAAAGCCCACTTATTCGACTACCGGAATGAGAATGTGAAGTAGTTCTTGCGCACGTGAGCGTTTGCTCGTTAGTCTCACTAATATAGGTCTAGTAATGTATGGCTTAGGAAAAAAGAGAAAAATGTATCTACAAATTGTACGCTATATAGTCAAAGGTAGTTTAATCAATTAGCGTTTTTTGTAAATTCAATTAAGCTGCGGGTATCCCCTACTCTAGTCTACTGTGCTACTCTTAAAGTAAAACTTGTAAGCACCGGGTCTCTTGAAATCGTTTTAGAATGCGTTAAATCAACTAGGTCCCCACGTCAACAAAGGATAACAAGTTCAAAACTTGTATTCATAATGGATTGCAAAAGTATGGTACAGCAAACACACATGCTCATCGTATTGCACACAGGTACTGTACGTACTCAACGACCTAAAGTCTAACCCCTTAATCGTGAATCGTCTTGAAAGTCTGGGAATCAAAAAGGAAAAAGTGTTATGAAGCCAAAAAAGATGTGCCCTTGCATTGGTTTTTTCTTGTAACAGAACTTTGCTTTTCGCCCACTACATTTATTGCATTCTACCACATGCATATGGATGTGTGTGACAGGTGGGCTAACAATTTGTTTCAATTTTAGCGGTATGGTTCGCTGAGCAATCTGTTGTCTGAAAAGCTCCCAAATGGCGCACTTTGACTATTTTTCAGACTTCTCGAAGTATTTCCGATGGTTGTGTACACAATATACAGTTGAAATTTTTGGCCAAATAGAAAATTCTCAGCTTGATAATTTAATATTTTACGAGAACGTATTGAGAATAACTCCATGCTGTTGACAGAAAGCACTTAAGTTAATTACAATTACGACCAAGTTTAATTAGTTTCATTCAAGTGTCCTTCTCATGAGACCATGGATGTCATATGCTGAAAAGTTTACGGAAAGTTCGTTTCAAACACAGTTCAAAGCTAGTTCTAAGTTTCTCAGGCAAAAACGAAAATCTCCTGCTTCTAGCGATTGCTTAATTATGGCAAAAGTCTTATAATGATTTGCCTTGTCAAGATTCACAAACAACATGACTTTTTTGAATTTTTGAAAGCTGACGACATTGACACCTAAATACGAATTAAGAATTTTATCCACATACTATAAAATTTTTATGATAACATCTCATTTTAAAAGGTGTTAAACCTTACCATTTATGGCTAAAAAAAAAAGGAAGTAAACATCGTAAAGTGTGGAGCAGTAACCGCGGAAGCCAAAAATTCTTCTCTTCGATTACAAAATACAGGGACAACACTAAAAACTGTCTACGAATCGAGTCTGTCTCCGTTAGGATTTCCGCTCAAGCTCAAATCTGCTCTAATATAGCTACCCCCAACTATAGTCCTAGTCCTTTGGCATATTTATTCAATAACACAGCCAATTCTTCGCAAAAAAATTTATAGCTGAAAAATCGTTTAATTTGGAGGGGTCCAGCCGATCGAGTTTGACTCGCTGGACTCGGACCGAACGCGATCTGACTGGATTGGAAGGAAGGGCCCAAAACTCTTTTCTGGCAATGCTGTTTCACTTGTCAAACAAACAACATTCAACGATTCCATTTCTGGTCCCTTCTTCGAGAAATAGGGAGATGGGAGTTATGGCGGCGTCTGGTATTGTTGTAAACCGACCGATTGTGGAAAAATTACAACAGTAATTCGTTTTACAGTCTTTATTTGGAAGCATTAAAGTAATTTTTCTTGGTTTTCTAGTGTCCTTCAAGATTCAACGTATCGCGATGCTGTGGAAAATTCAGCGTCTTTCAATACTCGGATGGCGTTGGAAAAGAGGATGAGGTTGCCCTTTCTGGATGCACAGACTGGTAAAGTGATAGCTTACATGTATCCTTGCTAGGGAATTATTTTATTGTTTTGGATTAAGTGAACTATGGTGTAGAATGTTGTGAAATCTTTCCTGGACGTGCAAATGAGACTAACCCCATACATCATTGTTAAATTTTGCTTAATTAGGTGTTGCCCAAAACCACTGTCATTTATGGATGCATCCTCGCCATCGTATGCCTGGACTTACTCCAGATCAAGTCTACACTTACCCTGCCAAACGCTGGCGTAAGAAACGACGTTCATATTTGGTGACATATAATCAGTCTCCTAAGAAAAAAGAAATCGCTCCTCCTCCTGAGGCAGAAACAGAAGCACCAGCTGTTGTTGAACCCTTAATGAGTTCAGTTATTCAACCAATCAATGAAGATAGCAAGGATAGCACTACCCATGCTGTGCTTTCAAATAAAGATGAAGCATCTAAGGTATTTGTGATTCTTTGTTTGTCAAGTTTCCTAGTTTGCATTCCAATCTTTGTACAGGAGGGCTGGTATTTTGATGAACTACAGCCTGAGCAGGATGATTTTGAAGAACCTGATGCAGATTCAGACTTTGACTATGAAGAGAGTAACAAAAAGAAAAAGAAGAAAGCAATGATGAAAACACCTGCAAAGGTAAAATGAATGTGATTTACATCTATGTGGCATGTTTTGTATTAAATATCGACTTGCATCATATAGACACCAAGTACGCGTGGTAGAAAGAAGCAGATCCCAATGAATTATGACGCAACAGACACGGAAAAGCCTTATTCGTGTGAAAGTAAGTCGTCTTCCAAACTCAACCCTTTTTTAGTTGGTAGACCATTTTATAGATCCCTCTATATTAACTTCCCCTTCTGCTTTCTGTCTTTATGTTTCACCATCGTCAAGCTTGTGGTGCACGATACAAGACTCGCCCCGGTCTCACCTATCACTACACTCATTCGCACAAGAATTTGCTTGATGGAGGCGGTGATGACGAGGACTCGGGACCGGCCACTCCAACGGCCGCATCCAACAATGCGGGAGCTGGCATGGTTTCCAGTCCCTCCACTCCACTTAATCCGATGCACGGACAGAGCATGATGTCCTCACATGCTGAAACCCCGTCAGGTTAGAACGATAGAAACCGCCAACATTTTCTTTTCAGTTCTTTGCCATTGTTTGATCTCTGTTTGGTAGTTTTAAATGTTTGCAGTGTTAAGAAGTAACCACTAGATGGCTCGACGCCACTGTTTTCTCTTTGTTTTAAAATTTAATTTGCCTGATGCCTTGAAAAATAGTTTTGTTTTTAATCCCATAACATGTAGAGCATGGTTGGCTTGAAGCAACTGTCGCATTTAGCAAATGAATGTCTCCGAGAAGTGCCTCTCAGTATCGCACCATCGTTTCATCCATTTATTATCATGCCTAAAAGCGAGTTACTATCAACTAATTTCTGCTCATACTTGCTGTTAATGTCTGTCAAGCCTTTGAATCAGAACATGCCTCCTTGTTACTTTTGAGCTTGCTTCTCGTATCCCACAACCAAAAAACGTAATATTTTGTATATTAAATAGCTGGTCAAATTTAGCTCTCATGCAACATCACAGTTTTGTGCTTCCATTTCTGAATGTGTTTCCAAAAAAGTGCATTTTTTTTTTCTTGCAATTTTTGTTATGTAAGGACGTAGCCGCAGCAGTCGTCACGGACCTATGCAACAGCCACCAATGGGGTTACCTCCGAATATGCAATCTGACACGCCGAAACGGATTAATCATCCGCACCCCCAAGCTCCGGTCAATACGCAGTTCAATACAATCAGTGGGAGCATCGCTGCCGGTATAACTGTGCCGCCAGTAACAGCTACAGGTGAGGAAAAGTTGGCTCGTTTTCGAAAATAAACAAAGAAAATGTTTATTGTTTAAATTTGATAGGGAGCAATGTTTATACGGGACCCGTAGCTGCGCCTGCTGTACGTGAAATGGAAATGAAAGCTCGGGCTCCTCCCTCTCCCTATTGCGATTTTTGTCTGGGAGACGCTACAGAAAACAAGAAATCAGGCCATCCAGAGGAGCTTGTGTCCTGCGCGGACTGTGGGCGTTCTGGTATTTCATTTTATTTTTATTTTTGCCTCATCGTTACTTTCTGCAAATATGAAGTCGATGACCTCGGCGATTGTACTGTTTTTAGGACACCCATCATGCTTGCAGTTTACTGACAACATGATTATCTCGGTCAAGCAGTACCGCTGGCAATGTATCGAGTGCAAATGCTGCAGTCTATGTGGGAATTCGGACAACGACGTGAGTTTTTTTCCTGTATTACTATCACCATGAAATGTTACTGTACGTTAAAGCATGTGCCTGAGAACTTAGTTTTGAAAGTCAAACATGTCGGTATACTCAAGTGGCTGTGAAGCGCAGTATGGGTCATTGCCCACAGGCAGATTGGGTTTGATTAGGAATGTAAGTCTTTTTAAAGTTCTGTAAGTCAATTAAGTTATTGTGGCATGTCGTGGTTTCCAGGTGATAACACAGCCTGCCAGCTTGTCGTGAACCGTTAGTCGTAATACCATGTACCGGATGTATAAACGATATTCAAATTCATTTTTTGTTTTTCTACAGGAACAGTTGCTTTTCTGCGATGATTGTGACCGTGGCTACCACATGTATTGTCTAAAACCACCACTATCCGAGCCGCCAGAGGGATCCTGGAGTTGCCATCTATGTCTCGTTAGCTTTCAGCGCAAATAAAGAAAGCGCATTTCATCTCGCTTCATGAAGCAACCGTTCTTCCCCCAAGTTTTCCCCATCGGCCCTCCCGAAAATATCCGTTGCCGTTTCCAGCGACTTTCTCCGAAATGGATATAATTTTCTGAACGTTAAAATAGTGTATCGTTTTATGTTTTTCACCAGGACAATGGCACTCGTCTTACTTCTTGTGCTCGTCTTGAATTCTGTTGCCATCCAGGAAAGGAAAAACAAGACGATTGCGCATTCATTTGATCTTCCCCTTTTAGCCTCCGGTTACATCGTCAAGCGAATATTTTTGACCTGTGTGGCATTGGATACAATAGAAAAGATGATGTTAGAGATATTCTAGGAGATTCTGATGGAATTACTTTCCGCTCTTTCTCATTTGTCTCCTGAGAGTTGTCACTTTTCTCCTCAACTTTCAAGTTTCAATGCAAATAAAATTGGCATCCTTTTGCTCTGAAGCGCCCATTTTCTTCTGCTTGTTTTAGAATATAAATTAGGCTAAGTAGTCACCGTCTCTGACACAAATAAATAAACGTGAGTCAACAGTTTTGCATTCGTGGTAGTTGGTATGATCGTACCTGACTTTACCGAGGTCTCCGCATTCTTTAAAAAAAAAAAAAAAAAAAAAAAACAATTATTCCGGTCTACGTCGTTAACTCCCCGTAAGGATGTTGACGTCGAAGGTTACACAGTATTGTTTCTGTGTGAGCGACCCCTTATAACCTTCACTTCCGTAGAGCAAACACGGTTGAAAAAATTAGACCAATTCAGGAAATTAAGAACCACATGGAAATTTTACAGTTATGCCATTATCACCTCAAACATTTGCAAAAAAAGAGTTGGAAAAAAGAAGCCTTTGGTATTTTACAAGAGATCTAGTATGACTACAACTAATTTTTGTCTAAAGATCATTTATTGCAATTCAAATAACACAATTATATAGAGAAAATTTGCAATTATAAACGTTTCGTTTTTGCTCGCTGTCAACGGCGGAGAAGCCTGAAGTATTTTTAATTTTCTTATCTACTTGTAAATTCTAGGCTACGTTAACACTACGTCTATTCAACCTTGGGAACATGACCTTTTGATATGACTTAGATCACGCGAAATCTAAACATTTATTTTATGAAGAGAAATATTCGTTTAGTTAAACACAACAATTCATTATATGGAGCAAATTTATTTAAAATACTTCTTTGCAGACGAAGACTCGTCTGGCTCGGGGCATTTACCATATGTATAGATTGACCGGAACACGGCAGCATGAAGGCCACCGCCACCTTGGCCGGAGTCCCGGGCGATGGGAGTGTGGATGAAACTAACGGTTCTTTGACCTACTACTTGCCTACAAGGGGAGATGGGACTTAAAAAAAAAACCATGATGGTACATGAACAAAAAAGACTGATCACACAAAGGTGGATTATAGCTTTTAAGTTTAACTTCTTTGCAGTAGAAAATACGAACTTATGTTCAAGTGAATTCACAAGACAGTTTTTGTGCAGATGCACTAGAAATTCGTGCCGTGCTAAAATTTTTATTGCAACATCCTGGAACGATTGAGAAAGGAGTCAGATACTTGAAGAACGAGTTCAATTTCAATTCACGAAATCCAGGTTAAAGAAAGATGCTCTTCCATAACGAACTGTGATAGAAAAACAAAGTCTGATGACGCCTACTTCCTATCAATGCGCTCTGCTTACCCATTTCTGTCGGCTACTAAACCCGTATATGTGATCAGACGAATACACCATCTTCCTTCTTTTTAATGACAACGAGGTTTCTTTCTATAAGTCGATGCCGATGCTCATGGATGCCTAGCTTTCTGTCCAATATAGCGATGACATTCTAGAGCACAGTGCAATGGCTGCTCCGCATCACTTTTCTAGTTTAAAATGTATGTGGGTGTTGACACAACAATCGAAGCACTGAATTTTCTAAGAAACAGCCATCACGTCCCAAATAGTGGGTTATTTTCGATATACGTTACGCTGTGTAGAACATTTCACATAACCTTAAATTTGTATTAATGTTTCTTCTGAAAGTGTGCTGATGCACTTCTATGCCTTCAGAAATTGTAATAATTTCGAACGTCTTTTCATCCGATATAGGAAAGAAGGTGCAGCTTGCATCGCTAATTCGCTCTCCGCGAAAGGCTTGCTTGTATTATGAGTTTAAAGTTTCTGTAAAAGAAATTTGTTTTTCATCGGTTTTTCCAAAAGAAAAAACTGTGGCCCTTCACAAGCAAAGGAGAGATCTGGAAACGTCGTGCAGTGTACAAGAAAAGGGGGATGGGTAGGACATTGGCCAACCAAAACATAAACTTGTTGTCAACACATTCAGTTGCTCGCGTGCAGGCACTCGGCAAGGTCGCACTTGTGAGGCTCTCTCGTGTTCAAAGCGTTCTTTTGGCCAGTAGGCCCTTAAACTTAACTATCAGAAAAAGAAGAGTAAAAGATGGGGTCTGCTATTCGCTTCACCCTAATCTTTGCCATTTCATATTTCGCTATTACATTTTCGAATGCCTCAGAAGACGTAGAATTGAAGGACCCAACTCTAGTGGCAATTTCCGTCTTCGCAGCCAACACTATTTTGAAAGATGCAGAAACATACGGCATTCAGAATACATCGTCACTTCAGAAAATTATGGATGCACATATTGTTCCAGGTTCCCAACCTTCGGTAAATATAACCATTGTAATTACCTGAAGCCATATTTGCTAAATTAGATTAATTGTTTTTTTTTTCAGCCAACACAATATATGCTCACAATAGAGCTTGGAAATAACTGCACTAGTAATGAAGAAACTTGCATTGCGGAAAGGCATATTTGTGAAGTAATGGTTCTTGATGCACCTTGGAATGAAAAGCGCATTATTGATGAGGACAAAACAAAATGTGCTGATAGAGAACCAAACAACCCTCCAGAGTTCATAGGTAAATAGTACAATATATTATTTTTGGTTTCACAGATTTTATTGACATTTGAATTTTTAGATAGTAGCACAATTGCTACATCACTACTATTGGAGGATGCAGCTACCAAAGCCCTAGCTGAAAAAGCTGTATCTCAAATGGGAGAACGTCGTGGGGGGAAACATACCTTGAAACATATTGGTCAAGTGAGAAAAGTTATTGTGAGTGTCACTTTACAAATTGAAGACATTTCAGTTTTTACTTACTTTTAATTGTTGTAATCTGTTTGACAGATGGAAGAAACTAACAGCAGCTTGTACTATTTGACTTTGTACATATCAACAACAGATCAAGATGTGATAAATGAGGCTTGTGAAGTCACCATGGAAGAAGCTCTAGCCACTTCAGAGCAAATTCTTCAATCTCTTAGATGTTTCACCACTGGGGATAACGAAGGGGCTGACAAGTTCGGCATCACACGCGTACCGGCTGAGGAATTAACCACAAGCTTAATTCGCCACGCCGTTCTTGCCTCATTGGCTATCATTGATGCAGAATCCCTTTCCGCATTCCAGTTTAAAGTTATTGGCTACTTGTTAGCTGATTCCCGTGTTTCAGTAGACAGTGGGACTAGAGATCTTGATTTAAAATTAGGCTTAGTACCCACCCTCTGCATTAAACGCCCCGAAGAAGAGAATGAAGACGAAAGTAAATCTTGCACCATTGACCAAGAGCGCGATCCATCTGTTTGCTCCATTACACTCACGCAGTGGCCCTGGGTCGCTGACGGGTATCTCTTCTCAGATTTTGACTGTGAACCGACTACTTATGCAGCCATTGCAGAAGAACTAGAGGCTTACGCGGATGAAGATGTACCGGCAGAAGAAGAGGGGGCTGAAGTGGAAGAAGTCAGTAGCAATGCAGTCCAATTGGCCAGCAGGTAAGCTTATACAAAAAGTGACAAGGACTGTTTAAAGTTTATAAAATAATACAACTATCATGTAGAAGAGAAAATGTGGAAGAAGCTGTGGAAGGTGTGACGGAGGAAGAAGGAATTCTAGGTGCTGAAGGAGAGGCTTTTGTTGGCCGCAGTTCACCCTGTTTGGGTTGTCCGTCCAATATTGACGTTAACTCAACTGAAGTCAAAGAATTGGCGAACTTCGCGTTAAGCGCCCTAGAAAACGCCGCTAATAGCGATAAAATTCAGAGCGTTGTTCGCGTCGACAAAGCTACTAGTCAGGTATGAACTAAACACATTAAAATTTCACGTTCGCGCTGTTACTGAAGATTTCCTTTTCTTACAGGTTGTCAGTGGTAGCTTGTATGTGTTGACAATCGAACTAGTCGACACGAATTGCCTCCGAAGTGAGAACGCTGACCGCTCGAAATGCCAGCCTAATCTAACCGAAGGCACGCGCCGCATGTGCACGGTTGGCATCTGGGATCAACCGTGGCTCAATTCTAAACAAATTCGTGAACCTCAGTGTGTTTCTCCTAGCTTAACAGTCGTGAGGCGTTCTATCAAAGATGAAAGCGACGAAAAAAGTGGAAGAAGTCTTACTCCAATCTCGCCCGATGATGAGGAAGCAAAGGATATCGCAGCATTTGCGCTCAATCGACTCGATTCGTTCGATGATAACTCCAAAAAGCGTATTTTAGTAACAGTCGTTGAGGGAACATCCAGTGTAAGAAACACTTATTATTTTTTATTATGCATAGAATTTAACTTACTCATTTCAAATTACTGCTTTACAAATTACTAATTTTGTTTTAACTCTAAACAGACTGAGGGTAGGTCAAAAACCTTCAAAATGAAAATTCACGTTGCCTTAGCCGATTGTCCTGAAGGAAGCAGCGCAAACAATGAAGCTTGTATTACTAGTCTCGCAGGAAATCCCCAACACTATCTTTGCGACATTCAAGTGCTTGTTCCGCTGAGGGACAGCAGATTTGTGCAGCGTCGTTTGGTGAATTCTAGATGCTTCCCGATCAAGCCTCATGAAGCGAGCAAAACTGATAAAAGTAAAGACTTTGCCGGAGTTGATTCCACCCAACATGCGCCGCAGCGGAACACTGTGACTGACGAGCATGACGCAAACGACAAGACTAGCCCCTACATTAAATCCGTAGCAGACTTTGTCACAAAAACCATCAACCAGAGGAGCAATGGAAACGTCCTTAATCTAGTTCGCATTATTCGAGCTGACACTCAACTAGTAGCCGGCAAGAAAGTCACTTTGGACGTTGAGGTTGGAAAACCAGTTTAAAAGCATATATTATACAGTATACCTCTGTCTACGTGTCCATTCCCTTGCCTCCGTCCCGCTCTTTCTCTATCCTTTTTTTTTCGTTTTGACAATCACATGACAAATTCCTTGAAAGAAAAATTGTATTATATTTGAGCTGACGCTGGACGACTTGACTGATAACCTTTTACCTTATTGTTGTTACACTGGGTTTATGATAGAGCTGGAGCATGCTGTTTGTTTTTAAAAAGCAAACGACCAAGAGTTTCTAGATGCATTACTCTTTCCTGACTTTCTTTCGGCTGTTGAACAAAACGGAAACGAACAAATTAAATTCTTCTTCGTTATTGTAGCTAACTCTTGGTCTATAACTCATACTTCAACAAAGTTTTTTCCTGCCTTTTTATTGGCCCACTGTAAAAGAATAAACAACACTAAACATAACGACTTGGACGAACATGACACACCCTAACCCGACTTGCGACCCCAATACCCTAGTTTACACTGCAATGCTTGGATTGCGTGACTAGTATAATGACATCTAAATGAACTTTATTATCAAAATGACCAACATATCAACGTAACCTCGTGTCTCATTTTTCGGGGTATTTAGGTCGGCTTCACCAACTGCACCAAAGCCGAAGGCGACGGGACCCATTGCCAGCTCGAAAACTCGCAGGCAAACGTGGTGTGTCACGTTATTGTCTGGGATCGAGCCTGGCTAAATGATCGACGAGTTACCAACATGACTTGTGACTCGCTATCTCTATCTTCTGCGAATCAAGAGGATACAGTTTCGATTGCCTCAGAAATGCCGGCCACTGTGGATAGCCTGGGTTCATCTCCGTCGTCCATCGTTGGAGGCCATGGCCAGGCTGATACCATGTCAACCGAAATCGAAGCGTATGCTGACTTTGCCTTGGCTGTTATCGAAGAGCAATCTAACGCAAGCGAAAAGCTGAAAGTGGCCAAGATTCTTGCCTCATCGGTACAGATTGTCCAAGGAAAAAATGTTCGATTGTCACTTGAAATTGCCTCTACGAACTGCAAGAAAGATCAAGCAAGTGGAGAAAATTGCAAAGTTGACGAAAGCAAAGATTTTCAAGTTTGCAACATTCAAATCTGGGATCGAGCTTGGCTACAAGAAAAGCAGGTTACCGATCTGAATTGTCAACCAAAGAGACCTAAGCTTAGCGGTAGAAATCCTAAAAGCGAAGATTTTAACGAGAGCCCGTTTGTCGGATACGCTCCAAGTACGTTTCGACTCGGCGGCGACGTGAAATTGCCCAAAAAAGGTCCACGCTTTGGAGGAAGGAATACCCAACAAAGTTTACCGTTGCTAGGTGCATACTCCGCGGTAGATCCAGCCGATGCCACTATTGTAGAAATAGCAAACTTTGCAACAACCGCTGCTAGCAGTTCTCTGAATGCCGATTCCACGAACTCTGCACCGTATACTTTGGCCAAAATTCATTCCGCAAAAAAGCAAGTTGTTGCCGGCATCAACTATAAACTGGAACTGGAATTTACTCGACATAATGAATCACTCTTTTGCAGAGTTATTGTTTTAGAGCAGAGCTGGTTGTCGCTACGAGAGTTAACCAATATGACCTGCTTTCCACAAGGATTTCCCCCAAGCCAACGAAAAGCCAAAAACGCTCTCGGGACCTACAGACCTGCGGCTGTGCACGACACAGCCGTCAAAGACGCCGCTACGTTCGCCGTGTCTGCCATGTCGGAAGCCTCACCGAACGCTCCTTTCTCTCTCATGAAAATTAAGAACGCAGCAAGACAAATCGAGAGTAAACAAGTGAATTACAAACTTACGCTGTTACTTTTGAAAGAAAAAGCTACAGTCATCTGCAATGCAGTTGTGGCCGAAAAGTCGTCAAGTCAATTGGTTAGCTCATCGTGCCGTGACAGCAAAAAGCGTCGGGGTCTCGAAGGAGGCTACAAGCCAGCTGATGTCAACGACGCCACCGTCAGAGAGATGGCCGACTTTGCTACACTGGCGATCAGCAAATCTACCAACGCCGGAGCTCTTTCTGTTGTAAACATTACTTCAGCTCAAACTCAAGTAGTTTCAGGGAAAAACTATAAAATAACTCTGCAAGCTCAAGGCGATGCTGGAATTCAAACCTGCTCCGTAGTAGTTTATGACCAAAGCTGGACGAACACGCGGAAGCTAACATCTTTTACTTGTGAGGATTTGACGAAAACTCGCGTTAGTCGTCAACTGCAAACCCGGCCCCGGCGTCCAGGACCCCCTCGTCCACCCATACGACCAAATAATTCCGAACTTTCGATCCAGCCACCGTCACACTGCGTCGGTGGATATTGCCCCATCGATAAAAACGAGAAAGCTGTAAAAGACATGGCAAACTTTGCTACATTCGCGTTAAGTCGTTCGATGAATTCGGTACCTCTACAGTTCGTCCAAGTTATATCCGCTGAGCGGCAAGTAGTTGCGGGATTTAATTATCGCCTTGGCTTAGAGTTCAGCGAGCCCAGAGGAAAGGTCTTTTGCAAAGTAGTTGTTTTCGATCAAGCTTGGACGTCCACACGCGAACTTAGCCAGATGCAATGCGAATTGACACCGTCACCGGTTCAACCATCAGCCACGCCAGGAATTAAGACTGAAGCAGTAGCCGAAACCGTCGAATCGACGGCTGAAAAGACGCGTGATTCAACCGCAACTAGTCTGCCCGGAGCCTACGTCAGTATTAATCCCACGGATGAAGAAGTAGCGCAACTAGCTACATTTGCCACTACGCTGTTGAGCCACGCGAGAAAAGGAGACGATCTGACTCTAGTAAAAGTCTTGTCTGCATCCAAGCAGGTTGTGGCCGGGTCAAATTACCAATTAGGCCTCGAGCTGACAAGCGTTGGTGGCATCAGTTTACGGTGTGACGTTGTCGTTTTTTATAACGCAAACGCTCGTCATCTCACCTACTCTAGTTGTGCACCTTTGAATCGCCGTAAGCGCTCTTCCGATCAAATCACCGGAGGTGTTACACCGATGGATGTCAACAGCAAGAAAACCAAAGAGGTAATTTCATCGATTCCCAGTAATAATTAATAAAAATTACGATTTATCTATCATTTTAGTTATCGGATTTCGCCGTGTCGGCCATTGCTATTCGCTCCAACGAACCCAATGCCCCGAGTAACGTTCGAGTATTGAAAGCGACGAAACAAGTTGTCGCAGGAATGATGTACACCCTCGAACTGGAATTGAGGTTTACCGATTGCCAACAGAATAACGAATCGTGCATCCGCCGTCAGAAATGTAGCGTTTCCATTTGGGAACAACCCTGGCTGGGAAAACGAGAAGTCACAAAGTTAACGTGCAATGACCTGAACACGGAGACAGCGTCAGCTTTACAATCATCTCTTCCACGTCGCCACTTGGTCGGTGGAATCACACCTGCCGATCCTTCGTCGGAAGAAATTAAAGCCCATGCTGCGTTTGCTCTTACGGCCATTCAGGCTCAATCGAATGCGAGAAACGTGTTGAGTATTGTACGCATCAGAAATGCTGGTACACAAATTGTTTCGGGTAAGAAGATTTATCTTACGATTGAGGTTGGACAAACGAAATGTCCACTGTCTTCCAACAAAAGTGATCGGGAATGCCCACTCGATCGTTCGGCCGACCGTCAGCTTTGCAAAGTTGAAATATGGACACAGCCATGGCTGAATGAGCGCCAAATAACGAATCTCAAATGTGCCGTATTGGGGACTACCAACAAAAAATGCACATCAAAGACGTGCAAACGATCCCGTCGGTCGACCGAAAATATCGTCAACACGCACGGGCATCACCACCATCATCATCATTCTAAAAACCTAAAGAAAACACGGAGACTGAAACACATGACGGCATTTCGCAATTACGCCAAGGAGTTCAACAAAGTTTACAAGACTTGGGAAGAATTTGAGCATCGCTACAAAATCTATCGGTACCATTCCCAATTTGTTTTCCTATTAAACTTTTCTTAAAATTGAATTGAAACTTAGGGCTAACCAAGAAAAAATTCAACTACTTAATCGATATGAGATGGGAACAGCCGTGTATGGAGACACACCTTTCTCAGACTGGAGCGCAGACGAGTACAAAGCTCATTTGGCGGGTTTTAGACCACTGCTTCGACAGTCACATGCTCGCCTTCCTCAAGCCGCAATTCCAAAAATAGATCTTCCAGATGAATTTGATTGGCGGAACTATAGCGCAGTAACTCCTGTGAAGGATCAAGGATCTTGTGGCTCTTGCTGGGCCTTCTCAGTAACAGGAAACGTTAGTTATACTCTTAATCATCGTTTTTTTTTTATTTGGTTACAAATTTGTAGTTAATCTCAATTAACATATCTTTGTTTGTAGGTTGAGGGTGTTTATGCTGTTCGAAATGGAGAACTCCTTTCCTTGAGCGAGCAAGAACTAGTAGACTGCGACAAGCTCGATAGTGGTTGCAACGGAGGACTACCCGAAAACGCGTATAAAGCTATCCATGAATTGGGTGGATTAGAAACTGAATCGGATTATCCATACAATGGTCACCAAAACAAATGCAAATTTGACGGCAACATCACTCGAGTGCAGGTTTTTCAGAAAATTACATACACTTGTACTGAACACATCTAACAGCTTTGCTCCTCATGTCCAGGTCACCGGGGGTGTAGAGATATCAAGTAACGAAACCGAAATGGCCCAATGGCTTGTTCAGAACGGACCTATTTCCATTGGCATTAACGCCAACGCCATGCAGTACTATCGAGGTATAACAGTTAGAGTATTACGTTTTAACGTGAACAGCTTTTGCGTAACCAAGTCTTATGTTTTTAGGAGGTGTTAGCCATCCCTGGAAACCGTTATGTAGACCCGGAAGCCTCGATCATGGCGTGTTGATTGTTGGCTATGGAGTCGCAAATTACCCAAAATTCAACAAAACTCTACCATACTGGATTGTAAAGAACAGTTGGGGCACAAGGTGGGGTGAACAGGGGTACTATCGAGTCTTCCGAGGGGATGGTACGTGTGGATTGAATAAGATGTGCACCTCCGCCACCCTCGATTAAATAGCTTGAATGATAATCTTTCCCGCTAGTTCATCGTTCCATATCTTACTCAACTTATTTTATTCTATTTCTATTGTATCCTTTCTAATTTAAAATTTGCTCGGGAATGGGCAAGTGCTGAAGGCATATGGAAACACGTGATCGACGTTTGGGGACAGGGACGTTGAATGTTTCATATTAGAAGACTATGTATGTGTTCGAAACAGATATAATCTCAATAAATTGAACGTGTAATCGTCTTCGAGATCATCTTCCGCAAATACTTAAAGATACTGTTTTGCTAGACAGCGTAAAAACTGAGCCTTTCTTTGTGCTGCTGCTTCGCGAAGAATTTCTTCGTTGTTGTTGGCATTTAGTTCAAGCATACCGATGGCTTTTAACTAAATAGTGAAACACATAATTAATGTTAAAAGTTTGATACATTGAAAATTTAAAATCAAGAGCTCATACTGCCGCCGTTTTCCTCTGGGTTTCGCCTCTCTTATGGTGTAATTGAATAATGAATTCTAGCAGAGTGACATCCCAAATAAATGGGTATAGGGAGTCCATAGCATCATTACAGCCACGCTCTTGCAAGCAACGAAAGGCGGTAGCATAATCAATTTCTTCTAATAGTTGACAAAGAAGTGCTGACTGGAGAATAAAAAAACATGTTAGCATTAGCATACCACATAATGAAAATTTGAAATACCTGCGTGAAACACGAAGCCGAGTGGGAGCATTTGATCATTCTGCGAACCGTTGCCTCATCCAACACCTGTTTTGGAACGACTTGGTGAAAATAATCGCTTGCAAGCGAGGCAGCCGTCATGAAACAGCTCATTGCAGCCGAATGAAATCCTTGTGCAAAATGAAGATCCCCCTGTAGCTTAAGCCAGTCTGTGTTCAGTGGGTATAAAGAAAGAGCTCTTTCCAATAACTGGCTAAGGAGTTCACCGATGCCAGGCAGATGATAACTGTTTGCGTTACTGAGCACAGCTGGCCAAAGAGATGACATATCGGCATTGATCTCTAAATTGGCCTCATCTTGCACAACATTGTGCAAGCGTACGAATAGGGAAAGAGTGATGTTTAGCGATTGTGGCTCGTACAAAAGTTGGCAAAATTTGGATAGAGCTGCCCGATTGACAAGTGGTACGTTGGCATTTGGAGAGTCCCGAGCTGAACTTCCGCCTTGTTGGAGGGCTCCTGCGGCAGTGCGCTTAAGGGCAGAACTTCCTCCTTGAGAGGCCATTGTTCCGCTGTTAGCTGAGGTCGGATTGAATGCTGGTATGATCAAATCCCATAAAGACTTTGCATTTTTACGGGTCGGTCGTTCACGGTCACGCTGCAAATCATAGCAAACAGCTGCTAAACTTGATGCCAGTTCGACATTAAGATTCAAATTCCAGCGAACATCTAATCCCAACAGAAATTCCCATTCACACGCTGCAAGTAATAGTGCAACGCAATAGTCGACTACTTCAGAGCGCGGGAAAATAGTTTCGCCTCGTTGCAAAGCGCCCAGGCATCCGCGGCATTGGGTAGTAAGTTCCGCGAAACGACCTATGTTAAAAAAGCACATGAGTTTTAAATCACCTTGTTTGTTTTTTTCTTTAACTTGGAATGTCAAATCACTCAACTGGAATTGCTGGAAACTGGCCATTTGTGAAGAAACTGTAGCACATCCACTAAAAGAATTTCCCATTCGATAAGCTTAAACAGTTTGCTACCGGCTTGCGAATTTGCCAACTGTTTCGCTCGCCCGCGTTCTTCTACTGCTTTAAGCATTTCCACGGCACCGGCAAAATCCTGTTAACAAAGTTATTAGGTGATTTTACTAGTGACTTTTCTTAACTCATACTTGTAAACTAAGAAGTTCCCGATATTTGGCCAGGAGAATATAGGACCAATCTTGAAGCATTCCTTTTGGTAGGTTCATGACAGCACTTTGAAAGGGAATCGGTATCTCCCACTGAAACATATAAAGGTCAAATTGGTCATTTGGTTATTAGCTACGTACAAAGTGCATGATATACTTTCTTGTATAGAGTCCATAGTGGTCGATTCGGCCAACCGTGAGATAATCGGTCCAACAACGTTTGGATCTCTGAGGTACGATAGGATTCAATCAGCTGTTGAATAAGTTCGCCGCACTCGATTTGAGGTAGCACTATTGTTTCAAACAATTTAGTTATTTAAATAGCAACCGAGAGTTTTGAAAAAGTAACTAAGCAATTTTTACGTGAATGCGGAAAATCGTGGTTGAACGGCAAATGTTCTAGGGCAGGTTCTATCTTGGCCAATTCTCCTTGCATAATTTCTTTTAATAAGCTATTAGACAACAGGGTATTCTTGATCTTGTCCCCGCCCGTCATGAGAATCTTCGAAAGAAGTCCTTTGATATTATTCGTATCTTGTTTATTACCCAACTGATGAACTTGTTCCAATTCCTAGAAGACAATTGCCAGGAACACGTAAAAATAATATATTTAGCAGCACAATTTTAACTAAATTACCGATATCAAAAACTGAAATCCAGATCCGTCTTCATCTGCCAGTAGTTTGAAGTACGTTCCAGGTATATGATAATCCGCCAGTGCCCTGCGCACTACATTTAACGTTTGAACTTTGAAAACAAGATCTTTTGCTATGGTGAACTTGCCACTGGCCGCGGCACTTAGTAAATCTAATTCGGCCATCTCTCTATAGTGGATGGGAACCTCTCGACGAATATTATCTTCTTGTAACACACTTAAGAATCCAACGTAATGATTCTTAATAGATTCGTGCATTTTCTCCGTCAACGATTTTTCATCGTTAACGCCTTGTATCTGACAAGCTGAGAGAAAACCTTTCAAATAAGGCGCTGATATAGTGCAGTATTCCATTTTTCGTGATTGACAATCTGCGAACAATCTTCCGACAACTTGCAGGTGACGTTTGGCTACTGCATACTGATTTGCAAACATAAACCACACAGCCAAATCGTAACGCAACTGAAGCTCAAATTCTTCGATCGAAATGCTGTATCCCTCTTGCCATCTATGTTCACTCACACTTGTTGAGTTTTCTGTTAAACTAAAAAGAATTTGACGAATCATAATGTATACATAGATGGATTATAATGTACGCCATCTAACTAAGCTCTGTTATTACCTCACAAAGGTACTAATGGTAGGCATGATCATTTTTTTCCCATTTAGTTCTTTGAGGATGTTCTCTAAAATGATTACAGAGTCAATAGCTTGTAGTTTCAGAGAATTCAGCATAGCCTCAGTGATGTGAGGTGGAACAAAGGTAGGGCCCTGTCCACCTGGCCTATGAGAAAAACCATAAGGAAAAATATGATGAAAATCAAAATATGTAATGCATTGCATACAACTCACATTGGAATGTGTAAAACTTTATTGGGTTTTGTAATAATTTGGATTGATTTAAGTGCCCACAACACCCATCGATGGTAAGTGGAGACAGCAAATATCGTATGAGGGCTGGCTTCTCTGAAATCCAAGGAAATGTGTGATTTTATATCAACTTTCCCATTTTCTGAGAAGAAAAGTAGATCTTGATACAGCAATTGCTGTAACGTCAAAGGAACACTAACAAAAAGTAGGTTATAAAATTTTTTCCAACCATTTTTGAATATGCTGTGATAACAAAAAACTCCTACCGATTTTCTAGCAATTGAAAATTCCACTTCAAATGGGCTGCACATTTCAGAGCTAAAATTTTTAAAGCCAAGCTTTTCCTTGTTTTTGGTTCACTCCCACTAGGTGCATCTGTGCCTTCTACATCAATTACTTTGCTATTATTTTTTTCTGAAACATTCAAGCTGTGTGAATTCACCAGGAATTCAATGATTAATTCCGTTGCCTGAGAATCTGCACAACAAAATGATAGTTTTAATTCAGTTTTTTATTATACATAAAATTTTACTGAAAACCAAACAGTGATGAGAGGAAAATACCAGAATTTTCTCGCGAAAGTTGTTTCTCCAACAATGACGAATCTAACAGATACTCGAACCACAGAATAGTTCCACTTTGCTCTGGAACAGGTTTTGGTCCAGTATCCATGTTTTAATCCAGAAAGCTATTCAGAGCACAAACAGAACTCACTTTCGAAAGTCAGTTACAGTCAACTTTTTCAAAAATGTGAATCCTACCGGAAGTCTTAAAAATTGAAGTAAACAAAACAGAAACACCTACAACTACAATTTGAAAGTTTAGCTTAATTTCAAGCAGACGAACGAACAGCTCACGACAACCTCGGGTTTCAAAATGTAAATGTCTAAAGCACCGTCTGATGGCACTGTGTATAGTGAGGTTTCTGCAACCGCACGTACACATTTCAGTTCCCCACCTGCTTTACACTATTATCGGCCTTAACTTATATGAGAGTTGGCTAGACTTCTGCGCTCTGCTCTGCCTCTGCCAGTCTGCCAAGAATTCTCGGAGCTCCATTCGCGATTGAGATTCACTTTGCGTTCAACCTTCAAGTCGAAAAGTACTAATACGCCATGGTAACAGCGTTTCCTCGAATCTTTCTATAAGATATTTTCAAATTTAGTTACACTATATATATAATGGGTAAAAATTTTGAACTAAATTTAACGTCGTAGTTCGTAAACGTAACCTCAAGGTGTATCGCCGGTTTGACATTGGTGCACATACGTCGATGCACCATCAGGTTAAAAATTTGCGTTCATTGCAATACTGTAATTGGTTTTGTATATTTAGGCTGAACCAATTCGCGTCGTTGTAACTGGAGCCGCTGGTCAAATCGCTTACTCGCTGCTCTACCAACTAGCAAAAGGAGATGTCTTTGGTGATCAACAACCTCTGTCTCTTCATCTTCTTGATATTGAGCCAATGATGGGAGTCCTAAATGGTTTGTGTAAAACTGATGGATCTTTTTTAGAACAAGAAAAAAAAAACTAAAGATTTTGTGACAAATTCTAGGAGTTGTCATGGAATTGCAGGATTGTGCATTGCCCCTCCTCCGTGAAGTTATCCCAACTGCTGATCCTGCAGTTGGTTTCAAGGATGTGGATGCAGCATTCTTGGTAGGTGCCATGCCTCGAAAAGAAGGAATGGAGCGCAAAGACCTGCTTGCTGCCAATGTCAAAATTTTCAAAGCCCAGGTGATTTTCCTATCCAATAATTACTGAAGAAATAATTTCATTGAACCATTTATTTGGATGTTAGGGCCAAGCTTTAGATCAGCATGCAAAGAAAACTGTAAAAGTGTTGGTTGTTGGCAATCCTGCCAATACCAATTCATTGATTTGCTCAAAATATGCCCCATCAATCCCCCCTGCTAACTTCAGTGCTATGACTAGACTTGACCAAAATCGCGCCCAAACACAGGTAATTAAATTGTCAAAAATTTTAGAGTGACTTCTTCAAAAACATAATGTTCAATATGTTTACTAGATTGCAAACCGTTTAGGAGTTCCGGTTAACAATGTTAGCAAGATCACGATCTGGGGAAACCATTCTTCTACTCAGTTTCCAGATGTTGCGAACGCCACAGTCGTCACTGCAAGTGGCGAAACAAAATCAGTCAAAGATGCAATCAACGATCAAGCTTGGTTGAATGGAGACTTCATATCGGTGAGCAATTTTTTCTCCCTTAACTTCGAGCAACTTTTTGACTCAACAGTTTGCGTCCTTGAATGCTCTATCAGACGGTCCAAAAGCGTGGAGCTGCAGTTATTGCAGCTCGTAAACTTTCTTCTGCCATGTCCGCTGCCAAGGCTGCTGCTGACCATATGAAGGATTGGTGGAATGGAACTCCAGCGGTAATCTTGTTTCCATAGCAGTCCTGCCTCTCCATACTTAGTGATCTTTTTCCCATTTTTAGGAATCTTGGGTGTCAATGGCAGTTTTCTCAGATGGATCGTATAATACTCCGGTTGGAGTTATGTATTCGTTTCCAGGTAGAGAATTAAAAAAATTACTCAGTAAGATTTTTTTGGATAATAAAAATTATCGTTAATAGTTCGCTGTAGCAAAGGTCAGTGGGAGATCGTTCAGGTAAATTCATAATTGTTAATTAATTGTTGATTTTTCCTAGTATTTAACATAATATTTATCAAATTACAGGGACTTACCATCGATGAATTTGCTCGAGAAAAGTTGGATGTAACAAGCAAAGAACTCATTGAGGAACGCGAAGAAGCCTTGGCTGTTTGTCAAGATTGACTAGACGTGGAAAAGCCGTCAGAGGCCTCCCAGTTGGCTCGTCTTTGATCGCTCCCTTAAGGTTTAGTGAGGAACTTCCTAAACTCGATGTGATTAAATAGCAATTCACCGAAAAGAAAACAGTAATCGTAGTAGTCATGTTTTATTCATTCAAATATCTATCTCGTTTCTGGTATAATACATGTGGCTAGTGGTTAATTCTTCTGGTTTTGTTAGTTTTATTGGTACGGCGGAAAGTCGTCTATGCGCAAATTAAATAAAGGCGAGCAAAAAGTTATTAAAATTCATTAGTGCCATGCATAAGTGTTTGCGATCGTACGTTGGTACACGATTATGTATGATGGATTCAATCGTTCCATATGGCGGGGGGAAACGAGTAGCCTACAGTAATGGAATTAAGCGAGAATAAGTTGTTTGATGTCCAGCGCTTGCGTATACTATATGGGAATAATTCCTGCTGTTATCAAAACACGCATGAAAGAAATTTCTTTGGAACCGTTGTTTTGAAGTTAAGACCATTAAGATTTATTTGTCTTTAAAGCAATTATGATTGGGAGGAGGGGGGAAGCATTTTGGGCAAGTAGACAATTTACTAGAATGTAAGGGCATACAAGGTCGATTCCATAACTGCACGACCTTCGGTTACACAAGACATGTGGGATCTTTACAGCAATGCCTTTTTCCGATCCCCTACCCCCCATCAGTTGCTTAGGGCGTAGACGAAATAAACCCTTTAGATGTCTCACGCTCTCAGCGGATGTTCCAGTAAAATTATATTCGTACCACGTGGACCAAGAAATTCTGAATGCGTCTCTGCAGACTCCGATCCAGACCGAACCAGCTAATGACCATACGCCTGATGTTGATAATTTGTACGTACAAGGTCTTTTGCGCCTTTTCATTAAAGAGCCATGAAAGTTTTCCCAGAAAATATGGAAAGGAAGATGTTAAAGGATGTAGTAATATACTGATTCAAGCGGCGCTACAGGCGAACTGGGGAAGGTTGACATCTTAAATTATCCCCATTACTTGGATGTTTGCCAATAATATATAAATATGTATTGCGCACGTCACATCTCCGACCTCGCACAACCCAAAGTATTGGAAACATGGATAAGGTCGAACGCCTAATCGAACTTTTAAGTACTACTATATCCTTGAACTTGCAGCCAGGACAATTGTTTTGGTGAGACATTTTTCTATAAAGCCTGTCGTCAAGGCATTTGTACAATCAGTTTCTCACAATTCTGTTGAGCAAAAGGTTGTATTCCGCCATTCTTCGTTGCACCGATAAATAATAAGCGCATCTACTTCACAACAAACATTAAAGGATAACCTGGTGCTTCTGTTTTTTTGGCATGTTATCTACTTCTTGCACGCAAGCCATAAAGCTACCTGACGGGCGACGCTTTATTTTGTAAAGGCAAACGCAAAATTTTCCATCATATGTCCATCTCCACGTAGACAAGAAAACGATAAAGACGTCGAGTACTAGAAGGTCGTATCCTTTATTAGACCGCAGAGTTTCTTGTTGTTTTATCTGAGTTGACACAAAATACGGTTTAGTGTGCCCATCAAACCTGCTGTAGTGCCCGGGTTTGCAGCCACGGTAAAAGTTCATAGTTCTTTCTGTAGCCTACATACGAAGAAAATTATCACATCTCGCGTCACGTCTTACGTGGTCGCTGTCCTTCGTGAAAGTTTTTTTTTCGAACGAAACTCTCTACCCTAATCAAATGCGATCGTGCATCAGTTCTGCTAATATGCATGCTAATTCAGTGCCAATATCACTGGAACAAGATTGCACTGAGGATAACGGAGCCGTTCTTAAGCAGTTGCTACTCACAGGTAATTATTGCCCCATTTCCTTTTACAGAGAAGTTCACTAGCTCTTCGATGAAACAAAATCAGAAATTTATTTAATAAAATATGTAATAGGTAAGGGAGATGTACGGATAGATTATTCGAAAAGAAAAAGCTATCACCCGACTTCGCTGGCTAACCAAACATCTTCAATCCAATCATCAGCCAACCAGCTGTGCGTTCCTGTGATGAAGTCTAAACAAGCACCAGAACTTGGTCCCCAACGAGAATCGGGTGTTCATGCTGCACATCCTAGCCATCATATCTGGGTGAGGGAGTCAGAGCGCTGGAGCCCTCCTGTACTTACTGCTTCATTAGACGGAAGAGCATATTCACCCTCGTCAACTCCTGTCGCACATATTGCGCCCTACGTTGAGCCTCAAGTGATGTACAATCCTTATTTCTTATGGCAGCTATATTCTTATAAGCAATCTTGCAAAAACCACTACTATTCTTTATCTCAGTATGAGCAAATTTGTTGACTCAGGCAATTGAATTTTTAAGTTTGTAAAAAAAAAAACATGTATCAGTAATGCTCAAAATCCAAATACATGTAAGCCTAGGTTACCTATATGTTGCTTTGATAGCATCCATTATGAACTACACTTGTAATTCTTTTGCTATTAATTTACTGTTGATATTTTCCTTTTTGTATCGCAAAAAACACTTTTTCGGTGTTCCGTAGTGTTTCAGAATCATGTTGCTAGAATTTACGATGTCTTGTACTATGCACTCCAGTTCGTTAGAAAATATAACTAATGTAAAAAAACTTTCCCGCGTTTTATTGCTATAGGAGGATTTCGTTTTTTTAACGTTACTTTTCTCATCTTGTTAAAAAAAAAGATCGCATTTCGATCTTATATATTTTAATTAGCAACTATTCCCTAAATTTTAAATATAAACTATTCGCCCCTACCCTCACCAAGCGTAAAACTGGTCAGCTGTTCGGATTGAATGCCGCAAGCCCCTCCCACACTGGCAATTACCCATTCTGATTTGGCTTCTCTTTCGGCGGAATTACGCAACAAGGTTGTGACACTACATGTCACATTCAATTATGCGTTTCATAAGTTAATTTTACAATTTCGTTTAGGTTTGCTATAACAATATAAAAGGTCTTAAAAATCCAAATAATGTTCATTTGTTAAATTTTAAGTAATGGAATAACATTTTTGATTTAGCGTGCGAAATTGGAGATTACTAGCTGTTTCTTGTTCAACGTGGTATCGAACCTGAAAAACACGGTATAAAAGTCTGGCGCAACCATTATTCTATTGGTGGCGTAGCTGGTCAGTGAAGATCGGTGGCAGTTGGTCTCGAAAGAGTTTAACTGCCAGTTGGGACCGGACGTTTGTGTCGAAAGAGACAAATGGCAGGCAGAAGTTTGCATGGAACTCCTGCTGGTAACTCGATGGCTTATGATCGCAGCCATACCTGGATGAGGAGACGTTGTGTAGGAAAGTATTAGATACATGCATGAGGTTCAAGGGGATTGCACCCGTAATCTTCAAATAGCCGCGTCGGAAGATCCTCAGAGTTAAAGTCATGGTTTAACTTAAGCGGCCTTCAGGGTTAAGACAAGCAATTTGGCATGTGAAGCTAACATTGGCAGGGCTATGGCCCCATCATCATCCATAACCATACCTGGTAGACGATGAGCGAAACCACCAAATTTTTTTTCCCCGTTCTGGCTGAGAGTTTAGATCTTGTAATTTAAAATTTTTCAATTATGAAATACATAATTAAATTTTTCATAGCTTGCAGCAAAGAGCAAACTTTAAATCTGGCTTCAGCTGCTTCCTGATCAACGAGCATCTCTCACTGTCTCACTGCGTGTGTTGATTCAGTGTTATTTTGGATTTTTAAAAAATTGTTTAGTGCCCAATAATCTTAAGAATTGGAAAAAAAAACTGTGTTGGTTTCGCTCATCGTCTACCCCGTCATATTGTAGATGATATTGGGGCCTCTCAGAATACAAGTCATTTGGAACATTTGAAATTAATATCTTGCATGGTCCAAGATCTTTTCAGCGTGTAGCCCACATAAATGCCGCTAGGTGACGTTGGGCTGTTTATCAACAAACGAGAAGGGAGAATCAGCCGTCTCTGAAGTCAAAATCCTAATTCCTAATCGTCCTCGAAAAAGTGGCACCGCCAGCTGTTAAAAAACAAATTCCGTGACGATAGCTCATCAGGCTATCTCTAACAATTACCAGCATGAAAATTTTTAAATTGATTGCTCATCAAAAGCATTTTAGCGGTAAGATCTTTTGTAATTTTTTAAGTGATTGTACATATGAACTGGTTTTCTGTAGAAGAAGAAATAATTCTGAGCTCAAAGGATTTTCCACATGTGAAAGTGAGGGATGTAGTGGAAATATATCATCCTGATGTTGTTGGCTCAAGAATTTTGCTACAAGTGCATTCATTGAAAGATGATATACAGACAAAAGGTATTGTGTCTAGGTGAGAGAATAGCTTATACATGGCATCTAATGATTCAGATTTTCTCTATAATCCATTTTAGACACAATCAGTATTGAGCAATCCATAGTGAGTTTGTTTCAACTGCAAATATTTTTTGGTGTCCATGTGACCGTGGTGGATCCAACATCGGCAGCCCTTGACTCTGTAGAATTAACATTCAAAGATCAATACCTAGGGAGAAGCGACATGTGGAGGTTAAAAAATTTCCTTATAGGTACCTGTTTGTACATTGGAAAAAAACTAGAATTTTGCAGCAAATCGGTTAGATGCCAGGTGAGTGGAAATTGTAAGGAAGAAAGATAAATCCTGTTGAGGAAAGATGTTTTCTTGTTAAAAAGGTTCATGAAATGTGGGGCCAAGGAGAAAGGGTAGCATGTGGTGTCATCACTGAGGATACAAAAATTGTATTCCGGTCATCAACTAGCCAAGTTTACCTATTCTTACAAATGAGCTCAGAAATGTGGGATTTTGACATATATGGAGATCTTTACTTTGAAAAAGCTGTAAATGGCTTCTTGTCTGAATTGTTTGCAAAGTGGAAACGTCACGGATCTAACCATGAGGTAAAAACTGATTTTAACAGACATAAAGTACGAATGGCTGTAATTCCCGTTTTTTTCTCTGCAGGTCACCATTGTTTTATTTTCTCGAATTTTTTATGAAGCAGAATCACTAGAATACTTCCCAGAGGCAGTGCGGGCGTGCCTGCAACAAGATTATCGAGGGAAATTCTATGAAGATTTTTATCGCGTAGCCGTTCAAAGCGAAAGAATGGATGACTGGGCATGCATTCTACCTCAACTCAAATTGCTTTTTCATGGCTGGCAGAACTCTGTTTTGGGTTATCATCAGCAAAATCATCCTGGAGTGAATATTCCTAAAGTACTTTCTCAAAACTATTATGTGCATTAAATATTAATGTAGTTAATAACACGTGTTATTTGGAGAATAGGGCGTGAATTCATGCGCAGCACAGGGCAACTTTCTTGAGGTGCTCAACATGTCACTAAATGTGTTTGAAAAACATTACCTTGATAGAAGCTTTGATCGCACTGGCCAACTATCTGTGGTTATTACGCCTGGAGTAGGCGTATTTGAAGTAGATCGTGAATTAACCAACATTACAAAGCAACGAATCATAGACAACGGTATATTGCGCTCAGTGGTTCATATATCATGACCTAACGTAACCAATGAAATACCCCATACATTAACAGGTGTTGGTAGTGATCTCGTCTGTGTGGGTGAGCAACCTCTGCATGCCGTTCCCTTGTTGCAGTTCCACAATAAGAGGCATTGCGTTGCTTCCAATGACTTCAGCATGCCCCATTGGATCAATCTCAGCTTCTATTCATCTAGCAAGCGAATTGGATATTCCACATTTCTTCCAAGGATAAAAATGGCTCCTATCTTGAACAAAGAGACAGCCCAGCATAAAAACAAAACTGCGGGTATGTCTGTATTTTGCTGTATTATATTATATTAGATTATGACGTACAGTATTATAACAGAGAGTGAACCTCTATTTACAATTTGATTGTAATCCACAGGATTACTTTCTTCTAAAGCGAGTAGTGCCATCAAAGGTGAAAGTAGTTTGCCTAACTCGTTATTTGATTACGATGCGTACGATGCAAAAGTGTTTGCACTTCCAGTCTCTCGCACGAGCAAGGTAGTAACACTTCGTCAATGTTTTTTTTTTTAGTTCTTTTTTTCTAAGTTAAAAAAATTACCATCATAATTTCAGGTTCAAACCTTGATGCGAGAAAGCCGTCATCGTAAAACAACCACAACGGATACGAATCGGTTTGATCGAGGACGAGGAAACGGAAGGAAATCTCGCCAACAAGATGCTGATGTTTCATTCACCAGTGGTCATCCTGGTACATATGCCATCCGCTAATTTTTCATTAAACGTTCCCCTAAATTCTTCGGTTGACAGGCGATGGATTGAGCAGCTCATTGATCAGCGCACCCACCATGTTTAGTTGTTCTCTAACAAAAACACCTTCGGTAACCATTCCCAAAAGATCAGCAGCCGATGATAGCTTTATTGTTACTTGTGGTGCAACCGCTCCTCATGCTCGTGTGCGAAGACCTAGTGGAGGTGAAGAGCGACTGGAAGATCGCAGGTTCAGTACTCTCAGAGTGGTAGTAGGGAGCGCTGGATCACCTTGTGCTCTCGGAGGCAACACTGTAACGACAGGCGCAAACCCTTCTACTCTCAACTTTAATCCAAGTACACGCCAGATCAAAACCGGACGAGCGTTAATTAATCCGTTCGATCCAAGCCGAGTAACAATCAAACTAACCTCCAACCGAAGAAGATGGACACACATTTTCCCTAAAGGTGGTTTTCATATAGCGTTACACTTAGTTGTTGCAATTAACGCAATTTTTTTATTTTATAGGTCCAACGGGGGTTTTGATTCAACAGCATCACTATCAAGCAGTCCCGGCAAGCGAAGAAAAATTAACATCTAGCAGTTTTGGCGTTAATCTGAGTAGTACCAACTTAGATTCTTCCAGGTAAAAGAAATTTAGATTGCGACATTTAGCAAAAGCATTGCAAAAACCTCTCTGCACAATGGAATAGTGGCGGAGGAAATTCAAATCCAAAAGGAAGACAGCGCCCGATGAATCGGAGTTTAACACTTCTTTGGGGAGCTACCGGTGAGCAAGAATGGACCCCCGCACTAGTATGCCACATATAATAGTTGACAATCGTTCTACTGCTATATATACTTTTTTTGTACATAGACCACTGGCGTAGATTGGAAATCTTTAACTATTCCAGCCTGTCTTCCGATTACCACGGATTATTTTCCTGATCAGCGTAGTCTACAGAACGATTTTCTCGTGTCAGAATATTCCATCATCCCTGACGATGTAAACAGCATTAGCGTCAATGACTGTGGCCAGCAGCAAAAGCTTTCCTTCCGCAGACCACTGGAAACAAAGGAGGTCTTTTTAGAATTGATTAGTCAACGACTCAGTCAGGGATTTCAGCTCATCGTTCTTCCTGATACATACTCAACCCACAGTCAAGAATATTTACTGTCAATCGGACGAATTTTCCACAAAATTGTTCTTAAAGGATCAACCATAACAGTAACAGGCTACAGGCCCCGACATCCTTACCCTACATGCAACATTCATTACCGCTATCGACTTCAAACTCCTGATCACCTGACGTACGAGGTAACATAAACAAGCTGTGTTTTTCATTTAAATTCTTTCCTTACCAAATTTTGGTTCAATTCTACCGATGAAAAGATTTCGTGGGTGGATTTTAATGCTGAAAAACTTGAAAATTATAACTGGAACCATTTGGATCATTATATCTGTACACGTGGTGATCGAGATTTTGCCTTAACCGAGGCCCTAAAATACTGGCGCTTACGCCTGTGCGTCTTACCAACTCACGACTGTGCTTTTACGGAAAGAATTCTTAGGTATGATATTTCAAACAGAAATTATTCTTGTCTACATATTTTCTCTTTACAGATTTCTTGACACGTGCGTAAACCGCGTGAAGCACCATAACCCAACGAAAAAACCTAGGCCCCCTGCACCTACCTTGTTTCGTGATCGAGGTGGTAGTAACCGAATTCCGGATAGACCTCGTCCCCGTGCTTCATTAGTAGAAACTAAAAGTCTACATCAATCCTCTGGCGACCACGGGCTTCCAATGGCTGATAACCAGTTTTCCACTGACGAATGCATCTATAGTGTGGTATAAGTGAACTTTATGTTATACTTTAAAATCAACTGCCTAACGTTTAGGTGTGATTATTAATGCAGACACGCATCAGAGTCACCGCGGGATCAGCAGCTATAGTTGAAGCCATGAAATCTCCTATAGGAGGGATTACATTTTTAGAAGGGAAAATCAATGATTTACCTCCATACACATTCATTAGCTACGAAGCTGTTGCCTGGCTCTTGGATCAGGTAGAAGGCATCACCACTGAGAGAGACGCCATCGAACTGATGCAAAAATTGATCAACGAGCGGCATGTTTGCCATTCTTCTGGCAACAACAAGTTAGTGTTGGAATTCCTAATTTATTCATGATTTCTGAAATGAAGTAATTCGATCATTTAGGATCAAGTTTTGCTGTGGATTCTACCTTTTCTCTTTAGTTAGTGAAGCGTTTACTCCAGGCTGTGTTTCCGAAAATTTTGACTGCGAATGGGCAGAAGTGGAATTCGAAAATAGTTTCCCACCACCGTGTGCCTCTTCTGTTAGTATTCACGTCGTCTTCTTTCAATTTTTGTTTGCAGCTGAATGTTCATCCTCTTCATTTCAGGTGTTGGCTAATCCAGAGCCTGCGAAGTATCAGTTCTTGATAGCAGATCCCGAAGAATTCCGGTCTGTGGCCTCTCTGTACGAGAATCGCTATGACCAAATGTTGCGTTACAAATCGTGCAATCTCGATATGGATATCAGTGGCAAAAGTGAACGAATCGAGTGGGGACATCTACGTTACCAAAGTGTGTTTTACCCAGATGCATCTCTCGAGTTTATCTTCCAGTGGGTTGTGTGTACGGGCCCGCTCGTTGCCGAACTTCTACAAAATTGGCTTCGTAAAGCTCAAAATTGTGGAGTTAATTTGGTGCCAATCCCTTGTGATCCGTTCGCCCTACCGATGTCCCATAAAGCAGATCCGCTCCGTGCGCCCATTTTTGTGCCTCTGAATATTTCATCATTGAACTGTGATGGCAGAACGTTTTTCGAAGAATATCCACAAGATTCGTGGCCTCAGCGTCTTCTTCTTTTCCAAGTTAGTACCCACAATCCTTATCTACCTAAACTTAAGAAAACATGATTTCATTAAGGTTAATTATTAATCAATGGATATATAGTATTTAACACTCGTTATGGAGGTACCATACAATATGTATTTAACACTAAAAAGCTTTCCAAATAACTAAGTAAGCTCCAATCGTATATCTTAAGTCCAAAGAGTTAGAATGTGGTGCGACTCTTGCAAATGAGTTAAACGTTCGGCATATCAAATTAGTTATGTGCGTGCATCCTGTGTAAAGTTTTTTATTCAAAATTGGGAGGATTTACGAAATGATAATTTTGCATCCGTTTCGATTTTCTTATTTTTCCCCAATGATTAGTTGCTTCTTGTACCGGAGTTAGCGTCTACTTGATCACGTCATAAATCTCTAATTGGTTTTTAAACATGTTTAAACACTCCAGGAAAGCATCGCACGCCATTTTGGTTTCTTGCCGTGTTCTCCCGATCCGGCGTCTCCAACTGCTTCGTCAAGGGCCAACGTTCGCCCACCCCTCCCGCCTCTTCAGTTCATCCATACATCTGGAACTGTTTTTGTTTTGATATTAAGTTCAACCAGTAACGAGAAAGATGTAGTTCATCCCTCGCCACAGCGACCACAGCGCACAAATTCCAATTGGCCACCGGCTGTGCATTCCCCGACAGATCCATCATTAACTCTTAGCTATATCACGCGTCACGTTGTTGGTCGGCAAAAATGGCAACAAAACCAGGAAGTCCGAGTGGGTTTCCTCTGGGCGTGGAACTCAATGTTGAGTAAGCGTTGGAGAAACCCCTCTGGTCCCGTGTCTGACGAAAACACTGGCAGTAAACTTTTATCTGATTTCCGAAAATTCTGCGCAAATGACGAGGATCGTTTGAAGAACTACTGGATACAAGCGCTAGATCGAGTGAGCTCCGGCAGCTCTTGATCTGATACTTGCTTTTTTCTGTTTTATAATAGGCTCTTTTTTTAGATCAACTTGTACTGTAGTCATATTGTTTTTTTTTGCAGCATACACTGACTGCTCCTTAAACGTTAGTCCTGCTGTGAGCGAAACAAAAGCGTATTCTTTAACCATTACATCCAGGAATTTCGTTTAAATATTGCTGATCGAGGACTATCCGTCAAAGTCTAATTATCATAAATTCGTTTAGCAGCTCTTCTTTTTGTCAAAAGCGATCATCGGTGAAGGCACTAAAACCCTATTTTGTTGTACAGAATGGAGATTTAATCTTTCGAATAAGATTGTTACGTAAAGGAGTTAGCAACTGATTTTGCGAATCGATAATTGGACTTGTGACGGAAAATTCAATTTCTTGTTTTATGAAAACGAGTTTGTAGGTTAGCAAGAAGTTAAACTTAGTTTATTGCGTTTATTTTTTAAAAACTTATTTCCGATTGGTGTTCGCCCTCAATTTCACTCAAGACCGTGTTGATGAAGTCACTTATCGTACGAAGATAATTTGTAATGACGCTCTGCGATTTCATGGTCATAGATATTAGAGCCACAAGTTTTCTGATCTCAGTCGCTCAACCATTACCGATAAGGCTAATTTTAAATAACGTTTTTACTATTAAACAAAAAGAAAACAAAAAAAACTAGCAGTAACTCGGAACAAGTCATACACGGCTGGTCGCTTAAATAAATCACGCAGAACTTTTTGAGGCTGGGCAGGACTTGGAGGAACTTAGTTGATGGCTTTTCCAGATAAGTCAACAGACAACAGAAGACAGGGGAAGAGGCGAGAGACTTCCGCCTCCCATGTAGCCAGTGAAAAAGGCGAGTCGGGTTAAGATACGCTAGAAATGACCATATTTTCTTAGTTGGATTATGCTTTCATAAGTTCAGCGCATTTTTGTCTTTTATTCCGTGTCTGTGTAAAAAGTCTTACACATAAATAACGACAACAGAATGACTGAACATGTAATTCGAGAACAGTTTCCAACTGATAAGCAAGCTGATAACAGAAAATCGGAAACGTCTCCCTAATTAGGTTCATGAAGTTCAAAACTTCTAAGTTGATAACACATTCGTTCTTTTGGAAATTGAAATAATGAGAGAAACATATCGCGAGCAAGTCTAAAAACGAGATTACACATTTTTAGACGAATCGGTATCAAACAGCCCCAAGACTCTCAATATATTTGAATTGGATATCCAAGCCACTTGTCGGATGTGTCCAATTTACTCGCGGAGTAGAGGGAGGAGGGATAAGGCACTTGGAACGGACTTGCCCATAAAAAAAAAAAGAATGAGGGAAAGTAAAAAAGGCCTCATTTTGCAGCTGAATAAGTGGAAGAGCATTCATCACATCTGCAAACGCCCTTCCCTTCTTCGAAACACGTGTTGACTACAAAATTTTTCCAGGAAATCATGTTCTTACTAAAAACTATTCACTCGTTCCAAAAATCTTCATGCCACTGTTTCTTCTTCCATCTGCTTATTTATTTTAAATCGTAGTCATAACCTGTACGCAACTGACCCAGATTAAAATCCCTAAATTGAGAAACAGAAATACGAGAAAGCCAAATCACATTTTTCTATGGACTGGCTTTTCTCGTTGCGGTGCCGAATCATACTGGTTTATGTTAAACGCAAACACCCTAAAAAAAGTAAGTAAGATATACTAGATTTAATAATTCATATGCTAAAAATTTATTGTTGATAAATATAGGACATAAACGGATCTCATTTCACACCCCAATAAAGAAAAAGCTGTTGCAAACCGATGTTGAAAAGGAAAAAGGACTTTTGCTACAAGCTTCGAATGTGCAGCTGGAAGCAATTAAGTCCACCATCCCCAGACAAACTGAGTGTGTGAAGCGAAGAGTTTCAGTGGCTCTTCAGGCCTGCCCTAGTCAACACACGTTCGTCACGGAACCTAGAGAAACCAGCCTTGCATTATTTAATCAACACAACAGCATTTGATTTGTGGATACCTGCCACGGTAAAGCATAATAAAACATTTATATACAGCAAATTCTAACCGTAGAATTAATTCACATGATTTTTATTCAGTTGATGCATGCTTACTGTCGAGTGACACTCAAATTTTGGGTGTCCTTCGTCATAAAATTCAGAGCTGAATGAACAACGGGATCGTCCAGTAACCGGAGAAAAATCTATGACAAATGCCTCTGGAAATGGACATAATGAGCCGATCTAACTATTCTGAAGCGGGGTTACACAAAAGCAAGAGGCGTCGATCTGCAAAAAGCCATGCAACAAATGACGATTCCGCAACGAAAAAAACCAACAGAAAAGACACAACGTACAGTGCAAACTCTGTTTTCAATGAACTGCTTATCTTGAACTCCTCGTCGCCCGGAGCTGAGGATAGTCAAAAGCCTCGTTCACACGCAAACGCCCGGGAAAGGGATCGTACTCATAGGTGCGTAATGATGCAAATTGTTTGTTTTTTTGTACTCACTTAGTTATGACTTAAGTATTCAACGTTCACTAACTTACAAGCATTGTTTTAAATCATTAGTATAGCTGCTAAGTCTGCGGTAGTTGTACGGCCACAAAAAAGTATCCGTATTTCTGGTGTACCAACTTATGAAGAAGACACAGAAAGAGATATTATAGAAAGGATGATAGTACTAGTGGTTAAATTAAGACAAGTAAAAACACTGATAACACACCTAGTAATTGCTTCTAATGTAAACATAAACAATGAAAACTTTGGTGTAATGCTCTTATTTGTGTTTTTTGTTTTACTAACTTTTTGTTAAGTGTAAACAGCGCCTTCACCGCATTGAGAACTTTGATTCCTACTGGTAAGTACAGCATTTTTATGTATGTATATAGTATAATCAAGCTTAAAAGATTTATGAACGTTTTGATATTCCAATAGAGCCAGCCGACAGAAAACTCTCAAAAATAGAAACGCTACGCCTTGCATCCAGTTACATTGCTCATCTTGGAACCCAACTTCTAGCAGGTACACAATGACCCTTTTTTTCATATACATTTTAGGTGATATAGACCATCTTCTTACGCAGTTAGCTGATAGATTTTTGGAAATTAAAATTTTTTGACTTAGGTCCAATGGAACAACCCTGTTTAAAGCATAACGGTCCAACTCCAGGATTCGATAACTCCAATCCACGTCCAGTGTGTACCTTCTGTTTGGCTAGTATGAAAAAAATGGTACGTTGTCGCATACTTATTTTTTGTATTTTGTTTTGTCAAAGCCTAAATCATGTTATACATCTTTAGCAAAAAAGTATCGATGGATTGTGCTATCGCGAAACGAACCATTCGTCTAACATGGACCCCTCAAGTATACTCCACGAACTACCCGCTATAATATCCACAGCATCTAACGATGCTTTTGAGCATAACTTGAACCTTCTTTTCTACTAAACAATTGTTTTTATCATTGCAAGTAAAACGTTATTGTTCTACAACTTTTATAGATACCAATGGTGTAGAGCACTAATCGTTTATTTTAGGGGTCATACGTTTTTCCTCCTTTGTGCATTTTGGGATTTTAACTATAGAAGAAATGATATAATACTATGTCGTCATTGAACCTTATAAAAAAAACAAATAAAATTTAGATAAAATTAGTAGTCATACTTGCTTTTCCACAGAGAATTCAAGAAATCCAACAGGCCGGGTTCAGTGCTAGTGGAACGTTCACCTTTACGACATTCTTGATGGGTAACTTGTTTTTCTGCCACAGTTAAATCCAAGGAAGGATAATCCTTCAGATATTTTTCTGACATTTTTTTCAGGTTCACGTGTACCATTTGCTTACTCAGAAGAGGTACGATTAAATTATAGTCGTTAATTTTCTTGTTGATTTGCTTTACGTCATCATTCAGCACGTCGAGTAATTTGTTCCATACAAACTTTTCACTTTCCTTCAACGGCATTTTGCCTAGTTTCTTTCTTTCTTCTTCTAGTCTTAACTTTAGATTTGTTATTTCGGATCGAATATCCTTTTCCAACATCACCCATTGTGGGGAAAATCCGTTTTCTATCAGTACCTGCATATATCAAGATATTTCAGATTTGCAAGTTAGATGTCATTATTAAATTTAATCATGCCTATAACTCTATGCTATAACCTGATTTATTTTGTGCGTAACGATGTCAATATAAGGGTTGTGGTTCTGATTTGCCAGCGGTTTCCCAGTCCCTTTTAAATTACTGAATTCACCTTTTGCTATGGATTCTTGAATTAAATCTTCCACTAATCGATCGATTCCATGCCTTACAAATGAGATCTATTAAAGGGCCTCAGCAATTGTAGGTAATTTAGTCAGTTCATTATCTTGAACCTGATTTTGGATTTCTTTGCTGCTTTATTATCTTTCCGAATAAGTGAATTTTCTTCGGTGTTAGGAATTTGGGAAACACGATGATTATACACATTCTCCACTGCTTTCTTGACTTGATGTCTTTGGTATTGCTTCTCTCTTTGAAAAGGTGTACCCTGCCCAATGCCTTCATAATTAAGGAATTGTCTGTGTTGTGGGGCTGTATGCTATAGCGAATGCACAGAGAAAATTTAGTGTGTGGTTGGATGGTTTGAAGTTTATGTATGATGATTCATAAATACTTCAATATCATGTTCTAGATTGTGTTCACTTTCTTCTGGAGTTATGTCTTTGTTTACAATGTTTTTGTCTTTGTGTGTCATTAATTCTGATCTCTTGATCTCAATGCTGAATTTTTCTTGGAGCTTTCTGTATGCATTTTCAATCTAAATGCCAAAAATTAGGATAGTAAATTTTTCGTATACATTATTAAAAAAAAAAAAAATTTGGTACCAGTTGGAATTTTGCTGAATCAGCTTCTTGATTACTGTCAGGATGATGTTTCTTAGCCAAGCCTACAAAAGCTGCCTTAAGTTCTTCCTGACTGCAATTTTCATGTAAACCAAGAACTTTATAGCACACCTTGTAACCAGAGGGTTTATGTTCAATAACAGAACAATTGAAAACGAAAGACGATTTTCAGTACTTGGTAGTCCACGGGGAAAGTTAGTTGATTAATAGAACTGCTTGTTACGATTTTTCGTATGTTGGTTGCAGACAACCTCCGAAGGGGCATTTTGCAGCTATTGAGAAGAATCATTGTCGTACAGCTTTCAGTAATGTTGACGTTGGGCACACCTTATAACGCATACGATTTGATTTCAAATGTTTTTCGCTGTCAAGAAGAAATGTCTTGCCCCGATATATATAATATATTGCCAGTGTAAATAAAGAAGTATGGGAACAAAAGATCGTCTGCATGGTATCGTCTGCTAGAAACTGTTCCACGTCAGATTCCAATGACGTCTTGCACCGTTGTTGCTTTTTGCTGAAGTCGTGTTCTGTCTTCTGTGACTGACAAGTTATTTTGGTAGTTCAAGCAGAGAAAAATGGCTAGTAAAGTAGAAAAGAGAAAAGTATCTAAGGCAAAGAAAAAAGATGTAAGATTAAGTTTTTCCCTTTTGTACACATTTTTGTTTCTGTTCCGTGTATGATTTTCCAGTTTATGCCGTTCACGATAAAACCCTGGGGCACGAGTTAACGACCTTTACCTAGTCATTGGCTTTAGTTAATTATAAAGTGTGTCATTATTCTGTGAAAGATGCATTTTTTCAAAATCGCCCACTATTTGGAAAACATTTTTCACAATTTTATTTCTATTTCATATTTAGGATGTTGAAGTAATGCATCCAACCACCAAGCCTACCAGCGAAGAAATTGCAGTTGCAAAATGGATTAAAGCCAATGTTCCTTGCAAGAAAACAAAATTTCTCAGTCACAGTGTGGAGTACTTCACAGCATCCAAAGCAGTTGACAAACTGTTGACGTCACCCTGGAGCTCCCCAGGAAAAAATAAAGAAGAACCCCTTTTCACTACACGAGAATCAGTGGTTCAGTACCTTGACCTGTGAGTAACCATTGTTATGGTCTTGTATATCAAAAACTGTGCTCTAATACATCCATTTTATTTTAGGTTATTGAGGAAAAAATTCTTTCATAGAGCTAGAAAAATACCAGTCTCTGAACAGGAACTAAAAGCTCGTTCCAAAAAAAAAGAAAAGAAAAAGGAAAAAGAGGATGGTGGAAAAAAAGAAAAACAAGAAGCTGAAGAGGAAAAAAAAGGGGATGATGGGGAGAGTAGTCATGCTGAAGAAAAAAAGGATAAAGGGAAAAAAGAAAAACGCAAAATTCGCCTTGATATGCATCTGGAGCAAATTTTCGTCGATGGAAATGATGCCTATGTGTGGATATATGATCCTATACCGTATTATTACTGGCTTGCTGGTGGTGGAGTAGTTTTAGCCGTTGTAGCTCTTTGTCTTTTCCCGCTTTGGCCGCCAGTCGTAAGGTAAGAATGCCTTTTTCTTTAACCTGCCAGATTGATGTTACCAACAAATGTATTTTGCATGCAGGAAAGGTGTCTACTACCTGAGTATTGGAGCTGCGGGGTTTCTTATGTTTATCTTTGGTCTTGCTGTTCTGCGTGTGCTAATTTTTTGTCTGTTATGGCTGGTATCAATGGGTCGTCATCATCTATGGATCTTCCCAAATCTCACTGAAGACGTTGGATTTTTTGCCTCATTTTGGCCGCTATGGAAGGTATTGATTTGAATCAAATGAGTGCTTTGTCGGATATTAATTTATTGGTAACACAAAAATCAAAGTACGAATGTAGAGACAAAGAATCTCGAAGCAAGAAGGACAAGAAAAATAACGGCAAGAAAAAATTATCTGACGATGAAAACGAAGAAAAAGCGGAAGAAAGTGGTGGAGAAGACACACAACTTGACAATGTTGAGTAAGTTAAACTATCTTAACACGCACGCAAGTAAACACCAAGTTTGATCTGCAACAACTATTAATTAACATTTTAATTTAGGGATACCGAAGACAAATCCGAAACAGAATCGGAACAAACGGGAAAGGATTTCGAAATGATTGAAAAAGACGATGAATAGTAATTTCCTTCTAATGGACTTAAAATTTAAATGATGGTGTGCATAATCATTTGTCGATACGTATTGATGATGGTGAGGTTTACGCGGGACCAAATATTTGTTGTAACTATACAGCAATTTCGAGGTTTACCATCACTTATCGTAGATGCAGTGTAGTAGGTTTGAAGTTGGAGCTTTATTGATTCTGGCCACAATCTTGCGAGCGATAAGTGCTTTAAGTAAAAGTTAGTTTTTGGCATGGTTTACAGATTTATTTATTACTTCACACCTACTTACCTTTGTAGGAATCCTTAAAGGTTTAACAATACCCATGCATTAGCAATAGTGCGTGGATACTGGTTTAATCGTTTATTTATCATTTTAACATCCAAAGTATAGATTGGTACAAAGTAATATCAAGGTACACCGCTTACCAACTAGGTCGAATACACATTACTATTCTCTCCATCGCCTATTTAGAGATTCGTTATGGAATGTTCATCGTTAAATCTCACATTTTGATAATTGAGCACAATGTTACTATCATATTACCTAACTAGTAGGTAATTATTTAATCTGGGTTCCTTGCCTGAGATTTTTAAAAACATCATGTAACATTTTATTGCATAGAGCAGCATATGGATTCTTTTGAGTAAGCTGATTCTTAGCAAATTGACTCCCAAGCTTACTAGCAGATTCCCAATCCATGTAAGCAAGATCTTCATTGCCTGTGTAATGGTGGAGCATAGCCCTTTGGCAGTAGGCCTGGCATGCAGCTTTTCCTTTGCCATGGCTGAGTTCTATTGCTCTATCCAGATCTTTCATAGCTTCTGTACATTAAAGCCATATTGTGCCTGAAGCTGAAGTACACAATATATATTTATGTGAATCACTGGCTTTATACCTTCATTTCTTTTCAGAAGACGCAAAGCCTGAGCTCTATTATTATAGGCTGATGCCCACATTGGTGAACAATCGACAGCTTTGCCAAACATTTCCAAGGCTTGGTCCATTTTACCAGACTCAGCACATACAACCCCTTGTTTCTCAAATTCTTTTGCCATTTTTACAGCTTCAGAATCATCTGGAAAAAAAACGGAATAAAATATTTCATCACAATATCTTCAACGCCCCAATTTTTGCATACCTGTGTCTGCGGTGTCGTCTTGCGCAATGTGTGATACAAATTCATCGCTGGGAAGCAAAGGATTAATAATGCTGTCCAAAATTGCCCGGTCATTGGATGTGGCCATTCTATTGGGGCGAACCTACGATAAAACACTTTATAAACTGAATGGGTAGCTTGAACAAAAACAGATTGCTACAGTCTCCCAAGTAGTAGGCAAGTGTTTCGAGGGCCAGTTAAGTTTAATGTTGAAAGTTAAATGATAGAAATTGACAAAAATTTTGTGTTTCAACACTAGTTCACGAATATGAGAAGATAGAAAATTAATAACCTTACAGTAGGCTCCTTCTAGATCTGAAGTTCCTATCTTAGGTAACCAAAGTTACAGATATTCACCTGTTTATCAGCTAACGACCTGTTGCACTTGCACAGTTGCACCACCTTCTAGGAATTCAACAAAAGGCATTTTAATTTCAATACCCAAGGACAAATTCGCCAGGTGGCCACAACGGCACAACCCACAAGGGCCTAAACCATAAACGCTATTCATGGCTTCCACTTGTTTTCGAAAATTCATCGCTAGATGTCCATCAAAGGAGGGATAGCACATTGCATCTCTGAAGGCGCGCATGCCATGGCGCCAGTTACCAGCTGGCTGGCCAGTATGACTGGCGGTTTAAGGGGTTTAAGAGAAAACAAAATCAAATCACACGCCCACACGGTACTAACAAAATTGAATACTGATTTTGCAAGTCAAAACTAGTATTGTTTGACTTTGATTTTTTTGGCGTTCGATTTACTTACTTTTCAAGTAATTGTAAGGAGGAAACAACATATAATATAATAAAAATCACTTGAAATTTTTGACACAATTTTGTATTTCTTAGGAAACTATCAAGTTTGTCATAGCACATGGCTCAGAAATATCACTGGAATTGCACACTGTTAGATTCTTTTTTGGAGGTATCGTATATTTTGCTTCAATTTCTAGCTGTTTACAGTAACATGTGACCAATGATTAGGGAATTGTTGAAAGGTTCGGATGTATTACAACTTTTATTATGCCTAAAACTTGTTATCTTTCCCGCAGTAACCAGTAACATTCAAATTGACGACAACACCAGGTTGTATAATACCATGTAAACTTATCCAATTACTAAGATTATAGAATTTTTTTTACACTAGTGTGGTCTAGACTTTGCAAAACACCTTAAAGAATGGGGCTTTACACCTTGTACAGCTGAAAGAAAGAATAAGAATGAGAGAGAAAAGGTTGTAAGCGCCAAACAAAAAAACAAGGGAAGTTGGAATTATTCAGTGTTAAACAGAAGCTTTTCTTTTTCTTTCATATCAAAGTTTTATAATCTTTAGGTTCGTAACTTGACCTTGAGCTACAAATTAAATAAAAAATGTTTGTCTACTTAGGCAATGACACTTATATGCAGTGTCCTTCAGTATAAGAAGGCTTTGAAGAGATTGAATTCTTACGGAAAAAAAAACGAATGTCAAACCGCGAAAAAGCACGGAGAGTAGAATTTGACATGGAAAGAGTACTCCAGTGGTCTAAACTTTACGAGTTATTCGTAAATGTAGCCTACGACAAACTCGATTCGCTATACGATTTGCAACCGATAAAAACGCCATAGAAAAAAAAACGGTACCTGTAGTGGATAGCAACAAACAGCGCGTCACAGCCCCAGGATACTGGTAAGTTCTATTTGATTTTCTACATACTGCTTCAGTGAATTTAGAAGGAGAAAGCGCTACCGACAGACCAAAGCTGAAAGCTGTAAGTTTGAACATGGAAGGATAGAATGCTGCTTGCTGAAATCGTTTGTCATGTACGTATAGGGTTTATTATAGTAACTGCTAGATATTCGATGGAGAGCATTCTTAAGATCTTTGAAATTTCCACGCGCTGTCTGATATTTAATCACCGGTTATTTTTATAACATTTTTCTGTTGGAAAAACCGAGCTTTAGTGCTGTACTGCTGTTGGATTTCAGGTTTTCAGAAAAAAGCTATGAGATAAACCGTAATATCATGCGTGTTCTTCCGGTTATTTCGTTAATCAATGTTTATCGTTCTTTGGGTTTTAACTACGGTCTTTATTCTTCATCTTTTGGCAGCTAACCATTTGCGGAAACCTAGCTGTAGAGAAGACTTTTAATAATCTGAACATTCCGCAAGACATATATAGCTCTCCTCAACAGATCCCAAACGGTAACAGGCATTTTCGACCATGTATTTTGAAATTTTCAATGATTTCATTGCTATTTTTTCTACAGGCACACTCTTCATAACCAACGTCACCGTTGATGGCGACGTCATCAGTTCATCGGGTGACACCGTCACGCTGAATACGGTGGCTGGAATTATGTTGGATGATTGTTGCCGCTGCAGCTACGATAGACGAGGACGCAACCATTAACGGACACATACATTTCAAGCGACATTTAGAAGTGCATGATTTAGTCACCGAAAATTCAATGAGTGACGTGATGTCAGTGATATTGTTTCCAAAGGTTTAAGAAAAAAAACTCTGGATTTCGTACAGTGTCCATAGATCACGATTCACGGTCACGTAACATTTAGGGTATGACTTCTCATTTCATTTTTAAAAATCACTCTTTGCACGTTAATGTCAACTTGCACGACACAGGACTCGTTTGAAACGGACACTATCAACAGCTACGACAACGTTGAAGAATATTTGAGTGAAGTGGTGAATATGACAGACCCCAAAACAATCTCAGGAACAAAAAAAAACACGTCGTCTCATCGCTGTCGGAAAGGACGTCACTCTTGGATTTTTTAACGGCTGTAGTGTCATCTGAATGTTACAACGACGCTGACAGTCTCTGATAACCAGACCATTACTGGCGAGTGCGTCTTTGATCAGAAATATCGAGTTGCAAGACATTAACGGGTAGAATCTCTTCGATTTTGTCCAGATAGCTGTCACAAGTATTGTCCAATCCATCACTGGACCAATGAATATTCAACACATCACTGTTGAAAATTCACTCAAAATTGAAGACCATGTCCTGAGTGGATGTAACCTAACTGAGTATCTCAATGTAATGGAATTTTCTCATTTCGACAGCGTGTCCAACCGAAATGGTTCGTTTTTGCTCGACTAGCCCTCTGAAAACAATCCTGACCTTGTTATTTAATATCACTCAGGTACTTCATTTCTTTTTTGAATAGGCCTACTCCCCTTGATTCCTTATCTTGACTGTTTCAGAGCCTTACGAAATAACAGAGCCCAAAGTTGTTCCCGATAGTCCTAGATGATGCCAGAAGCATCTGCCTGGACTACACCTGATTCTTGTTGAGGTATTACATCTACAGCGAACTGCTGACTAACTTATCCTAATTACATAATTTTTTTAAATTAGAAGATGGATTTCTGAAAAATGAAAACTAAAAATGTACCATTGAACAAGAGAACACCGAAGATGCAAACCACGATGCTTGGTAAGTTATATGCATGCATTTTCTAAGCTGTGGTGATCCGCAAACTTTGGGTGTCTTAGGCTGAATGTGAATTTAGTGAAATTCTCCAGGTTTATACAGTATACTAGGTTGGACTGAAAATGTACGAAGCGGTCATTGATCTTTTTGCCAGCCCCATTTTGACCTTAGTAATTGCGAATTGAAATGCTAGAAGTATAGGTCAGGGACTGATAAAAGAAACGGACAAAATAGAAAGTGGCGTATACCTTGGGGATAGTGAATCCCAGGTCAACGATCCAATTTTTAAGTTAAGTATCGTTTCCCTCCACCTTCCGGATTGAATGACTTTTGAGGTTTTAACCCCATAAAATTGGAGTAGTCTTTTGTTAGTATAGAAAAATTTTTTTATTTTATCTCTAGCTTTCATTTTCATTATTGCATTTCTTTTTCTATTTAGGATTGAACTGTAAACACTGTTGAAATGGCCACTGGTGTGCGGTTTTGTGGTGTTGTGTTGGAATTCCAGAATGACGTTGAATTCCTGCAGATGTCGTCCCAATCTTGAAATTGGTAGCTTTTATTTTATTTACCTGCAGTTTGTTTACCTTGCATGCAAGTTTAGTATATATTACCTTATCAGATATAGTCATTAGATGTTATTGTTTATTATTTAACTCTTTCGGGGATCGATCCCCAATCTTTCGGCATGCAATGCCGGTGCTCAACCATTGAGCTATATGAGTTATCAATGTTACTTACAATTACTAGAAGACTCGAAAAGGTAATATTGGAAAAGCAATTTTTGTGAGCTCGTAAATCTATATGTTTACCTTGTTACTGTTTGAACAAGGACAACAGCTCTGTGGTAGAGAATTGGTGTGCGGATATAAAGGACTCGGGTTCAAACCCCGGTTGGGGATATAATTGTTTAATAGAAACAAAAGATGTAAATTCATACTCTTGGTGTGGACAAGTATGTGCCAATATGAATTTATCTTGAATCATGCTGCCAAAATTATTCTAAGTCCAGATTTGTTGAACTCAATTGACACGAAAAGTAGAAAATTTGAAGACATGACAGATGGCTCAATGGTATAGCATCGGCTTGACACGCCGAAGGTAAAGGGTTCAAATCCTGAAACTGTCATACGAACTACAACAAATATCAATAGGTGAACGATAATACGCATGTTTATTATGAATTGTAAAAATAATTGTAATAATACAAGTTAATGTAGAAAAATGAAAATGAAATCTTTATTAGAATTTATTATTGGATAGTAGAATATATATCACCAAAATATTCGTCCCGCTACTTCGTAACGGGGAAGTTTCTCGACTCGACTCGCAGACTTTGAAGGTTGGAAGCCTGACTAGGAATCGAACCCCACACCTCGGAGTTGCTAGGCGAGTGCGATACCTTCCTGGCAACCCCCCCTATCATCCCCCCCATGGGAACTGGTAGTCTATTGACTGCTCTGCACTGTTACCCTATAATGTGTAGAAGACTTAGAATACATATAAATAACTTTCATAGCTCAATGCTTAAAGAGTGAGGCTGGAATGCTATTCAACTTGGGTCCTTGGTTTCAAACCCCATCTCGCCAAAAATACATAAAGGCAACTTATATAAATAATAACAAAAAATTATTTTAAATAAAATGAATGTATTGTCCCACCATCCACCCACAATTCCACCACTGTTTTACATACATACATACATACATACATACATACATAGTAACCCGTTGGCTGCCACGCCATGCAACCCGTAGGTTGCGTTTCTACATTTGCTACGCGCTACCAGACGGATAGCGCCAAGGGGGACTTGTCCGAAGACAAGTCCGGGCCGACAAGTTCAAGGAAACCATTATGGGAATGCACACCCCTGGTCTCTATGAACTTGCCAACAAAGGGGAAGTCCCTACTGGTGCATTGCCTAAATGGCCCGAAGGCCAATCTTGGGCAGTTGCGACTGTCCCACCCCATGGCAAATACGCCATGGAGCAGAACAGCGCGGCCCGTCCCTGCCAGCTAAAAAAAAAAGGGGAGCAAGTGGCGTGGCAGCCAACGGGTTACTTTACATTACAGATCACACATAACAAAATACAACGATACCACGACGATGACGGGGCGACCACGAGGCGAAGACGGGCGAGGCGATGACGGGGCGACCACGAGGCGAAGACGGGCGTGGCGAAGACGGGCGAGGCGAAGACGGGCGTGGCGAAGACGGGCGAGGCGAAGACGGGCGAGGCGAAGACGGGCGAGGCGATGACGGGCGAGGCGAAGATGGGCGACCACGAGGCGACGACGGGCGAAACAAAGGCGTGTGCTGGCTGGAAAAGTAGAAATAAAAATAAGAGTGTTGAAATCTTGGTTGTTAACTTTTAGCAACACAACATAAGAAGAACAGGCTGGCTTTACGAAACGGAAACTTACACGAAAATGATGAGTGGGCCAAAAGTAATTTTGCATTGTTAATGACTTTCTGTCAGGACCGGCATCCTTTGCATTTCAAGTTCCACAAACTGGAAATAATGCAGAATCATGCCAATTTGATATTGACTGCTAATATACAAGTCTAATGACTCACCTATGAATGCAACACGCTGCCACATGATGCATTGAGCAGAAATGATGGGAAGATTGCTGAAATGGAAGGTTGAATGTAGTAGGTTGCGAACAGTTTTTTATAACTTAGCAGCTGACCGAGCTGATCAGAAGGTTTAGCTGTTGCACCCAAAATAATCCATTTGATGTTCTCCACTTGAATACACATTTTAGCTTGAAAACACTAAAAGTAGGTAACACATCAGTTTATATCGAATTTTCCATTGAATTGTACAGTTAACAAATATTCACACACGTTTCACAGTGACACGTACTATACAGCAATTTAAGTACAGACTGGCAACAGCGCCATCTCGTGGTGTAATCTATAACCAAAAAATGCGATGAAAATGATTTTGCTGAATTACAAAAAAACAATGAGCTTTCAGTTCCAGCCAGCTATTGTCTGCACCCTTCTACTTTAGTGCCAATCCTACGGAAACTCTTTCCAGTAACCATTCCGCTAATCCCTTCAGCTTCAGGTCTAGTCGTCGGCTAATTAACTAAATATAGATTACATAGAATTGAGGGGAAAATCGAAAAATGAAATCGTAAATCTTAACTCCGTCGACAGTTGGCAGTCATTCCATAGTGAAAGGTAACAGTTTCTTCATTATAGTCGATTACGGACTTGGCGTCAAACTGGTTTAAAAAAGTACCAAAACGACATCCGATTGTGGTTAAATCGTTCTGGCTCGACCGAGATTTGAACCCAGGACCTCTCGCACACAAAGCGAGAATTATACCAATAGACCATCTGTACGATGTCATTCGTACAACTAAAATACGTTAAGGGTGCGAAGCTCGTCAGCCACTTCATGGAAGATTGCTTCCTATTGTACGATTGGCCACGTCCCGACATTGTATCCATTAATGATCGGAGACGCTTAAATCACGTCAATTTCATTTGACAACGCAACATGATCATCATCCTAATGACGCTTAAAAAACAAAAACTGGTTATGTGTCAAATAATTAGTTGTAAGCAAATAGCCTGATTGCCTGGGCGTTGTTTACGCGCCGCGTTGTATTGGATCCGTTTCGAAGATTGTCGGAACAATCAGGTACCACCTTGATCCACTTGTAGGCGCTGACTCATCTACTACGAAAATAATAATAATAATACAACTTTTTGTTTAGTTTTGAATTAGAAAGATGGACACTTATACATCCCTCGCCTGTGTGTAATGAGATTTAGCCAGACTCTTTGTCTTCTCCTCAAAAAAAAAAAAAAAAACCATGATTAGTTAGATAGGATACTATGGTTTGGAGCAAAGGATAAACGGAAAAGCCGATGACTTTTAGCTAAGGACACTGGTATAGCCAAATGACGATGTCGACCGCATCATTGACCATATGATGCAGTCGAGGATTAATGTGGAATGGTTCTGTTGAAGATTCGATGGATTACTCGTTATGTGAATATTGCTAGCCTATCTCGTATAACTGACATGTGTTTTACCTGTAATATAATAAACGCACGATTCTTACCATAATTGTTGAGGTATCCGCCAGCAGCCAGTCATCTTTGCCAACATCCTTGATAACGAGTGATCAATTGTCATTTATCACAAGTCAATGGGAACAGGGCCACTGATTTAAAAAGATGCCAGATATACATTCTAACGCGTTGATCCTTGAGAAGGAGGCTGGAACATCATTGAACTGCTTAAATGGGTACCCAGAACCAGAAAATAACAAACACATACTCGTAATACTTCCTTACTGCAAAAGATCCAAAAGACAACTGAAGAATGTTTTGTCTCGTTGTACTTGTACAGTTGTAGCTATCCCTAGGCGTACCAACACTAACCGGTATTAAAAATTCCCTCCCTAAACACAAACAACAGAAATTATTAAATTATCAACATCCTTAATTAGATATCTTATTGAAACAAATCTGCTCAACAGACTGTAATACAAAGACTGTAAGACAATAAGTGGATGAACTCACCATTGGGTAAGCAATTTCAGTCCTGGCAATTCGTACAATTCAAATATGTTGGCTGTGTGATGCCCGTCAACCAGCAGGAAGACTGCCTCCTATTGTGCAACATCTGGCCACGGCCAGATATGGTATCCATCAATGATCGGAGGCGCTTAAGTTACTGTCAATTTCATTTGACACGGCAACATGGCCACCACCCTAAAGACAACTTAAAAAAAAGAAAAATAGTTAAGTGTCAAACAGTTTGTTGTGAGCAACTCTTTCCTTGAGCTTAATTGCCTGGATGATGCACAGTGCAGAGTAAAGCATTCTCCCTGATATGATTCAAAAGTTGTCTGAACAATAAGGTATCATCTTGAACCATTTGAGAGCGTTGACTCACCTGCTACGCACAAATAGAAAAATACAACTATTTGTTATTTTTAATCAGAAAGATGGACACTTATGTAGCTACCTCTCAGACTGTTAGTCTTATGAGATTTAACAAGACTTTTTGTCATTTTTGGGAATCACACAACGGAAGACATTAACCGGTGAATCCTTTTTGACCATGTCGACTGCTGAACTTGTCGTGGCAGCATTTGGATTTTAATAATGTTTGCCTCTTCGGCATTAGAAGAAAACATAACTTTCTCAACATAAGAATCGGTCCTTTGTATCTAAATTTGAATTAAACAATAAATTCTAAAAAACTAATCCTGTTAAACTGAACGAGCTTACGTAATGGACACGTCGCGATATTCTGGCATCGGAGCCTTAGCTGGTGCTCCCGGTGCAACAGTAACCACGGGAACGGTTGGCATAATTTTATTGATTAGTACCTTTTATCAAATAGATTAGAACCGATGCAAATACCAATTTTTATCGATTGAAATATCTGTTTAGGTTGAACAGGTTGGCCCACACAAGCAAATCCATCCATGTCAATTACTTCACGTTTCCATGTCGGTTTCTTTGTTGTTGAATCAACCATAGGTCCATTAACACGGTCAGAACTTTGATTGTTGTAAGGTTTCACACACATTTTGCATTCTCATAAACCAAACACTGCCCATAACCTAGAGGAATATCTAGAATGTTTGGTCAGCATGGCTCACTACCTTTTCATTTGATTGAACAATTTTCTTGATGTCATTGACAAAGTAATTGTAGGAATCAATATGCTGTATAACCAATCCCTTGTTCTTGGCAAAACCTGGAACCAAAATCCAATTTTTCTGAAAAATCGACAAAAAGGTTAGATTCTACAATCGAAAAACAAACATTTCAAATACCTCAATACAAAAGCCTTTATAGGTTCTAATACTTTTTAAAATCTTCATACATATCCCTATGTGATTTTCCCATCTTCTTAGTTTCACCATTTTTGCCACAATTATCTTTGTTTCACAGCATAACTTTATTGGTAAAATCTATTGCACCTCACCGATGAGGTACTCCAATGGCCAATATATGCTATTGCACCTCACGGCGGCGTTGCCAAGTTTTATTATTTTTTCAAAAATTATTTTTCGTCTGCTCTGCCAAATCATTTTTGTTTATTTTCGTCTGCCTAACTTGCCGACTTGCCCTAAGTAATTTTACCACGCTGATTGTAACCAGGTTAGATTAGAAACTCTTCTTTCTTTTTGTTGATATTGTTTGATTAACAATGATGATTTATTATTTACAGGTGTGTGCAAAGGAAGAGGGATTGACAGCAAAGAAATCTGTGCTGTACTTGGTGATTTCCAACAGATTTGTTTGCTATCAATCCCGTCCTGCACTATCCCCAGCCTATCACAAGTCTGCTACTATATTCTTTTGTGCGTGTGAAATTTAGTTCAACGAAGAAATAATATCCAAAAATTTGAATTTCTGATTTTTAATTAACAAATTCAATTTGAATTTCATTCATGAAATTACCTTAATAAAATCAAGTCAACAGACGGTTTAATTGATATTATCAACGTCTTTATCAGTAATGTAGGTAAGTTATACTGTTTTCTAGTGTATTGAAACAGAAGTAGTTTTCAACATTTAAAATGAAAATAAGATTAAAGTAAACTCAATCGAACAGACAAAATGCGGAAATAAGCAGAGAGAAAGGGAGACGTGAACCTTCAAAAAATCTATGGATCATTTCGTTTTCGTTTATCCAAAATTCAATAGCCATGGTCGTCAAAAAACTGATAGCCGTCTGATAACCGAAACACTTTACCCGACATTGATGAAAAGAGCAACATATGTCACGCTCGATACATTTAAGCCGATTCACATTTGACGATTTCCGTCATTTCAGTCTTGTCTGAGATGACAGACTGATTATCAGCAGCTGCTTTCTTTTCCTCAACGATGCACATCCAAGGGAACATTTGCTTGAGACACTGCAGGTAAGGTAAAAATAATTAGATTTTATTTAACTAGAACTTTGTGTGGAACGTCGTGAAATGTACCTCTCGGTATTTAGGATGAGAAATGGCGTAAATGAGCGGATTGTAGGCACAAGATGTTTTCGCCAAAATTACTGGAACAGCCGATACCAAAGGAGTAATCTTAGACACATCACCCCATGTTCCGAGGATGCAGATAACAGCAAAAGGAGTCCATGCAGTCAACCACATGGAAACGTTCATGATGGAGACCTTGGCAATGCGAATCTCGGCAGACACCTGCTGCTGGTCGTTGTTGCTGCGAAGAGAAGCAACGTTCATTTTCTTGGCCTGCGCTCGCAGTTCTTCTTCGTGTTTGAAGACAGCATGAACGATGAAATAGTAGCATCCAGCAATTACGATAATAGGTAAGATGTAGTTCGCAAACGTGGCTGCCAAAATATGGCTCTTGTTATTCATGTTTTGCGAAACATAGTCATAGGAGCATCTGTCGATTATAGGTACAACAATGTGGAAGATTACAGAAATGGAATCACTTTTAATAGCTAGAATACTCACGTTCCCATAATACCATCCATGGCGTATGCACCCCAGCCAACCAAGGGACAGATAGACCAGCCCAATGCCCATATCCAGCTCATCGTGATTATGGTTACAGCACGGTCTACGTTTGCCATTGAAAATAATATAGAAATATTTCTTCAATATTCGTTTAGATAGCATAGAAAGTGATGAGACATACTGAACGTAAGTGGAGTTCCGCTGAATCCCTTCACAATCACATTGTAGCGATCGTAAGAGATCATGGTCAAAGTGAAAATCTGATTGTATCCAAAGCAAGCGCCTTTAGAGAAACATCGATTAAAAAATTTGAAATCAATGTTGTCATAAATGTCTTTTAGCCAGAGGCATATTGATGGAACAAACCGAGGAATGCGTGGATTTGGCATCCCATTTCTCCAAAACGCCATGGTCCTCCAAGGAAGAAGTTGTAGACGCATTCAGGGAAAAGCGCGAGCATCAACAGAAAGTCGGAGACAGCTAAGTTCATTACCAAGAGGTTTGCTGGGCTTCGTAGAGCTGGGAAACGGCTGAAAATCTTCAGGACAACAGCATTTCCTGCAACCGCGCAAGTACCGATGACGAGGTACATCAATCCCAAAAAGTAATACCATGCAGGGTGCAAAGCCTTGTAGGTATGCCAATGAGGATGAAGAAAGCTGCGAATGTCCTCCGGTGCGTAGGCATAGAGGGTAAAGGAATCGGGTAAAGCCCAAGGATCGAAAGCCTGCTTCTGGGCCATAGCAACCACAGCATCACCAGTCAAGTTTGCCATTTTTCTATCTGTATGAAAGTTATAAATCTATTTAATGTATTTGAGAAGAAATTATTTTGAAGGCATTGTATGGCTCTTACCTCGATTATAGATTTTGATTTCAAAGAAGACGAAAATCTAATTCAGAAAGAATGGTCGACGAAAAAGACTTTGTAAAGCTTGAAGGCAGATTGGCAGAAGAAGCGACCTCGAAAGCAAGAGCTTTGACGACTGACGCTATGAGTAAAATCTACCGAAGTGTGTGCTTTTATATGTTGTTAAACACGGAAGTCAATGTCTTGGCAAATGTTCTTAAGAAACATTATTGAATTAGTGGATGTCTAAGCTGTCTGTACGCATGAGACCTTAGAAAAGACACTTGCGATTTTCAACTTGATGATAGAATTAGAAAAAAAAAACTCAAGGAACCGGGCAGCGACGTAAGACATTTAATTGCCTTAATTCTTTGTGTAAACCTATTGGTGTGCTTCTCTGCATTGAAAAAATCGTATGTACAACAACATTTTATGATTGCGGTGGGAAGCACGAAATTGAAAAAATCACAATATGTCCAAATAAAAAAAACTTGCCATAATTTAGTGTAATGTGGATTGAATCACAGAAATGTAGATTTTAGGACAACATTGTTAGGAAGTCCCATGATACATCGTGGAGCAAGAAAATTTAAAAGAATCTTCGAAAACAATTTTTCTAATGTAATTTCTGGGTTTTTTTAAAGCTGGGACTTCCCATCATAATCGCCAATTAAATTTTTTTTTTTAAGTTTGACCAATTATAAAAGTAAAACAAACAGACAGATTGTCGATGATTTCAAAATTGATCGGAACGGCAAGTCTGTCGTCTGTGACAACGGACCATCAACGGACAGTCCTCCCCTAAAATGGAAACAAGCAGACGATCATACAAACACTTCGTAGTCTGTGTTCTGTGGTCTTGTTTACATTTCAATATCATGCACACGGAACCTTCTAATCACTATTCAGTGTAGAACAGGAAAAAAAGAAGATAAACTGGTTTTTGCTTCACAGTGAAACGTACGAGAGACAAATTAAACGGAAATGGAAAGTGTTCGTACTCTTACCAAACAAGCACACCATGAAAGACAAGAACTTTGCACCAATCGTCCTAAATATAGGCAAGGAAGGAATCTAACTGCTATAAAAGTATAACACTAAAATTTAAATTAAATTCTTGTAATCTCAATCTCCCCTATTTAATTTTAAATTATTACTCTAGGTTTATTCTGTTATGGATGAGTCTAAATATCTGCTCATACACAGAGTGCCTGCAATAGCGGTAACTGCTGAACTTGAAACATTATGCCAAAGATATGGCAGCATTGAATTCCTTCACAATGTACCTGGTTACCCAACAGATAAATTTTGTGAAGTGTACCAGGTGAAATTTCATACTATACAGTCTGCTAGATATGCAAAACGAAAAATGGATGACAAAAGTTTTTACGGAGGAATATTGTAAGATTTACCTTCATCCATTTCTTCCCCAAAATTTATGGGTGTTTTGTGACATCTTGTAGGCATGTTTGTTATGCACCTGAGCTTGAGACATTGGATGACACACGATGCAAGTTACTATCCAGAAGACAAGAAATTTGCCACAAGTTGAAACCTTTACCAAATTTAAAACGTAAACACTTTGAGATGCATGTGCCAATGCAAATAGCAGATACTCTGTCTCCCTCTAGTGTGATGAAGGAAAAGACATCTGATTCTTTGGAACTCAGCACTAAGCCAAAACATTCCACTGCAAAAGAATCTGATACAATTATTGCTACAAAGAAATCTCAGCAACCTATTTCCCAACCCTCTGTTAAGCGGATTATCTATCATAAGTGTCAGACGCCGCCCCAGAGTGCTGCTGAAAGCAGTTAATGATGGCAAGGTTGACACATGTTGCTTTTGAACAAAAAAATTTTTTTTTAAATTATTTTTATCAAAGGAAATTTCGTGTGCTACTTCTCCGAGAATAACCTTTCTTCGTGTAAAGTGAATGAGAAATTCAAACAAAGATTATTTGTAATCATGCATTTTCGCAATTATTTCCAGAATCAGCCAAACTTGGGGAAAAGACTGACAGAAAGAAGAAAACAAAAAAAAATAATAAGCCGAAGAAGCTATATCACAGGCACGTACGATGGGGGATGATACATATGAACAGATCACTCTCAGAAACGTGGGCCCCCCCTGTTTTAGATGGGGATAGACAAATGGGGAATAAAGAGGAAGATTAATGGATAGACGGACTGAAAAGGAGAGGTTGATATTCGAACATTTAATGTTATGCGCCACTATATATCGCCATGGTTAAACAAATGGAATCCAGACATTTATCCATCTCTGTTTTACATGAAAGGCTAGAAAAGTGTGGTAATTCAAAGTAATGCCATATTATTGGTCACGGTGTTTAGCATATAGGATGAGCTGTCCGGTTTCTTTCCCACTCTCTACCCTCCCTAAGGCCAGCAAATTTATCCGAGTCCTTCACTCGCCATTTCTGTTAGCTGTTGAAACTAGCCCGACTGTTATCACTGAAACGTAACACTCCTGAGTGAGAAGAGTGTGAACAAGGACACTCACCGACAGTAACTGGATGTAGAAGAAAAAAAAAATGCTTTTGAACGATGCTGAAGCTCGCGAGATACAAAAAGATGAGGAAAAAGAGCGTGAAGATAGAATTCAATATGTTGGCCCATTTTGGTAAACACATTTTTTTGCCAGACAGAAAAGAAAACACGGAGAATCCACTGTATACGAGTGAAATGCTGTGGCGTATCAAGAGTTGCTTGGTAATCGACCCCCTCTTCCAAAAATTAAAACATTCGCACACATAGTGATGAAGAGACATTATTATTCACGACGTGAGGAGTGCGGGGAAGTTATATGTATACTCTGGTTGTCTTTCGTTGGCCGATCTCAGATCACGGATCGTGTGATGCGGAGGTGATCGGGGAAGGAAAGAGGGGAGGGCTGATTAGAGGAAGTGAAAACAAACTTTCTAAGGAGGGATTTCTTTATAACATTGGTTTCTTCCTTCTATTCTCGTTTTGGCAATTGAGGATAAACCACAGTTCCGAGCCACTCGGCGATCCCAGACTGCCGCTGTCGGATTTGTTTTTTCGCACTTTCGATTTTTTTTTCTTTTTTTCTTTCTTTTTTCAGCTGCTGAAACGCCGCAAGCCGCTGTCAACGAGGCAATATTTTCTGGACCATAAATTATCAAATTCAAACAATCATACGCACAAACATATGCACAAACACAGGCACACACACAAAAGAAAACCAACTCTTCCTGTACACGTTCTTTTGCCTTTCCCAGTGACAAACTATGGTGTGGATGCAGAAGTGCAGATTTTCGATGATACAACTGAATTCGTCAGGATTGACCACTTGGCATCGGGAGGGAACGGGTCAAACGAACAGAGGGAAAAATACAGACAAAAAAAAAGGGATTGCACGACGAACATGGCAAAGGAGTCCAGTATCAATGGTCACCAACACGACAAACAACCGTCCGGAATAGAAAAATAAAGGTTTAAATATTTAGCTTTTTTTTTTCCTTTTTCACTATCATTTTTTTTTTTGTTTTTCTTTTTGTTTTGTTTTTTTCTTTTTCATTTTCTTTTTGTTTTTTATGTTTTTTTTTCTTGTTGTTTTTTATCGTGCTTAATGTGGGGGAGGGTTACATAGAATATTGTGATTGCACTTTTTTAATTAGTGTCTCTCTTTTTAACTGTTCTAGCTATTACTGAATTTACAATCTTATTTTACCTCGGTCTGCGAAAGTACCGCAAGACCATGTAGCCCAAAACTCGAAAAACGAATAAGAAAGACAAGAGCAGAAGCGTGTTGGCCCATAAGGGGAACCCTGTGCCACCAGAGGCAGCGAGGATAGCGTCTGGAGGTATCTCGTCTGCCCCATTGACACAGGCATCAAAACGCGAATTTTTCTCAGCGCACCTACGAATTTCATTTTAAAAATACACAATTAAGATAAAAACAACAGAAAATTCAGAAAAAAAAACAGATTGACGTACCTAACTGGCGAATTCGGATTAAATTCAACTATCTGCATATTCTGGAACGCATAGTGGACGAGGGAAAAGTACCGCATCCATTCCATCCATGCCGGGATGGACGTAGACAAGAACCCGCCAAACAGCTGACTGGCCAGTGTATACAACGCACTGATCGTTATCGATACCTCCAGATCCATACACGCGGCGCCGATAAATAACCCAGCACTCTGTTCAATTCCGTGAAAACATTGAAGATTAGCAAACATGAACGATTTTTCATTGGAAACAAAAATGTGATCGCGTACTTGAGCCACGACTGTGTTAAGTAAAAGGAAGCCCAGCTGAATGACGAAAGTGCCGGGACTAAAGAAATCCACCGCCAACATCGGATACGAAATGATATGATAGACAGCCGGCAGCGTTATAATAAGAGGCAACTCGCCGACCATTTTGGCCATATAATACGCTGACAGTCGATAGGCCCCCGACTGGCGTTCCTTTTTGATGACTTCTTGCTCAGACGGAACTACAATTACAGGAAGCCAAACATTATTTGAATTGCGCTATCACAATCGTCAAAAGAGTTAATAACAACTCACATGAAGATAAGGCTCCAAACAGGGCAAAAAGCATCCAGTAGGTGGTAGAGAAAAACATCCATCCTTGGATATTGGTAAGAGTTTCCTCTTTTCTATCGACTCGGAACCATAAAAGACCGGACATTAGGCCTAGGCCGAGTGTTTGGATCCAGTTAAGTCTTGACAACATTCGAGGGCGGGTCACGGTGAAATTACGTCGCGATAAGACCTGGAAAAAATATTTTAGAATATTCATTATTGCCAATTTCCATTCAAAAAATCCATCAGAATTTCTAAAAAAATTAAAAATGTGCCAACCTTGAATTGCGTCCAGAAAGATGTTGGCCATTTGGTTGACTCGTCCCAGTGAAACTCGGCCGGCGAGCTGTGGCACCCGCTACTAGCCTGAGTGCTATGAGACGCATGACTTTGATTGTCGGACCACGATGAGCGTCCACTGTCTTCCTCTTCTTTAGCTAATTTGTTTAAAAGTTTTATTAATCCATTGAGGCTGCTAAATAAAAACAAATCAACTCACTAATTTTATTATAGACGCACGGTACGCCCTTTTCAATGGTCAAACGGAGTTCTACGGAACGCGTCGGCGATGAAGGTGAAGTTAAATGCCATTCATTTCCTTGACAGGTGTAATCCGCTGTGGGACTAGGAGGTTGCGCTATTAAATAATCAAATAATCCTCGTCTAAAGAGAAGTCCAACTGAAAAATTATCAAGCTTGCACTACTACTCACCAGGGTCGAGATTCGAGACGTGAAGGCCGTCCAGGTAGTTCTCGTAAATAGTACTGGTGCTCGTCGTTCCTCCGACTCCAACGGCCATCAGTAATTGCTCGGCAAGATCGGGATCGCTCCGCGTTTCTCGGTACGCCGTAATGATACGTCCCTGAGTTTCGGCCGTTCCTTTGACTTGCTCCACTGTAAACGTCCGTCATCAATGCAAAATGTATCTTAACAGTTCGCTACAAAAAATTTTAAACGTTGACGGGTTTGAAAACGTACGGATAAAATCGGCTGGATTGTAGTGCGGCTCGATGGGAAGGCCGATGTGTTTGAAAAAGTCCACGACCTTTTTCGTATCGCCGAAATAAGCCGTCTGACCATTGCAAAGAAGTAAGAGTCGATCGAACATGTAGAAGATCTGCGACGAAGGCTGGTGAACGGTTAACACGACTGTTTTGTTCTCCTGACGGGCGTAGTTCTTCAACGTCGTCATCAGACTGTGCGCCGTACTGGAGTCCAATCCCGACGTGGGTTCCTGTTTCATTTTTTAATTAACGATTGGTTTTTAATAATTGAAACATTTACTATTCATCATGAGCTGGGACTTACGTCGAGGAGGAGAAGCGCTGGATTTGTCAGCAATTCACAGGCAATGTTGGCACGTTTCTTTTCACCGCCAGACAGACCTCTTCTTAATCCATCCCCAATGACTGCCAATTAACAAAGGCACACGGTTAACAAAGCTCACCTTTAAAAATGAATGAGAACAACGGGACTTACTCGTGTCTTGGCATCGCTGGAGGTCCAGGATCTCGATGATGTGATTGACGTGCTGCATTTTGTCATTGTAGGACATGGATTCTGGCAAGCGCAGCAGAGCCGTGTACTGCAATGAAACCAACACATGTCACCGACTGATGCATTCAAATTCATCAATATCACAACAAAATCCGAGCAGAGTAAAACAAGTACGAAAAAAAATTCATTTTTGAAAAACAAAAACGTACAACGAGTGTCTGCTTGAGCGTCAAGTCTGGAAAGAAGACGTCGTGCTGGAGCACGTAGCAAATCTTGCGTCTGAGCTTCTTGTTCAGCAGCTCGCCGTTCAGGTGGATGGTGCCACTCTCTAAGGGTAGCCGGCCAGAGATGGCATTAAGCAAAGTTGTTTTACCAGAACCTAATAAACATTAAGAGTTTAATCGTCGATTGCAAGCAACAACAAAAAAGGTCGAATGAATCAAAGAGAATTTCATTTATACCTGATGGACCCATGACGGCCAGAATTTCACCAGGTTGGACGACGCCTGACACTTCGTTGAGCAAAGCCCGCTTGCCCACGGAGACAGACAGGCCGGTAAAGTGGAGGTCCATCGGACGAGTTTTGCCAGTCGGCCCATCGGGTCTACATTTCAAAAAAATAATTAAAAATTAAAATTCACGTCTAAAAACCAAACAAAAAGTTTAAAAATGTGCAACATCAGGTGGCCATTGAGCAATCGTACCGAAGGAGACACATCTCAGTGGGTGATGAGCAATCGCTTACTTCTCCCAATCGATTGACCATCTTGGTCAAATAACAAGAACGACTTTGCGATTCACTTCGTCCCTCTGAACCCACAACGGGAGATCCCCTCGACAGTCAAAATCAAAACAAAAACAGACGACACCCGAACAAATTGTCAGTAGGTCAACAAGTTGCGCGAGTTTACAAACAACTGTAATCGACGGTCTCGCAGAAACACCTGGACGATCCCAGTGGGCGTCTATCAACGCCGAGCGAGAGTGAGAGACTGAGCTAATAGAGATCGTCGATCCTTGACGACGATGGAGCTGTTCCGTTTTTTTTCTCAATCAGCTACTGCACCGCCACAATAACCAGGAACAAAACTCGCACTTCCTGAGACAGTCCGACTATCACTGCGCCAACCCTCTTACGAACGTTCAGACTATACAGAATGTGAAGGACGCTTGAGAAACCTTTTCATTTATTATTTTTTTTTTCGTCTTCTATTCACCCACCCCCGACCAACACCCACCCCTCACTCCACATTAAACCGCCTCCTAACGCGAGTTAGCCGAGCTTATGCCTCGTCGGGTGTAATAAAAACATCACATTGTTTGCGCGGTATGTTTGTGAAAACAGAGTGAAACAAGAACCCGAGAAATTTGCTTTAAATGAAAAGGTCAAATTTTTTGCTTTGTGAAAACATCGATCTGTTACATCCGCAATGTTTCGTACGTCCCGACCTTGTTCGCACGCACGTAATTCGTTAAATGTTTCCTCGTTTTATTTTTACGGTTAGTTAAATGGGCGAGCGTTTAATCAAAATGACGGCAATCCAAATTTTTCAACTGTCATCTAATTAAGTCAGCTCGTCTTGGGGCATATCTTGCACGATTTGCATTTCCTGGTTGAATAAATAGAAAATCTATTATACGTCCCGTAACGCATCTTTTTTTCTTAACTCTTTGGCTATTGCATTTCCCTACAAGACGGCTGAAGAACAAGTCTCTGTTTCAACCTTCCCTGAGAGATTCCCTACTTTAGCCATGAGCCCTCATGGCGATGTTCCAGCAACACGCACAAAACCTGTCGGATGACGATCCAGTTCCAAACATCACGCAAAAAACCAAAAAAAGAACTTGAACGAATCAACGTTGAGGCACATACATCCCTCCGTATTCCAGTAGAAAACTAAAACAGTTGACCCAAAGTTATCCAATCAAAAAAAGAAGACCAAGAATATACCCATAGCAAGTTCCTTTTATGTCGCCTTCTTTTCTGTGTGTGTGTGTCCTTATTTCAGTTATTTTGTTAGATGCCTCAAGTATTTTTTTTTTTCGAGAGTTGGGATCGTTCATCCACTTCTGTATGGGGCTCTCTTCCAACTCTACAATAACGGTTTAATTTTTTTTTTCTATCGTCTCTTTTACCTCGGTCTCCGGGTGTTCTCTCTCCCTGTCTGGTCTTTTTTTCTTTCTTTCTTATTTACCGTTGCGCAGTTTAGTCATTGTTTTTCATTTCTTTTCTACTCTACTTGGTTTCCGTCTTCTTCTTCGGGGCATTTTTAGGGGAGGGTGGGCGGTTGGTTGCGTTATCCAGACATTTTTGTTTTTGTACTAGACATGAACGGAAAGATGAGACAAGGCAATCAAAAACTCCTCGGAAGGCTTTATCTCAAATAACAAAAAAACCGTACGAAGCCAAACAAAAGCAAGTTAGACCTACACCCTTCTCAAAATAAAATTGACCCATATTCGAAATGAAACCATCATCCGCCCACACGTACACATAAGAGATATTAAAATCCAATCCCCTTAAAAAAATCCTAAAAATAGATTTCGATAATGATAAAACGATTTAAACTAAAAACAGAATAGAGCATCGGAAAGATAAAATATACGAGTTCAACGACTCTTCGAACCACTGCGCGTGGCTTACTGACCGTAACGTGCGCACACCACTTATGTTGTCGAATTCACGCTACCGTTTCGTTAGACATAAACATTCTCTCTCTCTCTCGGAGCATACATGTTGAATTCGTAATATTCCCCCCCCCCTTTTTTTTGTTTCAGGGATGGAAGAGTTTGAAGGAGGAAGAAAAACAAAATGGATAGAAAAGATACGCGAAAGATCAACGACCTACGAGGCCCCAACTTTCACCTGGAACTAGCCTTGTACAGGCATATTGACGTTGCTATAGCACGTTTGAATACTTCATCCACCGCTGCGCAAAATAAGAAAACAAAACAGGTGAATCACCTGAGATAGTCAAAAGGCGGGGGTACGAAAGGCGCTGACATGACGGCCATTAACTCAACTGAATTTGCGAAGGCATAGCTTTTAGCGGAAACAGGTTTCAAAACCCCACACAGAAAAATTATGCGTTCAAAAGACAATGCAGCTGGAAATGGCCAAACAATCGGACGCACTGAAACGCGCAAAATCACATTCCAGCCGAAAAACAATGGACGCGTGAGCGTGTTACTGTTGCAATTCCATTCGCAATCATCGTATTCGGAAGTCCGTTTTCGTACCTTCAAAAAGGTCGTGTTGCAAGATTTTCACGCATCTCAAATGCGATCTCTCCATCGGGGTGTGTTAATAAGAAGCTACCAAAATGAAACCATTTGCAAACAATGGCCACGTCACAGCGCATTCGAAGGCCGGCCTTAACTGGTCAGCGCATTCTGCTAACTGATTTCCGTCGATTTAAAATATCAGGAAAAAAACAGAACAAGATGTTTTGCCCGTTCCTTCCAACCTTCTCTCATTGAACTCAAAATATTTGATTTCAAGATTTGTCTAAAAAAAATCAAATGAAAGGAGCACGGGCGAATGAGAAGGGGCGTTCGTGATCGGGCGTCGAGCCAATGCAAACTTTCGGGAATGTCTAAAAACGCAAACAATTTCTATTTGATAAATCATAAATAAAAATGGTTGGAAAACCACAACGACGCAGTCTTATTCTCGGCATCTTTCCAATTTCAAAAAAAATAAAAGATGCACATTCCTTGATTGACGAAAGCTTGAGCCAGTATCAATCTCTCTCTCCCCGATCTATGTCCCATCACTGTCCCGATAGTCTCAAAACGTGTACCGACGTCACACTCAGCCGGATGTTGCGTTTAGAAATTTCCCATCGACGTAAGCGATAAAACACGGTATAAAAGCTCGTTGTCATCTTCGAAAATAAGTAAATACTTTTTCTAAATCAAATGCAACTAGGAAAAATAAAGGCTCGAATTTCGTTAATTTTTTGTTTGAATTTTTTTTTTCTTCTTCTTTTTCACGCAAAAAAAAGAAATCTTCTTTTGTATACACACACACACACTCTCTCTCTCAAACTATCGTATGTTATTTTATAGACCCCCCCTCCCGTTCTTGCTGCCGTGTGTTGACCGAGGCGAGTCAATGAGCTGGACCTGGGAGGGAGGGCTTTTCTTTCGTGAAAGCGAGGTGAATGAACTCCGCTATAGGCGGGCCGACGACGGGCGTCACTGGACGCGACGCTGTCGTGGACATGCCGAAAACGAATGAAAAGATAACCGATCATCAAATATGATTTTTTTAAATGTGAAGTTTTTGAGGCCACCGAATTTCGTTTAGATAAAACATTAAAATAAAAATCGTGTCGGTGAGTGTTGGCCTGCGCTAAAGTGCGTGACCAGTTCGTCAAGAGTTCGAGATCGCCGCAAAAGATATCTGACTGCGGTCACTCACGCTTGAGTTGCTTCCACTAACCAAAAAATTTTAAATAAAATTTAAAAAATGCTAAATTCACGTGACATCCACACAAAAAAAAAAACGGGATCGAACTGAATTTTCAAAAAACATTAGATCACAATTCGATGGAAACAAAAAAAAATGGATGCAATCCATTTGAATTCATTAATTCAGTAGTATGATAAAAACAACCAAGTCGAACGTTAAAAAAAAACTGGGTCATCGGGGAAAACCCCCTCAAGACAGCCATTTTAGAAGCTATAGCAACAATGGCAACAATGGGCCTCACTTGATTACGTATCCCATGTTTTTATTTCTATTCTTATACCAAACAAACAATTTAAAACAAGTACGTCATTTTTAGCCCTCCCTCCGCTCGCAATCAAGTCAAAGAACTTAACGTACAATGGCAAGTGAGTTATAAATAAAATATAAATAATACCCGCTCTGCTTAAAAAGAGTCCTGATTGGCACTAGCGGTAGAGGCTTCAAAACTTGACTTCACTTTTGGGCTGAACGAGATTTCTGAGAAGTTGTAACCAAGCGACCGAACGGACCAATGGTTTAGAAAATAAAAAAAAAACGGGGAACTAGTCCAGCGCCTTTCACATGACACACTACAAAGATATTGTATAGTAGAGTGAAACAAGTCGAAAACATTGTTTCCCCGCAACGAAATCTATGTTAGAATATATACTTTCGTATATAAATAAAAATATGGATGTTCTATTGTAGGGGAGTCAATGGACTTTGGCTTGCCTCCTATTCCCATTTTCAATTTGTGTTTGCCCAGTCTTGTTGTACGTTTTCTTCACAAAAAAAAACATGGACGCGTTCGCCTTTGCAACTCCCGTTCGTGATGCGAGTGGGTGCAGTGAAAGGCGGTAGGTGGAACCTTCGACATAGCAAATCGATACTTTAATCACTGGGAGCTTTGACTTCTCTCTCTCTCTCTCTCTCCCCGTCGCTATGAGTAACAATATGAGCTTGTTAAACGAAAAATATGAAACAATAATCCCTAGTTCCGTGTAATGGATTCCCCCTATTGGGCAGTCACGCACTCTTTAGTAAAAAAAAAAAGGGCCAACTCCGAAAGAGCCATGCAATTAATTGGATAACGGGTGTACGCCTTTTGGGAGCCATCGTAAAATTAGATGATTAACATCCCTCCCCCTTTCTACCCCGTTAAGTATTAGCAGATGTGGGTAGCAACAGAACAAAAAAACTAAAAAAAAAACCAGGCCGAGCTGATCTTTTCTAATTTTGGGCAGATTGAACCAACGTGAAAAATCCCAAAAAAAAAAATTTGACATTGAACAAAACTCAAAATAAATGAGCGAGGGGTTGAACACATTTTTGTCGGTTCTCCTTCGTTTCTTTCGTTCTCTTTTCTTTCTTTCGTTCTCCTGAAAAAAACACGCTCCCCACTCCCGCCAACCCCACCCCTCCCCTTCTCTTAACCAAAGGAGAAAAAAAAACGAACGAACGAACGAGAAAGTGGGGCACTGTGGAGTCGAGTGGCACGGCGGGTTCGACGACCTGCGGGAATGGCGCAGCATCGATTTCTTCCTTCCTTCCTCTCGCCAAACAGTCGCCCCCCCCCCCCGACCAAAACACACTAAAATCCGACTCAGCTTTTTGCCACTCGTCCAGATGTTGCGAACCTCTTTTTTTTCCAATCAGACGAAGTGAATCATCTTATTTACAAGGCAATCTATACGCAATTGCGTTTGTCCAATCACGGAATGTCCTTTGAAATGGCAAGAAAATTCGCAGTACGTTTCGCAATATTCCATTTTGTTCGCGAAGGGGGTTTGTTTTGCGCGTAAAATAAAAATCAGCACATGGGGTCGATGGCTGAGTTTTGAGAGCTTACACAGCCGCAACGAGCGTGACGTGGCCAACAGACTCTCACTGGTCCCGATTCGTTTCGCCACATCGTCGCCAAAATAGAGCTCGTAGCGACACACACCGAATCAAGACAAGAGAAATGCCAAACTCAAAAGCAAACTCAAAAACAAATGAAAATAAAAGGAAAAGACACTCACGCGGAGACAAGGTGCGTGAACAGTTTGAATAGCACACACGCGAAATTGTAAACACGGCCACGCAAAATGCGGACAGGTAAACAAAAATCAAGACGCACAGTGCGCGGCTGTATGACGTAAACAAATGTACACGGCCAAATGGGAAAGTCTCAAAAGCCATTTTTTTTTCTATTTGCCATCGCAAAACGCAATCGGGAGCGAGTCGTGAGCGCACCGTGAGAGAAGAGGTCAAATACCTGTTGACCAAAAAAAGAGAAAGGAGCGTTTCGTTTGGTATTGGCGGTTGAGAGCGGGAGGGAATGGGCTGTGTTACACTTCACTTGCCAAAATGAAACGATTAAAATGTTTAACACAAATTATTTAAAAAAAAAATCATAATTCAAGGACCCTGTGCGGCATGTTAAGACACCTGAAAGCCAAGCCGCAATGAAAACGCTGACTAAAATAAAATAAAATTCTAAATAAAAAAAAAAAAAAAGGGCGGCGGAAGGCGGAAACTCGGCCAACAACCCGACCGGAGGTCACGCATGCATCGTCAACAGAACAACGTTAGTGTCCATCACATCGTATAACAAGACACATTTTGGACTTGCTACTGAAGTCTTAAAAAATAAAATAAAATAATTTAATTTTCTCTCTCTCCTTTTTCAGCTGATTCGTCTTTGTAACATTAGCCGGAGAAAAGAGAGAGAGCGCTATTAACCTAAAGAGCTGGATGAGAGACAAGGGCAGGAGGGAGGAGAAGATGAAATCACATGAATCGTCGGTTTCGTTTTGCACGCAAACGCATGCAAAAAAAAAAAAAACGAAAAAAAAAAAAAAAAAACAGAAGGGGCATTGAACTTTGCATAGCTGAAGCTCTTTGCTCGTTTGCTTTGCTCTCTCTCTGGCCCCATCACCGCCACCACAGTTCTCTCTCTTGTTGATAAGCGGATATCACGTTGCTACAATCCACCAAATAAGAATAAAATTTAGAAAAAAAAAGTTCTCTCTCTCTCTCCTTTCCAATGGACAAAGTAGACGAACGACGGTCTGTTTATATTTACAAGAAAGAAAAAGAAAAAAGATGGGGAGAGGTTGGCTTGCCAACTAGGACACGGTCACCGGATACCGCAACACTATGCAAAAAAAAAGAAGAAGAAGACGGGGCAGCGCGCTCGTCATCGCTCTTTTTGGCCGGATGATATGCATACTAAGGTACTAGATAACCAGCCGACACTTATAAGAGATCACACCGCAATCTTTTTCTTCCTTCATTTGTTTTTTTTTTCTAGTAGCCGCACGTGGAAAAAAAAATGAGAACGAGCGGAAAATGGAAGAGAGAGGAAATAAACAATGAATGCGAATGCAACGTAAAACAGAACAAAAAAGATAGTGTGTGGGAAAAAGCCAGCTAAACATTCGTGATGTCCAGGTTATTGATCTGCTATCACGTGAGCTATACGCTGGCTCAGTAAAGGCGGCCGCTGGCTCTTCATTATTCATCATTTTTTTCGTTCGTTCAATTTCTGCTTGTTATTTCTCTCTCTCTCTCTTCGATTTTCCCTTTGTTTCTTCACACACAAAACAAAACTTGTGCCCGATGCGCTTCGTTACCTGGCAAATAACACACGCCGTCAGCGTCGTCACCTGTCATCCATCACCGACGCGCTTCTCTCCGTTCGGCGTTGGCGCTCACGTTTGCGCCACTGCAAAACGTCCGGCTTTAAGACAATCATCCGAGGGAAGTGTCGTGCGTTTTTAAACAATTCAAAATCGACGCGCACTTCCGCGAAAAATGAAAATGACAACTCATTATCTTATTATTATATCCAGTCCGATCCGCATCTCAATGGCGTGACTAGATTAGGGTCGAGTGCAGATGTTGTAACTCAAACAAATCGAAATATTTTTATCTTCTCCCTTTTTTCTCTCATTTTCATCATTCCTTTTTTACTCTATTCTACATCCTCCCCCCGACACACCAACCAGAACATAGAGGATATTCCACTCTCTAATCGGATTCCGATGACGAGAGAAGTCCTGCTCTTCTCATTCCCTCTCCCCGTGTTTTTTTTTCTCGGTCAATGACCTAAAACGCAATTTTTGCGTGAAAATGAGTTTTCGAAAAAAAAGAAGTGGTTAGGAGGAGGAGGACGATTTCTTCACATGGCTGTATTTGGCGAGTGTAAAAAAAAATATGATGAGGCGCACGTCACCTTTCGCTTTTACCGTACGGGTTGTTGCGCTATTTTGTTTTTTCCCCTTGCACCGGCTCTTTCTCACGCACGCACGCCGAGAGAGAAATCCGGCACAGCACCTTCTCTCCCTTTTTTTTTTTTGCCCAGCCCTCCTCTCATATTGTTATTGACGTTAAACAACAGTTACATTACGCAAAGAAAGAAAGAGAGAGAGAGAGATAGACACACAGAGTAGATGCACCACCCAAGGCACTGTCGAATTCTATTTAAGATTAACTACTTGCAATGACGCCAAGTACCGTCGCTCCACTTTGTGGGGCTAGCCTACATAGTTGTGCAAATAAAAATAAAAAAAATAAGTAGGTTTTGTTTTGTTTCTGAGTTTATCCGGCGTGACCGGTAGTGTGGCATTCAAAACACGTTCCATCCATTTCTCCTCTGCTTTTTTTGTTTCGTATTTTTAACCCAATGGCATTTGTTTGCCCGGGACCCTCGTTTTATCCAACCCATAAATGATTAGTTAAACGTTTTGCTTGATTTTAGAATAGAGGTAGACAAAATGGTTCAAAGCTAATCAAATTGAACAATAATAGCGGGGAGCGTGAAACCTAAAGGGAGGGATTCCATCGGTTTTGCATGTTGCAATTTGCATACGAACGCCCGTTATTAGAACACACTGCACCACTAGAAATTTAGGCGGCTCCAGTTTAAAAATTAATCAAATTCAAAATGAACGCCTAATTTTTTCAATCAAAATTAAAAATGAAAAATAGCGGAAGGGAATTCTCGGATGGCGCGTCTCTTATTCACCGTGCAAATTGAAACCAATCGAATGCAAATGTGAACGATAGCGTCCTTGACCCTAATCTACCACGGATGAGAAAAGATCCGTGGGAGATGAAACCCGTTGATTCCGATTCAGTTTAAAAAACAACAAAGATGAAGTAGCTGCATGAACTAGCGTTATACTGCTAAACGCGTTGCCATAAAGAACGAGGACAATGACACGCACGAAAAAAAAAAGAAAACGGACGGGAAGGCCGTTGCGATATTACAGCTGGGTCCAATTTTTATTGGCCGGTAGAAAGCAGAAACCCAATTAGGAACTTATTATACTATATATAATATATAAAAAGAAAACGAGCCACAACAGTTCGACAGCCGACACACACACACACACGAAAGAAATCAAGAAAAATAAGAACGTAAGAGGTCAACGAACTCGACGCATATCTTTTTACACAATAAAATAAGATAAGAATGTTTTAAACAAAAAAAAAAGGCCTCATTGTTTTGTTGCGTTTGAAAGAAAGGTCGACGCCCGAGAAAAAAAAAGAACGTAATTGGTCACACAGAGAGAGCCATGGAAAAAATAAAACGTAGGGCGATGGGGATAGCGATGCCATGGCTAAAATAAAAACAACACACACACACACACACACACAAAATAAATGTGTGATATCTAGCAGGCCGTATCAGGTTTGGCTTGAAAGCCGATCGGTGAGAAATATTAAACTTCGTTCGCAATCAAACACTCCACACTCTTTTTTAAAAAAAATTATTAAGAACTTGACCTCATCTAAGTTCACACAATCCGGCTTCTTATCGTTATTTATTCATAGAAGTGCATGGCTGTAAAAAAACGAGCCGCCATTGAGACGAGGCGCAAAATGAAACGCATCGATAATGTACACATGCAGAGCTTTCTCAATTCGATGTGATGGGCAGTACGGAACTCAAATTATAAAAAAAAGAGAGATTCGTCTGGTCACTACATTCCATTTTCTAACGATCGTGATGCAATAGGCGGTGAACCGCAAAGACCTCTAGCTCAACAATTCACGCAAAGTGGAATATGGCCGTACGCAAATGAAAGAAAGTCCTTTCAAGAATCAATTTTCGCAAAAAGGTGTCGATGATTGAACGTTCCTCTAATTACATACATACTCTAAATTGGCGGCAGATAGAGAAAGAGGCAAATCTTTTCGCATGGCTAGCGGGGGACGTTTAAACGTTGCCCCCGTAACAAGCCTTTGCGCCAAAACGAGGGTTTGCCGACCCGTTCGTTTATCTTTTTTTTTTTCTCTCTCTCTTTTCCTCCTTTATCCATCGACTTATTTCTCTTTTTCTTTATTATCCCGCACGCGTAACGCAGACGATTCCGCAGGGTGGGGTAAGTCGGCAACCGAACCGCAAATCCGCAACGTTTTCTCTTCTCTTTTACGGGCGGTTTCATTATTTTTCTTTATGCTATTGGTAACGTCTTCAATGACCGAATAATGAAAAGAAACGGGACAGCAGACGGACGTTAGACTATAGGGTTTGAGAGCTCCCATTTTTTTAAAATGCTCTCCACATCAAACCGCACGTCATTTCCCCGATTATTATCAATTTCCTCCCCGTTGCCCCGAAACCGTTTGTTTTTACTTTTCAATTGAGTAGCGGGATACTCAAACAAAATAAAATAACCCATTTAAAATGTACAAGCCACGGTCCGTGATTCTCAAACTCATTTAACGCGATCACGGAGTCGTGAGTCCCGATAGAGAGCATTGCAACATTGCCAGTTTAAAACTTCCGAGTTTCGTTCTACTTGTCCCTTTTGCTCACACGATTTGGGGGGGGGGGGCTGTGTCGTTCCTTTTTCGGGACTACGAGAGCACAAGAAGGAAAGGAAGGCGCAAACACACGAGGAGAAGAGGGGGGTTAAGGAGGAGGATCCAAGTGGTGCAGATACAAGTCAAAAGTCCACGAAAAAAAAAAAGACGTGTATGACCAAATAAGAACATGGCCTTATCTGTAAGGATATTCGTAAGAAAACATAAATAAATACTAAACAGAAAGAAAACAAGAGAGGACGAGATGATAAGACGATGGAAGAAAAGAGGAAACGATAAAAGAGAACCCAAAAGAGAAAAGAAAAATAACATGGAATAGATGGGCAGAATAGAGAAAGAGGTATATAAACGTGATCAACCGGTTAGAGTCAGGTTAAGACGAGACGAGGTGATTGACCGACTTGTTCAACTAACCAATAAGGTAAAAAAATACCTCGCTATCACTTTAAAAACGCACAGTAAGGGATACATCCTCACATCTGCCGCCGAAATTTTCAAAAAAAAATTTTAAGTCGAGTCTAGTCGCATTTAAAGCCGGCCCTATTGGTAGATCATGATACAAAAAAATTCAATTTGATAATAAACAATGCGCATTTTTTATGACCCCGTCGAACAAAAAGGCCAATCTCCAAAAAAATCAATTCAAAACAAATCTTTGGAGGCTATCCACATTTCTAGTTCCTACATTGCGATTTTTTCATCTTCAAAATCTGGCGGTCATTTTTCTTTATGGCAGTTGTGTTAAACATTTAAAAAAGGAGGGGGGATATAGAAAGAGGGTCAAATGACAATGCGGAAGCTTTTCGTGACCAGCGTGAAGTATAAACGAGACCGTCTCTCCTTTTAAAACCAAAAAAGCCACGAGATTCTTTTTCATCCAATTTGCATCTTTTGTTGTTGGGGCGTCCTATTGTTTTCTTTTTATTTTATTTCTTTATTTCTCTTTTTTTTTTTCAAAACTGCACAGAGTTCAAGAACCTGGCACGTTATTACCAATAAGCTTTTGGCGCCTGTTATTCTTTTTCGCCCTACGGTCTGATGGAAACGAGACGGACCGCGTTACGTGAATGGATATAGTCATCGCCAAACACGCAATCACGACTAACGGTTTAACTTAAACAATAAATAAAAATAAAAAAATAAACAGTAACCGTATAAACGGACAATAACCGGCTCCTCCCCTCCATAGGTTCAACTTGAACTCAGATGTAGAACAAGCAAAACAAATGTATAAGTAGATATGTAGTTATAGGGTGTGGTAGTGCTGGATCGACTTGATTCGAAACACTCCCATTCCTTTTTTCCTTATCATTTTCACATCATTGAATAAAACCGGAGAATTTTCTTTTGGGGGGGAATAGGATAAACGCAGATGTTTGGTATTTTTCAAGAAGGGCAATAGAAAAAAAATTAATGATAATAATAAAATCCTGGAAACGATCAACTTTTTTCTCTACAGGGAAATTCTTCAGCCGACAACGCTGTACATCCAATAAAATTCCGGGAACCGATTCGAAATTTAAAAAAGAGAAAACCCGCCAGCGGCCAACCTCATCCCCCACTAGCGCACGAAATGAATTTCAGAGTCGCAAATGTCGGTCGTTAAATCTATTTAACTTCAACAGTTTTTCAAAATTTAAAACGCCAGTAATAAAGAAATTTCGTAAATTCAAATTCAATTTATGTTTTTTTTTTTAAATAATGCAAAGCGTTCGATGAAAATGAGTAGAAGAATTGTAAACAAAAGACGGCCCTAATGATGATGTAATTTTCATACGAATTCCTAATCGGCAATGCTGGGAGGAAAATCCGCGAATGTTTTCGCCATCGGCCTTTGACCTCAAGTTCAACAACAGTAGCTAGGGATGAACAATTGTGAAAAACCCATTTAAATAGAAAAAAAAATTCGCTACTGGGCTCGAAAACAAGATAAATTAATTCTCCATCAGACAGACGAGGGTTTTTTCTCAAGAAAAACACAGGGGCGTAAATTATTAGCCTATCCGAGAAGCCTTTCATTTTCGGAGAAAACGGTGGTACAAAAGAGAAATTGCAAGGATTTGATGTGGCTGGACACTTGCCCGGCCAAAAAAGATTCCCCAAATGGCGTGCCGCCCACCACGCCCCAGTATGTCTCCCCGTTTTTTTTTCGAATTGGTGTCGCCTTCAAGGTTAGATTTTAAGGATCCAAGTCTAGGAATAGCCGAAAACAAACACACAGAAAACCGCCCCCCTTTCAGAATTAAAAAAAGAAAAATCCTCAAGGCCCAACAATAATTAAGACAAAATTCAAATGAACGTGAAAAACAAAGAAAGAAAAAAACAATTTCGATTTCCGGACTAACTGGACGAAAGTGAAAACAAAAAAAGGGGCCACTAGTATTATTGACTCATCGGCTAGCGCTATTTCTAGTCGTAACCAAGGCGAACGGGAGCGCGCGCGCGCGCGTGGATGTTGCGTGAGCGTTCGGTGTGCGCGGGCGGGTTTGGCCGGGTCCTTGTCCTTGAAAAAGAGCGCTGTCCTCGCCAAATTCTTTCGACACGGCTCCCCCCCCCCCTCGTTTTTTTAAACTCGAGAAGAATGTTGCTATTGAGCGGGACCCTCCAGGGGAGAGTCCCGATTTTTTTTTTTACAACACTCACGCTTTCTCTCTTTATTATTTTTATTGATTGCCCATTTAATAAACAAGCTATCGGTTGTTCCAGTGAACCAATAACTTCCTCACCACTAAACAAAAATTCTATTGTTTTGAGGGGGGGGGGGCACAAATTCTGATAGCCACGCCCTCACGTTCGCTAGCTGACTTGATTCATTTGAGGGGGGCGATAAGGTGGTAACCATTGGGTTACGACCTTGAAAGAAAAAATTGCATTTAAAATTCAATGCCAAGGGTGGAGGTGAGTGGTTCGTTACGGACGAAAAGGAAAATGGATCCGATCCATATTCGAAAGATGTGGGTGGGGAAGGTGGTAAGGGGGAGGGAGTCTGTCATGAATCCGTTTCTCAATCCTGGACAAACACCAGTTATCGCTGTTCCCCATCAAGCTAAGTCGAAGGCCACACGCTCGTCGTGAAGGTTGCCCTGTCTGCATCACGAAAACATAGAACAATTTTTGGAAATAAAAAAAAAAGGGAAACTGAAACGAAAGATTGTCCAGTTTTAAGGAAACCGGACCCAATCCCGACGTCAACTGAGATTTCAAATAAAAAATGGACTCAAATATCCGACAACATATCGCCACTGCATTTCAAACAATAGAAATTCAGTATCAACAAAAACAAAAAAAAATTCAAATTTAAGCGTTTGATTGCTCCGCCTCGCATCAGTTGAATATTTCAAGTTTCGCTAGTCGGTGTGTAATCAAAAACGCCGATCCATCGACGACGCAAGAAGAAAACTGAGAGCCCACCCCTCCTAAAAAAAAAAAATAAAACAAAAGACTTCTGTGGGTTATTGGGTGAACGGGAGGGGAGGACCTTCATCTCCACTTTCCATTCTCAAACGGATGACGAACTAAACACGAGTCCCGTTTTTGCCTCATCATGGCCTTAACCGTCGCCTTGGCTCTCTTGTCCGTGAACGTATATATCAGCACGTCATGCAATTTTCGTTTAAAACTCGCCTTGCTAAATGATCTCAAATTAATTAAAACTCCCCCCCCCCAAAAGGCCTTGCTCCTTCATAGCGTGTTTGCGAATCCACACGAGGGGCGCGGTCCGACACGCCAAATAGCAAAAACATTTTAGCAATTGGATTTCGTTTGATTTGATTCCTGCGAGCAAAAGTTTATGCACATTGGCCGTTTCACTGTAACAGAGAGATGTCGCAAGGGCAAGGCGAGGTCACGTTACCGGGCACATTTGACCATTGGACGCAAAGGACGGGTGCCTTTTTTTTTTCTTCTCATTTTTCACGGTCACGTTACCTTGCCGATCAGATGGCCTGATTCGACCGAAACGATGTTTTATGCAAAATCACCTTTCATTTTGCCTTCCTATTTCGTCGCACAAAAGAATGTTCTAGTAATAACACGACAACAAAAATACTCGAAGCAAAAACAGGGGGGGGGGGGGACAAAGACACATTCTTTTAATCTCTTTATCTCTTAATTGCATATTTATCCTTCGTTAAGGGAATAAACGAGCGCGTGTGGAGGAGGAAAGGGCCACTAACCAAAAGCACTGAAGGTTATAAGCCGATTTGCACCTGTGCGTGAAACTCGAATCACGACGCGCACAAATTGTTTGAAATCAACATCCTCATTCATATGAAATTCAACGGGCGAAAAATATGTGAATCGTTTGAATTTCATTAAACATTGAACGATAAGAGATTAGGACTTTAAAAGTACTCAGCGCCCGTCGTTAGAAAATGTCCGATGTTTTGACGAGGATAACCTGTTCGTCGTTTTTTTTTTCAGCAAATTGCGATTCAAAGAACAAGAAAAAAAAAAAAAAAAGAACGACGCGACGAGAGACCAATGACGACTCGCGTACTACGAGGCATTTCCGGATAAGGGTAAAGAGGAAGGGAACATCATTTGCCTTTTTTTCATTGTAATTGAGCGTGTGTGTGTGTGTGCGGCTCTACACGAAAAAGAAGAGGGAGAGTAACCTTGAAAATGGCCGCGGATGAGCAATTTCACGTTCCCACGAACGAGAAGCTCGAAACATTCCACGCTACCCACGCAGGGCGCACTCACGCGTTGCGAAACATTAGGGGGAAAAAAACACTCACGTGAACGACACATTTTGATCGGGATTTTTTTCTGTGTGTTTTGACAGTAACACAAACATCGAACGCGATTCGTCTTTTTCCTGTTGATTTGATTTCAAAATACCAAACACGTACCACCCAGAGGAAACATTTGACACGCACGTTGAGGAACGCAAGTTCACGCGAACGAAAAAAAAAACGAGAGTTGAAAGTGAAGCGGAAAAACCCGTGATGACGAAACAAATGAACCAGGTGGTGACGTGAAAATAATAATAATAAAAAAAATTCACGTTTCAAGGTCCGAATTTTTTTTTTTTTCAAGTTCCATAAAAACCCATAAATTGGGGCGGATATTGTTGTAGGACAATCATATCATCGTGTTCTCCCTTCCTCGTCTCTCTATATCTAACGGAAACAGTTGTGGACGAAATCGAGGTGGCCTTCAACTTTGTAACGCGAGATTACGATTGTGAAATCACCGGCCGAAAAAAAAAAAACATCAAAACAAAAACACGGTCCGCCATTCCAAAGTGGGGGGAAATAAAACAATTGAAAAATGTGCTCGACCATATTGCAATAAAAAAAGTAAAGATTGCGCATATTTTGTCCGCGCATTTCATCGCAAAAAAAATTCTAGTGAAAGTAACGATGACGACAGAGATGACGTGCCGTAATGGCGCGACATATACGACAAAACAAATTGAAGAGAATTATGAAAGATGGACGACTTACCTAGTAACGGGACGTCCCATATCTCGTTTTCTGCTGTCCCGGAGAAGCTTCAAGTAATCTTGTTCTCCAAAGATGAACAGGTCCTTGGAAATTATCATCTCAGCTGGATGTGCCGTCAGGTCGAATGGACCTTGCCCCAAAAGATCGAAGAACCGATGATGATGCACGGAACAAAAATGGTGTAGGGGGAATTAAAAACCAGGACTAGTGGACGTCAATCCAGGACGACGGCCACGAAAAGTCGAGTTTTTTTATTCAAACACACTGCGGTAGGTGGCGCTTGTTAAATCAATTAACGACGCGCGTTCACTAAGTCGGCCCTTCTCATGACTTCACCTGTTACGTAACACAAAATGAGAACTAATTAGAAACAATCAACTCAAATACAATTTTTGTTTAAAGACTTCATTTAAACTTTAAGAAAGGGGGCGGATTAAAAGACATGTATTCCCAATTTCGATCAAAGGTTCAGACGGTTCAAAAGTCCGAGACATTTCGTGACCTCCATCTTGCCATCCACATCCTCTTGTGTTGCCTTCTTCCTTTCTCTTTATTTCGAAGTAATGTCAAATGCCACGTGCCCGTCGTTGCGACACATGATCCCGTCGCATTTATCCTATCCGGCTTTTTTTTGTTATCTTGCACCGGGCGGTGCGCGACGTCAAGCCAATGCGCTTTTCTTTCCAATTTTTTATTGACAGTTAAGCGACGCTGTCTTGCGTTCGACGCACGCACTAACTCTTTCCGTGTCTATCTCTCTCACGTTCGCTTTTCTCTTTGCGAAAAAAAAAAAATAAAATAAAAATGGGCGAGAAGAAGAAAAGCTTAGTGAACGAAGGGGCGATGACCTCCCGAGAGCAAACGGCGCGCGCGCGCCATTTCGAATTGAGAAGTCACTAGACGCCCTACCCCCCTTCACGTTGTTTTGCGCCTCCCCCCTATTCTGCACCGATACATCCTATTTTTAATTCATCTTCCACTTTTTTTTTTCGTTCACTTCCCCTGGCAGACCGAAAAACTCCCGACAATGCCAGCACGAAACAAAATATATCCAAAATGGGGCCACACTTGGAAAAAAAAATCAACTCACCTGTTTCTGCGATTTGAACGAAACAAAAATGGGCGATCGAGTTTTTTTTGCAAACCACGCACTCACACAGACGATGCACACGGGAGGAAATTTTTTAAAAAAAGAGTAGAGAGAGAGAGAGAGAGCGGAAACAAGAGCACGTAGACCCGCTCGATAGAAATCGGGACAACTCAAAACAATTTTTTTTTCAATTTCTAACAACAAAAAAAAGGGGAGAGAGAGAGAGACCCAAAAGGGGAACGAACAATGCAAGTCTGGCCTACATACACGATCGTCTTTTTTCTGTAATTTAGTACTAAGAAAACAAATTGTAAATTGAACTAAACTCCGGATATAAAGTCCAAACTTTAAAAATGACAGCTTCTTCTTCGTAGCTGGGAATTTTTAACACGTCCAGCAAAACAATCCGTACCGGACGGAATAGCAGATTGGAGTAGAAATGTTTTAAAACAATTTTTTTTTTTAAGAGGACAGAGATAGTATTAAAGCACGGGTGCGCGACACGAACGGTGATACTGTTCACGATGGGCTCCAGTGACCGACTGATCTACAGCTAGAGAACAGACGGGCTCTGCTACCTACTCGGGCCCAGCCCTGACAGAACACAAGTGGGGAGGAGGCAAAAATGAACACACACACAGAGCCAACGGCTTCTTTCAGCATTCTGGATTCAGCGAGACGGAGAGAAGAAGGGAAAAAAATCGGATGAAACGAAAGAAAATGAGAAAATTCAAAGAAAATTTCAAAAGAAAAAAAGAGACGGTGGCGCTTGCGCAGTTAAGACCAAACAAAAAAAAAACCTCTCTCTCTCTTTCTCTCTCCGCCTCTTACGTAAAAGAAAAAAAAAAAAGCTTCCTTCCCCTTCTCTCCCAATTCCTCCCGCCATGGCTCCCGAATAATCCCGCAAGCGTAGCCGGCGGTACTGGAAAACATACTTTTTTTTTTTTTTCTTGCCAGCATCTTTCTTTTTTGGTGCACGTACTTCTTTTTCCTAGTTCGGGTCATCAACAAGCAAAGCCGATAATGCAGCCATCTTTATTGCACGATCTTAACACACACTCACATCCCCCTCCCAAAAAAGAAAACTGTCAATTTGGCCATGATATTTTCTAGTAAATCCACAACGCCCACACATGCCGAATAATCAACTGACACAGTACACACACAATCACACAGAGTGAAAACTCATCCACGAGACGTGCAGTCCATACATCGTGGTTTGTTCGAACTTTTATTTCACTTTCGAAGGGGGGAAAGAGAAATAAAAAGCGATGGGCGCCATTGAACCTTGACTTACTTGTTTAAAATTAAAAAATAGGGGACAATGGATACGAACCTTCGAAAATGACCGTGTTCCTTTTGTTTTGTCTTCTCACACACAGCTGGGTCTAGGTCGAATCGAGTCAAACACAGTCAATCAATTGCACTTTTCCAGTCTTTTTGGGCAGGTCTTATCTTTTCAGTCTTGGTCGTCTTCTAATTGGGTTTCATCAACGGGGAAGATGATCAAACCTTTCAGACGTTACGTGGATTTGTTTGAAAAAGAAAAAACTGGACGTCGCAGCACAGACTTTCACGGCCACATGGCGACACGACAAGGAAACGAGAAAGAAAAAAAAGGTCACCAGAGGGGCCCGTCATGAACCACCACGTCACACTGTCCGTCTGAAAATCACATCAAACTCACCATAGAGGGCCGATTCTCTTTTGTTTTTTTTTTTTATTCTCTTTTGTTTTTGTGGTATCCTCTCCCTTTTTTTTCCTTCTTGAAAAAAAAACAAATGCCGTACGTTCTTTCTTTTTGATTTAACAGCAACATTAAAGTCTTTAATTGCCACCTATTAAAAAAACAAAGATGTCTGAAAATCGACATTGAAGGTTAATATTAATAGTGTGACTTTATCGTTGAGTTGGAGGACAGGAAACGACGATTAATGAAAGACTCGGCAGAATTCAGGCCCTCCCCTTTTTTCTGCTGTCAGGACAGAAATCGTTTCAAATTGCGATGAATTGCCATTCCAGGGTCGGATAGGCGAGACACCTGGTGGCCGACTAAGTCAACTAAGCACCTAGCTTTCCATAGGTTTTCCTTCTTGCACGTCCTACGTCTGAAAACGCTACTTTAAGATGCACGAACTTTGAATTTGAATGTTTTACTTTTACGTGTTTTTGACACATTGCTCTTTATGAATTTTCAATTACCTTGCATAAGTTTGTCACTAGTACTTGGTACCACTTCTGTCAAGGTCTCCACAGATTATAGGCGGAATAATCAGCTGTTTTGCACGTCTTCGACGTTTCCGGTTTATCATCTTTTTCTTTTGTCATCTCCACCATTTTGTTTCTTCTTTGTTCCTCCGTCTCCACCTTTCTCATCATTCAACTCGTAGAGGCCTTAACGTTTTAAATTAAATTGCTGAAATATTTTTTGACTTGGCATAATTCATTGAAATCTATGACGCCTGTTATAGCTCACACTGAAATGATTGTCCAACGCACACGCACAACATCTTCGTCTGGTCGAAACTAGTTTTTTTTTCGATTTTCCATTAGTTTATTTTCGAACGAAAAAAAAAGTGGTAGAACTATAGAAAACCGAAATGAGATTCTGTCTGAATCATTAAAAAGAGAGACAGAAAGAAGAGAAAAAAACGATCTCAGGGTCACGAATGTTCTGTTTTTTTCCTTCACGACCCTCGGAATATATACCTACGAACATGTCGAGTGTAGTACGTCGGAGACGCGTGTTCGGGACTCCCATACATCCACCCGCTTGCCCGCTAACCCCACTGATGAAGAAATTCAAAAATAAACACGAGAGAGAAAAAACTCGGAATCGAACAAGGTTGTCCTTAGTTTTCTTTCGTTTTTTTTTCCTTCTACTCAACAATCGAAAGTGTTCGCACAAAGGTATAAGCAGCTTCTTAAAATTCAAGTTCGGTTTTGAGTCGGACGGGCATGGTTAGAAGGAATGATGGGGGTGATACCATACACGGTCGTGCCCAAGGCCTCTTTTACAAATGTACAAGTCAACCGTGTAACAAAAAATCCAAAAAAGAAAACAAGGTAACAAAAAGAAACGATCGAACTCCCTCCAAATTCCCTCGATTTTTTTGTTTTCTGTTTCCAAGCAACAATTTCGAAACAAATCACAAAAAAAAAATATATATCCAAATATAAGAAACATCTATATGTAATTGTATGATTGGATATAATCAACAGAATTTTGACCTGGATGAAACGCGATAGAGCCCAGGTTATAGTAATTACGGAATAAGGTGAATGTGTTCTCTTACCATGTGTTACCATAGCGACGATATCCCCGTACGCTTCCGGGGGTGCACCGCCCCTGTTACATACATCATCACGATTATATACCTTTGTTTTGATTTTTTATCATTATTGTTTTGGTTTTGTTTTTTTATTGAAATTCACCCGATGGAATTTGTACGGAGGGCAATTAAACGAAGGTCATCCATGACCTTGTGTGCCTTGGACACGGTAGAAAATCTTGACTACCGAATTCCTCGATTGCAAGTTTTTTATTATTCCAACAGGTCTAACAAGAGGGGATAACACTATACGTACACAACACATTACGTCATGGGCTGATGGCAACGGTTTTCTTCGGATGGCATAGTCTATCCGACTTTTCCTAGAGGGGCTAGCCTTGACCAGAAAACACAGTGAACGTTAATGGAATAATTACGTGTCACACAGCACAAGTCTAACAACTATCGTTCCATCTCGAAACTCAATCCATTATTTCGTTTTTCTTTTCTTTATTTATTACTATTTCTGTTGCTTATTTACCTGATGTTATCTTTAGGGTTTTTTTTACATCTTCGAGTTTCTTTTGTTTGGACTTTGTTCTTGTTTCTCGCATTTAATAAGAGGAGTCGTGAATGGTGTCGAACGTGCATCTCACTTTATGCAAATGAAGTGAAGACAAGTCGGATATCGTGTGGCTGCAAAACAGGATTCTACTTGGTTACGAGGCAAACTCAACCAGCTCACCCTTTTTTCAAAAAAAACATTGTACTCGAATAGTACATTTTAATTTTAAGAGCCAACAACTCAAAGTACTTGTCACTTTGCAATGGCAATATTTTAAAACGATATCTCAAATTTTCCACTTTTCTTTTTCCAACCGCCACGTATATACACATATGCATAAACAAAATGCTCGTATAACAAATCAACTTGTCGTACGTTATCAAAGCAGATGCGAGATACAAAGTAACGCGTCTGACGTTTGAATCCTTTTTATTTTTACATATGGAGGAGACCTTCATCGCCGTAGAAACTGGCCAAAATATGGGGAGTTGAGGTCCTTCCCGAACATCAAAAAGAAGAGAGAGAACCAAACCAACCAAAATGTCTGGTCGAAATCCATTGGAAGGCCTTGAAAAAGATGTTCACGGACTCACTACCCTTTTTCTTTTAACACCGGCACCATGTCTATCCTTTTATTTTTTCTTTAAAAGTTTATGTTATTTCACAGACTTCTTTACGTTCAAACATATAAAGCAGACAAAAGTCCATAGGGCGTCTCGTTTCCACAGAGTTTGCTGTCGTTGCACGGTCATTCAGGTTCGTGTCTGCATACAATCTCGTGCCGGCCTACACAGTTGAACTCACGGCGAACCCCTTCAAAAATTTCTACTCTTCTATTTCCTTATAATACGCTGTTTCTTTGTATTTTTCGGTTTAGCCGAGACGTTCTATTTGAAGACGTCCCGAAAGAAGAGGGAAAGCCGCCAAACAAAAGATTTATAAACGGCCATTTTGTACGGTTTTACACCGAGCCAGAGGTTCTCCGTGCACAGTTACGTATACAGCCCCGCTGCTTTGTCAAGGATTTATGGAATCAAAATGACCGGCACGATGAAAAACGGAATGTTTTATTACTAAAAAAAAACGCACGATTGTGCGCTATAGTACGTTCTGTGATATTTTTGTGAACTGAACATGATCTAAAGCCAATAACTCCAAACCAGCAAGTATTTTGAATGCCAACGGCTGGCTAGTTATATTCCGTTTATCTTCTCCTTTTTCTATTCTCTTCTTTCATCAGTCCCTTTTCTCTCTCTCTCTCTCTCTTTTTTTAATAGCTTTATTTTTTTTTTCTACAGAGGCACGACCGCACTATAGGACTTTGAAAATATTTTTGCGTCGGGTTGGATGACCGCAGACGCAGCTTCCCGCCCAAGGTCGGCATCATCAGTCTTTTGACTCAACATCGACCCCTACCGGACACCATGGCCGAACTATCAAAGAGACACAAAAGATGTGTAGACGTGCAATGCGGCGAGCGATTACAACCATCTCTCGCCATCGACATTGGCCCCAAGATGCATATAACAACTTATCGTCCTTTTAGTTCTTTTCTGTTTAACAAAATAAATTCTGGGACTTATAACGACCTGAGAAAATTAAATTTTTCTTCGCATTGTTCCAGAGCTATTCCATAGCAATTCTGAAATGGCTATAGCGAAGGGTGTTTTCTTTTCTCGCCTATATTACGATCCGACAAAATGAAACTTAAATCTCATCGGCATTCTTAGGTAGAAATCTCGGTACCCATTGGGGAACTGTTGGCTCAAACTGGCGGGGTGAAGGTATTTTTGATTAATGTCGTCTCACCGGCCTCAAGGCCATCCGCCCGGCATCATCCCTACCAATTCCATCCTTCAGGCTACTACCCTCACTCTTCCCCACTTTTTTTTGTGTGTGTATTTTTCCCGACCGCATATTTAGTTTCACGGTGTCCAATGGCCGAGTCCCGTCCGGTTCCAACCTGTACCCCAAAAAAAAAAGCTGGACCTGATTTTTCTTTTTCATGAAGCATAAGGTTCGAGTTGTATACTCGTCTCTACCCCTCGCATTATTATTTTGGTTCCGTACAAAATATGGGGAGAGCTCACAATGTCTGTTGGTGGACAGGTGTGCAAACACTCATGCAAGGCAGACACAGGTAAATATGAACATTTTGTTAAACAAAAGTCAACATTTTTGTGTGTGTGTGGCTGAACTCGAAATAAGAAATGAAAGGGTCGTTTCACTTTCACCTTTTTTTTTCAATCTGGTACCTTCTTTCTATTTTTTTCCTGTTAAAAAGCTCTCATTTTTGCGTGTCCAAAAATAGAAAAAAAAAATAAAAACAACACGTAACAGAAGAAGGGGAAGAAAGTTCGAAAAAAAAAAAGAAGGGTAAGTAACAGAATATTGAAATACGTGGCTTTTGAAACGGAATAGGTATATAAGAAGAACATTTTGTTTCTTTGTTTGTTTTTTAATGAAGAGAATTAAGAAAGTTTCACAGATTTGAATGATTTTGGAGCCATGTTTCAAAGATCAACAAGGACAGGATTTAAAGTGGGAGACATAACGGAATTGTTCTCTTTCGGCATTCACGGTTGCTTATCTCACGGCATCAAGTTATTATTGTTCTTTTAAAAAAATCTATACTTCATTCACCAACATGCATTCGTCATTGATTCTACACAATACAACATGGGGGCCATCCGATCCAGAGGGAGCCACAGCCGCAAGTGTTGCGTCTGAGCTTCGGTACAATTGTAATAAAATTTTATTCATTTGTTTTTCATTCTCACTTATCACCATAACTATTATTTATTCATTTTTTTTGCCCTCATTTTTTTTTAAATCTCTTTTTTTTTTTCAATATGGTGTTGCGAAACAAACAACTCGCACACTCAACAGTTTTTTTTTTAACTCTATAATAATCATTTAAAGATGGAATTCAAAATTGGCGCTATTTACCCCTCCTGGAGTGATTTCGTTTGAAACGTCACAACATACACAACAATGATAACATATCAGTTAAGGATTGAGGATGATCAGGAGAGGATGTCGGACGGTTCTCCGTTCGTTTAGGCGCGTCTTATACTTGTATTTATTAGTCCCCCCCTTTCCAAGAAAATGGAAAAAAATAAAATAAAATAAAATAACTCAAATCAGCGTTGAAGTACACACCCTTATCATTCGTATTGCTACAAAAATTCACGCCACATTCGCTCCCCTTTATATTATATGTGTACTCGCTTCAAACTCCTGCGTTTTCGTTATTCACTACCTAAATTGATTCGTTTTTTGGAGTTTTATGTAATCATGGATCGATGGATTCCCATTTGTGCATGGCGCTTTTTAAATGATCCGCCCGCACACCTTTCCGTGGTGCAGCTGTGACGTCGAATTGCACATGAACGCCTCCGTGAATTCAGGCATTTGCAGCATGGTCGCTCGTAACCTGTCAAACGATAAAAAAAAGAAATGTCATCATCATCACAACGCATTATTTCCAAGTTCAATGAATTTGAAAATGAAGATCACTAACATTTCTTCGTCGCCAAGGCGGAATGTGGTCGACCTCTCCATGTCTCTGTGTTTGAGAGTCGTGTGAGAGCACATCGACTTCAGGGGGGAAAAAATAAAAGAATGGAAAACGTTCAAATTCACGTCTTTTATCAATGCGAGGTATTTGAATACAAACCTGGGCGTAGGCAACAAAGAATAGCTGCGTATGAGTAAGGAATTCGAGAGCTTTGTACTCGGTCCTCCGTTGCTCAATGCTGGGATTGGTCACGACCTATCGATCATGCGAGAAATCAAAAGGGTTGAACATCAAAATGTTGAATACTGACATTGTAAAACCTTTCGTTTTAACTTAGATCTTTCCGTTGATTAAATAAACCCTCATATTGGTGTGTCTAGTCTCAATAGAGAGTGAATTTTCTAAAAATATGTGATCTAACCTTGAGTGCCTGTCGGACACCTGCTAGTTGCACAAGGGTTTCGAATACGGTGCGTCTGAGGAAGTCTTCGTCGTCGACCTTCTTCTGGTAGAGGGCATCCACCAGACACTTGCGCTGGTTGTTTGTCAATGAAAGCGAATCGTTACCGATGGTGGACTCACGATCGATCAAGACACCCTGGCCGTCGTAAAGAACGCCGTGTTGGCTGATGGACGCTACCATGGCTACAGCCAGCTGCACACCAAGTGATCCTAGCAAGATTGGTCTATTTTCGAACGAAAGAACGATGAGCAAAACGAATCTTAAAAATCAAAATGTGAGCAGCCGAAAGGCACGTACTGTGGGTAATTGACGTTGTAGAAGGGCGGAAGAAGAAGATGCTCTGGTATGATGATTCGATTGGATTCTGGGACGTATGTGATTGTATCTCTGGAGAGGTAAGCCAGCCATTTATGTTCGGGCAGTGGATTGAGCAAGACGCGTTCCTCTACTTTGCGTAAAAAGTGGACGCCGTAAAGAATATTGCCCAAGAAATCGTTGACTTGGACGCTCATGGCCGTGTAAAAATCGTCCAGGTAGGATGAAGCCAACACCTGCTCCGGGTATCCGACTTGAACGCTCAACGTCATCAGCTAGTCGTTCGAAAGAAGGCCGGCAGATGGTGTAGGTATGAAGAGCAGATCAACAATCGAGTGACGTCATGTAAGAAAATAAAAAAGAGGTGAGACGAACGAAATAAAATAAAATAAAAGCCCGGAATAAGGCGAGAAAAAGAAAAGAGACAATAAAGCCATCCAACATAAACGAGAAAAAAAGAAAAGAAAAGAACAAGTCAGACATCATCCGCTCGATTAGATCCATTGCTCCAGACAGAATCTCCGTTGGGAGCATAAGACGAGATAAGATATATATAGAGAGTACTGTAAGAGGACCAACAGTAGCGACAGTCGATGGCTTTTGCTCGGCTTTTGACTCTTGTTCGGCTATTGTGGCCTTAACAATAGCATTGATAGATGACTGAGTTGATTACCTTTTCAAGAGCTCTCGACCTCAGGCTGGGACTGTACAGCGAGCTACCAGACAAGCTGCTAGCCAAGCCGTTCTTCAACGATTCGTAGATGATCGCTACCTATGTCACGCCGGTGTAGGGACGTTTTTGTGTGTGCAGAAAAGTAGAATACAAACAACTCATTAGTGCTGATGGGTGGCATTGTTGTGTCTGCTTATGGTTGACAACAGACAACCCATGGCAATTAAGGCAAATGACAGAAGGGAGGAAGAAAAATAATACTGACTCCGTTGCGGCTGTCCTTAAGGGCTACATTGTTCTTTGAGTAAATGGAACCCATAGCTAAACGGAAGTATTTCTGCGTCGTCACGATGCACATTTCCCAGCGGTCCACCGATTCCTTGGCACCTGCGCGTTGCAATGAATAAACCATCAAACGATTAATTTTTTCTCGTTGTTCATTCACGAATCGTGAAGTCACGCTGGTGTAGGTAGGACTGTAGTTTAATGAGTTGCAAGCAAAACGGGTACTTTTAAGTAAGAAGTAGGCGCCTATATTCGTACCCAGGGTGTCTCGTTTGTGAATATCCAGCACTTCCCAATACTCGCGCGATAAATACGGCAGGTAATTGTGTGCCAGCCTCCACATCAGATAGTTGTTGAGAGTGCTGATTTCGAATTAGAAAGAGAAAACAAAAAATGTGGATTATTCAATAAAAAACTCCAGACATTTCAACTTTGTACTCTGAGTTAAAATTACGACGCCTACCTCCGATCGGATGAAGAAACGATGGATGAAATGTCTTTCAAGTAATCTGGTGACGTGATCAACAATTCAGTGGAGTCATCGAAAACGGTCGTCGGATAAATGGCTCGCAGGATTTCCAGCCACGGTATCTATTTAGAAAATGACATAGAATCCCATAATCCATTCAGTTATCGGTCATTGCCCAGTGGAGAAAATAGAATAAAATCAAATTCTCGTTCAACGTACGGAGAATGACTGGCGCTGCAGATCGGCCACGTTCAGGATTTGTATGCTCTTGACGGGATTAATAATATCCTCGGTGTTGGGCGTTAGTTCGGCGATGCGCTTCTCGAAGTGGAACACTTCCTCGGCGAATTTAGTGGCCTCCATGCTGGTCGCTCCCAACAATTGAACGGCGTCTTTCAGAAACACTTTGTAGGTGTTGATCGTCTGTGCCAGGAAACACGATCGCAGCCAAAGAGCCAATCATTGCGACAAAAATAACAACAACAAAAAATGAACAGTTAATTGGTGAACTAAATTTGCTTCCTCATTCATTCTCCCGTAGCAGAACAACGAGAATAAATTAATCATAGACAATCAGATACGGTATAGGATTTTGAAAAAAATAATAATAATAATCACTCGAAAGCCTCTTCCAAGTCTTTGCTGAGAGTATATACGAAACTAAAATAAAAGCGGTAGCTGGACCACATCAGATGTACAAGTACAATATGTAGATTTCAACCGAGATATTGGCGTTATACAAATATGTATGTTTTTTTTTTTGTTTTTTTTGGTTTTGATTGAACGCGCGTCCGTCTGTCGTTTGTGTGCGAACGTTAGGTGTCCCTTAAAGCTTATCAGAGGGTGTAGGCCTTCGGTTGGAGTCGACAGTGATAACCGATGCAAGCCTTAAAAACAATGGCACAATACAATCAGATGCTATGCTTTGATCGTGCCGTGCCAACTATTTGGGAATCAAAAGTAACAAACGCGTGCGTGTTTGTTGCAATTATTCTACAAGTGGCATCAAGTGGGGTAAGAGAGCATTCACAGCAACTAGGTGAAGAGATAAAAAGTGCAATTAAAAGAGGCACGAAAGGCCCTATAAAGAAGATTCATCACAAAACGGCTGACATGACTGCCGTGAGTGAAATCACGTCTACATTTGCCAACTGGCTACATGTTTGAAAAGTAGACACTGATGCAGCGTCATAATCACTCGGGTATTTTAATCTAAAATGAACATGCTACTTGTGTGATGTGTGGTTGGTAACAATGGGAATCCAACGTCCGTGCTAGTCCATCAAGCGACAGCGTCACATGATGGATCCAAAGACTGGACAGGTAGAGGGAAAACGGAGCAACAATTAGAGGATGGAAAATGGAGTGGATGTACGTCTACAGGGTTGAAAATGTTTAAAAAAGAAAATGAAAGAAAAAAGAAAATGGGATTCAGCCCGATAGCAAGAGAAAAAAAAATACAAAACAAACGGGACAGAATACTGGAATAAATGTTTAAAAGCAGGCCAAACACAAGAAAATACCAACCCCGGGCTGCGACAGCCGCCTCCTTGGTACATCTGGCTGAGCAACAAAATAAATATATTCGTCTTTTTTTGTTTTTTTGATTATTGTTGCTTGTTTTTTGTTTTTTTGTTTTCATTATATAATTTCTTTTGTTTCTTGTTTCATCTTTTCTGTTTGTTTGCTACTGCTACGGACACTATGGTGCTGTTCTATATAACATCATCTCTTGTTTTCTCTTTTGGGGGCTTTTCTGTTTATCCCTGTGGTTCTTCTTCCGTTTCTTCTTTCAGTTTTCTCAGCCCTCTCTGTGCTCATAATAATATGCACAAAAAAAACACACACACATACACACACAAAAAAAAAACGCTGCCTCGTTTCGGGGCTTTTTATATGCGGACAAGACGAAGAGAGGGAGAGATGCGCTCACGACAGAGCGAAGCAACTTAGAAACAAACACAGCCAAAACTCGACGCTTACAAATGGCCCCGTTTTTTTTTAACAACAAAATAATAAAAAAAAAAAAGTCAATGCGTTTGTTTTCCTTGCGCATATAGGGTCGCGGGCATATAGAGGACCATAGATCTGGTCGGCGTACAAGTCAAGAAAATAAAAAGGCTGTGGCAAATGAAAAGAGAAGAACTGAATGGAAAGAAACATTGTCACATATAAATAGGTCGTCAACGTTAGTATCGGTTGATCCAATCCGATGGACAGACAATCCTTTTTATATAGGTTGCACTCCATCTGTTCGAATTCATTTGGCTATTATACCCGACAGGGACAAAAACAACTGCAACGCGAATTGACAATGCGGAGCACGTCAATCCAGTCCTCTTATTTGTTTGGCTGTTGTGTGATTTAACAACGAAGAGACTGCAACTTGATCGGATATTGACATAGCAGGGCACTAATTCAGTTCACCGTTGCGCGTTTCAAAAGTCGGAGAGTTTTCGCGGAAATCAGCAGTGAAAACGTCATGCTTTAACATGAACTGCCCTGGCATTTACGTCATTAAACTTGTCATTAGACGAAACCAAAGATAAAATGAATCAAACCGAAAGAAAAGGACGAAAAAAACAAGGCAATCGGGGGGAGAGTTAAGTGATACGATAGTGAAGTGCAACTGTGCAAGAGCACGCACCGAGTCACACGTAGAAAATTGAATAACAGTAATACATATATAGTAATTAGGGTGTGATTAGAGGCCTGTATCGTATCGTTTGGGAGCGATTCCAAACCTTTTCTTTTGCCATTCCCCCCTCTTCGCAGCGTGAACGCTGCGTGTATCACGAGAAGCACAAAGTCAAAAGAGATAATTACCGCATGGTCAGGTTCACGATAGTAATAGTTCCGGTCGGGAAGTCCTAGTCCATCAGGCGATATCTGTAAGACATTGAACGAAAGCAGAAGATCAGATGTTAGACGTGTACTAAGTATGCGCACGGGATATAACACAATCACGCAAACACACACACACACACACTCACACACTCTCCGAGGCTCAGTTTCCGATTTTTCTTCTTACCATTTCCGCACACGCGTGTGTGTCTTCTTTTATTTGCCTTCACCATCAAGCCCAAAAGAATGCGAGCCGAAGACATCAATTAAAAGAACTGTCCATTTCGTCTTTTACCATCGTCAGTCATACATTCATGCATGACGTTCGGACCAACCCATTCCCTCCCTGCCGGCCTGCAAACCCTCTCCCGCACCAAAAACCTATATACCCACCTCCTCCTATCTCCAATTCTTGCATCAACGTATCGATCTTTTTATTTTTTGATCTATACATAGATCATATCAGTCGATTTTCGAAGGGTGCTTTTGATTTTCCCGCGGCCTCGCATTACGCTAAACAGTGGGAGGTGGATAAGAAAAGCGGGCAACAAATCTTCATGGGGGTAACATTACTGGCTATGTGACGTGACAAGCAATTCATCTGTTTCTTTCATATGCCTTCTTTATTTCTCAGTAGAATATACTATCATCCAACATTCTTCTCCCCCCCCCTCTTCTTTAAAAAAAAAACCACACCCAACAAACACTGTCCGCGCATTTACGCACACAAAAGTGACCGTCTTGTTAAGCTCGGAGAAACGTTCCAAAACGTCTTTTTAAAAAAGAAGAATACGGCAGAGAAGGGCAAAAAGAGAGATACGACGAAAGAGCATTTCGCTTTGGTCTGCCTGTTTATACGAGCGCCTCCAAAAGACGCTAAAGACGGCCAGAGAGATGACGGCACTTCAACCTTTAAAAAAGATGAGGGCTTTGTGTTGTTTCTTCCCCCCCGTCTCCTTGTGCCTCCTGTTCACCCTTCCAAAGTTGACATGGAAATTTCGATTTGCATTACTCTGGCCAGATGATGGTACAGTGTTGTGCGGCATATCCCTATAGCAGTTTCAGGGTTGCAGCAATGACTGGCCAAGTTAGCTGAGTGCTGGATTGGGAAAGCCGGGGTACAAGAAAGACAGATAAGAGAAGACTCACGAAATGTTTGTGTGTATATATAAACGCACCAGATCGATACTTCATTCCAAAGCTTACTTTTTTTTTTTACCTCCTCCCCTGAGCCTCTTTTCATCCGATTTCGATGATGTGAAAATCCAAATAGGTAGAGAACTTTACAAAATGCTTCAGATAGAAAATAACCTATCTCTTCCTTTTTTTTTTCTTTCTCAAAAATTGACGCAGAAAAAAAGAAAAGAGACCCCCCCCCCAAAAAAAAAACGTTTGATGCTATTTCATTGCTGTCGTTGTTGTCACTTGCCTCCTTTTTTATTTCTTCTTCTTCTTTTAACTTGTCCAAACCAAGCCATCGAGTTCTAGACCCCCCCTTTAACGCATTCAATACATTTTGGCGGAAAAAAAAATAAAAATAAATTTCGGAAAGAAAAGGGCAAACTCACTCTGACGATGCTCTTGTCGGGAAAGTTGGGATGAGCGACAACGTCGACGCGGAAGAAAGCGTTGACACCATACTCGGCATGCAGCCGACGCAGGACCATGCGGAAGTTCCACGAATAGACGGAAAAACTCCGCAGAACTCCCCAGCCACCTGCATTATTCCATCAAAAATAATAAAAAAAAGAGGAATAATAACAATAATAATAAATACAAAAGAAAAAATTTGATTCGATCAGACCGTAGCCAACTAGTACTATATCATCATCATAATTTAACCAGTATTGAAAGGTTATACCATTTCAAATGAATTTCAATGACGTTACATTATTAAGGAAATGACAGATCAAATCGAATGAGACGTGAGTAAAACATCGATATGCTAATGAAAAAATAAAATAAAAACATAAACGAATGATGTTGACAACTATCCATACCCATTTGATCGATGATGCGGATGAGTTTCTGTTCGGGAACAACAATGTGCTCGAGAGCGGTGCACGATTCGTAAAAGTACTTGAGCTTCCAAGATAACGAGTCGACTCGCGTAGGATGCGGCATCGTCTCGATCAGTTTCCTCATTTCTTCGTGCGCTACAAAAGGCAAATCGAGACGAGAAATAAACAAAAAGAAGGTTAAATGTAAACATTCAAAAGACTTATTCTCTTCGAGCGTCCGTTTTGTTCCATTCTCTATGTGTTGCCAATCGGTTCGTTTTGATTGGCATCTAACACGCGTCATTCATATTTTTTTAAATGTTAAAATATCACGCGTGATTTTTGCGTGTTTTTCTACACGTCTAACGTATTAAGGATATGGTCATTTTGGGCTGTGTCCGGCTTGAGAATTTCGATCCAACTTCTTACATCGAAAACTATCTTCTTCATAGATATGTTGTGCCTCCTCTTTCGATTTATGCCGAATGAACAGGAGAAAAAAAAAACAAAAGCTAAAGAATAAAAAGGATGCGCAGTACGGAATGAAACTAATCCTTTTAATCTTTACGTTCCGCTTTAGAAATTCCTTATTGCGGTTGAACGTCGAACGAAAGTTGCTTTGAATTTCAAATTGACAAGGACAGAAAAGAATTCAAAAAGAAAATAAACCGAAACATTGAGGCTGCGACTTTCCAGAAATGGGCACAGGGGACTTTGTACAACGTAAGGCCCCAAGTAAACTGATAAAGACGGGCCAATCGATATTTATTTCCTTTGAATCGATTCAGATTATGAGAAAGTAGACAAGCCGTATTCCCAATGCATTTCCCCTCCGCGGTGGAACGCTTCCGCTCGATCCTGTATTTTTTTTTCCCCCAACTTTTATTTCTTTAAATTCTTTGGTTGTTATCTGCGTGTATATATTTTCTTGTGCATATCTTCCTTAGCTTCATATTCTTTCTTTTTTCATATGCGGGTTGCTGTTAGGGTTAAAAAAAAGCCTAGATGTGAGACAGGGTGCGCGCGCGCTGGAATGGCTGGCCATTCAGTTACATCACTGCAATGTACGCACGACCTAGAAGATGGAGGCAAAAAGAAACAACCGACGAAAGGAAGTCTTTCTGTCAACTTTGAAAGATGACACTGGTAGAGAGAAAAAAAAAATACGAAAGGGCAAGAAAACGATGTCAGCGAGGACGACGTCAATGACGATGAAAAGAAAATGTGCAGACGAAAAAAAAAATAGCAACAAAAAAATTAGAACGATGCACGTAAAATAAAAGGGGAAACAAACAAACAAAAGAAAAAGAAACAAGAATATTCTTAGAAGGCTTTTCTTTTGATAGGTGGATTAATCCCATAAATTTCTAATAGTTTCACTGACTTTAGAAAAAGAAAAGAATCCAAAGGACGAAAGAGGTAATAACGAAAATCTGCTGGTCGACGACGATACAAAGTAGAGACGATTGTGTTGGTGTACAACTTCTTATCAATCCGCAATTCAAAAAAAAAAAAGAAGAAAGAGAAGCCGCCCGAAATGACGTAGACCCACAAACAACAGCGGACAAACGAAATGAGAAACAGGAACTATACTGCAATGCCGTGCACATAAACTTGAATAGCTGAAAAGCGACGGACAGACTTGACGATCGTATATCCCGTTTAGTAGCAACTAGCTGGCAATAAGCAGCTCATCTTGATTATGTCCATATTGGATCTTCAACCCCCCCCCCCTTCCTCCCTCTCCCATACATATATATACAACTCCTGTCCTTCCGCACTTGGCCGCTGTCGTATAGCCATCGTGTTTACACATCCAAAGTCAACGTTCGTTGCGGAAACAAACGCCGCCTACAAAGAGCATCCCGGAAGCTTTGCTAATGAAACACCATATATAGATCTTTAACTCTCTATGTATAGGACTAGGGAATGAAGCGTATTTTTCAAAAAACAAAAATATGATTCATCCCCATAGTCCTGGTGATTAAAGTTCTATACGGCATCCTGCCTTTGTCCTCTGCATTGTTATTATATTGACACGATGCGACCAGATGTTGGGCGTTTGCACGCCCGCTGCTCGATGGAGCAATCGACTATGTCTTCGTAACTTGCTGTTCAAAGCTTCGACAACTCTTCCGAAATAGTTTTAGGAAAAGGGAGAGGACCATCATCGAGTTCACCATTTGGAAAGCCGTTTGATTCATCAGCGCAAACAGCTGTGCAGTACATATAAGGGAACGAATATAGTTATTGCGAGATGTGTGATATATACTGTACCTCGATGGGCGAGTTCTTCGCGAATGCTCCACTTGCTGGCCCACGGCGGCAGCGGATTGGAAACTAACCAGCTGTGGCAGGCATAGTTCCAGAAATTGGTGCACGGCGACGTGTGATTCTCCATACTGCCGATGACCTGTTTTTCATCACCCAAAAGAGAGAGAAGACATCAAAGTTATAGGTCAGTTGTCAGGCCCGATTGCTACCATTTCGTCCAGTCATATTTGACGTTTGTAAAGAGCAGCATGAAAGACGACGATGAAGATATAGCCGTCAAAAAGACAGGAATAAACACAACAACAACGACGACAACAACAACACAAAAAGAGAAGAAGAAGAAGAGGAAGTTAAAAGGACGCCAATGCACAAGGGAGAGAACAAAAAAAAAACAGAGTTGGCCCAAACGTGAATGCTATTTCTGTTGGAAAGAGCTATATAGTATGCAAGTATATGGCGCAGAGAGCGACTTTGATGGATCCGAAGAAGAGCCAGCGTGACTCTCGTCGAATTTCTTGCCCAAATGGCCGCAGCTGTTGAGTACAAACACAGGCCATCCTCTCTTGTTGTCATCTAGTTTTCTTTTCTTTTTCTATTCCTTCCCTTTTTTTTTTTGCTCAATGGCGAAAAAGAAACCAATGACATACGCTGTTTGGTGCCATGTCTCATCGGAGCGCCAATACAAAGTTGCGTTCTTAATAATAATAATCACCACACAAAACCTTGTGGCCATCTTATACCGGGGCCTATGCATTTATTAAATGGAGATCGTAAGCTTGACGTAAAGTTGCTAGCTCATGTATATAATATCCCGCAGACTGAAAAAATCCCCTTGATCAGTAAACGGCCTACACGCCACCACCACCAATCACTTTTCGTTTGACAAGAAGATACGGATGTTGCTGACGCTTCAACTTTGCCCGTCTTTCCTTTTTTTATACAGTAGATCTCACCCCCACGTCTTTTCTTTTCGCTGCCATCTTCGTTTTTTTTTTCTTCTTCTTCTTCTTCTTTTTTTCCCCCGTTTCTTGTTTAATGATGTACACGGAACTGTCTAAAAAGTTACTGTGAAGGCGTGTGGAATAAAAATAAAGAAGAAGACATCGTTCATCGTGCCCTGACGAGGGAGCAAAAAAGAAATGCTATTCTATTTACCAGCGTTTTCGACGCTATTTTTTGTTTTTTTGAAAAAGAAGACCGGGATAAACGATGCGGACAGAAGGGATCGGGAGGAACAGTCTAGACAATGATATCAAGTCGCGTACGTGAGCTTCGCTGATGGAACTGGCCCCCTTTTTTTGTGTGCCCTGTTGTTGCCCCATCGACGTTGATGGGTCGACACAGTTCGCATTGGCTGGCGTGAGTCAACTCATTTTTCGCTTCTGATGATTTTGACGGCATCATTTGGAATTCAGGTGTTGTACGATTCCACCATTTTTCTTTACCCATCTATGATTATTATTTTTTTCTTTCTTTCTTCGTCAGTCATCATTTAAAAAACGCGTCTGATTAGCGCGAAATAGACGGGGTGAGTCGTGTGGATTTAAACAGCCGACAGCGCGGATGAATTAAAGGAGAGGCCCAACACGAAACAGAATTAAAAAAGGAAGTAAAAAAAAACACAAAAGAAAGAAGAACAAGTTCAACAAAAAAGAGGAAACCGGACAGCGATGTTCAGAAAATGAAATCGAGCAAAATGTTAGCCGCGACTTATGTACACGCGGGCATATTGTACCAGCACGAACGAAAAACACGCACGGGACTAGAGAAAATGAAGCTATCTCACTAGTGTCCCTCACCCATCCCCTACACCCCTGTGCGGCGGCGTCCCGAACAACATCGGCCCACTGCGGGCCCCGAGCCAAAAAAAAATAAAAACTTGATTGTTCCTAATCCATTTGCCCGATGAAACAAGAGTCGCCGAAGCGCGTGGGAGGCGTAGTATGAGAAGAAAAAAAAAAGACACACACGAAAAAAATGGGAGGGGGGGGGGGGTTGAAGACTATATGAAGAAAAGCCAAAGCAAGAGAAATGATTTCTAAGCACTTATAAAAGAAGAAATGCGCGCACGATATTCCTCCGGCTGGCATTTTTGTTTTCCCGAGGTCGCCCCCCCCCCCCCCCGACGCCCCTCTCTCTCCGTTTTCCACGACTGTCAGCGGGTTCTGCGAGCTTTTGCTTTGCTGGAATGGCGTTTTTTTTTTCTTCTCCAGGATAAAATGACAGCGTGGCAACGAAGAGAAGAAGAAAAGAGAACAAAGTCCTACACAGATTTCTCGTCATTTGTTCGCTGACTTGTTACTGCGTTTTTCTTTCTCCGGCGACAATAATAGAAAGAGATTCATTGCGTGCGGTATAGACCTTCGTCTTACTCCCCTTTTCATTCGTCACGAAGAAAGACGAGAACATTGAGGAAGAGTGTCGATATCAGCAAAGGCACACGTAAAATGCCTCTTGACCCTAACATCGTCTCGTTCAAAACAACCAACAGCTCAAATGATTTTTTTGTTTGCCTCAACGGGAATCTCCATTTAATGTTTTTCAGAATCTAGATCAACTGAGAAAAACAAACTTGAAAAATAAAAAATCAAGGAATTCAAGAGTTGAAACAGAGCTCAGCAAAACTTTTGGAAACCATCAGAGAGAAAAGAAAAACGATCGATCTCCTAACGATCAACACTTGAACTATATTCCCTTTCGACAAGTTACTCAGCCAGAAAACGATACGTTTTCAAAGTCATAACTATTAAAAGAATGAAAATAAGACTTTTATTTTTGTGTGTGTGTGTGCTTTGTTGGGGCTGTATGCGTAGAGATCCGCGGGCATGGGACCTACCAGCGTGCCGATCGGCAACTGCCATCCTTTGCTAATGATTGGGAAAAGGCGGGGGTGAGGAAAGAGAGTGGCGGACGGGAGAGTTCTTCCGTTTTTTTGCTATCGAATAAAAAAAAAATGGTGGAAACGAAAACGAGGTGATGCATGCGTCACCGAGTCGAATCTTTCTTTTTGATGCTTCCCCTACGAAACGGAGAGAGAGAGTGTAGAAAGGGAATATTTCAAGATGCTGATGGAGTCAACATCAAAGACTAGTGCCAACGCTAACGGCAGTAAGTTGAAGACTCTGGAGAGAGAGAGATGGAGAAAAAAAAAAAGAGAGGAAACTAAGAATAATACGCGCTAGTAGGCTAGCTGGTAGCACGTAACGATCATGGAAGCCGACAGTCAGGTTCTTCCGGAATTCGCTTAGACCCCTGTTTATGCGAGGTTGGGAATATACTTTTGTCCGTTTTTTTTTTTTTTACAAGGTTCTAGAGGTAAAAAAAAAGGGAGGCCCAAGTGTATAACTACGTAAGTGTATGTACGCCAAACATATTGAGCGCATGAGGAGAATTTCAATTTACTTTCATCGACTGGGCGCTTTGATTTATTGATTTTGCATTTCCCCCCTTTTTTCTTGGCTGTTTTTTGTTTTTATTCCTTCCTCAAGTCGAATGAATTCTAGTCTTGTCTGACACACAGGTTTCGTACAAAAAGCGACAGGTTAATAGCGGTGCACAATGTAAACGCAAAGAGCTATTTGCTCGTTCCAGGACGGGAGTGGAACGGCGGGGCCTATCCGCCGAGCGCTATAGGGTCCATTAAAGACGGCAAAAATCAAAAGGAAGCGGAGATTGAAACCGACGCTTTTTAGACTCTGCCCACTACATCCGAGACACACAAACACACAATGACAGTACACACTGACAGAGTCACATCTATCTCGATCAGTCAGTGGAGCGTGTGGCATTACTACCGCCGCATATTATGCCCCCACAGAACGCAATAACTCGCGGAGGTTGACTGCCTCGTTTCCGTACTTTATCGATTATTTTTTTTTTCTCTTTCTCTTCATTTGATTTTTTACCTTATACGTAAAAAGATGCGATTCTCCCTTTATAACGTACAACACATTTTTAGATGAAAAGACTTCGAATGATTTGTTCCTTCCGTTTACTTCGTCCGAAAAAAAAGGCATTTCCGGTCGTTTCGTCAACAAAAACAGTGTGTGTGTGTGTATTTGTCTGATCCCGTGTTTTTATGTTTACCCCTTTTCTTTTTTGGATCGTCTTTATCGTATCAAACAAATACCCTTTGGTTGCCTAATCAGTCTTTTGTATCTAGTCAGGTTAATCTGAAATCACAAACGATCGAGTTTCGTTTCCCCTCCCCCCTATTGTTATGATGGTGTTTCTTTCGGATCCGAGTGTTTACAAATTCTTTCAGTTTGTAAGCACGTTTCCTTGGAACTAGATATATATATATATTTCATAAGGGAAGATGCTTTGTCAGAGACGGATTGGATAGAGAGCTAAAAGCCAAAAAAAGAATTACATTGGATATAGCGATTCCGTCAAAGTAAAAGCCGAGTCAAGAAGCGAATTGAAAATGACGTAAACTGACGTTGATTAGACTGGAACAACGGGATAGACCGGATACAAAAAAGACGGCGGGAAGTTGAGTGATTTGTTCCAGCCTAAATAAGCTCACCGATTATACTGTAAAAAAAAATATACTCTTTGGGAAATGAGTGATTCATGTGCGGTTTGTGGTTGACTGATTGGGTCATCTCACATGCCCCAATCTTAAATTTTATTTATTTCATTTATTTAAAAATAACCTCTCTATATGGAATTGTGGGTGGTCTTCCCCCATCTACGACCCCGGGTCGATTTAGCACTGCAAACCCATCGAAGACGGAAATGGATGGGAATGTACGGCATGCCCTCGAATTCCATGACGCAATGCACGCCATTTCTCATTCACACAGTAATGGAGATAGGAACGAGCATATCATCCCCTCATTTTTAGATTTCCAAGCTTTCCTTGCTATTGTTTCTATTCTACGGTCTCGATGGAACCGATGTGTTGCTACCGCGTTTCCCACCGTTAGAAACGACTTCCTCTTAAAGAAAAAACCGCAGAAAATAACAGAGCCGCTGGTGAAACAAACGGGGAAAATTCATTTTCAAAGTTTCTCTTTCAGAGTGTACATAGTTGCTCCTTTTTTATTCTTTGCGAGATCTTTCGACTGCACTGGGGCTAAATAACACAATGGCTAATTGTAGTTTTCCACCGAGCCAACAACTTGGCTTGCTTAGGGACGATGAAAACACGTCCGCCGTCTGCTATTATAAGTCTACGTCTAAGAAAAGAAGAACAAAACTGGTCAAAAAGAGCCAATGATGGCCTTTCTTGGAGAAAGCAACAACAAAAAAAGAAAAAAGACTGTCTGATAAGATCTTTGGTGTAAGTCGTATACAAAAAAAAATAGTAGACTGAGCATTGCTGCTGTAATCTGTCTCTTTGGCGATTCATGTTAGACTTTGGGACACACGTGACGGGGCAGGATTTACCCTTCCAGTCATCCGGAAAGAGCAGTGGGCTGACGGAATGATGGATACAATTTGAATATTGATCAAGCTCAAAATAGGCCGGCCAAAAGGTTCCATCCTCTTTTTTCTATATTTTTTCCCTTTAGTCCTCTCAGCTTCATTGTCAGCATCCCCCATCCTGTCTACTCAAAATCCCTCCTCCGCACGGGGGCATTCCGCACGACTATCAGCTGAGGAAAACAAACAGATGACGAATCGGTCTCTTCACCATTTACACATAGAGAAGTAAAAAACATTTCTTTACCCTACACACATAACCGACATTAACAAATATGAGTAAGAATATAGCCAAATAAAGGGGCGTAGATGAAGGGCGCTTGTGTGACACTATAGGATTAGGACAGCAAACGCTACGAAGTACACTAACACACGAGATGTATGTACTGTACACACAACTAGGAATCAAAGAAAAATGCCAGAACGGCGGACGTGATGGCGAAATGTGACTCTACGAAAATATGGGTGAGAATGACGGCAATCAGCTGAACTAACAGGTTAATGCGAGTTTGCATGTCTCATAACAAAAAATAAATCGGATTTCCCGTAGAAACACACATCGCTAAAAGGAAATGACCACTTGAAACCCTCCCTCCCCCCCCCCCCAAAAAAAAGAAAGAAACAGAAAGAAAAAAAAAAAAAAATGTGGTGTGTCATCGAAGTGGAGGCACGTTCACGCTGCCAATCTCCGATATCCAACCCTTGTGGTTATCGAGATGGCAAAGGCAACGGGTAAGGCAAAAAGAAAAAAAAAAAGCATATGGATAGCGATAGTCTTTTGCTTAACATCTAATAACACAACGTCTAGAAAGAAGAAGATAGGGACGGAAAAGGGAAAGAGAGCAAACAAACTTTCGAGCACAAAAAAGACACGCATGTTCTTTCTGTGGGCTCGGATAACGTGACGCTGAAACGTGCCCTAAAACTGTAAGTGGAGGAGAGAGAGAGAAAAAAAAAACGAACGCTGTCGAAGGCCGAGTTGTCCGAGAACAATGAGGACACACACGGGGAAACTTGACACCGGCACCACATCTTCGATGTGCTTCCCTGCTCTCAGTTTGATTCTCTATCCTACCTCTTGCTGAGTGTGTGCAACTATAGTGGAACCACTCAAGAAGACAAACTAAAAAAAAAAAAACCCTGACTAACTTCTTCTTTTGCCCCCCCCCCTTTTTTTTAGTTTAGTTAAAGGGTTGTTTTTCTCATGTGTGTTTTATCTGAAATGGTATACAATATCAGCTATTGTCTTTAGTCTCGGTCGAGTTTGCATGGCTCCGCACTGATTCAGATACACAAAGTGAAAAAAAAAAAAAAACTCTGATGGCGACACGCTCCCGCAATCCCCACCCCCAGTTTTCAATGTCTTCAATGACGCTGTTTATGCAGTCGTCTGGTTATAGTCACGCTTTTTGGCCTTTGCCATAGAAATTGTACACTAGCGCGTCTTGTCCCTCCCTGCGGACTGCGTCACTTCCCAACGATCCGTGATGTTAGTGAAGAGGCAAAAGGAGGGGAGGAAGGTATCATTCCTTATGGAAGAAGAATTGGAAATGAAAAGAGCGGCCATCCATCCGATCCGTTGCGACGCCATACGATGCCCTCCCCGCACACCCGAAGATGGCCGTTCGCTCTAGCGCCCATTCCGTGTCGTCGGAATAGAAATCCATCTCATCCGTATACACACGCGTTCCGCTATATATCCAACTGATCTCTTTTCCATTCAAATTCAAAGCGTGAAGGCCGTAAGCAAGGGTTAACGCGGCTTAGATATGATCTAACGAGCTGTATCGTATGTTTCTCTCCATCGCGGTGCTTATAACTTAGCCGAAGCCGACAAAACAGCTGTTGTCACTATTGTTTGTTGCCAAACTGTTTTTCCGCTTGCTTATCTTGGCTCTTGTTTCCGTCTTGAATTCCGACAAATCTTTTCTACTTTAAATTCTTACAGACGTTCGAGATCGACTTGGAAATCACAAATAAATAGAACGTTGATGTCGCTTGCGATGCGGCATCAGCAGAGCCGATCACTGCGGGATGTGATTGGCTATACGTTAAGGCAGAGAGCAATCCCGTACTCGCACGTTAGTGGCTGATGAATATCAAACTGGTCTGACGTTTGCCGCAGAAGAGAATAATCTAACGGTTAACAGAAGGGGGAATGTTCCAAAATTAGGAGCGCATTCCAGGCAGAATGCAATTACGGAACGGGGCACTGTGGTGTCATAAACCGGCGAATTGCGTGAGAAAATAAACTTTACGTATTGCACAATCCACTCATCTTGGTAAGATGGATCAATAATTAGGCCGGAAGCAAACAAAAAAAAAACAAGTGGTTATAGCTAATTTAGTTCTACGATGTCGAGGCTGATTAAAGATTCTATTTCTTTTATGATAGACGTATAGTCGGCGCGTGTATCCATACAGTCGTTCTTCTCTTTTGTTTGTTATTTTTACAGATTAGAAGATGATTTTTTTTTTTGGACTTCCATCTCTGACGTCCATAAAAGTCAGCCGGCGTTGACGGATTCGTTTTCACACACGGATCTTCTTATGCGTTATCCCCGCTCGTCATTATACGATAGCATATACATACCGCTATTGAGCGCAAAGGGCACCCCCCCCCCTCCCATCTCTATAAGGTTCAACATTTTTTTTTTCTGTTTGTTTTTTTGGCTTCATTCCCCGGGATGTTTTCTTTTGGGCAGGCCACTGCCAAATAGAAGAGCGACTTTTGCTGGACTCTCTTCCGCACCACTTTGGCTCTCGATGGATCTTCTTCGTCTCTCTTTTTTTTTTTTTTTCTATCTTGTTGTTGTTGTTCTATGTATGCGTTGCATGTATTCCGCGCTGCCTTTCTCTACAATTCTCTTTTCTGCGCTATCCTCTCTCTCTCTCACATCTCGCTTCGCTTGATTCGGGATACGTATCAAAGACGGAGGGAGGAAACAAGAAACAAAAAATACCTATCGGAGGCAACCAGCCCTTGAATGATAACCTAGTCGATCTATATACAGTTGGCTTCGCAGAACCTGATTAATGGACAACAGCAACAACAACGATCCAACGGAAGAGACACAGGCGATGGAAAGACAGCAATATAACCCGCCCCTCTAACAACAAAAAAAGGAACTACAGCAGAAAACAAAGTAAACAACAAATAGAGGAGCTCAGGGGTTGTATACTACGATGTGAACATGGAAGTTAGAAAGAAAAAAAAAGAAAAATGAAAGGGAGGAAATCGGATAGGCCCTTTGTGTTACGGCGATAATGACGACCACTGATGCGATGATCGTTACGGGTTTTTTTAAAGAAAAAAAAAAGCGGAGGGCAAAGGAATTGAAAAGAAAACGATTGAATCGGCGGGGACGGATGAACAAGTGAAGTGGAATAAGAATTAACGAAAAAAATAGAAAAAGAATACCTGGGCGGCGGCTCGTAAGCAGGCTGGCGTGTCACAGACTTTGGGTGCCTCTTGTGCCGTAGTGCGAGGCCATAAGGCGGCCAGAACAACGATAATAACGAGTAGGATCAGGATGAACACCAAAAGAAGGCCTAGAATCAAGAGTCCGCGTGAAGTCACGCCTAAAAGACCTCCGGCCTTTTGAACCTGGCACAAAAAGAAAACATTTTTTATTTTTTTTATTTAGTTCACCCATTTTGATAGAACGAATTAGATCAAGTGGAAACAGTAAAGAAAACGGGGAACGAGCCACATTTTCAACGGTTGCCTAAATATATAAATGAAAGACAGGGGGACTCCCACACATCACATAAATTCTTTTGCTGCCAGTCGTTCCTTCTATCACGACGAACCTTCCAGTAAAAAAAAAAAAAACTGGACGAAGAAAAAAAAAATGCGATATAAATACACAGTACGTCTACGGAAGAAAAAAAAAAGTCGACGGAGGAAGTTCTTAGAAAGGCAAGGCATCACATTATCGATTGTTACGGAGAGCGAGAAGATCTTTGGCTGTAAGGATGGCTTCATTAACAAGAGATGAGCGATCTTTGCTCCTTCTTCTCTTATTCGGCCTCTGACTTGCTATCTCTTTCTCTCTCTCTCCCGATTCGGTGTTTTATTTACACAGATATAGAAACAACGAAAAGAAAAAGACAGACAGCAAAGACAGAAGAAAGGGAGTCGTCGATCGCACTGGAGTGACAAATAACTGGACCGGAGGCTAATTGCGAATGACGGAAACGAGCTTTTCAGCCAACCAGCAAAGACTCTGCTTTCTTTGCGGCCAGGCGGGAACACACAACGTATACACTGACATACAGTTGAAGGAAAAAAAAATAAATAAATAAATAAGAAAACAAGTCAAGGAACAAACAAAAAACGGATGAGATAGAAATAAGAATACGATCAAAACGGAACTTATAAGGGAAAAAAGAAAAACAAAATGGAAAAAAAAAATAGAGAATGAGCCAGGGCTTCTTCCGATGTCAATCGATATGTGTGTCCTACCATAGAATACATACACACAACTACATGCTATATATAAACACAGTGCACTGTGCAGGGGTTGATGGCAGATATATATACTTGGTACGAGTCAATAGAGTACATGTCAGGCTATGCTTGGGACTTTGGTCCTTCTTATACATTCTGACCTGGCGGCTGCCGACAGCTCGACACGCGGCAACGAGGATTAGATGCCGTAATTTACTTGGAAGACGCGGTATATCAGAACAGGGGGGGGGGGGGACCCCAACGTAGGCATGGGGATCACGTTCTTAATAGGTGGGAGGGCCAGCGCTTGTGTTACATTATTGATGGATCCGAACAACATCCGCCGCCCGCTCCAACTGCTGTTGAATAACGCGCTCACAACCCCCCCGGACACCCCGAACATACACGCACATTCACTCTCGCGTTACAACTTGCCAACTTAGAATTAAGGCTAAACTACAAAAAAAAAAAAGCTTATCATAAATGACGCTTGGACTGCTTAATGCTACCTATTATTTCTTTTTTTTTTTCAAACCATCCCCGTCATTTAGTCATTACGTTATTCCATTGTTTTGTCGTTACCATCGGTGGTAAAGAATAGAAAAATGTAGGGGAAGGTGCAAGAAAAAAAGAAACATTGACAAACCAAAAAGAAAAATGAATTAATTATTCACCTGACGATCCATGAGCGTTTCCCGCATCTTTCCGTGCCGGTCGTCCATGGTGGCGCAAGTCGCACTGTCGTTAGGTTTATTGCGCGATGTGGGACTGCGAAAACGGCGCTTGGAAGGTGGTGGCGGAGGGGGCGGTCCTCCTCCTCGCTCGGCCAACTCGGCGTCACAGCCGAAGCTCTGGAGCGGCGGATGATGCGCTAGACAAGGTTCCCACTCGGTCCGCATGGCTAACGACTGTTGTAGCTGCTCTTCGGCTCCGTTCTCCTTATAATGTTGGATCGGCAAATCCATCCAGCTTCCGCTCGCTGACCGGAGCGGGATTCCTTTAATCGGGGATATTGGGAGGGTCGTAGGTTTTCACCACGACCAACAGAAACAAAAGCCTGTCTCTGTGTGCAAGTAAAATGAGAGAACCAGCAGATTGGGCGACAATGTCTACGACGATGGCTCGTCCGTTGGATTGTGCGGCTGAATGTTGAAAACGACAGCCAACAGAAGGGACGAATGAAGCAGTCAGCACTGACAACTGGCTACCATGTCGCACGCCGAAACCAAGTCAACTGTGGCAGCCGTAAAAACAAAAAAAAAAAAGAAAGGGCAGAAAATAAAGAAGATGTCAGTATAACGTTGTGCCATAGGACACGCGTGCACCAAAACCACACATACGCTCATCACCCATATGGAACACTTTACTACTCTCTGCTACAACACTAGATATATAGACCGAGATATATATATATATACTAACAGAGAGACAGTCGCAACATAGCACACACCCACGAGACCCTTAAAAAAAAACGAAACTATCGATTTTTTGAACGAGAATTTTCTTTTTCTAAGGAATAGTTTGTTCCATGGTCTCCATTTTATTCTTGTTCCTAATTCGAAAGCCGAGTCCAACCGATAGAATGGCATAGCGAGATGCATGCGACAGTTTGTTTTGTTCGAGATCGAGCCCAAAAGAAAAAACGAAATAGAGACAGTGATGGTCGAACGAGGAACGTGAACACGCATTTTTTTTTCTCCCCTTTCCACTTACAATTTCATTCGCGACGTGTACAGGGACTGACAAGAGACACGAATTTTTTTTCTACGGGGAAACAAAATGAGGGGAAAAAGACAGTTGGGCACGGACCTCTCACGAAATCACGAACGAACACAGAACAGAAACAGGTCACCAACTTTGACTTACAGATTCTTCACCCGTCTACCCCCATTTCGATGTGTAACGGAGGAAAAACAAAATGGTCTCCTAACTGAAAGGACAGTGATGGACTGCAGAGGTGGGGATTGACACTATAGGCTCCTCCTTAATATGCACGGCTCATTCACGCTCAGTTTCGTTCTCTTTTCATGTGTTTTTTTTTTCTCCCCTTAGTCTATATGTCTAAAAAAAAATACCCCACGGCCTCATTGTGATTCGCTGTAGGAGACGATCAAATTGGATGGAGTGTCTTTTGTGCCTGTTTTGCTTGTGATGTGCTCATGATTTGTGACAACCGAATGAAGAAGTATTAGACCCGCAGACAAGCATGAAAAAAATGGAATGCACGTGTGGAATTTTTTTCCTCGAACTTTGTTTCGTGCTATGACATTGTCTTTACAGTGACGACACGTTCTATACGAAAAACTAGCCGGACGTGAGGATGTGAAATGCATTTGAAAAATGAAAATAGAAAACAAAAAAATTCCATTTGGCATCTGATTTCGCTTCAACCGACAGTTGATGCAATAAGTGGTGCCGAAATGCTGTTGTCGTATCGACTAGAATCGAACAAACACGCGTGAACCCAACTGCGAAAAAAAAAAAAGAGAAAAGAAGGGTGTGAAGAAGGCGAATGAACGCGAATAAAAAGGACAAACGAAATGGCGCAACATCCCAATAATCAGACGGTTGGAGTCGAGAATGAGGTGTCTATCTAAAATGGAGATCATCAAGTCACGGAGCCAGCCCTTCGTTGGACGGACGCTGCACGCCAAGTCAGTCCCGAAATCGACCACTTGGTCGAGTTGGCATTTGTCTCGATGTTTTTCGTCCAATAGAATTGGCGGATCGACTCTTATACATTTATTTTCTTTTTCTTCCCATCTTTTCTTTTTTTTTTTTTTTTTCGTTCTTATTTTTTAGTTTGTGTGCGGTCCTTTCTATGTGTGTGTATATATATGTGTGTGTGTGTGAAAAGCAATCAATCGCCATGGCTTCCAACAAATAAATCACCCAAGATCCGTTAACGGGAAGTCTGCTAGAGTGAATCCACTGACTTTTCTTTATCGAAGTATTTTTTTTTTTTTATTTCTTGCTTGTGTTCGGGTTCCGGCCAAAGAAATCAGAGCAAAAACGTCACACACAAGACTTTTTGAATTTGTAATTTTCAAGTTACTTTCGAATGTTGAATGTACCCAAACAAATCAAAATACAAAGAGAGAGGGAGATCATGAAAAGCGAATGGGATAGGAGCTATGAACAAATGGCCAAAGTTCATTTGAGCGTGCAACTACGCATTCACCTTATCATTGCTATCCGTTTCGTTTGCTTCTCGTGTTAGCAAAATGCCAATGACGACAGCCAAAAAAATAGATGTATAAATAAATAAATAATCGACAAGAGGATGAGAGAAGGAGAAAAAAAGAAACAACGATCAAGTTTCTTTTGGGCGCTGCCACGTATACCATGTTTTCTTAGAATTTTCTTTTCTTTTTTTTCAATTTAATTTAATTACTAGTTCTGTTTCCTCTTTCTGTTTTTAATCAAGTGGTCAGTTATCGGATGACTCTATCCGAACAGCCTGTGCCAACGTCACTATAGGCCAAGAAAACTAAAACAAAGAAAAAGAAAGAAACTTGCAATAACTTTTCTTTTTATCGCTATCATCTGGAACAGAAACGCCCGGGTAGACAAAACAAGGACTCTGATAAGATCACGTCCCTCTTGAATATTTTTCTCATTTCGCTTTTTTTTTTTTTTTTTTTTCTTCTTCTTTCATTTTCTATCCTTTAGCCCACACCCATTATTCCTATCTTGCTACATGTCTTGCAACATGACATTTCATCCCCAACGTATTTTGTTGTACATTTATTGAACCTTATATCAATATACTATTGTACCACCATGTATTACGTACATCCTACATGAAGGGCAAGGTCAAAACTCACCCAAAACCTTGGAACTCGAATAAAACCAAAGCAAAAGAAGCTCGAACGAACAGGTATATACGTTGCGGACAAACAACTTGACGACGCAACACAAAATCACAACGAAAAGGGGGGAAAAAAAAAAAAAAGAAAGTGTTTACCATGTCTTTTCGGTTTTGTTAAACCCCGCTCACTCTCGCTTTTTTGCTTGTGTGCTTCGTTTTTCAGTTGTCTCCGTTATTTTTCTTTTGATTCTATTTTCTTTTGACTTTTGTGCCTGCTACATCCGAAAACGACGGGCCGGCGCGTCAAGTGGATCAAAGTGTATACACAGAAAAAAAGCCGCTCTGGCATCACCCAGTGCACCCAGGCACACACACACTACTACACCCGCACCGACAACACGCCACACGCCACATACACGAACACAGACACATAAGAGGACGCGGCGCACGTTAAAAAAAAAAAAAAGACCAACTAGATCAGAGAAGAGAAATATAGTCGCACTCGATTACAAAGCCACGATTTGCGGAAAACACAATTTGCCAACGTTCAAAGGGCCCATTTTTTCCACCCTCAAATTTGCACCGATTCCTTCTTTCTTTCTCTCGTTTTGTTTGCCTTAGCGAATGTGTATGTGTGTGTGTGTGTGTGTGTTTCAGTTTTGCTTTAGAGTTGTTTTGTTTTTTTGTGTGTTCCGTCTCTTCTTGTATTCTATACTTTCGCTTGGCCTTGGCTCCTTCTTCCTCGTTATACAAATCACACACACACACACAGAGAGAAGGAGAACGTCGGTCGTCACTGCCGTCGTTGGCGTACTGGAACAAATAGCAAAGGAAGGAAGGAAAGAGGGAAGCGAATGAAAGAAACAAGTCTGGAAGACGGACAAGAAGAGGAATAAAAAGGAATTGGGAGGGAAGAAAAAAAAAAGGAGAGATGGATGACTTGTCTGTGTGTGCCACACTCGAGGACGAGCCAAAAGAGAAAGTGCCGTGGCGTTCGAGGACTCCGCCAGACGGAGAGGAGAAGAGAGGCGAATAACAAGAAGACGAAACCAAAAAAAAAAGGGACCAAAAATCAAACGAGTAAAAGATGATTGGGCTTCGACGCCCGTCTTTTGAAGTGTACGAATAGCAGAACGACCGCAACGAGACTGACAGCCGGGCCGTGAGAGTTGCTATCTTTTTAGAGACAACGTGCAAGTCGGAACGCGTCGGCGCTGTGGTCGTTGGGGATGCGCATTTCGGTATTGTGTAAACGACTTGCCACAATGCCCTTCACACACGCACAACGTATCCGCACAGACTTGCTAGTATCCTATACTGAAGCACGAATTTTCTTTTTGAGTATGGCGCATACGCTATCTCTTTCGATATTTGAAAACAACACGAAAAAAAAAAAAACCAGTTCCTCCGTTAAAAAATGAAAAATATATTTAATCGTAGTTTCCCAATTTCTCGCTAGGCGATGTTGCCACGTTAGGAAAAAAAAACGCCCGAACGAATAGTTTTGAAAAAAAAGAACTGTTTTATACGTTGCTGTTGCCCTAAGAACAATGTAACATCATATAATAACCTAAAGGTGTAGTCACACCATCTTAACGTTCACTCCATTACTTATTGTTCGTGTCATAAAAACGAAGACGGTTCACTATTCACTTGTTTACGCTTTTTTTTTATACTGCACGTACACACACACACCCACTGAGAGATAACTAAAGAACAATTGACTTACCTGAGAAAATGTGAAGAAATCCGCAAAAAGAAAGTGTTGAAGTCGAGATCAAGTGTGGAGAGTGAAGAGCTGAACGCAGATGCAAAGAGTTTGGTCTGTACGAAGCACGTTGCTTAAAAAGCAAGAAAAAAAAAAACTCGAGCTCACCTGGTGACGCGAGCGTGCGTGCCGGCAGTGGTCTGGCTGCCAACTTGAGTTGAAAAGCCAGTTCCCTTCCCTCTTCCTCACCCATCCCCTCTTTTTTTTCCACCCATCCTTCTGCAACTATACCAGCACCGCAGTCCGCCGGAGCTATAAGACTTTTTTCCAAGAGCTAACCCAAAGGCCCCAAACCAAAAGGAGCCGGAAAACCGAAGAAAATATATAAGAAACAGAGAAATGGAATGAAAAGAGAGAAACAACGATAGTGAAAACGCCAAAGAGCGATGAACTTTCAAATTTTGTTTTCTTTTTTCCAGTCAGCTTCAGACTATACGCTGGAGTTTTTATCTAAAAAAAAAAAAAGATAAAGAAAGCGGTTTGGGTTCGGACTCGGAACTCGTTCCAGACAAGCGACCACCGCCACAGGTAAAAGAAACGATGGAATTCACACGCACGGGGAGTTTCTGATATTCAAACGCTATATTGACAATCCCCGTGTATAGTCTGTATACGCTTTTCTTACGTCTACCATGGTTGCCGAAACCTTCTTCCACCAAATAAACAGTGGCATGTTAAGAGCGCATAGCATACTTGAAGTTTTCGAAGTTTTGGCGTTAGCTATAGTTAGAAAATGATTACCGATATCAACAAGCGTTTTTCGAGAACGTAGGTGTATCTGTTTCTGTCATCATAATTCCTGTGTAAAAAGACAATCAGCCCTATTGTGCTCTTCAAACTCGATCAGCCAAAATTAAAGACAAATAAAGTCTAAAAGAAATAAAAACGGACACGATTCGTTTAACGACCAATCAACTTGTTGTTGATGGCAGATTGAGACACGGAATGCATTCCTACAAGCTCACAGATTGGGTTCTAGACCCGCTGTAAACAATGAAACTGCATGCTCTCAGACCCTCTGTCTAATGTTTATACAGTAATAAGACAGGCCAAGTATATTTGTCCATTAGTCGCGTACAGTCTGTTCGGTCGTGTTAACTATTATATCGGAAGAACAGACTGTGTAGAATGCGATCCAATTTGACTCTAGAACCGTACAGACGATTTCAAGCAATCAGGGAAATTTTCTTAAATCGATTTGAGATCAAAAGCACAACACGCGGTGTGAACGGTGAGCACATCAAAGAATGCAAGAAGGCATACATTAGCTCGCTAAGTAAAAGAGATTTAAAAAGAAATGGTTATCTTTTTGAAGGGGGAAAATAAAAATAAAGAAGATGCGCGTTTCTCCTTGATGGCGTGAAGACTGTCCAACTGCGTGCGCCAACGGTATATGCGTGTGCTGCGCCGCGGTAACGTGATTTGAAACCGTTGCAGCCGCATACGATTGCTTGTGACGCTGACAGCCGATATTTGGATGGCCTGAAGAGAGACCAAGAGAAATGCCTCTCTTTTTTGTTATCACTTTTTTTTTCGTTACGACGTACAGCTTCTATATCACAAGAGGCAAAGGGAGTGGGAGGAAGCTATTGTATAATTTACCATTGTTGTCCAACTCCTTTTCACTCATCGTGTCTCGTTGTCAGTGCCGCTCTATTTTTCCATCGTCCCGTTCACCCTTCTCTCTGCGTCTCCGCCGTTCTCTTACTATTTCACCGAAGGGAGAGGGATTGTTCTGTTCAGAAACCTTTCCGGACGATCCCTCAACACAAAGGATTGCAATTTAGATGGAAACTGTAAAACGCAATCGCAAATGGCCTTTTCTAATCAGATCCGTCGACTAGGCTCTTTGCAATATGACCCCGCAGGCTTATTTCACGCCATAGAACACAAACGATATCGTGCTATATGTGAAGACGCAAGTTCGTTCTACGGGGTTATAGCAGCTGCGTATATATGGCACAATACGTTGGGCTTTTTACGACTATACATGCGCACGGCAAAATCAGCTTAATGGACATTACCTTATCTTATCTGCTTAGCTAGCTTATTTAGACTGCTCTTCTATTTGGACCCGTCACATTGACAATTGCATTTTTACCAGCAGCACTTGCTTTCTTCCAATCGACAATACTGAAGAGCGACCGAAGCCTCGGGGTGTGCAAAAGCTTGGAAACCAAACAATGGAAGGTTTTTTCTTTTTATTGCTTTTATTCAGTACGATATTCACGTATATATAGAGTAGCAAACCAGCAGTGAATATAGGGCTACCTTGGTATGTAATGCAAGGTAAGGCGTAGATAAGACGAATAGGCCTTCCAATGTCTTCCCATTTGGCTGACGTCAGCCTCTTCAGAATTGAGTGTGATGCACCGATGGTGGTCCACGGTCCATCCGACTTGAGAATAACAATGAGGATGGTCAAGTGTGTCACTTGCTTATTCTCCAACAGCCCTGCCTTCGCCCCGATCTCGGCTTCGGACCCGGTCAATATATATAACTCTTTCTTATTCGGCCCCATTATTTTGTTCCCGCAACTCTCAGTTTTTCTTTCCCATCTGGGTGAAAGTGAACAAATCCTACACCAGTCTGGTTTAATTTTTCTTTTTGTAGGAATTAGATTTTTTAAATGCACAGCCTACTCTACATCATTATTATGGTTTCGATAGTCTACAATGTTTTATTTCTATCCGGATGTGTCGGTGTTAATTAGCCTATTTTTTTTTCTGTGCTGTATAGGTAGACAAGTGTACAATGAGAGGTGTACGCTGATGATAATTAAAGAAAATCTCTGATTAATATTAACGAATGCACTTTGAAGGGACACTATAATGAATAATGCTGATTTATGGGATTGTGAATATGAAAAACAAAGTCAATAAACTTATTCGTGAAATCTTTATGATGCCTTTTATCACGATAAAAGTCCACTGGACCACCCGTTACCCGAGTAACCCTGCTGAGGTCGGTCAGGCACACGGTGAATCAATAACCATGAATATTGGGTTTGGCGACTGGACAATCCGTAAATATATATATTTTTTATAGATTACTATGTTAGCAAGCCATATTTTCGTTGTCTGTTTTTTCCTCTCACATTCATTAATTTCAAGCATAAATTTTATTAGCGCAACATATATCCTTGTTCTTGCTCTGGCATAACTATAACGTGCAGTTGGTTCTAGAAAAACACGACTCGTGATCGGAGGATAGTGACACTGTCACATCCTTTCCACGTCAAATTAAAGAAAAGAATATTTATAGACATATTGATCGACATTGTTTTTTTTTAAAGAAAGAAAACAGAAAGAGGGTATAAAGAAAAACGAAAGACAAGACGGAAAGGGAGAACTGTACGACTCAAACAGCAGCGATTGTACAGCAATTGACTGAACCGTAGGTGACGCCTCTAGCAGTTAGCACAGTAGAACTATTTAGAGATATCATCAATGTCAAAATTTATTCCAGTCGATTTAGTCGGAAGGCAATGCCGTTACGAGGGGTGCAGATGGAATTACAATGTCCCATTACGTACAGGTGTGGGCTCTCTGGTGTCACACAGTAAATACACTTTGAAAAAAAAAATGCAAATTCGAAGAAAAAAAAACGAGACTATCGCTAACTTGTTTTTAACTGAAAACTAGAGAGAGGAGGCTGGATGCAGCTGCGCATCTTTTCCTACACACACAGTGAAGTAAACTATATCGTTACTCCGTGAAAGCCTTATAAATCATCGTTATGGTGACAGCCAGCCGGATAGCGGAATTCCGTTGCGTTAAAGAAGATCTATATGTACTACTACACTCGGTACATACACGCATAGTCCTATACGGTAGTGTGACATGAACGAGGCGAAAAGAGGGGGTGAAGGGAACTGAGTAAAGCGGGACGAACGAGAGCCTTGGCTGCCAGTGTCAACATCAATGTCTAAATCGTCAGCTACATATCAGTCATCGTCTTTGAAAGAGACGGCCAGCATGTATCGCGCTTTCGTGGGACACAAGAGGGGTTATCTCTTGTAACATACTACTACCTGGCCAGTACGTCCTATCCCAGGAATGTGCATTTTGTATGTTGCATTTCGTGCTGATTCTATTAAATAGCATACGAAACGGCTCATCAGTAAGCATTATCAATTGTTTTGGGTTTTTGTGTGCAAACTAGACTTGTAGAAATCCGTTTTGATTAGATTATATACCGGTTAGTTGCCGTGCTGCTAAAATTCGTTAACTGGTAATATTACGCGTTTCTATTCGGTAATTGCTTGCTTAACGATGTAATTTCCTGCGCGCAAATTAAGGTAGCCCCTCTGTTATTGCGATTGCATGTTTTGACTCGTGATTTGAATAACCAGCATGAGATTACAATAGGAAAGCAAAATTTTGCGATTAAATCTCTTGAACTGACTTTTTCCTTTCTACTGCACTAAAATTTATTCTTTTTAATTTTCATTCTTTGGAATGCGCAAAACAAGAGCAAGATCCAACTGTCACAAACTAATCACAACATTTTAAAGCTCTTACCCTTTTGTCCTGTATCCTAACTCGTTGCGTCTGAACATTATATTAGCGCATTATTATTTTAGCCTTTGCTTGCATAGATAGTACTCTCAGCGCAATACTGTTTCAACTATATCTATTTCACTCTTCACTTGAAATCAATGGCTCTAATTAAGTGACATTTCCTGCTTTTAACTCACGATACCTTTGCCCGTCAGCCTATGCCATGGTTTTTCAGATCGGCAAAGTGGACCTGAGTGCTCGCAATAGGCTTTTCAGTGTCACCATTGTGACACTTTGTTATCTTTTCCTGTCATGAAATGTGAGCGAAAACGTAACAACTCCTCACAGTCACCATTGCGGGTTTCCTTACGGCGTACAACATTTACAGAGTTAAGTAACAAAGTCGCCTGTGTGTCAGGCGCCACCCTGTCCCTCTATGCAACGTTACGGACACACAAAATGTTCCATTTTCTCTCGCTGTTTCTTAGGAGGAATGACAATATTAGAGCAGCTGCTCTCAGCGCATATATATACACATTATCTGCGCAAGGACGCTGTAAGTCTTCCCCCCTTTTTTTTTTTCGCGTTTAGATCCGGAACAAGGATGGTATAGGACGGGGCCTTATATGAGCCGGAGAGCTTGCTGGATCTCACTGGCTGGAAAGCAGAAGGGACGTGTTTGGCATTTGACGAGATCCTGCCGTGTTACAAGCTCACAAGCTGGATGCCCTAGGAAAAAAAAATCCCCTTGAGCCTGCTGTCTTGACCGGGGATTGTATCGGGTATCATTACTTTTCCCCATTCCCTGTTTCCGCGTTTTATATAGTATACCTACTCCCACTCAGTTGTCCCTTTAGCTTTTGCCTTTGTAAAGGAAGCCATTCTTTTGATCATGCCCTGCGCACAACCTGCTAATAAAATTGTATGCTAGACCTACCCATATTTTCGATATACTTCCCAATGTATCTGTAAGGATGTCTTATTATTTCAGAGTGGCAGCAAAGTCCCAAAATTTTAAAGATTCTCTGTACGCGCCATACTACCAGAAATCAACGGATGATTTTCAAAAAGCCGGAACTTGGCTTTTACCAAGAAGCTCTATAGAATGAATAGTATAGTTTAGCGAGGTATATGCCTAATTCAATTTTAGAATTTCTTCACGAGATCCTTCAGTCTTTTGTAGACTCGTACCCCAAAAACCTGTTTAATAAATCAAAAGTGGAATTGATGGATAAGCTTAATTACCGTCCGGTCACGTCCTATACTGGGTGAAAGGAGGCCACTATCAAAGACCTCATAACTCGTAAAATGACAACAACAAAAACAAACAAACAAACGAAACAGATACATTGTGTTGTCTATTAACCACGCAAAGCAAAAGTATATAATGAGTAGAAAGTTTCTGGGAGTCGCATAACCAATCCTATTGTAATTAGCTTAATTTGGGTGAAATTAAGTAATGTGTATTGGGTTTCGTTTTCAAGAGAGAGCTTGTGTTTTGCATGCTAGCAAGTTTCGCTGTTGAAATGCAGTCGTTCCATAGTCTGCCCCATCCATCTACGAGATGAAAAGAATATCAATTCATTTCAAACAGAATTGGCTGGGGCACGTTTTGTATATCGCCACAATGTAAGCACGTGTCGCGTGCTGCGACATAATATTCAATTCACTTGAACGGTTGCGTCTCTGCATACATTTCAAAACTCTACATCCCAAATGCAAAAGCAATGCGTGTTTTTACTTCTCTTAAAAGCTTTCAAAAATGATTTGCGGGTTTAGGGGCGAACGACGCGCTCCGACAGAGAAAGCAAAGAGGAATCAACGCCATCAAAGCTGGACGATGCAACATCAACGAATAACCATCTCCTCATCTACATACGAGATGGACGCGGATAGTCCCTTCGCAAACATGTCTCCATCGTTCCTTCATCCGCCGGCCCACGCTTGACCAGGAAAATCCCTCTAAAAAAAGGGACGACGACTCAAAGCATCGGTTCATTTATTCCATTTGCCAAACCCTGGAGGCCACGAATAGCGAGCCCTTTTTTTTAAGATCTCTTCTTGGAGTATAGAGATTGTCATACTTTTACTTCAGATTAACTACCGCTCGTATAAAAAGACTATACACGTACTGACGCCATGACGACAAGCGCATTCGAATAGACTTCTTGGATCAAATCCTATATAGATATATTCGTCTTGCCACAATTTCCCTCCTTTTTAATATTTAGTGGCCGAGAGTTGTGTGATGAAAAAGTATCGAATGAATGACGGGCGACAGAGACGTTCCCTTTTTGCTTTGCTCTTCAACGACATCGTTTCGGTCGCGTCGTCGTCATAGATCTTTTATTACTATTATTGCATCGACACGATATTTTTTTTCTCCTTCTTCTCATTCTTTCGCTTTAGTGGTCTCATACTTGCACCCTCCACTTCGCAGCGCTCTCGACGTGGCTCAGCACTTCTTTTTTATTCAAATCAATCCGGTTGCGAATCTATAACATTATGGCTTTTTGCCAAGACAGCGTCTCTCGCTTTCTCACTTGCCTTTCACTTTCACCCTTACGCGACGTTCTCGAATCAATCTCGGTTAAAAGTGTCCACCGACGGTTCATTGGCTTGAAATTTGCATCGGTTGCAAATAACAAAGGAGACCACGTTAGAGCGAACGCGTGAACTCATCAAGCCAGCTCCCAGAGGACCAGCTATTGAAAATAAAATCTCGACAGCATGCTAGAGCATTGTTGTTGTCGAACAAATCACGCCTGTGTGTAAGAGCTTGAATACATCGTGCAAGCAAAAAAAAAAAAAAAAAAAAGAAAATGTGGCAAATGGACGATAAAATTTCTGTCTAGCCAAGTCGTGCACATTTATTATTAGCACAATATTGTGCTCCGGATGACTCATATTTTTCTTAAAAAGCCGCACCTCACTATAAGCGATATGAACTCGTGCAGAATTCACCTTTTTTTTATCGAAAGAGAGGCGTCGAGGTATTGATTTTTGATTGATTCTGATCGATCATCGTCCACCGTTCCATTCGGTCGACAGTTCTTTTCGCCTTCATGTGGTCGATCGATTAATAGTGAGTGAATCGATCTTACACGCGAAGGTTCTCTGCGTGTCGAGGCTGCCGAGCTACTAAAGCAAGTCAAGGGACTCGTCAACCAACGGTTTCATTCACAGGCTTTCTCTTTGATCCCTTTTTGTTTGGTAGACGTTCGTATTGCAGGCGGTCGACCTTTCCCTTAAGCTCCCACTGCTGATGCCTTTGTCCTTTTTACTGCATTTCATTGTATATACAACCAAGGGAGGGGGGGGGGGACATCAACTTCACGCACTAGATCAAGTCGACTCTTAGAATATCAATTCCATATTTACCACGACTGTCAGCATGCCCGCACTGCCCCTCAAGCACGTCATCCTGTTCGCTGTTTCAGTACTCCATGTGACGAAGGCTCTGATCTGTCTCTTGAAGGGAACACACAAACACATAGGCACACATCGGAAAAACAAGAGATTAAAGATTTTTTTTTTCTTTTTCTTATACGATGTTTTGTTGGCTTGCTGTTTGCCTGGCGGTGAAGAGAAATCCTGACGACATCTTCGATCTTCGAAGAAAGATCAGACTGTCACTTTGGCTTCTGCCAACCTCGTTAAATAGCTTCGTTGCTTCACTCACTATAAAGCTCAACGTTCTCAGTTTCTCACTCCCGCTTTGGCTTTAGTTTATATCCCAACGCTAAAGCCCGGTAACAAACCGGTACAATAATATACAACCCTTATCGCTTCATTCTGTTTCCTTTTTTTTGAGCGATTCTTTTTTACCATCAAGTTTTACAAAGTGTCACTATCATCTCGAGATCTTTCCAAACATTCTGTTTTAGTTGAACAGAAAGCAACGGAAATAGCGTACAGGGATAATGACTCTAACGCGTTGAGCAGTAAATCCACGACCCACAGTATTTTCTTGTAGAGTATATTAACGGGGAGCTGAACATGGTTTTAGAAAATGGTGAGTCGGATGTAGGGGCTTCGAGTCCATAAGACAGTAATCCCTAGCGGACAATTTCAAACCCAACTGAGGATTAGACGACCTGGTGGAATTATGTGTATTTAGTGACTTGGCACGTTTCCGTTCTCCAATCCATTCAGAATCCATAACTTTGTTCCACCAGGGTCAATGTATGATTTAAAAAAAAAATAATAATTTTTGCAGGAACTTTATGCGTTCACATGAAGATGGCATACTAGAGCTTAACCTAAAGCTTTTTTTTCCTTTCCTCTGTTTTTGGGATAAATCCATAGTTTTGCGAATATCTTTGTAAGATTGTTTTACATTACAGAGAAGGATGTATAGAGACACAGTGCCTTCGGTTCACGAACGACTGTGCATTCCTCGTCCAGTTTGAGTTTCTGATTGATTAACAAAAGTAGCCGTTTCTCCATTCGGGCTAGGTAGATTAATCTACTTGACATTTGGGTGGTTGAATCTATTTTTTTTTTTTTCAAATACCGTGAATTGTGTACAGTTGAAAAGTCAAGCTAGTAACAAAATGGTACCAGACTGCAGAGAGAGAGTTATTCATCGCCATAAAAGGCACACCCCGCGGAGCTGATCATCATAAAGATGACATTAGCTTGGATTTTGATCGAGTTTGCTGTCAAATGTTGGACGATTCGATTGCCAGAGGCGAGACAGAGACTATCCATTTTCCTCATGGAAGACCTTCTCTGTTTATTATGGGAGTGAACGAAGAAAGGAGCGTGAAAGGGGAGAAAAAAAAGAAAGGAAGCGCGAAGCTAAAAGAAAGGGACGAGTCAGTGAAAGAGAGAGAGAAAGAGAAAAGCACCAGTGTCAAATAATGCAGTGTCGCTCAGAAACAAATCCCTGAGAGAGGTCCAGCAACCCTCGGAAAAATATGAATCCAATGTTGTTTGCTAGAGACTGCGTTTCAAGCCTGACGTTTTTCTTTCTAGCACTGATGTCTCACCGTGAATGACTTGGAGCAAGTCATTCTTTTTTTTTATTTTGGCTGCTGGTGTCGCTATTGTTATTCCAGAAGTCTTCTTTTAACATCTCATTTCCCCGGTGACCTGCAGACTTTGGCCATATTTCGTTGAGACAATTATTACGTTGGCGCCGACTTGATTGCCATCGCCCACCCTGGAGAGCACAGCAAACAACCTGACGTGGCTGCTGCCCTTTGCCCGGTTTTACTTGACTTCCTCAGCCTCAGCACTACTGACTTTCCCGGAGCATTTTCCGCCGGCCAAGCGGGGACCCTTTTGGGATTGGATTCGCTTATCGCCATTGTCCATCCGAGACATACAGCAACCAGACCAGAGGTCCCCGTGAATAGGCCAGAAACAAAAAACGATAATGCGCCATGACACGGCCGACAGTCAATAAATGTCAAATTTCTACGCTCCATGGCCGATTTGTTATCCGGCCATTATCCAACCGGAAACGGAGGACGACTGAGAATCTCTGATGAGTTCTGTCCTTTCATGTATCACGGAGAACTGCGTCTATAAATATACATTGTACACCATAGATGTCGCGACGATTTCGGGTATTCTCGTAGCTGTTGGTATACACTATACAGTCATGGTACAGCCGAGAAATTAGCTTGATTTACGCCGTTTGCGCGTTGTTTGGCTGCACTGCAAAACTATTACTTGTATAGCTTCTATTTGTGACGCAGAGCGCCTCGTACTGCTGCTGACTGCCACAGTCCTTTGTCATCTAAATTGCCTATTTTGCATCCGCTGTGCCCTACCAATTTGCTCGAATCGTTGCCCATTTCGAAACTCCCTCTTCATCTATTTCGCTGTCTCCCTCTCTCTATCTCTCACTGTCCCATTGAACTAGGCAAGCTACTATTAGCCAACTAACCCATCAGCATGTCGTAGAACAAGGATTTCGTTTTTTTTTCTAAAGTTTTACCCCCAAGTCTACCCCGTCTCGATATCCACCTAAGCTTCTCCTGGACTCTATTCATTTCATTCTTTGTTGTCAGCGACGAAGGTTTCTATTGATTTCTTTTGATGCCGCGCGGGTGGACTGAAGACTGATTTCGTTGCTGCTGGATGACTAACCCCATCATCAAAGCATTCATAGCCTTGTAGCCGAATCATATTCGATGCGACCAAACTGTCACCTTGATCCCACGCCAAAGATCTTGGTGATACACCCCTCTTTCTAAAAATTTCTTTTTCTTCCGTTCGTCGCCCACTGCTAAACGATATGCAAGAGAGCGAAGTGACAAACGCCCTTCTTTCGCTCTTTCCTATAAATATCGGAGAATGAGGGATGGTAAATGCAAGTCGCGAGTGTTTTTCAAGCAGAGCCAAAGAGAGAGGGAGAAAGCAGAGACGCTGTAGGGAATGTGGAAGAAACTTTCCACTTCATCTTGATTGACTGCGACTGCGAGACTGCCATCCATCCATCCAACTTTTGGTTGCGAATTCATCCATTCTCCTCTGCTGGCCCATTTACAAGGTTTTTACAGTTTAAGAACAGTAGGAATCATTGGTGTTTTTGCGTTTCCCCTTTGTTTTCGTTTTTCCCTCTTTTGCAAGTGAAATGGAAAGCGGAGATATAATAACCTGTTCCTCGTACTCTGGCGTCGTTAAATATAGGCACTACTAGTCTAATGGGGTCACGTATCTTTTCGTTTTTTTCGTGTGTGTTAGCCACCAAAAGAGTCTGTCGTTTTACACAGTCGCCTCGACCCGTTTGTTTTTACTTTCTTGCAATTTCGATTTTCAAAATTATGAAATTCTCCTTAGCTCGGTGTAAGGCGTTAAATCGTACCGTTCCAATTGCGATTAGCGTCCTTTGGCCTTAATGAACCAAAGTACACGTTCAAACTGTCACCAAGAAAAACTGCAATCGTTTTACCTATCAGATAAATCAAAACTACATTGAAAATGAGAGCGTTGAGTAGAGTAAAATATTGTATTGACAGGAAAAAAAAAATAGAAAAAGATGTTATTTACACTAGAGTTGGAAATAATATGGTAGCCGGAGGTTCCTAACAGAATGATAAAAGAAAAAGGGGAAAAAAGTTATAAAAAAAACAAGAACGGAACGAAAAATTCTCATGAGATAACATTTCCGCGGGATCGCAGAGAAAATATACATCCTGCTGTTCCAACCGTGTGCTCTTTCAATAGGTACACATGTTGTCTTTTACAGGGATGACAATGCAAATATATGATATCCCAGCCGACTGAGCCGAAAGAATCGTTTGCTTCACGGAAAACTGGTTGGGAATGTGTCTCGTTAAAAAAGGTTAAAAAGAAAATAAAAACAAAATAAGATCCATCTTGTTTACACGACAGTTCTAAACAAACTCTAACAGAGTAGGAAGAGGGTAGTATAAATATGTGAAAAATCGATAGGTTTTTATGTTATAGATCGCCAATTGAAACGGAAACGTTGGTGTGGCTCTAATCGTCCTCTTCCCAGGAGTTTCCAGTTATTATATTTCAACTGCTATTGTTTTTCGCACTGTTAAAAACGATTATGCCACCACCACTCGATCATGATTTCAGATGTTGTGCGTCTAGAATAATAAGAGCATTTTTTACTTACCATCCGGCTGTGTAAAATGAGAATGATCGTGGTAAACACACGAAAAAAATTATGTGAGAAATACTAGAAGAAAAAACAAGAAATTAAAGAGATAGCAACTGTCCAGTTCTCCTGGACCTAGTACAACACTCGTCGGTCTGCTGTTCTGCACAGCAAAAAATCCAACGCAGATGTTGCGAAAAAAAAACAAAAGAAAGAGAGAAAAAAAGTGTACATTGATCGGCTAAGTTTATGCTTTGTTCTCATTGAGAAAGTTAGAAAAGACGTTATGTTTTCCAGGTATATATCACTGACAACTTGGATGGGTCGATGGAAGGGCTAAAGGCTGACTTAACTGGATTTAGGTTCGACGAGCAGCCAATTGTCCCGGAATGCGATTCGGTCTGCGATTTCGTATCGAAGACACAGGTGCCGCAGTGACGCTGGCAACAGCTTCGACGCCGACTCGCTGCTTGGACTGCTCTCTGCCGGTGCGTCGGAAACGGCAGCAGTCACCTTATTAACGGCCACCTCTTCTTCTTGAACATCGTTAGCGACAGCTTTCTGCGTCTCCTCCTTTTTCTCTTCGTTCGTCACGGACGTTTCGGCTTCGGCTCCCGATTTTTTGGTAGACAACACCGAGAATCGATTGCGACGATCGCTAAGGCTTACCTGGGTTCGCACGGTTTTCGGGCGTTCGCTAACAGGCAGAGAAACACGATTTCTCAGACGATTCAAACCTGCAGATCTAGACGTGGTCGATGTCGTGGTAGTCGTCGGTTCAGTGGCAACCGTAACAACGACCTTCTCGGAAACCACTTCTGGATCAGCTGTTTCAACTGCTTCCCCTTCGGATTTCTCTTGAGTCTCGTTGGTTCGTTCCGTTTCCGATACAGTTTCATTGGTACTGTTCTCTTCGACAGAGGCTACAACAGGTGCTGCCTCGGTGGTGGTGGTCGTAGTGAACCGGCCGCGTTTCAAGATGGAAGACATGGGTCGCGGCGGTGCAATCCTGTTACTCTGCAGCTGACTGGTTCCAGTTGGTTTTGGTCTCACTGTCGGAAGAGCCACTTTCGGTTCTTCAGACGTAGCAGACGACTCTGCTGGTTTAGCAGCTTCCGTTTGGTTGCGTCGGAATTGGAAACGATTGCGGAAGTTGTTGGACAGTGGTTTCCTAGTGGTGGATGGAGCCACAGACGCAGGAGAACTGCTGTCAGTGATTTCCGCAGCCGCATCGACCGTCTCAGATGAGGTAGATTTCAATGTATCCGTAGATGGAGTTGTAGGTCGTCGCAGACGGTTGAATGGCGATCCAGCCGGACGGAAGGTATTCTTTTTCACCGGAGCTGCTGTTGTTGTTGTTGTTGTTGTGCTAGCAATTGCCGGTGTGTCATCGGATCCACCACGCACGCGGTTGCGGATGCGATTGTTGAAACGATTGACGTTGCTGCCTCCGAATCGCGATGGAGTGCGACCGCTTGACGATGGCGCTGCTGTTGTGGTTGGTTCTTGCGTCGTAGTCGGTGCAACTGTGGTAGTTGTGGTGGTTGTTGTAGTGGTGGTCGTTGCTGGCGAAGTTTCCACAATGTTTTCTGAAACGGCATTCTGAATTTCAGCGACTTCTAGGACGCTGTCAGTCGTTTGCGGAATTTCCACGTCGTTGGCAAAGGTAAGACCTTGAATAGGATCGACTTCAGTTTGAACCGGTTCAACCGACAGGGCAACAGATTCCGGGGTAGTAACGACATCATCCACGAAATCTGCTACATCAGTTTGAACTTGTTGAATAGCTGGGGTTTCCAAGTCCTCTACGATCTGCGTCACAAGTTGGTCGTCCGATGAGTGAACTTGTGGAGCAACATTTTCTGACGGAATACTCGGGGCAATAGTAGTAGGGAGAACTTCTTCGATGAGGACCTCCTCAAAGTCTACGGCCGGAACAATTTGGATAGTTTGGTCATCCTGTTGCTGTTGTTCAGCGGCTTTGGAGAAGGCCAAGAGATCGCTTAAAGAAGGGTGATTCAAAGTGAAAGGAGAGACATCATCCATAGGTTTGTCTGCGAGGTCTTGGTGGTGGATTTCATCGACAACATCTTCTTGTTCTGCAGTTGGGATTTCGGCTTCAAATTCAGCCGCAATTTGTGGCGTACTTTCGACGAAATCTTGCACCGTAGCAACCGTTGGCCTCACAACCTCTTCTTGCTCTGCGATGTCCTCGAATCGCTCAACGGACAAAGGTGTCGGCAGTCTGGCAGGGCCGGAAATGACAGTCAATCTTCCAACTGAAACGGGTTGTTCGCCAGTCGATCCTTGGCTACCCGTATTGCGGAAGGAATCGCTCTCCACGACTCGCAGAGGTGTACGTTCCTGCACAAAGAAATCGCCTACTTCTTGCTCCTCTTGGAAATGTTCTGGATTGCGTCCGTTGATTGGGAAATGATCGACTGCTTGACTCTGATGATTGAAATTCAGTCCATCGTGATCTAATACAGCTCCCAAAGAATCATCATTAGCATTGTCAGCTGCAATTTCACCTTCCAATTCTTCGAAGTGAACTTCGGCCAAGCCGGCACGGTTCTCTAGAGTGCTCGATGTCGATGGGCGGATCCTCGGACGGAAAGGTCGGCGAGTGGCACTAGATCCTTCAGATTTGGTCTCTGTGGCTACCTTGTTGAGTGCCGATGTTCCACGAATCGAATCGGAGGAAAAGCGATTCTTTCCGCGAATCCTTTTGCTTTCGGTTGTACTAATGATTGGCTCTTCAGTCACTGCGGGAGTGTTACCTCTTCGTAGAGGTGTAAGTCTGCTCAACGACGGACGCATTGTTGCCTCGGTGGTAGCGACTGTGGTAGGTCTACGACGTCTAGAAGCCACTGTCGTAGCTGTAGTTGTTGTGGTTGGCGCCGGGGTGGTAGTTGTGGTCGTCGTAGTTGTTGTTGTTGCCTCTTCAGTAACAGTAACAACATCCTCCGTTGTGACAGCATCAAAAGATTCGACGTTGTCGCCTACTTGGAAGGCCTCCTGGGCCACGTGGGGAATTTCTTGTACTTCGACAAGGTCTGATTCAGTCGTCACGCTCAATTCCTCTTCTTCTGCAAACGGCAGTTGAACGTCCGATGAAAGTTTGTTGTCGGCTGCGTTTGTCTCGATTGGCGAAGCGTTCACGTTTTCCTGGTCATTGGAAAACAAAGTGGGCTCTTGAAGTGAAACGGCCGAAGTGGTTGCATTCGCTTCATCGACGTCGATACCGTCGTAATAGAGGTACTCATACTCGTAGTCCTGGCCGTTAGGCGCAGTTTTTATGACGGTGCGGCGTGAGACGGACTCGGCTGCAATGAGATTATCGTCGTCTTGGCTAACGCCTTCAATGGCTTTACCTTGACGGCCGCTTTCTTCAACGACCGCGGGAGTGGCAACCTGTTCCGCGTTTCCGGATGCTACATCGATTGCATCTTGGATTGAAAATGTCTCAGCCACTGGGACTGGAACAGGAGATAGTGATCGGGCCTCTTCGGTATTAGTGCTCACGTTAGTTTGAATCGAAGACACCGGCTCTTGTTCACGAACGACGGCGGGGCCTGTAAGAAGTTCCGGAAGGGAAAGGGGAGTCCAGCTTTTAGTATCAGCATCTTCAACTGGAAAAGTTGGCTCAGCTGAAGGCTCGTCTAAGAGACGGGCGGCCCGATTAGATTCGCCAAGGTGTTCAGCGATGAGAATTCCGTCTTCGAGAATTGTGCCGGATCCGCTGCTCTCAATCTTGACGGATGGCAGTTGCGCTGGAACTGGGTTGACCCTGGCTGTCCGGCCGCCAGCGGCCTGAGACTGACGTGGGTTCGCTGAGATGAACACGAACTCTTGTCCTGGCAGCGGTTCGGTGATGATAAGAGGTTCTTCGAACTGCGAGAGGGCTCGGCTGTTTCCGGTGGAATCTGGGTCGGATCGTCCACCGAAACTGGCGCTGACTTTGATTTTGCGCCTATCCTGTTGCGGTGCAGCCATCGTTCCGCAAACGACGGCCATCACGATCATGGCCATCCACCAACTCCTGGAGCTGTTAGAAAACGAAGCAGTTTTAGAAAATCAAGTGAAAAGCCATTAAAATATTTCTTTGTTCTGGTTTTCTTGTTTTCCCATGAGTTTTCACTAGCGTTCGTGATGAAACGATCAAATCAGAGTCAATTACGTTGACGACTGAGAAATACACGTAATGACTATTGAAGACAATTTACTAGCACTAAGTGAAGGTTTTTGGCTCAATTTACTTGGCATATCGTTGTGTGTAAATGAAAATTGTACCCCATTTCCCGAAATCGCCCTGGTTCTATTGCATCTGATTATCCAAGTAGTATTTGCGTGCACGATACTTTCTCCCTTGCTCGCAGTGCTAGAGGAAATTGAGTGAAAAAAAAAAAATACCAAGGGAAACCGACCAACGGCTCCGTTTCCAACCCACAAATCTTGGGCACCATGCTGGGAAAGGTGCTAGAAAGGGACCAGCAAAAAAGAAAAATAAAAGGGAAGGCTTGTCAGCCTGGAGATATAAGAACGAGAAACACTATGGAATTCGACAACGATACTAAGCGGCTATTTCACGTTCGCGAAATCTAGTATGTAGGATCTATCGCGCCGTTCTGGCCTTTTTTGTTACGCTATCTAGATTTCATTATTGGAGCCGAACTGACACTCTTGGACACGAACAAACTCTCGAACACGACATGTTTAAAAGAGACAACAAGCGCTCGTATGCCGGTAAAAAAAAAAGCCGTGATTAGAAAAAAAAAAAATGAGGTTTCAATGTTGGTTGTACAAACCAAACAGTCACGTTAGACCGGGTGTAGGAAGAGAGAAACGGTCCGCAGAATTTGGGCATGAAGCTAAGCGACTGGAATCACTAGTTTGCAAGAAAAATGTTCCGCAGAACTCGATAATTTGAAATTCGGGTTTTTGCGCTCCCCTGATTTTAATAATTTTCATTCATCGTTCCAGTCTATCGCAATTTTTCTCGTTGATTAGTTCTGCTGTCAATTCCTTTAACACTGCTTTCTTTCTGCGTCAACAATCTTTTTTTTTTAACTTTTTATCTGATTTCTTTTATTTTTGGAGGTGGTTTTTTTTTTTTTCGATTTCAAACTCTCTACTCGATAGACGCCTTAGGATGTTTCTTCCGTCACTATAGCCAACACCGAGACGCACACCTAGCTTTCACCGCAGCGAGACATCATCTGCATACTTCGAAGCTTGTTGAAATGGCTTTCCCCTATTCTCGTTAAAGCGAAACGGAATGTCGGGATTTTGTTTTTTAGGGCCCGCTAGTTTTTGTTGCTCATTTTTCCCTAACGGTTGGACCGATGACAAGATCAACGCTTGCGTTTCTTTATCAACAGCCAACGCCCACTACCATGTCATCCAGTAAAGCAACTAATGCGATAGTATTTCACGATCAACGTGCGCTAAAACAACCTGATCTTAGGGTGAAGGGAGGCCCAAATTCAAACGAAATCACCTCTCACTTTTTCTTTCTCATTTGAATCTAAAGGGTTTTTCCAAAATTGCGCTGTGATATCAAGGCCACAATCTCACCATATTTCTGAATAAACAGCTATTGCAACTGCGCATATTTCGCATGCAAACAACGAAGAATTCCAGCGATTCAAAGAACTATCGTCATATCAAACGCGTATCCCCCCCCCCTAAAAAAAAAAATGAAATCTGTCTTAATCACCTTGAAAGAAAGACGTAACGTGCGTTAACACCAAGAGCGAAATTTCTCTTTACCGGCTGTTAGCCAATCAGAAAATCTTGCCCAACGCTTTTCATATGCTGAAATAATAATTTCATACGCGTGTAAGTGGAAATACCGCGATTGCGTTTTGAATGATGATTCATCAGAGTTTCGAATCCGATTCGTTTCCCCTCTCACTTGATTCGTTCCCAATTGAGATGGCATATTGAATACGAGATATGAGCACGTGAAGATGGCACGAACTGGTACTGGCGCCAAAGCCAATAGCGTGGAAGAATAATCAACTAAGTCTTGGATATGGACAAGGGCCGGTTAGTTGCGTGTTGGGGGTTGCATGACGCCAAAGAAAGAAAAGGGCGTAGAACGACATGATGGTGAGAGTTACAGAGACAAAAACGAGAACGACCTATTCAACAAAACGATTGCAGATTATAGAACAAGGTCGATCGCGATCAGGGACTGACGAGCTTCCAATCCCTACATTGTTCTTTCTTTTGGGGAGAGAGAGAGAGAGAAAAAAAAATCTCTTGTCCATAGCTGTTCGACTGTCTCATTTCGCGGACGCGAGAGGAATAAAGAATAGAAATCGCAACAAAAGAAAAATGTCGAAGAATAGAAAACGAAACTGATTCTAATTAAGGGAACGTCAACACACAAAAACGAGACTTTCACTATCCTTCTCGAAACAGAGCCACCTTGACAAAATTCCCAGTATTCCGAACGCGACGGTTCTATAGCAGCCGCTTGTATGCAGATGAGATCGAAAACCCGGCGTGAGAGCACCATATGTACTATACATAAAACTAACCACATAGCGTAACACCAAATATTTTTGTTTTTCTTAGTAATTCTGTTACATTTGATGGTCAGCTGACAGAGACGAGCCGTCTGTATATGTTCCAGTTGGCTCCCCTGTCTGATGCGACTATCAAAAAGCCGGAAATCCATTGCGGTTTAACATCGTTGATAGTTAATAAACCATCCAAAAATAGAAGCGCTCGAAAATGATTGATGATCATAAATAGATTTGCAACACCCCAGTAAAAACGATGCGCAACAAGTTAAATATTTTTGGCAATCAATGCGTGGAACGTGAAAAATGTCGGCAAGACTTTCTACCGTCACCACCAATCAGAGGTTGACTAAAGATCGAAAAAAAAAAAGAAATCAAGAGAAATATCGACATCAAACTTACCCCAATTGGAAAGGACTCGCCATTATTGGTCCTTTTTAGACGGGAGATGATAACAGCACTCTGGAGAAAACTTTTTTTTCCCGGATCAAATAGTTAGGACGGGACAGAGATATAGCCTGTCAACGATATACAGTGCCGAGACTAAATGGATAGGCAGACTTGAGTTAAGAGAGGAGCGAGAGGACCGTCTAAGAACCAACCCGCCAGAATGGTGTTCGAGCGCGGATTGCGACTAATGAAGCATTGGCTGCTGGACTGGGTTGTCTCTGTGAAACGCTGGCGATACTACTCTTGTACGCACATACACCTGAACTACCTTCACTCGAGTTCTTCGTGTTCTTCTAAACTGGATAGAGAAAGAGAGAAGAGAGAGAGAGAGGGAGGATGTGCGTACAGTAGGTTTCTGGGCTTTGCTATATAGCATTAGTGTTTTGTTGGCTGTTCAGCTGGACTGGCTGGTTGGCTGACTTGGGCCCACCATTGCTTATAGAAAGAAAAAGGGGGTGGAGACCCCCGCCATGTAAAAGTGTTTTCACCTTTTTTTTTTTTTTTCTTTTTATATAAGGCGGCCTCCTGACCCACATTCTTTCTCTTACCCACCTTGCTGTAAAGCTGCGGTCTCTTCTCCCGTGTATATACATTTCAATGTAGTCGAAGTGAAGGTGAAGGGAGGAGGTCTTTGTCTCTCTTGTGGGTTTGATAAGCACTGGAGGGACTCGGTGGCGAGCTTCAAATGCAGGCGGGGTTGTTACAGGGGGATTTGCGATTCCAACTGGCAAAACAGGACACATGAAGAACAAACCGACAATCCGCATTTTCCCTTCGCCCGCTTTGCAATTGTTCTACACACCTTAAATGCTTTTGCCCGTCGATCATGTGGCCGTCAGGCCCCATTTATGTTCAGTCATCCGTTTAATACGTCCTTGATTATTGGCTTTTTGTTCTTGTTGTTTTTGTCTACCTCTGTTATGGGTACGTTTTCTTTTTTACCACCTTCGTTTCTTTCGAGTGTCTGAGGAGCGGCCCTCTTGGCCAGGTAGCCGACGGTGGTATAAAATGCTCGAATAGATAGACAAGGTTTTTTTTTCAGAGATTTTTCGATGACATATTTGCTGGGGTAGGACGCGCGTTGCACCGTCAAGTAGATATACCACCATGAGGTCAAATCAACTTTCGCCGAGCTTAAAAGATTCCCCTGTCTCGTTATTAACATAATCACATCTTTCTTTTCCTTTTTGTCTCTTTTCTTCTGCCCCGTGTTTTGTGTTTGCTGTTGGCGTATTTTCCATTCTGCACATTGTTATAGCGAAAGTGTTTAAACAGAAAAACCAGATGTATAATCAAATGTAGCTGTTTGTTAACGACATTAAAAGTATCCTCAACAATGTAGGCAGTAAAGCGCCTCTACCTGCGTCCTTTCTATCTAACCTAAATCGATAAGGGTGAACGTAAAAAAAAAGAAAGATAGAAAAAAAAACCTCCTTTTAGTCCACAAGGATTTCTTGTGGGTTGCGGCTGTTGTGGTTGTGCCAATAGAGGCCATGAATATCCTGGTTGAGAGGATTTAGGGGTGTAGACGGAAGCGTGCATCTCATTTGAAGATCAAGCGTTATCTACGGCTGAACCGCACTCAGATGCGCTGTCCTTGTTACATAGAGTGCCGTTTTTTTTTAATATTATTATTTGTTTTGATTTTCCTCTCTTTCATGATGCACGACTTATCCTTAATGCGATAACAAAAGATTTAAGAAAGTTTTTTTTCCGATCTTTTTCTCTTTTCATAAAAATGAACGGCTACTGCCGTCGAGTCACGTTCGTTGTACCGGAATGTTTAGTAACCAAAATGAATGATCGTGGACTTGTTAGATGTGACGTCAGCTGACCTAGCGTCTTCATGAAATCGTTGGACGCGAAATCGTGACGCTTTTCTCCGTGGGCCAACTCACGGCCGCGTTGGCAAAAAAAAAAAAATAATAATATTGAGATTGCAAAAATGCGCAGCAGTGCAAAACGACGTAAGGCAGAAAAAAAAGAAAGAGAAAAATACGATTTCTAGTCGTCACCGGAAAATGGATGAAAAGGCTGACTTTTGCGTGAAAGCCAATAACCCGGCAACGAACTGCTGAGTGGCCAGCATTCCGGCAAGATTATTCGATGCCAAGTAGGACGGCGTGTGTGTTACTTGCCGGGTAATTGGGATAATACGACATCCTATACAAGCAGACACTGCACGCGCATTTTATATGAAGATTGTATATACCATGTTCCGCCCCGCTAGTTTCCGGGATTTTTTTTTTTTTTTGCATCCGGTCGTCACGCAAGTAGATTATAGGGCCACTGAACGCTCAACGCCAATGGGTATCGTTACGCATGATGAGAGGTAATTTAAATTCGAGTATTATTCGGAACGGACGACGACGACAACCAGATAATGACGGAATGAAGAGTGGATTCATTAAAACGTCAAGCCCGGCCACTCTGCTGGATTGCAGTATAACAAGACAGGAGAAAATGAACAATATCAAGAGAAAGGCAGGCAAAGGTGTACTATGTTGGCGCCGGCCAGGCGGCATCCAGCCAATATTCGTCGACATCACCAGCAGCAGCTATACACAGAAAAAAAAAAACATACACGAACAAGCATAGAGAAAAAAAAAAAAAAACAACAAAAACAAAACAAAAGAAAAGAGCCCCAAAGCAAACCGAACAAAGGGCCAATATACCAGCGAAAGCTATAAGCCAACCCCACGCTCCCAGCGTACCGGAGAAAAGCATCGAAATGAACCTCACTTTCAGATCGACAAGAGGAGAAAGTCGTGCAAAACTGAAGAGCACCTCAGTAACAACAAGGCAGCCATTAATAACAAAATAACAACAACTCCACAACAACAAAAAAAAAATGTATAATATATAATAATAGAACTGTAGGAGAATGAAAGAAAGGATGAAAGATGGGAGATGAAAAAAAAAGGCGAATTTTTTTAAAAAGAAGAAGAAAAATGCGGAGGGAGAAACGAAGAGTTCAGCACGAAAATGACGATGATCATTCCGGAGCATACTCCTCCTACTACTCTCTCAAGCACTAGTTTATTTTTTTTTTCTTTCTCTTTTACTGTACTACATATATATATAAGGCTTGACGTCGTGAAGAAGCAGGTTTTCTCTCCTCTTTCTTTCTTCGTTGTCCTCTTGTCTTTTTTTTTTTCCTTCATTTTCTCCACTTTTTTTTCTTCACTTCTTTCTTCTTCCTTTTTGACTATTTATTCGACTATGAATAGAGAGGAAATTCCGGACAACACAGGGATGCCACTCTCTGTGGGTCACATGCGGCCGCACATCATTTTGGCTCCGTTTCAAATGTGTCACGTGTGGACGTATAAGTCGCACCGGTGGCTGCTGGATGATGACGCTAACAGCTATTCCAGCACAGGAAAAAAAAAGAAAGAAATACCTAGAATCCGGGAGGGGTGAAAGGCTGATCACCCGATGTTTATATGCTACACCACCAACTTTGGTCGTTTTGTTGAACGCGTGCATTTCTCCCTTCCAAACTGCCAAACGAATGATGTTCTGCTTTAACAGTTATTGCCCATCCATGCAATAGCTTATCTGGATTCGAATTCGTTTAAGGGGAATTTAAAAAAAACACATCTGTTGCAATTGAAACTAACCCGATTTTGCAATGACATACAACTTTCCCGTTTCGACATCGGGGATAACGTAAAGGGCGAAGGGTCAACACGGACTACGGGGATAATTATAGGCGGGCAATGGACACAATCCTTTCTTAGTTATATTAGACTACTGATATGGTCTATATACCTGGCTCGAAAAGGAGCCAGTCACGTTGTTAGATTTTGTTGGTAGAACTTGACTCGACAAGAGCGCCAAATTCGGCTATCCATCAAATGATACCGTGGCACACAAAAATAAGTAAAAAAAAAAAAAAACCTAGGATTTATATACACAAGGTGAACGAAAGCGTCAGTCCGCTGCTGCTCATGACGGATGACCGATAAATATGGATGGGGTTCAATCGGGCGTGAATGAGCACATACACACAGACTCCGTGTATATACATCTAAATCCTGGTAATAGAAAGAAGCATCGAGCAGCTTAAACTAGCCATATACTGCATCCCTTGGAGTGTATAGAAAGAAAAAAGAGATGGAAGAGAGAGAACGACAACGGAGAAAGAGAGAGGGAAAAAGAGAGAGAGAGAGAGAAAACAGTCCTCTAGCCACTGTTACATGACCTAAATTCAATACTAGATACTAGTAGGATTCCGATCGGTCACCGTCCCTGCGGTCTTTTTTTCCTACCATCAAGCTCTTTCGTATTTATGTGTGTTTTTGTGTGTGTGTGTGTGTAACGTGTTGGCCGTACGAGGCAGTATCAGCACCGGCAGCCATGGCTGTCCAGCTGCGTCCGGCTATCAGACAGTATAGCCTGCGTGTAAAATGTATATCCAGTATATATACATGTATATAGCGTTTATGGAAACAGGTTTCGGAGAAAATTCCGCTGGTAACGAAGAAAGTTATTACTCACTCTTGCCCTCCAGTCAGACGAGTCACCTGCGTACCAGCGTCCCCTTTACGACAGATACCTTATAATCCTTTTCCAATCTTTAGAATTTAAATAAGATGTTTTTTTTGTTTGTTTGTTTGTAAATACCCTGTCCTGTTGTTCCAGTACCTCCTGTCCTAGTGGACTAGTCCAGGTTCGTGGTTTATCCTGTCTTCTTCATTTGTTTTGTTTGTTATTCTTCTTTTTTTCTCCTGCTGTCCTCGTCTGTTCTACTCTTGTAGCTATTTCCTTTTGATTCGGATAGGTGGGCATGAAATGTATTTTTTGGGGTCACATGAGCAGTTCCCGGGAAACCTACATTCTCACCCCGGCCAAGCAGCTCTCTGGCAAAAAAGCCATCTTTTGCAAAGCTACACATAGAGATATTCGTGTGAACTGTTTTTGTTTTCACGTCGTGACCTGGGCCACTTCCGCTTCGTGCAATCCGTGACTCTCGACTCTCAGGGGAAAGCCTTTTGTTGTCGGTTGGGTTTTTATGAGTGCTTTCCTCGACCGGCATCACAGGGTTGCTATCATACACAATCAAATGAGTTACTAAAACGCCAAAAGAAGGGAAATCAACAGGGAAAAAGCACGGCAAAAAATAGAAAACGCTTTCTGGGCTCATCTTTCTTTCTCCCCTCGACTTTTTCTTTTGCCATTCTTTTGTTGTTGTTGTTGTTGTTGTTGTTGTCTTCCGTGCCCTGACGTATACGCGTGTGGCTATACCACGATGATGTCCCACTATATCTATACTCCCTCAAACAAACAATGGAGAGGGAAAGAGAGTGTTAGCTGTCGAAAAGCCAAGTGTGTTAGGTTAACACAAGAGCCGGACCGGCCCGCTGTCGGGAGAAAGCGCTTCAGTACGTCACAAAATGCGCACCGATTTTCATTGCCGACGGCGAGGTCGTTTTCACAAGGTACTCACAAACTCACGCACACATAACACACACACACAGTGGAAAGAGGCACACAAGCAGGAGAAAAAGACCAATGAGTGTGTGCTTTCTGGATCGCTCACGCACGACAGCTCGACGCCAGAAAATGAAGAACAAAAGAAGAAATGAAGGCAATCATCAGCTTGGTGTGTTCTGTATCATTCAGCTCTCTCGGGTCTTATTTTTTTCCTAATCCACTACACAAAAAAAAAAAAAAAAAACGATTCGGGATGAAGAAGGAGAAGCTCGCACTGCTGGACTACCGGAGAAAACGGCTTCTTGTCCTGTCCCTCTTGCAACGTAATTGTCGACGATCAAGCACGAATATGCCCCCTGTGGATTCTTTAGCCACTTGGTCGACATCTTCTCCCGTCGAATGAATACGGAAAGAAAACGAATATAAAGACGAGACCCATCAAAAATAAAGAAAAGAATATACAAACGGAAAAGAGATGCTCTGGAAACCACAAGAGAAATTCGGCCAGGTCGTGAATCATGATGGGATACGAAAGGGTATACAAGGAAAGGATGGATTTCGACGGCGATCTATGACGGCCGTCATAAACTGCTCGGCAAGTCGGAAATCACGCGACTTCGTGAGTGGCAACTTTTTTTTTTGACCACCCTTTTTATGTCATATTATATCTTTATATACGTGCACAACTGCACATTGCTGTAGTTGCCAAGGGCTGGATGAGAGCCACCTCCGCTTTTCCCTCGACCTCTACGTCCTCTCCCTCCCCCTCCTTCCTTGTCAAATCAGATCCATTGTTATGTATGCATCATAGGAAGTTGAAACAAGAATAAAAAGAACTGTATTGAAAGGCTGTAATAATACGATTGGGGATTTTTTGTTTTTGTTTTTATGATGACACACAGTTCTCGATGATGGTGTGATGTAAGAATAAAAGTTCGGAAAAATCTACAACGAAAAAAAAAAAAAACAAACAAAAGACAAAATGTATCCGTCTAGATGCCACTCACTCGGGGAGCAATGCGGCCGCGGGTCCGGCGGAGTGGAGCCGCAGTTGATGGCTCAGCGATAACTTCGAGTTCTTCCGGAATGGGAACGATGACATCCTCTTCAACAGCCTCGGCAGCTGGAGCGGCTGTGGTCGTTGTAGTCGATTGATCCTTTCGCCTCGAGATGGAGTTGGCCACCGGTCGCAAATTTGTTGGTCTGGTTAACACGGCAACACCAACACACAAAAGCACAACAATATAAAGAAATTAAATTATTCCAAGTTGTGCAATGAATATTAATCCACGTACCGCTTAGGGAACAATTTAGAGCGGGAAGACTCTGTCGGTTTGGGCGTTTCGGTGGCTGGTTGTGCAGTCGTTGTAGCCGGAACAGCCGGAGCACTTAGAGCCTTGCTATTACGGAGCGCCCCAAATCGGTTGGGACGTTTAGTGGTAACAGCGGCAACTGTTGGCGCTTCCGTCGCTGGAGTTGTCGTTGTCGTGGTGGCAGCCGTGGTGGCTCGAGGGCTGGCACCGAAACGACGGTTAGTGGTAGGCAAACGCTTCGATGAACCGCTGCTGGATCGCACAGGTGTGCTGTCTTTGCTATTCTCGTCAAAACAAGATTTGCGTGTCACTAATTGAAACGACATTTTTCGTGATCAAAGTAAAAAAAACCGAACCTGAGACCGGCGGGTGACACTGGTTCTTCGGTGGATGGCGCTGTTGCGGTGGCTAAGATGGAGGCAAACGGGTCTTCGGTGGTAGACGCTTGAATGCGTTCAATTTTGCCTGTTAATTATTCACACACAAAAACAGAAAAGGCGTGAGCGAAATAAAGAAAGCGTATTTATCATCTAACGAATAGGGCAATCAAATGAAAACAGGATTTGCCTACGTTTCTTTAGAAATTCCATAAGGCCCTGGGATTGTTGGACTTCTTCTAAAGGTTTGGGCGTTGGCTTGAAATTCTTTGGAGCTAAAATGGTATCCACCGATGCTGGACTGGTCATTTCAGCCTTGGGACTTTCTTCCTCTTCGACGACGACAGCAGCAGGTTTAGCTGGCTGCTTTCGTCGAGATCCAGATGATCGTGGGCGATTCGATGGCTTTGGGGCCTTACTTGCCGAGGTAGTGACTTCTACGGCATCGACGATCGCTACAGGCGCCGAGGTCGTTGTTGTCACCCTGACGGACGCCTTTCTAGTGGTCACCTCCTCGGCCATAACTATTTCAACAGCTTCCTTTCCATCAGGTGCATTTGTTTGTTCTTCAACCAACGTAAAATCCTCATCGACGAACGTGCCAGCAGCGATCGTTAGACATGCTGCCGCACACAAAATCCTGGTACAGCAAAAGAAATTAAAAATTAGCGAAAACAAAACGAGCAAAACTGACTTAACTTGATGGCATTATTTTACGAGCCAAAATCTAATGGTATTGCCAATTTTCTAAGAAAAACTTAATTCGTCCAACTCTCGAAGATTTGTTTTGATGTGGTGGTATTACCCGACCAATCTTGGCTGATGGTTCAACGGTAACAATAGTCTAGGACCATAAAGCAGCTTAACTTTTTTATTCGTTCGCTATCCGTGTCTTTCGTGGAAATACATTTTCAAAGCAGAACACGAAATAGCCAACGGGTGATGCGAAGAAAAAGTTAAATAGCAAGTCCCTCTTTCAAAAATGGAAGAAAGAATAAACCAGATTCGAAAGATTCTATCGCACATACTTTAAAGATGGACGACTGCCATAAATAACACGCAGCCATTCATTGTAAAATGGAGTTAATACACTGTGAGATTGGAATTCACCTGTGTTTAGAACACTGACACAGATTTCCACACAAACAAAACCAAAATTCGAGTGGAAAAGCTACTTTCCCTTTTGATTACGAATACGGCGAACTTGTTTGCGATCATCGGCAGAAAGCGCAAATCATCTCCCTACCCAAGACAGGAATGCCAGCCAACTTTCAGTTACGCCTACATGATTCCGTATAATAACAAAAGCTAAACGAGACTTCTCCCTAAACTGACGCACGCAATCCAATGACTCGTACATTCCGCGTATACCAAAAATACTTTCAGCCATTCAAAACGATCTTCGCTAACACCATAAAACTAGCCTCCTCACAATGACAAATAAAAATGTGTGAGTGTGTACTTACAGCAAGAGCTTCATGACTTTTGTTTTTCTTGACAAACTATTTTTTTTTATGGTCAGCAAATGCGGAAGCTGGCGGAGGGGGATGTGCACCTGAATGTCTCCGACGTCTGAATGAATCCTATTCCCACAATCACAGGTGGCTAAAAGGTTTTTACCACTCGCCGAGCCTTTGAAGAACCTTACGTATACACTGTGTGCTCGACTCCGCCAATGGTTCCTATAGCGAGTTTTGCTATCGGGTATTGTGATTTTTGTTGGTTACTTTCGTGTGGCCAACGCCTTTCCCTTTTCTCTTCATTCCCCACCCTCGGCGCGGAATCTGTACCACCCCTTTCATTTTTACCTTTAAGACGTCGAAAAAGGGAGAACGCGAGAAAGGTGAAACCTTGCACGAACACGAGCACCTCATGTTAGTCGTGTATAGGAAAGTCAGCAAAAATCCAACACTGCCATTTTATATTGCGCCAGCTTTCGCCCTTTTTTTTTATCATTCTCTATCCTCGCACAATTACTTGCACAGATGCATAGGTAATATATAACTGGTTTCTCATTGCATTGCAGCCGATGGCGCGGGGAATCGCTTCTATGGCTGTTGAGGCCAGAGAGAGAGAGAGAGGAATGATTGCCTTTCCAGTGCAGTTGACCTGTGACACGCTGAAGAGAAAGGGAGACGAATGCGTGCGCGCCACTTTCGATTGTTGACGCCCTTTGCTGAGCTATCCATTTGACTGTAAGCCCCCCCCATTTCGTGCTTCCGATTCCTTCTCTTCTCTAGAAAACACCTAATATAGAGTAAATAGAACGAATACAACGTTATTATTATAGTCGAACTTGTTCAACCTTGCTACACAATTCATTCCCGTCATTAGCGCTCCCATTATACAAGGACGGTTAACCAAGGCTGATTGGCAAAAGGGGATGTCGTCAGTGGACAAGAAATGACAGACTAACACTTCAAGTTTCTCCACCCATTTGAAATAACTCACGACATCGATAGGTTTTTTTTTTCTTTCTTATTATTTGCCCATTTTTATTTTATATAGCACCAGTGAAATCAGGCACTTCTTAAGTGAAAGTCGGCCGAGTACGACTCTGCACGAGCTCGTTGCTTCCTATATAGGCTATAATATCAACTCTGTCCGCACGTTCTGTTAGCGTGCTGTTTTTCTTGTTTGAGTTAAAAAAAAAATTTTATAAATGTCTGTCGACGGAATACTATATCACTGACCTGGACTCGAAAGTGAACGTAAGATCACTGATAAAAACGCATTGCCAAAGAATTGCTGACAAAAAAAAATGTAAAGAATCTCCACGTCAAGCACGTAGTTGGTGGTCGAGACGTAATGGCACAGATAAAGAGGTTTTAGCTAAATGACTTTCCCTCTTCAGTGCTGCGTCAGAAAAAAAAAAGAAAGAACTCGCAATAACTTTTGATCATACGTTTGCGTTCATTCTTTCACTTTTTCCGTTTGAACGGTTATTCGGAGAAACTAAATAAGAAAACGCAACGTTTATATCTAACTATATATGAAATTCCTCGACTGATATATGTAGCGTTTCGTTTTTATGACAGGTAACACAGACAAAAGGAAGATCTCCGACCCTTTGCATAAAAATAGCGGCAATTTGTTATTTTATGAAGGGCGCTTGCGATTCTATAAGCTTATCGGGGCAACAAGTTTAACATTTCGTACAAGTCCCATTGACGACCTGAACGGAGCACTTTCATTTGGATCAATCCGGTTTTGTGAATTTTCCAGCTTTTGTAACTCAATGCCAGGCGTCTGCAACTTTTTATCGCCGTCCGGTTCAGTTTCCCTTCCTTCGTATCTCTGACCGAACTAGTTTCCTGCTAAAAACAATCACCGTCTATACATTTCAACTGGTGATGCAAGAAAAACAATCTGAAGGTGAAAGTGGCGAGAATCAATTGCCATTCACCGGGATCCCTTTCCGTCTTATTATTATTATTTTTTTTTTCTTTTCTTATTTCAGCATTACCCCCACTGCGACCACGCATTGCTCTGTGGTAATTTTACCTGCGTGAAAAGATGTAATGCACTGATGACGAAATCTAACAACAGGATCAATAAAAAAAAAAAGGAAACATCGATTCAGTTCGCGTTTCTTTAATTTGTCGTTGTCACGCAATGACAGTAAGGCCACTGTCTTGAGCCAATAGAAAGGAATGGCATGCAATTGATTAACTGATGGCTTGTGATGAATTACTCTGGGGCATTTACTTTTATCTCGACAAGGTCATCAGTTGGAATAAGCATCAGCAAATGAATGAGATCGACAACACTAAACGATTCAGAGAAACATTAAACGAGACAAACAGCAGCTTATATCGTTCCCTACTTAATCTCCTGCTTTAAGTACCATGATTTCGTATTGGCGTACAATTAATCGATACAAATAAAATGTTCTACTGGCTGATGAAGAAATTCACTACTCTCGAGTGTACTTGCCTGCTGGGGGAGTGCCGAAAATAACAAGGAACACTACCCTCCACAAGGTTAGTTTATACCTTCTGTAGGCACCACAGTCAGTCTATAATTACAAGCAATTACTATGTAAATAAAGAGCTTTAGATTATGTCTAGATCAGAGCCGTCATCGGAAAAACCGTTAAGCTGATGCAATCCCGCGCTTGAGTAGAATCGAATAGAAAGAAAAAGTAGCCTAGTACCTTTAGTTGATATGCCACTTATCAGAACAAAAATGCAGAATTTCAAAGGAGTCATTTGTCATGCGGTGTCACATTGTCCTTTTTAGTTCAAGAAACATATCGTGTTTCAAGCAGACCATGGAAAGCTATGCGGGTGAATTGAGTGCAACGTATTTTGGCATCACGCTTTTTCTACAATGTAGTTGTATTGACATATTCAGTGCACATAAAAACCAATCGCTGCAGATTACTCAGTTTTCTATGTCTGTTGAAGACCTTCCAATATTTTTTCCCCCTTAAAAACAGAAAATTTACGAGTTTATAATCTTTATGTCGTATGTCGTAGTATCTTATGTGGCCTACACTTGAACAATTTCCACGATCTGGCTAAAAATTCCGATGAAGCCTTTAATAGTAATCCTACTGTACAGAGAAACATGTTCCCGAAGTATTAAAAAAGAAAGGCAATAACGAAGTTAACATAACAATTCGAAAGTCTAGGTTTTCTAGTTATGGAACTCCATGAATCGCTGTGAAATTTGCCAGCACAATGGGCAATTCCGGTGTGTAATAAGAATTAAACAGTGTATAATCTGTAATAAAAATTTAAAAAAATTTAAGATTTCAAACATTATTGATAGTAAGAAATTTAAAATCGTTTACATAACCATAACAACATTTTAAAATCTTCGCGCAGTCGCGCTCGCGCTTTTAACGCATGTTTTCATATTTTCAAAACGGCAATGCTGTACCCTGGCTATTGAGCAAGTAAATACTTTTGGCAGAAGAATAACAACATTAGCAAGGCGCTATTGTGGATTGTGCTTGTGTTCGAATTCTCAGACTTCTCGAGTGTCTGACTATTGACAATATAACCCATTAAAACAAAATTGGAGGCCAGCCTTAATTACTGTAGAAATTTCAAACAAATACTCTGTTACAAATTTAAGCTTAATACTACAATAAATAAAGGTTAACGTCTTGTATCAGTATGGCTGCTACAGAACCAATTGAAGTTGAGAAGAACCGATACCCTTTTTGCATTGTTTGGACCCCAATCCCTCTAATCACGTAACTAGTAGTCTAAAATGCCATTAAGCTAGCTTACTTTGTTTGAACTGACCATTTTTCTTGTTCAACTCCCAGGTGGATTTTCCCTTTCATAGGGCACATGGGGATATGCACAAGTACTGGAATTATTAGGGATTTTGCTGGATCTTACCATGTTTCTGAAGATCAGATGGGTTTTGGAGATCCCACAAAATACCTACAACTTGAAATTTCAAAAGTTCCAGGTGGTGTTTCTGCTTGGGATCGAGCTGTTCAAGATGCTTCTGAAGAATACAAAAGTCACATGGTATAATACCTACAGTAGATAACTTAAATTTTTTTTCTATAACAAATATTTGAATGGAAAACTTTATTCATCTTACATGTTTGTTGTTAAACTGAAATTATTTTAACTTTCTTTGTTCTTTAGCACAACCTTTTCTGTGATAACTGCCATTCACATGTAGCACTTGCGTTAAACAATATGGCATATCCTGGAAAAAGGAATTGGAACATGGTTGCTCTATGTTGGCTGATGTTATTTCGTGGAAAACATATTGGGTAAGTGACTACTTTTTTTTAATTTATTTTTTGTATTTCTGTCATTACATACATTATTATTTGTTTTAGTTGTTCTGGTTTCTTGCGAACTTGGACCCCATCAGTTTTCCTGCTTACAATAATTGCTGTGATACTGGTGTTTATAGCTTAATGCATAGACCCTTCCAAGGAATGTCTACTGTAAAATGAGCTGCTTTAATAAAGTTTTTCGTGATGTGTGCACAAAATTACCTAGTGAAGGTGCTCCACATCATTAGCTTTCAATATAACCTGGTAAGCATGAATTTGATTGTCTGGAAATTCAATTGTCAAAATAGTCCTGTTGACGAAATTTCCCGTTGTTATTGACGTACCCTACGAAAAATGTTAAAGAAGATGTTTGAAGAGACCTGCAATTCTCTGTGCAATTCAAAAATAAAACTCAAGAATGTATCGAAATGGTTGGCTCGTTTCTTAGTGGAATTGGAGTAAGATGAGAAGTAAAGAAACGTTATCCGCATACCGTAGGCCGTCTGGCCTGTAAAGACCAACAACATTTGTTTGAAAAACTTATCGTTTAGCGCTGTTGTTCTTCACGACGTAGTCGTACAGCCTATGGATCACACCAGTGTAAGTGCTTGTACCCAAAATTGTTGCAATGCGTCAAAGTTGTTCTGAACGACAATTACATGTTAGCACATATAAGATTTAAAACGTGCCGAAACGTTTTGAGTCTTAAGAATTGAAAATAAAAATTTAGATGTTATGCCGAAAACGTGTTCTTAAAGCTTAAAATGTAACTTTGTAGAGTTAAAGCATGGTTAAAGTTAACCACTTATTGTCATTGGTGCGAAATAGGCTTTAGTTGATGGTATTCCTAAGCTATTCTCTAAAATGTTCGGGAATATACTTAAATGTGTCCTTTAATGTCTGTTATTTGTCATTTACGTAGGAAATCTCATCGCTATGTATTGATGCAACCGGACGCAAGCAACCTCGATACTTATTCGGGACAGTAAACTACAAGTGTATAAGTAATACGTTGCACACGTCAGTATCCTGTAACAAGTAGGCAGCAGAATATGATCGGCTGGACAGCTGTGAACTTCTGTGGCGATCACACTCTTCATTTATCACTATAAAAGCTTGAAGTTGACGATTTCCAAAGCTCATTGGATTTCACACCATTCACAGTGAAAGTGCTCTCGACGCGGACGATGAAATTTTTTTTCATTTGGCTCCTGTTTTTCTCTTCGTGGGAGCCTTCCTTCTGTGTTACAAATGATTTATTCAAGTTTCGTGTAGTTTGCACCGTCTCTGACGATACAGTTCCACTTCAAGGTAACCCTCTGAAAAAATTAATTAATAATTAATTAAATGAAACAAATATTGATAAGATAATTGTATTACACACAGAGCCAGAAGACGTCCTCCTGGATGAAGTGTGTAGTGACGTACTTTATAGGATCTCTTCTAAGTCGCGGAATTCATATCGGCGGAATTCGTTATACTCCTCGGATCCTGTATCCAGATTCCGCAAACGCCATCCCAAGTTGCCATTGCAAATATCTATCCATGATTTCTTATTGGAGGATGTACCGTCTACAGGAGCCGTATCGTTAATTAATTTTTTAAAGAAGATGAATGCCAGCGGCCTCGACGTCATCATTAACCCAAAAACTAATCTAGCAGTTCTATCACAAGTGCTGTCCAGCTATCAACACAGTCTGTTTGCCAACTCCCTTGGCTTAAGTGTCACTATTGATAGCCGCCTGGACATCAGTTCAGTAATCGAGCATGGCATAGATGGCCTAGTTGATAATCTGTTCTTTGTTCCGAGTAACCTAGCGAACATAGATCACGAAGAATTTAACTTGACTATCGTAAATGCCTTACCAAAAGACAAACTGGTGATGGGATTGCCATCGGTCGTGTTCAAGATTCCTCATTCACAAGATCCTTCCAGCATCCCCTCCTTTACAGAGCTCTGTCGGGGCTCAAATCTAAAACAATGGAAACCAAAAATCAAAGATGATGATCAAGTTATTTGGAGCCACCCTGAGAAGCAGTGGAAGTTCAGTATGAAGACGGGACGTGCCGTAATCAAACAAATGAATAATAACGACTTACGCACTGCTGGCGTCTTGTTATTTGATGTACCATTTCGGCTGGAACGCAGCAATCCGATTTGTTCCAGACACAAAACCCTTTTTATAGACTCTCTCCGTCAAGCTGCCAGGAAGCTGGGCTACGCAACAGAAGGACAACGCGTGAAACGAGCCCTAGAAGGGTCAGTTTCTGCTGCTAGACCCGGAATGAAACTGACGAGAAAAAGCAGTCGATCAGGCAAAATCCTCATTTTTGCAGTTGGAGATGAAGACGAACAATTCAGAAAATATTACAGTATCCATGACGAAGATACATTCCTCGACAGTCCTGTGGATAACGTCGTGCTGGGATACGACGATAGCGGAAAGATCTACGATATTTACCAACAAATGCCACGTGAACTCAGTCAGCAATCCCTTTTTAATGCCATTCATCAATACTTTGTGGACAAAATTTTAGGAGGTGGTGGTGGGAATATTTTTGGCGCTGTCCAGGTCCATCCTCCGAATATTCTGGTCTATCCAGATGCGTTTGCAAAACACCCAGTTCCAATACTGGTTACCTGGGTGCGAGTCGCCAGTCCGATTGTACGACTGCTACCGCGTAAAACACGGAAACAATCTTCGACGTCCACCACGTCCACTACATCCATGCCAAGCACCACACCCCTAATGTGCAACGGCTCACCTGAACGTTGTTTCATTCCGGCGAGCTTGATGGAGATATTAGATTTGAGATCTCCTCCACGTACAACGACAACCACGAGAAAACCAACCACTATGCGTCAAACTACTATGAAACCATTAGTGTCTTTAAATCCTCAAGCTAGGTTTAGTAACTTGACAAACGCAAATATTGAATCAACAGAAGTAACGACTCTGCAAACGACGACGCCTTCACCTCAAGGATCAAACTTAACACTCGCGCCACTAGCTAACATCGAAGAGCTGAAACGAGGTAGAATGTCCTACTCATCCGAACAGCATATCCTCTGCAATTGGAAATCCGCAAATTCTTATTTGTTTTGCAAGAGTCGGAACTGAAACGGTCCAAGACTGGACTTCAACTTAAGGATTAAACTTGATCAATCTTTAGTGATAAAGCAGTACTTACCTACTATAGATAGCATTTACCTGCGATGTTGTAAACAGTCATTGATTACTTTCGCAATAGTCCACACCCAAATCAAGGGAATACGTAGCTGAACAGCGATATTGCAATATCGTATTATAGAATGTACACTCTTCAATGGCAATTTGTTTGAAAAGCAATTGGTGATTCATGCTTGTGACGGCAAAATTGTATAAACTACTCGAATATGTTTCCAAGTTGGAAATTCAAAATACAAAGTTTTAAACTTCACTTTTTTACACTGTTGTTTAGTAATGAGGATATAAAAATTAGGTAATGTTTTTCAAAATATCTCAAGTTTTTCGTGTTCAAACGCTTTGCCTTGAAGCACATTAGTGTTGAAACATTACCCCAATTGTTTTCCCCCAAAGCCCAGAAAAAAAGGAGAATTTTAGGTACATTCAGGTTCTGTTCAAGTCCCGCAAAAGCATTGCTTACCCACTCATCTAGTGAGTGATCACCGGTTTGATTACGTTAACCCGGCGGTAACGATGTCAGTAACACAGACTAATTTCAAGTATGCCCGAATTTCAAATCCGCATTATTCCAAAACCGCATTCACTACTTGTCTTAAGAAATTAGAAAAATGGTTTAGAGAAATTTGGATTAATGGTACAAATAATGAAATGCTTAACTTTGTTGAAGATTAGGTGTTTACAGCCAGACACAGGGTCTGAAATTAAAGTGAGCCACCCCTGCATTGGCGAGAATTAGCTTATTTCATGGCCCACTTGAACACCACAGAATCGTTTCTAGAACTCAACGAGGGCTCAGGTTCCCCTTGAACTTGATGGCAGATGGTAACTGAGCGATGCGGTAAACCAAATAACATCTTAACATACGCAATTATATTTCAATGTCTAAGTTGAAGACACGCAAAGAAACGCTAACTTAGACCTTGCCGTCAGTTACGCCTGTGCTGACGGAGTTGGGACCACCTTACCCACAGTATATGTGTAAATTGTAGCCGGACGGGGCACGCTACTCAATAATCTACTAAAGCACTTAATGATGTTACTTGTTTAATTTTTCCAGTTTTCAGGGTCGACGTTAATGGTTCGATATCCCTATCGTCGTCATTGTTTTCTTTTTTCATATCTGTAATCCCAAATACCCTTGTGTGCCAACTTCATGGTAAATACCATTGCGCAAAAGTGAAAATGTATTGGATACCTGATAAGTGAATTTGTTGGCCTCCAAAAAGCAGTTCATTTGAGTTCGTCAAGGAATGTGACGAACACAATTTCTTAGCAAACGTATAATACGATTCGCTTCAGCGTAGGGTTTCGCGTCACACTGCTGCAGGTTTCACTTTTTTATGATCGCAGCTGATTTATTAATTTTTCTTTCCCTCTGTTCAGCTTTCAGCTATATGTTGTTATGTTTTAGTAGCTTCTTGCTGAGTACGCGCGCGTCTACGTGCGTGTTTTGCATAACGCATTCGACCTCTCGCATCTATTATATACCCCACAACAAATAACCCTGTATCAAAGTCGGGTTGAATGATTGTCGAGACCCGAAACGGGAATGTTTCAGCCCCTTTGGTTTTTCCATGTTTGTCTAGTTAATATTTTTATTTTTATTTTACGATTTTTATCTCTCGGCTAAAAAGTTCTTATTTTGACCGCTAGATGGCGTTGAAAATGGCGTCCCCTCCTAAAAACGCTGGAAAAGCGAGGGATGAGAGCGGTGCCTCAACTGAAGAGAGAGCATTAGCCATCGTGCAATGGCCGCGTAAAGCCGACCGTGGGTTAAGTGCCGGGCAAAGTTCCAACTTTATCTTGTTTATTGTCGAAAATTGACCTGTTTTGGACATACATTAGTGATTGCTGAAGGATTTCTCAATCGTTTTATCAAGATACGTGCAATTGAAGCTCATGGAAGAACCCAGCCTTGCAATTTACCTTTAATTTGCTGGCAGTTGTTGTCCGATCGCTGGGCCAGACGCCAGTGTCGTCTGCTTCCACCATTTTCGCTAAAAGGTAAGGAAAAAAAAAGTGTTGTTTACAACTTTTACGGTCACATTCTTTTAAGACGATTTTGTCCTGCCGTTGTGCATGTCTGAATGGTTCTTTGATTCTGATTTCAAAGACCACGCTGTTGAGAAGTATTACTGGATTAGCCACGCTCTTTTCTCAATAGCTACGTGCTCAAACAGTCAGAGCTGTGGATAGTTGTTGAATAGAGAAGAAATCCATTTATAACCATTGCTTGACGGCACCTTACACAATGCAAAACGTTTGATGGATTAGGACATTTTGAACTAGCCATGTTAGCTCATAATGACCAACCGTTTGGTCATGGAAACCCCGTCGTGTTGTGTGGTGCCCTCCTAATGGTTTGACGAGTGCAAAGGAGGGAGAAAATGACCGTGACCTTATAGGCGTTTCAGCATTTCTTAAAACGTCTGTTTTAAATGCGACTAGGTCCTCTGCAATCACTGGCCTTTTGTCAATAAGCTTCGACCAGTTTATTATTGAGTTAAAAACTATTTTTTTTTTCTGTCTGCGTGCCTCGGCAAGGCGACACTTTGCGTGCTGAACTGATGGCCATGTCGCGTGAGTTCTCGGTCACCGAATCACTAGAAGAGTTTTCTTTTTAAAGGTGAAAAAAAAAGTTTGAAGTCTGGTGGATGGTCTCATCCATCAGTGAGGGCGAATTCATTACGTAAAAAGACAGTTTGGGATCGCACGAGGCCTTCAATGGATTTATTTATTTTTTAAAATTAATATTTCTGGTTAGCTGATTTTCGAAAAAGAATTTATAACGAGAATGTGTTTATGGGGTTGATGTGTGGTTGCGTACAAGTTCAACGGCCGGTCTTCTTGTTATGACTTTTAACTATTCTCACGTGAAGCTTGACATGGCTGGTAGTTGTGCTGTTCTTTTCCAACTGAAAACCGCAAAGAAACTCCGACAAACGGGAATATTCTTTTACACTAACAAGCGAAATTGGTCTGTTTTATGTGTCTACGTAGTACATGCGAACTTTCCTGTTGGGTTGCTAACCCATCGTTTTGTTCATGAAAATAAAGAAAACAAACGCGCAGTATGGTACATTGTCTTCAAACGATGAGGACCTCTGTCCGATTAGATTGGTTTGATTTTTTATTATATTTTTTTTACTCGGCAATCTTATCACTTTGAGTTGCACCATCGTCAACAACAACATAAAAAGCCGTTATTTGTCACCCCCCGTGTTATCGTCGTTGCGCAAATCAAGCAGAAAGAGGACTTTCGAATTTTTCACGCAGATAATGTCTCCAGTTTGAAAATGAAAAAAAAAACAACGTATGGTCCTTTTTGTTTCCCTGGAAAAGGAGTTGTCCAGGTTCTTTTTTGCGGCTCGTGCCTCTTGCTTCTCGTTAGTGCTTCGCTTCCTAAATAAGCTGCCCCGCCAGAACGCCGCCAGTCCACCTTTCGGCCAGTTCTTTATTTGGTATGCATGAAAGTATTGAAGGGAACGAGAGAGAGAGAAAAATGTACATCCTCGTCTCCGGGGTGCCGGAGTCTGCGTCTGAGTGGTTTTCCAGTTAAAAAACGAAAGAAAAAAAAGAAGGGACCTTGTTTTCTAGGGATGTGGTAGAGCCTAAAGATCATCAGATTATGTCAATTCATTGCACTTGTATTCGTCCTTTTTTTTTCTTATGACCAAGCATTTTTTTCAATTACAAAAAAAGGGGGGGGGGGAATAATAATAAAATAGCGCTTTTATGGCAAAAGCAAAATCGATAAAGCTGATTTTCTTTGTTCCTCCTGTGCGTGTGGTGGTGGGTGATCCGCAAAGTTAGCCGAAAAGAAAGAAGTGGCAAAGACATGGGAGACTTACCCACGATGCCATCGACGTCAGCCAAAAGTTTCCTGTCTCTGACCGCAGAGTTTGTGTAATTTTCCCGTTCAGTTCACCGTGTTATTTTTTCTTTTTCCTGTATCAAACCAATAGGACCTTGATTCACATCATTTCTTGCTACCCTACCTATGTAATGTGCAGTGTGTGTGTATGTACTTAGGCTATCAGGCGTCACGCTGGACTGCATTAGGGCAGATGGTGAACAACAACAGCATCGCGTGTTACTTCACACCAGAAACTCCCAAACACACACAGCTTTTTTTTTCTTTTTTGAAATAACAAAAAATATCAAAAAGAGGACGTCTGTGTAAATCGATTTACACAGCCAACCCCATCCGTATTCAGAAAAAAAAAATGGTTTAAGTTAAAAACCTGACATTAGTATGTTTACGCATATTAAAGTTCCTCCTCGTTAATCCTGCCCTATTTGAACTACAGTTTTTTTAATGCTTTAATAACATATTCATAAGCTTGGGCCAAGCTACCCGATACGTTTTTTTTCCTCTTTTACGGCCTGAGAAACCTTTTCGCTCTGATACCACAACGCTGCGTTTTGTTGTTGGTCGTCTACATGCAAATGAACTATGGTGAGCCATCGTAAACGAAGACGATCCTCTTTAGCACCTCGTTGGTGCCTGTCCGTTTCGTCAGGCCGTTGGGGTACCGAAAGAATAAAAATGTCTAGAACTCGCATAGTGCCCTATTGTTTGATCTACACTGACGTGTTCCAGCGGAGAAAACATAGTCACTCTCATTCGGGCGCTACTGATATGATATTTGCATACGGATATATTTTTTTCCCACTCTCTCTGTGTATATTCGGCGTCCTTTTTACTCAAAGTGTGAAAATAACCTATTGGGGGTTGTTTGTATGCTCCGACTCTCTCCAGCTGAGCTCTCTTACGTTATCGCCTAAATTTTGTGTAAGTTTTTACGATCGTGAACCCTGCCTGTGTAATCATCGTTGATAATCCTTTCTCAGTTTTAACTCCTTCGGAGCACGTAGGAGTAAAGATAAAGATCCGCTCGTAATTTTATTTTAAAGGGGGGAGGAAAAAAATCTGTTTGCATGGAGAAACAAAAAAAAATTTCAATCAAACCGTGGGTAACAAGAATGTTAAATGGTAGTCAATCAAAATCTTTTTTTCTTCTTTTGTTCGCCGTTACGTATATAAATAAAATCCCCGTGAAAGACGGTATCTAAAGTAAAGATACCGTCAGTTGGAGGATCGATTTTTTTTCTCCCTTCAACCAGCGTGAGTCATCCAAGAGGATGGGGGAGGATTACGAAGAGGGGGGTAGTACAGAAAGCGATTTACCAAATGTTGGAAGATTTCGTCTAGATTCCCCCCCTTAAAAAAAATTCTTCTCTTGTATTGGCTACAATTCAAGGGTACACACACACAGAGTGTGTATAAAAGAGTGGGGGAGTACGGGAAAAAAGCGGACCGTTTCGGTAGGTCGTCGCCAATCGATTGGGCCGATGAACCCGTCAAAGTACGGGACTGCAAACGGTGTGTGTGTGCCAGTCATTTCCGAGGACGTCCGTGTGTGTGTGTAACTTGCTTCAATATTAAAAGTAACTCTTGAGTGCTGCACACAGTCTGTATTGATCGAAATCTTATCTTATCTGCGCCTTTACGTACACAGGGAATAGGTTAGTAGGTTTTCTCATCGATGGCCGGTTGCTAACTCGATAAGCCGCTTACGGCCGCACCGTATAACTCTTTTCAAAAGAATCCATATGCCGTGTGTGTGCAGGCTCTAAAGCGTGAATAAAGCCATATTTTTTTTCTCTGTGTGTGTACGTAAACGACCTATATATTTCACGACATTTGCCTCGTGCTCGATATCCATCCTAGTCAAACGGTTGACAGACACTTGAATGTGTGTGTACCGCCGTTTTTCAAATTGACTAAAGTCCTACCCACTTCCTTGTCAACTGCATCCGTTAACACGCGATTATCTTGGCCGTCCACACGGAGCAAATATAGTTTTTTTTTTCTCCGCTGAATAGTGAAAAAAAAAATTGTATGTTTACTAATTGGATGGGGGCTCTCATTTGAATGCCGTTGTTAAACCGTTTGAGTTGCAGTCAGTTAAAGAAGAAGTTTCCGCGCTGTCGCCCTTGTCTAAGACGAAAAAAGTTTGGAGACGTGAAGGATGACTCACGCAGCGGGTGGTATAGTTGGATCGATGAAAACGAGGGCGGGGGGTGGGTTCTTTATTCAGCACGGGGTAAAAGAAAAAAAAATCTTTACAATAATGCGATATATACTACAGTATTTTCTTGTTGTTTTCTCTCCCTCGTTTTCAATGTTTACGAGTCATTGACTTGCCAATCCGTTGACGCTCGTGCTCCGGGTTCAGTGAATTATTCATGGGTTTGTTTTTGTTTTCTCAAAGAGAGAGAGAGAGAAGTATAGACAACAAAAATGAACCGTAGGAGGCCGTCTACTGGAACATGCAAGACGTCGTAATGAAGAGGAATCGTTTCAGACAATCGAACATTCCCCTCTCTCCGCATTCTTTATTCTTATTGATTGGCTTTTACGAGATTTTTTTTTTCTTGCATAGACTTGTGTTTTATGGACATCGTTATACCTTTGCTACTCGTCCTATTCTTTATATTTTCTTAATAATACGCGAATCCTTCCCTCTTTTGGTTGGGAACATGAATTCGTGTTGCCCAAACTGGCCCACACTTGCCCCGGAGAAACGAACAGAAATAGGCGTTCAGAGAAAATCGTTTTAATTCTTGTGGCCTGCCATCATCATCCTCAGCAATGTTGTGTGATTGTTTACCACCTTTTTTTTTTCTTTTTCGAGAAGAGCATTCGAAGTCTTGTAACAAATGATTGACGACGTTCGGCCTCCCATCGCTTTAGAAAAAAAAAGAGAACTTTCACTATACAAAACGTCTAAGCAGAATGCAAAACTTGGGGTTCCATACAAAATACCAAAACAAACCCCGGGGAATCTTGATACGGTTTTTTAAAAGAAATCTTTTTTTCTTAACACCGGAAATCGGGCTGAAAGATTAGACTAGAAATTGACAAAAAGGTCACATAGAAGTCCTTTGTCAAGTCTCTTGAGCCATGGAATTTCTCTCGAAGTCTATCAAAGACATACTTTTAGCGATGGTTTCACCGTATTTGTCATAAAAGTTGACTGTATATTCCTTTCTTTTGTTTTTCCTGCTAAACGGGGCCGACACGACACACTATTTTCGAATTTTTTTTTTTATTCTTTTTAAAATTTTAACGAGCCAAAGAGGGAGGAGATGCTTCCGGCGACGCCATCTTAAAAAACACATCTCCCATGCGAGTTTTTTTTTCTTTCTCGAAAAACAAGCGCAGAGTAAAAGTAATGAGCTAAACGAATGGTCTGGAGAAAGGGAGTGAAATTCAAATGGCGTTTGCCCGCAGCGGAGCCTGTTTCTGCCCACTTTCCTTCTACACAAAAAAAAATTATTTTAAAAAGGAGTAGAGCAGTGTGTGATCGTCAGGTGAATAGAAAGTCTACGGAGACAACTCCCAGACACACTCACGCTCCGTATACATTTTTTTCTTAATGCTTTCATTCGAAGCTGTTACGAGTTATCTCTTTGGACAACCTCTTTTTTTTTGTGTTAGAGCCATCTTGTTTTTCTTTCTCATACCGAAAGGCGGTGTGTTAAGAATAATGTGGTACCCTATAACCGGCGTGTCTCTCTTTTTTTTTCATATAATGAAATAATAAATCTTAAAAGCTGACTTTACAAAAGAAAAGAAAGAAAAAAATAATGTTATACTACCGCCGATGGATTAGTCGCTAGATTAAAGCCGAAACTACCGGCCATTTGAGACGTATTTTTTCGGTTTTATATATTTCGCTAGCGTTTGCTGCCGTAAGATGATATAACTCTCACGCGGTACATCCGGGAAGCATAGAAAACGTTTGCAAAGCGAAACAAACGTTATACTGACTTTATTTATGAGAGGCTGAAAATGATAGTTTTTAAATTTCTACAAAAAAAAATGTTTTTTTTTTTTGGGCCGTCTACAAAATTGAAGTTATCCGTTTTTGGAGTTGTCTACAAAAATTTAGGCGGAATATTTCACACGACCTCGCTATAGAAAAAAAAAGTGGTGACCGACTTGGATACCGTGGGAAATAAAAATAAAGACCGACAGGTAGAGTCTATCCGTCACTTGTGTACGGTTCTCTCTTGTCACCTATTTCGTTTTCCTTTATCCCGGCCGATATAGCACGATCTATTTCGTAATAATGAGGTTTACTTTATCATCCCAGGGTTTTTTTCTTTTCAAAACTGATTGGCGTTTTGTTGCATATCGAACCGTCGTGAATTTGCTTTTTTTTTTTAAATAGAAAACGTGGCGTCTGTATCCTTTGGGTGCCATTGGGAACAAAAAATATGATTGGCCAACAGGCAAGTTGATTGAACCCATTTTTCTTTACCTGAAGGTCCTTCCTCAGGTGAATTTCTGGATCCAATCCCAACTTAATATATACCTTATACATATGTACCGTTAACCAACAATGACGGATTTTTTTCTTTTTTATTATTGAGTAATTTTTTGCGGTTGTAATTCTATAGTACGTAAAATTATTAGCGAAAACAGCTGTTTTCCAGCGGCATGGGGTATCGATCCGGTTTACATCAAACAGAACGAGTTTTACATATATTTTTTTTAGGTCTTTAGAGAGAGGAGAGAGCCTTCTTTTTTTATCTAGTCCCGACACTACACACACACCGATTTAATGGGGTGCCACTCTCCTCTTCTCAAGGTTGGCCGGACGCATATTTTGTCAATATAAGGACTTGTGAGGTCAAACCGAAAAAAATACAAAAGGGCACCACAAACATTCCCCCCCAGAATAATTTATTGAACGGAGCCATCCTGCAATCAAACAGCGTATCGAGATATTATTTCGATTATTATCGCATTTGAATTGGGCGTTCATTGCATTCGTATTGTGATTTTCTCTCCCCCCCACCCGATCGGATGAAAATGAGGACGGAACGGAAATGACCAACACAATGTAGACCAGAAAACAATTCGAACCGGGCAAACTTTCTCTCGCAGACTGGCCAAAACGCGTAATTGAATCGGGCGATTGTTAGGAGTGCTTTCTAAATGAATACATCGCCACCCGCCGCGCTATATTCAGCTGTATTATCATATTTTTATTTGATTTTTTTCTTTTCTCCCATGCTATCGCTCGATTGTCTAATGCAAAAAAGAAGAGAGCGGGGCATTCTGGCTTATTATTAGAACAAGACATGTGGCGTCGTAATGATAACAATCGTTTTTTTTTTTCTTTTCCCAAGAATAAAGAGCGTTTGATACAAATAGCTTTTAAGTAAACAACAGATGGAAATGATTGTTAACACAAAAAACAACGTCGTCTAATCGTTGTTGAATTTCCGGAATGTTTTTTTTTTCTTTATCAAAAAGATGTTAGATGTTCGACATCGAAGTAACGATTTGCTAAAGAAAAAAAAACCTGTTTTCGCCATTGGCTACTGATGCGTCACGTGTTTAATTATTCAGAACGTTTAGAGATAGGCAAGAGAGTCTGGCAAAAAAAGATGGAGCGGAAGCCACGTCATCTGCGCTGACGTCAGTTTCGTTCGCAGCGTCTGTTTCCGCCCTTCTCCGCCTTATTGCCCGCCGACACAATAAAGTCGAATTAGCCAACACCCCCGTTGGCAAACCAATCCCCCCCCCCACCCACAATATTTATATTTTTTTCGAGCTCTCTCCGCATTGAATTGAATAAGTGAATTGAGACACGTGTGTGCGGCATCGGTCGGAAAAATAATGGACCTTGCGTGATCTGCTCTTGCGTATCATTCCCCCCTCCCCCCTGGTATAAAATTATTTATTGTTGCGATCATTTTTATGTTTTTTCTGGTGTTATCTAACGCTCTTATTGCCGGCTAATAGCATTTGACTAAAGGGCGTAGAAACTGGCCTTTTTTTATTATTATTATTATCAATGTTCCTGAATGCAATCAGGCAAGGTACGTTTCCGGTGTTCCAGTCTGCCAACTTGTCCCTTTCTTTTTCTGCACTTGTCTTTAATGATGTTTTGAGAGGGGGGGGGGACGTCGATATGACCAGGTTCAATGATCTCGACATCTTAGAAGAACTCTTGTTATATTCGGCGAAGACCTTCAAGCAAATCAGTAAGAAATGAAAGGTTCAATTAATCGTTCAAAAAGAAAGAAAATAGATAGAACTGTCTCTGCAAAAGAGAGTACGTCACGTGATGAGATTGCCTTTCACGGTTGGCGGTTGTCATTCGCTGAGTAGAAGCTTACACGCAGAGGATGTTTGGTGTAATTAGTTGTAACAAAGGAACAAGACACACAAAAAAAGGGAATAGGGACCAGGGGGGGGGGAGAGGATCTCACTGGTATCGTCTGTCACTTTGGTTATGTCGGGTAACGATTTCCATATCGTGTTCGGCTCTGTTTACGGATGCATTTCCACCACCCCGCTAGGGCATTAGACCGTGTCGACCATATGTCTTTAACGATTTTGTCTTTAAAAATATCAATTCCCCCCCTTCTCTTTCATAAAAGGCCAAGTGATGATCGTATAATACATTTTCAATTTACCTTTTTTACAGGTGTAATCGGACAAAGTCACCTTTTCTACACGAGAAACCATGTCGGATTTCTACGAAGAAGCTTGCTACCTGTCCAACAGCGAAGCGGAACCGGACTCGGAAACCGAAGATGCCGTCGTTAAACCGGCGGCCAAAGCGGAACTGGCGTGGGATGATCCCCAAGCGCTGCTCAACACTTGGCTAGGAGAATTAGACAATTTGAATATGGTAAGTCATGATTTTTTTTTTTGCTACCTGTTTTTTGTTTTTCTTTCTTCGTATTTCGTGTGGCCTTTTTTGGGCAATAGTGACTCGATTCCGTCACCGGGCTCCCCGTTGAATAATGAATTTTAAATTAGAAGGAAACCAAAAACAAAAAATATTCGAAAGAAATTGGGCTCACCTTGGCGCAATTGCCAAACGGCCATTAAAATATTCCAGTTTTTTAAACATGTTGCGTAAGAGGTGATCTGTTCGGCTAAGAATGTTTTTGAACATGGCGCCAATTTTCTCGCAACATTTAAAAGTCCTCACGGAATTTTTTCAAACTTCAATTTAAGTTTGTCCTTGTCTACCGGTATTATTTTTCATTGGAGAGTGTGGAGGAGGGGGGGGGGGAGGAAGGTCTGACATGTTTTACGACCATATACCTCAAGACTTTGTGTGCGCATGTTGGTGGTCCCTTTATTATATCATCTTATCGCTCGATCTCGTACACTTGAATTGCTTATTGATATGACGCATTTTCCCCCCTCTCTCTTACGTTCCCTTTTTCCCATTTCCATTCGTAACACAATGCGGATGTTTAAATGTATCCAGTGGCTGTTCTTTTTCCATCCTCCGCACACAGACCCACATTTTTTTTCTCCTTTTTGCTCCGGATGGGAAGCAACTCCGTACGCACACCAATAAATCTTTCTCTACCTACACGCTGTTTGGGTGTAGTACGCGCAATGAAGAACCGAGATGAGTCGGGATGGGGGGTGGGGGATGCAGAGAAAGAACGGAAAAAGACCATTTCCATCAGGTCTTCTCATGGCGTGAGAAAGATGCCATATATACCCCCTATTTTTTTCGTGGGTTATTCCATCTCTTTTTCACTCGCCTTTTGAGACGTTATTTGAACCAGTAAGGGGCATACACACACACACACATAAGAAAGAGGGAAAAAAAAATTCAAGCCATCTTTATAACTTTAAGTGCCAGATCGTGTCGTCTTACGACGGTAGTGTATGTTCCTTCTTCCACTATAGAACGACAATCATTTGCGCCCCCCCCCCTTCATCCCCACCCAAGCGCATCTTATGAGAATTTTTATTTTTTATTTTCCTCTCCTTGAATTGCTTAAATTTCGAGCTATTCTTGAAAACAAGTTTTCTGATTTTCTTTTAAAGGTGAAACGATTTGTTTTGGGGGGAGGGGGGGCATTTATTGTAAATATTTTATTGGAGGACCTCCTGTCGATCGATTTTCTTCAAAGTCCGATCGTTAGATTACGTCGGAAAATGGCTGATTTGGCCTATTGCCTGAAAGGATTTTTGGCCCTTTTTTACTACCTACTTGGAAGGATTGTTATACAAGAAGAGCATCTTTACAAGTTCTTGTGTGTTTATATATTTCGTGAGCGATTTGGTACTGTTCTCTTTCTACTCGGCTAGCTTAGATGATTGCACGCCCCCATCCGGAGTTACGGACGTGGCGATGGAAGAGAGTTTTTCACACAAGTGCGAGAAAAGAATTACCTAAAACGATATAAGAAAGGCTGCAAACAAGAAACCTCCGGTGCCGGATTGTCCGAGGAATTCGAGCGATGCTGATTGAAATTCATCGTTCTCTTTTTATTCCTTACCCCCACCAGTAGAAAGCGCCGGCCCATTTTAAGAAACAAAAACATGATTGCTTCGCTTGTACACTTGTCGCGACGGATTTCACCATTTCTTACTGGCGCCCCCCCCCCCCTTCTCTACCGGAATGCAATTGCCATTAAAAAAAAATTTAAATAGATATCCCCGAGAATTTCGTATGATACGCCGTTGCGTAGGTGTTGAGCCCCGATTCTTTTGACGCAGTGCTCGCTAAAGAAAAATGTTCCTTTTTTTTTCGCAAGGATTGATGGACGAGAACGTCCGCCCAAGAAGCACCGGATCTCTTACGTTGAATCATCCGTCGTCTCGTTTGTCGGTTTTTTTTTTTCTCTCATTCCCGGCCCTCCTCTTTTTACGCTGATTTTCTTATAGTTGCCAAGTTTTTCTATGTTGTCCGTTAAAACAAAAAAAACTGGGAGGCGCAAAAGAAAGAAAAAATGGGAATTCGGTGTCAATGATTAGTGTTGTTTCGGACGCCCAGTTTTTTTTTTAGGATTTATTTATTTTTTTTTAAAGAGTTGTTTTGTCATGAAAGAGCTTCCGGAGCTATTCGTTGCATCGTGATGCACCGTAACCTCGATATTTCGGATGGATGTATGTACGCGTGTGGTTTCCGCTTTTTTTTTTCCTTCTTCTTTTTTTGGGGCTTCACAATTGGAAAAGAAGAAAAACATTTGTTATCTTGCCAGTATTTTTTTTCTTTCAAACTTCATTCCACATTTTGGAAGGTGTTTGCCATCCAATCATTGCGAGTGGATAGCAGCGACGTGTAGGCATTGTTTTGCCCCTCTCTCGCTAACAGAACACGGGAGGGCGCCGCAGGTCCCGATCCAAACATGGCCAACAATGCATTCCCTCTCGTCTTGTTTATTTATTTATTTACCTTTTTTTTTTAAACAAAACAAGAGAAAAATGTCCACGTTACCTTGACGGTCGACCTGGTACCAAAATGACAAAGCAGGTACGAATAGAATAAAAAAGTATACGTGCTGCTTTTACTAATGTCCTTTCACTCAGACAATGGTCTGTGTGTGCCATGCCTGTGGAATTGAAAGTTTCGTTTTCGACCTTTCTCTTTAATACATTATGCCAGACGGAGGGAGAAGTTTGGGGGGTGGAGGGGGACGATGGGGTCGAATAGGTCCGGATGATCCAACACTCTTGAAATCGATTACATCCAAAGCGATTGGAACGAGGAGTTTTATTATTTATTTTCTTGGGGGCCAAAAAAAAAGGAAGAAATTCAAATGAAGGGCTGGGTTGCTCAAATGTGTTTTGGTTTTCGTAAAAAATGAAAACAAAAAACGAGGGTGGAGTCGTCGAAAACTCCCCATTTTCACTCATTGCTGTCGCCTTGAATGATTGGCCCACGGATGAAATTGAGTGACTGATGGTAGTCTAATATGTAAAAAAAAAAAAAATTAATGTTCAAGGAACATTCTCCGTGCCACATCTAAAGTCCAGTTCCGCTTATCGCGTGTATTAACAGACACGTACGACCCGATGAGATCATTGCGGTTATCGTGAACGCAGCCGTCCATTTTTTTTGTTTTCCCGGCTGTTCAAACACCTCGTGAATCGTTTGCTCTCGTTACGTCGTTTTTTTTATTTCTGTTGTCGTGGTAACCAAATAGATTGTGGAACAGTTTTTGACTCCCCCTTCCTATATTGGGAACAAAAAGAAATTTCGAGACTCGTTCGCTGTCTGCTTCGCCCTGATAATACCATTTGATACCACCCCGATGACGTCTGCAACCTCATTTGAATATTTTAGCTTTATTATTTTTTTTTTAATGTTCGTTTCAAATTTCAAAAAAAGTCCAAATGTGGATCCGTGGTTTTGCGGGTCGTCGATAGGATGCAGTTGCGTGTAGCTCGTATTTGAACCCCGAGTTCTTATTTCTACCGCTAGGTGGCACCACATGCTCACCCTTTGAATAATGCCTATTTTGATCATTTCGATACGCTATCTTTTTATTTATATTTTTTAATAAGAAAGACGGATGAAGCATAAAAAGGTAAAGGAAAACAAACAGAAAAGTCGTTGTCTTCATCAGTTGAATAGAAGTGACACATGACAAGAAGATGAAAGACCTAGATAAAATTTAGTTTTTTTTTTTTGAATACATAATCGACCTTGTTATTAAATCATGAAAAAAAAAGAGAGAGAAGAGGCCTAGTAGGTCTTGGGGGGGTTGTAAAAAAAAAAAAAGTCCCGCATTTTTTGGCTTTTTGTTTGATAGCGGACCTGTCGGGGTCTGAAGAAGAGTGCCATCAAAGAAAAGAAGGGGAAATGATGAAGATAGAAATCCATTTTTGAACTTTTACCTCTCATAACATGGGCTTGTCTTCAATCTTTCCTCTTGTTCTCTTTTGTTTGTTTATTTGAATTTTTTTTTTCTTGTTTCTTTTCGTCGTCGTTTTCATCCCGTTATTAGTTATGTTCTCTTTTTGTCTAAACGAAACTACATCACGGGTGTCCAGTGGCTCGAGCTTTTATTACCTTCTTTTCTTCTCTGTATGTGTGTGTGTTCCATGTGGGCCGAATCGTCCAGAAAGAAACAACCCCTTCACATTTTTTTTTTAATATTTTGAATAAGGCGTTGGCTCATAACGATATAAGGAAAAATATTTCTCCACTGTTTATTTTTGGAAAAAAAAAACGTCCCATTTTTTTTTTGTTTCCCTATCGAACTGTGGTCGTTTATTTCGGGGAGTTTCTGCATTTTGTTTTTATAACCTTTCAATGCCTTTCGTCAAGTCCCGCCGCAACGCTTTTTGAATTGAAGGGCGGAGCTTGAAATCGTAAATATGCTTCATCGAGGGAGGAGTAGTTTCAGTTTTTCTTAATTTTTTTTTCTTTTCAAAACTCTTTTGAAAACGATCAGGTGAAAATATTATAAAGAAAATGGACGGGTTTTTCGTTTCCGTTCTTAAAATGGGGAGGAAAAGAAAATTACGTCAACATGATCGACATTTTCCCGAGAGAAAAACGCTCATAGTATCCATTACGCGGCTACTATACTATCAAAAGAAAAATATTGAAATAGGGTGCTGGCCAATTGCGCTGTAAAAATGCGTTTTTCTTTCGTTCCCTTCATTTTTACGCAACGCCATTTCCTGGCCGTGTTAACCGCGACGTGTTTTCCTCTTCATTGCAACTCAAATGGTTGCACGTAAATGCCCCTCAATGGGGATGATATGTTGATGGACTTTTTTTTGAAAAAAAATATCCCCCCACTTCCAACAAAAAATATCATCAATTTTTGAATCAGCACTTTGAAGAGTTTAAGACTGTGACAAACACGTTACGAATGCCCCGTGCCCTTCGTCACTGCGCTTAGACGATGTCTGCGTTGAAAGTTGTTTTTCCCTCCTCTGTTAACAACTTAAAAAAGATGAGGGAGGGGACGAAAAGAAAATCATATGGAGGCGGCAGATGTCATAGGATTATATAGACGCACGCCTCGTCACATCTGTCAATCTCGTGTTTGCTCTTTTTTTTTCCAGTCCGCGGCTCTCACTGACTTTCCTGATCGATTTAAAGAGAAAGTTAGAAGAAGGTCCAACACCTGCCGTCCTTTTTCTTCTCGTTTGCTTGTGAAAAAAAAAAAAAGACGTGAAAGAACAAGGATGCTTCACTTTGATTGAAGAGAGCATTCTTTAAAAGTAGAAGATGCTCTCTTAGTTAAAAAAAAAAAAAATAGGTGCGCTTGCGTGACCCCCTCCCGGTGGCTATCGTAAACGAGAGTCGTGACCGATGGTTCCCTACTGTGGCACCATCGAATGTGTCGATTTCGTTTCGGAAAAAAATAAAGCCAGCCCCAAATGTTTAGGAAGAGGGGGCATGAATTATTGAACGTCGCCAGGAGCAGTCACGAACACCCCAACACCAGGCAATTTGTTAGACGACGTTCATCAATGCAGACGGTTTCATTTCCGATGGATATATGGGGGGGAGGTTTAACACACACACAAAATACTCTTTTGCGTTCATCACACATTCAGATGAAAACAAGCGAGGCCTTTTTTTTGTTTAAATATTCCGACAAGTCGGATGCTAATTCTGCGGTTTGACTGGGCCCTTTTTTTTGTTATTATTATTCTTATTCGATACTTTATTTATATATATTTGTGTTGGATGGCGTGTTGTTTCTTCTCCTCCTGTCGATCACACAAAACGAAAGTTATTCTACATTTTCATATGGTAAACACGTGAGCTCCCTCCTCCTCTTCTTTCAAGATATCTAAACCAACACCTGTCCCTGTTCTCATTTATTTATTTATTTCCCCCCCACCACACACCACTCTTGGTGAAAAACGAGAAAAACCCTCCATCTTATCTTTATTTGTAGCAAGGGGCCGCAGTACGTTCTTGTTTTGTTTCCATACGAAAATTTTTCTTTACCAGTTGACCATCTGCTGTGTAGGCCTACTTGCGACTACCTGTTTTTTTTTTTTAAAGCTCATTCGTTGATTGACCGAGAAAGGGAGGCAGAAATTTTTACTTTTAAAACACGCGTACATTGGCGCTTGTTTTTTAAAAAAAGACACCCGGAACCTATTGATTTAAGAAAAAAGAACAGCTGGTACCTACACTAGCGCACTGTTGAAAGAATGTCCGCCTTGTTGTTACTGGCAAAAAAAAAAAAAAATCCGAAATCAACGTTACATGAAACGATGTATTTTTTAAATTTTATTTTATAAAATACCCGCATTCAAGCATGGCCACTTTGAGTGAACATCATCGACGCACTTCTTGCGTTCAACGATGACGGCCAAGTGCCCGTCCCTCAGGTAGCATTATTGTGTTAGACTGACGCTACTATATATGCTATATCGATGGCTTCGTCATGCTTCACCTTTTATCTTAGACTCCCTTATTTTAAAATACCCTTTTCTTACACAACGTGACAAGAAAAACTATTCAAGTTTTTGTGGGTCGTTAAGTCTGACACCAACGATCCGTCACTTTTTCTCTTCTTTGTTGTTGTTTAGAATAAAAAAAAATAAAATAAAACGGGGTAGAGTCACAACGGGTTTTCCCGCTTCCTTGTTGTTGATTGAAGTCATTTCTAGTGGAACGTTCCCATGATCGATGCATTTCGAAATGATGGCCAGCAGCCCAGCTGTGTTTGGAAGACGGACGGGACGAGGGATGTTTCTCTCCCCCCTTTTTTCTTTCTAGACAGCCATTTGACCCCAGCTACTTCTTCTTCTTTTCTTCATCGTTTTTCATGTTCACCTTCTTATTTTCTAGAAAGAAAATAAATGGCTGATTAAGCAGATTAGTTGTAACTGATCCCTGCTGGATGAACTTTAGGGGGCGTAAGAATACCGAACGTAAAAGTTTTTTTTTTTTTTTTGAAGTGAACATAAGCCAATCGTTCGATGGTGGGGGTCTGGCCCCGTGTATACACACACACAAGACAAAGAACTGGCGTCCGTCGAAAGAAATATAAGAGCCAACGAAGGGGGGATAACGCGCTGCACGGAAGTGTTTCCCTTTAGCTCTCTCTCTGTCTCGCAGATGTACACGGGGCGCGTGCTATATTTAAACGACCTCCTCCCCCGACCCTCCCCCCTAAAAAAACTACACCCGGTCGCCATATTGCAGCATCGCTCAAATTTTTTGGGTTTGACTGTTTTTGCATGGCTCGTTTCAGATTGTTTTAAACAAATTTAAATGGGGGGGGGCAGGAAGAAACTATTGGCAAATAGAGACTTATAGGACATTACACGTACGAAGATTCTTTTCACGTTAGGATTAGGGTGGAGGGTGAAAAGGGCGTTCCGGCCACTTTTAAGAGTTATGTGTTCTCAGCTGGAGTCAATTGTAAAGATTGGGTTTTGAAAGTAGACAAATTGAGGTGGAGGAATGATACAGCAATTTCCTCTGTGTGTGTACCTATTTTTTACCTTGAAAATAGTGTCATCCACCATGGCGAGTGTCTCTCTCCTACACCTGCACAATTTGAATAGCTTTCTTGTTTTTAACTATGACCGCACGTTACTACCCCGATGGCACAATCACTCTTGTCTTCTTTTGCCCCTATGGAACGTAGCAGGGTCATGTGACATTGGGAACAAAGCGCGTTCCATCATTGCTTCGTAACATCTTAAGAATGTTGTTGTTGGTGTTGTTTTCCGGGATTAAAAAAAAAACTAGGTCGTCAAAACATTTTTTAAAAATTTTATTTTCTATTATTTGGTTTGAAATTTAAAAAATAGAAATGTCGGACATTATGGAAACCGCGGCCATCAAATGACACTTCCGTTCCATTTCTTTGAATCGTTTCCAATGGTCGCCTTCTATTGTTTGGTTTATTACAAAAAAAAGAGTTATGACGGTTGAATTGTTTTGCGGGCTACTCGCATCTGTTAATGAAATCATCTGCATGCGCTGGCGCGTGGATGTAGAACTCATTAGACGAACTTTTTTGATGGCGGAAGTCAATTGCAGTTGGCTTATTTCCTGACTTTTTTTTTCTTTTTTGTCCAGCCACAATGAACGAACACTGGCACTCCTTCATCTTTATATTATTTTGGAAGAAAAGATGCGAGGGTGTGAGTTTGTGTTAGAGACGGGGGGGAGAAGATGAGATGTGTATGCCTGCGTGTGTGTGTAGGCAAGAAGCGGAAGTTGACTCTCCTTTCCTTCCGTTTGGCGGAGGTGGGTTGGGCCAGACATGAAAAAAGAAGGAAGCAACTACACTCGAGCACTCCCCCCTCTAAACAGATGCCACAGACACTTGGGAGCCCTTTTTCTTCTCGGGTTGGGGAAGTTCGAATTAAAACATTTTCTTGTTAGAGAAGTCGAGACTTGACGAATCCAATTTCCAAAGGTTTTGACGTCATCCCCCCCCCTTGCTTTTTGTAGACTTACTAACACGATCAACGGAAAAATCTGCGAACCGACTCCGTGAACTTATAAGAACATTTTTTACACCGACGTCTTAACAGTTATTATACGTCGAAGCGCCCGCACAGGTATACTATACACAATTTCACAAAGGACTACCTTCCGGCTAAATCCGCTAATATAGCCCGCGGAGGTTTCAAATGTCGATGCCACGATTAGCGCAACCAATGTCTGGCTTTTTTAAAAAAAAAGTTCTTTAAAAAAAAATGTCACACCGAGGGACAATTGTTTTTATACCAAGGACTCTCGTTAAATTTAGTTTCTCGTTGTGTGTGGCTTTTTCCCAACAACCCAATGTGAAATAGCGAGGTTTTTCTTTTTGTCTTTGTCTCCCCTTTTTTTTTTAATTGAACGCAACGACCCCTCAAGCGTCGTGTGTTATCTCAGACGGCACGAAAAGCTCACGAAGACGCGCACACGCGACCGTCACCATCCCAATAGATGGACTTAAAAGATAAAAGCGGAATTGGCCTTTCGAGAGGGAAGAATCGGAACAAAGTTGCCTCGTTTGTTATCCCACTTCTCTTTGTCCTCCTCCCTCCCTCTGACTTCTAACGTCTGTTACTTGGGGCAAAGTCGCTCCTGTCGTCGCATAGCGTCCGATATATTTGTCTATAGGTTCTCGATTCTTATTTCTTTCTCTTGTTGTGTTTATTTTTGAATGTCTTTTATTGTTTCCTTTCTAAAAAAAAAATGAGATACTAAAGGATAGTAGGCAAAAGAATCAGATAAAAAAGAAAAGGTTGGCCAGCATCGAAAAAAAAAAACAAAGAGCCAAAAGGGATTTCTCCAGGCCGATGATCGTCGCACGATGGTAAGGGCCATGTGGCATTTGGTGGCTAAACATACCTCGCTGTATTATTATTATTATTGTGTGTGTCTACCTTTGAAGAAAAAGAAAGGTATAAGACTGGAATGTGTCTCTGTCGTCGATGGTTGTTGGGTGTTTTCCTGTTATGCCAAAGCCCTTCGTGAGGCTGCATAATCATCACTGGAGAAAAAAGAAAAAAGTCTTTATTTCATTCCAAAGTGGAAGTCGCTTGCCGGTGGATTTATATATCCAGATACATTCAACTTCTTCCTTTTTTTTTCTCTCGCTTCTTTTATGTCCCGTGTATGTATAAATATATCCTTCGGTGGTAGCAACACCGGACGCGCGGTAGCCAGGTAAAGCGGTCCGTGCCACTGCATACAACTCACCGATTTAAAAAAAAGAAAAGAAAAAATCAAATGGGAGAATGAACGAAAGAGACAGAATTGACTGTATAACGTTAGTTTAATAGCGGCATTCTCTGTCCGGATGATTGTTGCATTCCTTCCCACACCGTATATAATAAACCTGTCCCATACATTTCCACCCTTTCAAAACTTCATCCATCAAACAAAAAAAAAAAAACAAAATAAAAAATTCCAGCGTCTTTGCGACGCCCGGAAACCTCTTTCTCCCCCTCCTTTTGAACTTGTTACGTAGTACACGTTTCGGTTAGCCGCTTAATGCGAAGCTGCTTCTTTTGACGTATATATAGGTGTGTACGTGTGTGTGTGTGTCGTCTGATGGACAACTCAATTGAAACCGGTACTAGTTAAAAGAATATAGTGGTAGATAAGCAAGTCGGGACTGTCTCCCTCCCTTAACGTCTTGACACGGCACAAAACAGACTGATTAACAGGGGCCTCCAGACAAACACACACACACAGGGGGCAATTCAGCGTGTGTGTGTGTGTGTCTGCGTGTAGAGGAACTCGGGAGGAGCAACGAACTTGCTCCCCTTGGTATCTTATTTGAAGTTGGAACGCGGCCTAATTGGATTTTCTGTGGCGGCATTTGTTTTTTTCACGACGCATGACCAGCTTTTGACCCCCCCGTTCGTATTAAAAACGAAATGTCACTTTAAATTTTTTACCCTTTGACAACCATCTGAGAAAGAACTAACACGAGTTGTAATGATATTCATGCGGCGTTGAAATGGGCGAGTATAAACGCCCTTTGTTTTTATTTTATTGAGTTCAAGAAAAACCCCCTGTCTTTTCTAGTGTTGTTGGCGTGTGATTGTTCCCCCCCCCCTCTCTTTGCATCTATTGAGCTCGCTTTTTTTTTACGTAGACACAACAGGACTGTAAAAATATGTCGAGAGTGAGAGCTAAAGGAACATGCCCATGTGTTTCCCATTAACACTCTGACGTTACTGCAGCCGTTAGAAGTTTGGGTCTGAGGACCGATGGTTTGGTAGGGTGTACGCCCGGCCATATTTTCTAGGGCGGAGAGGGCGTGAGTGTTAAATGTTTCATTCCCCCCTCATTTTATTTTATTTTTTTTATTTATTTATTTTTGTATTTTTCTTTCACCCTCCTGCTGTACATCAACTATTTCTTTCTTTTTTTTTTCTCAATCCCCACACACAAAAAAAGCGATACGAAAACTGACAAAGTTTGGATAACCTGGAACATTTCACGACACCACGCAAACCATAGTTTTTTTCAGATAATTCGTTAAAAAATAAGTAGTTGTATCTTTAGACATAGAAAAACCCCTGAATATTAGGGGGGCTGTCCTTTTCACTTTGCCCAACAGTTCAAGTGTTCCAGGTTTTTTTTCTTTTCTTTTCGTTTTTCAAGTTGTTTGCAGCGCGCACAATAGAGCCCCCGTTGGTGGGGGGTGTAAAAAAGGCCGAGTCGCTTTGGTACAAGTAAAATCCATACGAAGAGAAAAATAGAGAGAGGGTCAGAAACGAAGCCTTGTGTTTAGTATTTCACGTTTTCCAGCAGAGAGTAAAAAAGAGAGGGAGTGAGGGGCTCAGTCAAAAAGCGTGTGTGTCGAAGAGTCAGCGTTGCCAGTTGCTTCTCAGACGCCCACTGGAACGGATGGCAACCAGTTTTCGGTCCCGCATTTGATTACAACAGGCCGCCCAGTTTTTTTTGTGTTTCATTTTCCTGTGTTGCGGAAAAAAACGTGCGTGCGTCACGATCTTACGCAACGTGTGATTCACCTTCCGCTCTGCAAGTTCTTTTCACACTTCCCAAATTGTTTTGTTCGGTTGTTGTTGTTGCGGGAAAAAAAAAAACAGTGCCATGTGAATCAGACTATTTGTAGAGAGTGATATCGAAGCTGGCAATCTTCCTACAAGTCTTTCCGGTCCAAGAAAACGAACGAAAAAAAAAGTATTTAAAGCACACACTAACACACAGTGGGGCTGTTCCGAGTTATACACACACACACACATCTCTCTTTCTCTCACACACAGCCTCTTTGGTTTATTTTTGAGTATTGAGAAAAAGACCACCATCTTGTTTCCTTTCGTGCGTGCAGTCGTTCATTCCGAGAATGTTAGCGACGTGCTCTGTTGATTGAAAAGCCTGCATTTGAAGTTTGCCACGACATCATCAGACCGAAGAATAAGGAAAGAAGAAAAAAATCTTATTTGATGGATGAGCAAGTTTCCAACGGATAACCATCCAGATCCCGTTCGAATGGTCTTGTGGGGGGGAGGGAGTTGACTCCGTCATACCCGCAATGAAACTAAAACCATAAGGAAAAATTCAATAACTCCGATTCCGAAATATATATTCCCAAGAAGAAACTGAACGCCATACGGTTTTTTTTTTTGTTCTTCTCTGCGTGCGTGTGAAAGACGAACAATCCTTTTTCAGCTATACAAGACAATGTGTGTTGACTTTTAAAAGTTAGCGATAGGACAAATGGTATCGTGCCCACTTTAGTCAACCGTTACAATTTTTTGTGTGCTATCGCATTCGAAAGAAAAGAACCGATCCGGTCCGCGTAAATGGGACTATTCCTGTGCGTGTCGTGATTAATCGAAAAGAGCTTGCCAATCGTTGTGTGTGTGTGTGTACAACAAGGATACCATTAAACAAGGTGTTTTAAAAAAAAAGAAATAACAGTGCATTCTTTGGAAGTGAATCATGAGTTCCTTTTGAAGCCATTTGGATTTCAATCTGTCTGAAATTATTGGATTTTGAATGGAATGAAAACTTGAATACCATTTTTTAAGTGGCGATCAAGTTTTATTTATCAATGGTTTTCAAAATGGACGCTGCTCTGCAGCAAACGCAATGGAATATGAGCGTCATAATGGCTGACAACGACGAACCAGATTCGGATGAAGCCATCTCCGATGACGAGGGTATTGAGGGTTTCAATGTAAGTCTCCTCCCTTTCTCGTTTTTTTGTATTCGTGTTCAGAGTTCACCCACTACCTCTTACGGTATTTATTCTAGCATTTTGCCCCAGTGTATGAGAACTCTCTTTGTGTCTATTGTGCGGAGCATTTCTTTTGTGTCATTGTTGTACGAATCAAGCAGCCGGCTGCAAGGGTCCTTCTCTGCTATATTACTATATATTTCAATGGCCACTATCAACTGGTACTGGCAATGTTTAGTATTCCAGTTGCAGCTCGTTGAGAGAGCTGGCAATATGCTGCCCGTCAAATGTAATACAGGACGAGTTGTTGGAAATAATTTTTTGGCTGAACAATAATTGAGGTTTTTTTTAAATCCGGACAAAAGAACTAATAGATCAAGTTTCAGTCGGATGTCATCATGCGGTTTCCTCTTTTAGAATAGCTCCGTCATTAGCCAATCGTAGAAATGCAACAGTTGTGTTAGCATCTGTCATCAGCGTGTTCCGGTTCACGCACCGAAGAAAATAGAGGATAAACACACATCCCTTGTGCATCCGCATTTGTTATAACCATATCCTTCTATTACAAAAATTCATCCGTTTTATGTTCCATGCTCTCGAAAAAAAAAGAGGCTTCTTTGCTTTTCTCCATGACCCCTTCTCAGTTCCTGGGCCTGACAGGATTACATCCGAACTTTGCAATAAAAACCTGAAGTCTTTCTCAGTTTATTTTGTTTGAAAAAAAAAAATAGAAATCCCAAGGTTGGTGGAAGTCGATAAGGCTTAGGACGCAGGTCAAGTACCGTCGACGACCTTTTAAAAAAAAAAAAATCACATACGTTCGTGGTGTGTAAACTGAGTTTCTCGTATGTTTGGAGTTTGGACAGAATCAAAAGAAAACGGCCTTGCCTCCGCCACGAATCGCTGTCGGATTCTAAACTTTTCTTTTATGCCCCACACCATAGAGCAGCTGAAGAAAAAGGGAAGTGCGAGAAGGGCATTGATGAAGCCTTAATTGAGAAAGAAATGAAGTGAGATATACTGTTAGTATAGTTCATGTCTAGAATAGGGGTCAGTTTGAATAGCCCCTTTTTCTCGCACGAGACCCATAATTGAATTCATGAAAGGAACACAAAATGTTTCCAACTGAAGTTTGAACCCACACCGGATGTGACGGAATGGATACGTGTGGCGATTCCGTCAGCATCCGTTTTCATTTTTTTGTGGCTAATTTATTCGCAAACATTATTCCAAAGCGTCTCTGCGATGAAAAGAGCCCTTCTCTTTTCAATTCTTTTAATGTTTTTTCTTTGGAAAGTGTATGTTTCGACATTAGGCCATGCGAAGTTTGTTTCAAACATGTGTGTGTGTGTGTTCGTGTGTGCGTGTTTGTTTTCTTGAAACGACGGCCAACTTTGGTCGTTGTCTCGCCCACGTTTGGGTGGGTTATCGTGGCGTCTGGCTGTCCGCTCTCGAGTGTAATTGATAGGATCACGTCAAAGCTTCTTCCTTGGCCTCGAATGGCCGAATTCGTCTCCCGTTCGTTGATCACACACACACAAGCCCGGCCTGTTTTTTTTTGTTTCAAACCGGCAACGCCGACGTGATGTTACGGTCCGGGTATTTTATTTCTTTGTTTTTCTTTTTTAAGAAAAAAAGAAATGAAGATAAACTTTTGTCCCCTATATGCTTTCAAAAAAAATTTTCTTTACTGCTGCCGCAGCACCTTTAGTTTTGCTGAAAGTACCAGAAGTTTGGAGCCGTTATTGCTATCTCAAAACTTGGTTGCTTTCCCCATTGATAACTTCCAACCCCCTCGTTTACAAACGAAATCTTAAAAGACCAGCAACTTTCATTTTGTCCTATCCTTATTGATTCATTTATCTCCATTTATTTTTCTTTTCAAATTTAAACATGCGAACCACGCGCAAAACATTGCGAATCACGTGGTTCTTAATTTGTTCTGGCCATAGCAACAGCCGTTTTCTGCACAATCTGCGAGGATATGTTATCCTTCATGTCTTTCTTTCTGGGCTTGTGCTAACCGACGATTACAGAGCTGATCGATTGTCCTCTCTCTGACTTCGTGGTACGAGGATCAAGTCTGCACCGCCACTTCATAACGCCCTTAATTGCTATGCTGGTCTCGCCCTCCCGCACCATTTCTGACGTTCGTCAAGTGTCACGCTGTTTTTCTAGTCTCTTGTGTCGTTACAAAGAAAAATTCGTTTGTGCTTTTTCCCGACACAAGAAGAAGTCTTATCGAATAATTCGCTTTCTATCCGGGGGGAAAAGTTTTGTTTATTCTTTATGCTTCCTGGGGATATAGTTGGATTTTTTTTTTTTATGTTCGTAATAGTGGCCCATTCTGAATCGTTTCTAACCGGACGATCACATTCGGCCCAAGTTTTAACAATAGCACTTCTTTTTTTTTTAGAAATTCACTTCTATACTTACTAACATTGTCGGTATTGTTCTCTTGTGATTGCAGGGCTTGGAAAACGGAAGTACCGTAGCGGCGGCGGGAGGAACACCAGGACCTCGCCAACTCACAGTACCGGATGTGGATAAGTTGCAGCTGCTGCACGAACCGCGAATCGACAGTTATCGTTTTTCCATGGCGAATCTAGAAGGTAAATTTATTATTCATTTTTGTAACTTTTCACAACATAAAAATCTCAATGGCTTTTCGTATGTTTTCGTGGGATTAAAACATATGTTGGGAAACTAAAAGCGTTCAGTTCTTAGTTAAAACTGCTTGTTTCCTTTTACATCTATCCGATTACGACCATTGGCGAAATCCAAACCTTTTGTCTTTGACCTCTTTTTGTTTCTCGAACCCATTCGGTTTCTCCATCTCATCCTCACAAGCGTCTGATTTTTGATCTTCTACGATATCAATTTTGTTAATTCATGTTTTTGTGCATATGCTAATGCAGAATCGCAAGATGGAGAACTCGATGCTATTCTGAAGGAACTCTGCGCTCTCGGATCTCAATTTGACCAAGAGCTGAAAGATGACGATGTTCAACGTTCCACCACCATCAGATCATCAGGTATGCAAATCACACACGTCCTCCTTTTTCTCGTTAACTGTACACATCTTCTGCCTAAATTGTATAGGACCAGCGGATACTTTAAAGAAGATCACGAACAGTAACAACGATCAAAACGAACAATTGACGAAAACGACCCACACACGATCGAATTCCGGCGGATGCCAAGCAAATATTAAAATGAGACTCGATTTAACCCCAGATACCACAGATTCTACCAGTAGAACTGACTCAGGTGAGTCAATACATTTTCTTTTATTTTCTACAACGTCACGTCCAGTTCGACTAATGTGCCAAATATTTGCTTTTCCCCCCATCGCAATGCGCAGGAATGAGAACAGAGAGCCCCGATAATGATTCAGCTTTTTCGGACAACATTTCCATGCTGTCCAGTGAAAGCTCTGCCTCTTCCGGAGCCAGCGCTGCCAGAACGGACGCCTCCACCAAAAGCTCAGCATCGAACGCTTCGTCTACGGGTTCATCGACGATAGTGGCGGCCGACGAAGCGGCCCGTCTCAAGGCAGAAAAAATCCGTTTGGCTTTAGAAAAAATGCGAGAAGCCAACGTGAAAAAACTGTACATTAAAGCGTTCACGAGCGACGGCAGCACGAAATCGCTGCTCGTCGACGAAAAGATGACGGTCGGCAACGTCACCCGCATGTTGTCGGACAAAAATCACGTCCGCATGGAGCCCAAGTGGGTGCTGGTCGAGCACCTGCCCGACATGTACATGGAGCGCGTCTACGAAGACCATGAAATGCTGGTAGACCAATTGATGTTGTGGACGCGCGATTCGCGCAACACGCTCCTCTTCGTCGAGAGGCCGGACAAGTACAGCATTTTCTCTCGACCCGAAGATTATCTACTGTCCTTCAACTCTTCGTCGGAGAAGGACCGCCACCTCGACGACGACGGTCGGTCGGCGTTGATCGAAGAATTCTTTTCGGGCACCGGTGGCAATGGCGTCGGTGTACCCGAAATCGAAGGTCCGCTTTACCTGAAAGCTGAGGGCAAAAAAGCCTGGAAGCGATTCTACTTTGTCTTGCGAGCTTCGGGCATTTATTATTCACCTAAGGGCAAGTCGTCATCCAAGTCTTCGAAAGACCTTGTCTGTCTGGCCACGTTCGACGTCAATCAAGTCTACACTGGCGTTTCGTGGCGCAAGAAGTTCAAATCGCCCACCGATTTCGGCTTCGCCATCAAACATCCCAAACTGCAGTCGAGATCGTCGAAATACATCAAATACCTGTGCGCCGAAGACGAGAAAACCTTGGCCCGATGGGTGATGGGCATCCGCATCGCCAAACACGGACGGGCGTTGTTAGACAACTACCGCTCGCTGGTCGAAGAGCTGGCGCAGGAAGATTTGGACCAATTGGCGAACGCGCGCAGTTTTTCATTGGCTTCCGTCAGCCTAGGTGGCGTCACCACTACGACGCCGGCCGTTGGCGAGTCTGTGACCGACGAAAATGAGACGCCGGTCAACACGCTCGAACGTGGAATGGTTGGATTCAACACGTCGAGGCCGCTCTCTCGACAGGACAGCCTTAAAAGCCGAGCGTCTAATTCTTCTTCCAGCGGCTGCTTGTCGGAGCGTTCCAGCAATGGCACAGCAACGCCGACTTTTGAAAATGCATTCGATTCGGACTTCCCGATGGGCACCATTAAGCGCAAGCCATCCATGACGCCGAAGCTTCCATTGACGTCGACGACGCGATTGCTGGTCAAAGAACTCGAGGACACGGTAGATGGCCCGTCCGCCATGGAGGCGCGCAACACCCTCAGGCAAAGCTGTCGAAAATCGCTGAACGAGGAGGTGAATACGATCCGGCGTAAGAGCAACGCTGCGTCCACCATTCAAACTGCTCCGATCAGCTGCGCTGTCGATCCATCGCGATCCGTCGTCCACGAGATGAACGATTCGCAAGATGTCGATTCGCTACCGCTACCGCCGCCACCCACGTTCAGCTCTCCAGACGATGGCATTAGCTGCGATGCAGATTTGTTGCCTCCTCCTCCACCGGAAGCTTTCAACCAAACAGATTGCGGTTCGTTTCCGCTTCCTCCAGCCGAATTACTTGCTTCCAATGAGTCGTCTTTTCTTCCTTATCAACAGTCCATGTCTCCTCGTATTTTAAAATCCAAGCCACCTAGTCCTACCCCTCCGCCACCGAGCGTGCCTGGAACTTTGAAACCCTGTTTGAAATCGAGCTCGTTGGCCCCGAACGTACCGCCGAAACCTTTGATTCCCATTTCGAAGCGGGAGAGTGTCAACAATCAAGCCATCTACGCCAACTCTGGCAAATCGGTTATGCCAGCTCCTCCTCCACCTCCGCCAACGCAAAGCCCGAGCAAAAAGAACAGAAGGATCACGTTCGACGAACACGTCGCCTGCAGTCCCTCCCCATCGTTGATGAATTCGCCTCCGAAGCCACCCAGACCGCCCGTTCTTCCGAAACGGGTCGACCCGTTACGTTCTTCGTTGAAACAACAGCCGATCCCGCAGAAATTGACGGCCCCCGGGTGTACGGTGACTCCGCCGCGTGAGTTCCTCAAGGATCTGCAACGGGTGATGCAGAAGAAGTGGCAGGTGGCCCAGAAATGCAAGGATGACACGGAAGTGACGCCGCATTCGGTGCTTGGATTCAGAGACCAACCGCCGCCCATCGCGCCCGTTCCGGCCGCCTATAAAGAGAACAGCGTCCGTGCGTGGGTGGCTGAGCATTATGGGTCCGGCTCCGATGTCAGCTCTTCCGATAACTCGATGGGCTTCTACGAGAACGTGTTTGTGCCTTCTTCGTCGACGGTGGCCACCTCTGCCGCACCTGGCGATGAGTACCGCAACACGGTCGAACTGCGGGAATACACGCATCCGTACTTGCCCGTTCACGCGAATCACGCGCATTCAGCGCGCATGAGCTCGGCCTCGACTGGAACAAGTGTTTCGACGACCAGCAGCAAACGCCTACCCCCTCCTCCGCCTAAGCGAAGCGAAACGACCCACTTATCAACTCGAATTCATTAAGTTTTCAAGCGTTCCAATAAGAAACTAAAAATAGCAAATACCGACCATGTCTTTATTATGTACATAGGATGAGACGTCGTCTAGAATCGTTAGGATTTTTTTGTGTTTATTTTTTTATTTTTTTTTTTTCAAGAGAAGGAGTGCCTTGTTTGTTTTTTTTTGTGTGTCTGTGTGTGTGTTTTTCAATTCTAATTATTATTATTTTAGCAAAAATTTTGCAGAAGTTTTCCAGAAAATATTTTGGGAGTTATCTGGTCAGCGCTGTGTAAAGCTACTCTTGTTGCAGCTCTTATCTTAGTTTAAATGAGAAAAGGCAGCACCTGTTCGCGAATTGGTATCGAAAATCTTCTTTTTTTTTTTTTACCAAACATCCTCTAAGCCTAATGGTAATTATAAAAATCGCTAAATATGATTTGGCGTCACCCAGGATATCGTGCCGGTAAACTACTTAGCGAGAAAGAATTTTGCTACCTACCAGCATATTTTGTTTTTTTTTAATAACTATATTTTGAAAAAAAAAAGATTAAGATGCATCGCCAAGTGCCAAATTAAATATTCGCGCTTCTTGTTGACACTCCAATTTCATCCCACGATTTAGTTTATGTTTTCTTCTTCCTTTGTGCAGATTCTTGATTTTTTTGTTCCCCTCATGTTTTTTGGTTGTGTGATTACTGTATTTTCCTTTACCATCTCCCCATACTGATCCTTTATCGCATTTGATCTTGTAAAACCGTGGCGCTGTAGGTCACTATTTTATTTACCACCCAATTATCTTTGTTGTTTCATAAACTTTAGTGGTTTTTTATCACACGCTTCGATCGTCGATACGATTTAGAGGCATCTGATTTAATGCGAAAACCTGGCTTATATATCCAACTTACTTGGGGCTGTCCTATATTATTGCACTGTAAAAATCAGATGTGTGTGTGTGTGTGTTCACGCGTCAAACAGACGAGCGTGTGATGTTGGTTTTTCGTATCGGGGAAAAAAGAAATTGTAATGGGGATCAATGAATCGATTTACACAGGTTTCAATATTTGTGTTATGTATCATACATAATATATAACGTGTATTACCGTCTTTCCTTCTTATACAGTTTCTCTCTTCTGTTTCAAAGTCGACCTCATGCGCTGCTGGTATATAATGCTATTTCAGATGTGTTAATAAAAATCAAATACAGTTTCGCAATCCAGCGGAAAGATTCCACGAACTTAATCGTTTTTATTTTCTTTATTTTAAATTCCCTGTACAAAAATTAAATGCCGCTGCATCCTTGTTATTGCTTCACATTTCTATTGTATAATAGGCAGATAGTGTACCACGAAGATTATTAATCAGATAAGTTTCAAAAGAGACCATTCGCCGTATTCCCTTTATTAGATTTTTCAAAAAGGACAATAATTCTGAGAAATTAAGGGTGTATCTTCAGCTGAAACATTGTGTTCCATGGCAAATAAAAGAATTATATGGACAAAGAAAAAATGTTAAATGTAGAAAATGTAGTTGCAGACCAAGGTGATTCACAAGCACGGAGGACATCTTTACCTGACAGTATTAGAAACACATGGTGCTTGTTACAAAGCCAATCTAATGCTGCCCGGTAAGATGGAAACCGATACTCGGTTAGACGATGATTCGTTCGAAACGCGTCGCGTGCAAACAGAGCACCATTTCAAACCAATCTAGCGCATCCTACCAATACGCTTAAATGACTAGCTGAAGAAAAGAATTTTTAAAAATATATACAACAATAAAGTAAATAAGAAACTCATTTTTCTATCTGTTAAGAAGGACATAGCTGCTAATCTAAGCACCAGATCTGAGACACCCTGTCGGGCCAGACGATAGAGAAACGCACACAGGCCAATGGGTTAAAACAGTTCGCTTGCACATCATAAAAAAAGATCATAAATGGGACACACAGTTCTCCTTTCTTTCTTCAAACATTTAACACACACACAAAAAAAAAATAGCGCAGCATTACCTCCTGGACAAACAGTATTGCGTTTGGCCTGATGCTCCCTCCAGTATTTGTTCAAACAGATAAGAAAGAAAATCGTTGTCGAGTCGCAGATGGCAGCCAAGGGAATGACTTTTGATGGCTGAACTGCTAAGAAGAAGTTACAAGTCTTCCAAAATGAACGGATGCCACCAATCGCGGAGGCCGAAAGAAACGATAAAATAAAATAAAAAAAAAGAGCTCGCGTCCGTGACCCGCACTCTTGCACCCCACCGCCCTCCGCAAGAAATTTGAATATAGACTTATCAGTGGCTCCAGCAGCAGCTCAATCGGGTCTGTCGAACTATTTGCTGGACTGAGCAGCAGAAAAAAGAGGGAGGCAGGGTTAAAGAGGTCACCAAGGTCGCAGCGATAGCCCGAGTCGGATTTATCGGTAGAAACATCCAGCTTCAGATTACTGCTGCAACGTCGACACTATTCATTAAAGCTTACACGATTGAAATTCAAATCTTTTCCCTCCCCACTCTTTTTTTTTGTACCATCCATCTTCTGCTTTTTTTTGTGTGTGTGGATGTTTTGGAACTTTAGGGAGAAAGCGACAATCGCGTGCAAAAGTCATAACCCTTATGTAAACTCAGAGTTTTCAAGAGATTCCCCATGATAGTGTAGGGGAAGCGTATTATTTCAACAAAATTTAATTTGTTGTACGGGTGGGACATCCTTTCGCAGCGCTCTCAAACCACCAAGATGCCTGCAAAGAAGAAGGAAAAAGTTATTTAAAAAATCGATCGAAAGATAATTGAATTCTTATTTAGCTACATAACAATTACCGCTTTACAAAAACTCGAGAGCTGCGTCAGACATTGAATAACTAATAGTATTTCAAAGTCTTCATTGAAGGGTCATGTGGAGCATAGAAATAGCCACAAAATGTATGGATGTTCTATTTATAGAACGATGGGCAATCTTTTCCGTATCCCAACGAGTATTCGAAACCTTACATTCATCGTGAACGTATGAATAAATGCAAAAAATTAAAATAATAAGCTGAAACCTAAGATCATGAAGCATCACTATGATTGTCTTTTTACAATGTTAGTAGGGAAATATCAATACCTGTGTTACCACGTCACGGATACGTCTTGTTCGTTTGGAGTCCATGTTCCAGTTTCCAGATGAAATGTCGACATCCCAATATGCAATTTTGGAACAGGATCTGTTTAAAAAACACAACATTGTATTATTAATGCAATACAACGAATTTGGAGAGGTTCAAATCATCAGAAAATTTTAATAAATATTCACTATTTACAAGAGCGTGTTGTTGGTTCATCTACGCTGTCCTGGAACACAGAAATGGTCGCAACCAAAACCCTCGAGATAAAAAAGCCTCCGTTCTAATGACCACAGACGAACTCACGAAAAAGAAATGCCTTGCGTATAGTGGCCATGTCTGGCATAATCGTTCCATGGAAATCTACTTCACTCACTTTTTTCGTTCGCCCTTTTTCATCATTCCCTGTCTAAACATAAACAGACAATCAGCTCCCACTTGACGAGCCTAAATCCTTACGAAGCATGATTTCATTTCCAGCTCAAGTTGAACGAGCGAGAGAACGACTTATCCGGTTGCCTTCGTTTCTCTCGTGGATGTTATCTAAGGAAAATCTTCGTAAAAAAAAAAAAAAGCTTAGCAAAGGCGAGGGAGCCATGCAACGATGTGAACAAGGAAAAAACACAGTTGGAAATTTCGACAGCAAGATGGTTCGATTTGCACAAAGTGCACACGGCTAACGCTAAATATATCTAACCAAATCTACATAGCAACAGCAGGAATTTTCGATTCGTTTGAAGCTTGCTCTTTCTTATACCAATGGTAATTTCCTTTGGTTCTAGTTTTTCGAAAAGCCGAATCAAGACCCTAGTAGGGATAACTATATTCTCACTCTCGTTGTGGCGTGATGAAGCATGAATCGCTCTAATGCATTCCATAACAGATAAGTTCAAAGCCTCTCTGCCTCCCCCTTTTTTTTCGTAAAGAAAAATCTTTCCATTATCAGACCGCCAGAGTCAACCATCGGGCGAATCAGGAAATACCGGTTCTCCGCTAGCCTCTGTATCTAAACGCAAAGAAGTGTCGCGCCACGAAAAGCAGCGCAGCGACAAGCTTCGCCCTCCGTATCACTTCAGGTCATCGCCGTACACTGTCCACCCGAAATTTTAGCTTTATTCAAATTTAAAAAAAAATTAAATTGGCGCACCGGTGGTTTGAATTTTAATCGCAACCGCTTCGGACGTGAATTAATGAAAGTCAAACAAACACGGGAAAGGGGGGGGGCGAAAAAATTGAAAAATCGAGTAGAAAATGTCTACGGTGACCTGACGTACCCTCGCACACAAGAGTGTTCGGTTGCAAGGGAAGCAGTCTTAATCCTCTTCTTGCTTCCCATCGTCTTTCGGAATAAATATTCAAATCACGTGACAAGGTCAGATGGCCATGTTTAGGCATCGCCGCGCTATCGCTTCTTTACATCCCCCCTCGTCCTCTGACACTCGAAAACAGGAAGAAGAAAAAAAATAAAAAGGAGAATAGAGTTTTAAAAAATACGCGCGATGAACGGCATCGATGAATCTAAACGAAGACCCAACGTGTTGCTCTACATGCAACAGTCTTTTACATCCATTAGCTATATCAAAACTCCCAGACTTTTTAAACTTCAAAAACATAACAAACCCCAAATTGAAATTTTAAAAAATTCTTACCCATTTGAAACCAGCATCTTCTTGTCTGCTACCGCAGGAATATTGCCTCAAGAATCGATAACAAGTCGTTCAAAAAGAAAAATGAAGAGCAGCTTCTCCGTAGTGTGTTTACCGATTGAAAGTTCGAATCCAACTAAGCAGTCTCCACAGTCTGGTACATTGTGAAGCGAGCCAAGTCCAGTGCGGGTGTCATGGCTGTTCGCCTCTGACTTTTCTTGGACAATCTCCTCCCCAATTTCAAATGGGTGGACGGAGGAGGTTTTGGGTCCTCGTTAGTTAGTGATACCAGATTCTTTTTCTTTTCGTCCTCGTAAGGGTAAAACTTCTGGTGTTATAATAACACCGCCTTAAAAACTGATCAAAACTACACGTCTATATGCACATTTAACGTGTCATGACGTTAAACAAGTAAAATACAAGCTAAAATGTTGGTTTGCATTAGTTCTTTCTTTGCTGATTGCGTGATTTTTAAAAAATGAAATGTAACGAAACCCGAATGTCTGCGCTACAGTCAACGACTGGCTTGAACATACTGGTTGACTGATAGCGACGACTTGTTCTCAAGACTGACCTTCGCTGCATAGGGAAAACTTCAAAACTTTGCCCGTATTGGTATATGACCTCAAACGGGCGACATCTTTTCGTTAACCCTACTCGGTTTAAATTGAAATGAAAACCATTTGAATATTGAATAAGTCAATCAGCTGGCCTTAATTAATCTTTATTTTTAAACATTAACATTAATGCAGATGGGTACCAGCAAGTTTAGCTACATTCAAGAGGAGAATGACCGCGGGATCCAGTAAGAAAAGCCGGTTTTTTTTGGGAGTGGTTTTATTAACCAGAATAGCAAAGGGCAAACACACGCTTTCCGTCTCAGTCGGTCCGCAAGTCATGTTTCCAACAGAGGCAGCACTTTTGAATTAAAAAAAAAATTAAATAAAAAAGGCATTCCATCTAATACTGAGCTTTCCGGGGACTTACAATAACTAATTAGCAATCACTAGGAATCGCCATTAGTTGCATGCGCTTGCACAGTTGCCTCGTACATTAAACATTTCGTTTAGATTCCCGAATAAGGGAAACATTGAAAGAGAATATAACAAACAATAGAAAATGCAAACCGAACTTTTATAAGCTAACCAAACAGGTTTTGAACGCTTTTTACCCCTGTTTAATTTTTGTATGTGGAGAATTCCAGAATATTTACATCAGAGCTTTATTCCATAACAGAAAATCAAGCTTGTACAACGTAACCTGCGTTGGGCGTTTGCGGACGAGCGGTTGCTACTCGCGCTAAAAGAACATTTGGAAGCTTTTGGCGTGTACCAACGACATTTCGAAGTGAAACTGAAAACTGACTCACGAGTACCTGGACACGAGATTTTTTTTCAGTAAGAAATTCTCGTACTTGCTTGCAGGTTGAATTGGGTGGATGGTCTCGATGGGTCAAAACCTTCCATTCCCTTAGGCCGTAGAGGGGGACGATACGAAACAAGTTTCTAAACTCTTAAGTTTATAGAGAACACCTATAACGTGGGGAGACATTAAAAGAAATAATAATAAAAACCTAGAACAAAACAAGAAACTCTATTTAAAATTCGATAGCCAAAAGAAATATAGAGGAAAAATTCGATGCATATCGTTTTTGAGCGTCAAAGTAACGTCGTTTGTATCTGTCAGGATAGTTTCTCTATTTAGATCTTTCGAGATAGTGAAGCCATGTCGGTAGATTCTTTCCTCCTCTTGGAGTTGTGTACAGCATTTATTAAAAAATCTCGTCCGCGCTCAAAGAAACCCAGCTGCAAAGGAGAGGGATGTTGTTTAAAAGAAAAATTGATGTCTTGTTTCTTTTACTGTTTGCAATTGATCAACGTTTTTCTTTTGCACTTTCAGCTCATAATGTTAATTAAATTGTTTTTAATTAAATAATTTTTGACTTGTCAACAAGGTAGATACGCTTCATGATTCACGCTGATTTAACCGTGTTTACATGTATAAGGACGATAAAATATACAATTATTCAATGTGACAACAAGTTCCTTACCAGTAGTTTGAATGCTGGATGACCTTCGCAGCACTGGTATAATTTGCCGGAAAAAAAATTGGGAATCAAGAAATGAATAGACATGGGACAGACATGTTCAGCTCCTGTGTCATTTGCACAATGTGAATGTCTTAGAAATCGCTGAATAAAAGCGAGTTTCTTATCATCCATTTTAGGTGACACGCTCAACGGTTGCAAAACTGTGTAGCCTAAATACCAAATTTTCTGTCAACATTCAATTTGCCTTGGGCTCTAGAAGCATAATTTTTTTTTGCGACAAAGAATGTCTCATGGGTTAACCTGATACCAATTAAGCAAATATACACACACGCGCGCACCAAACTATACGTTCTCCCCCACGTCGAATGTTGAGCATGGCTGAGCACAAAGGGCTTCGATCTCGAGAAAAAAAACTTGTGCAAATCCAACCGGCCAGCGCAGACCAGCCTTGCGAACGCGAAAACATTGCAAAGCTTCAGCCAATTAATCCATCTGGGAAACAAATCAATAAGCTTTTGAATTGCGGTCTACTAATTTTAGTTCGATAAAAACCTGCAGCATAAAAACTATTCCAACTCTAATGATAACCAATTTATCCATGGCACACAATAGACACTGAGTAACTGTAAGAACCATTTTAAATTTTGCATACTCGGGGTGGTCAGCCCGTTGGAAGAAGGCAACGGAAATTATGCAAAATACAGGGGAAATGAGACGGCAAATAGATAAAACTGGTAACGTGATGCCGCAACGAATGCGATACCAAATTGCCGATGCGCCGCCATGTTACATATCACTAAGGTCGATTTTTACAGTTGCAAGATGACCAGTTGACCATCGTCTGCGAAACACTGGAGATTGTGAATTTATTCTTGTTTCGTCTACGCAATCCCGTATTCTTTCTTCGGTATGAAGTCGATGCGATGCACAAATACACAACACACAGACACGAAATACGTGGATCGTGAAAAAAAGGGGCTCATAACAAGTGCTTTCCTTTAGCTCCTGTTGGTTGACATATATACGCCTTTTTACTGGTTTTCATTCAGCTATAATTTTCTGGTTAGATACAGGTTATTAAATAGCCTACTATGCCGGTAAAAAAAATCCTTATTATCACGTCTGTTTCATTCGTTCATATTATTTGTATAAATCATTTTAAAATAATAATTTCTTCTTCTGTTTAAAAGCCAGATTGGCTTTAAGGTTACATTTGGATTGCTTGAAGATAGTAAAATAAGAGGGCGTCTCTAGAAAATTATACGAATGGAAGTGCACATCGGATAACACACACAGCAATTAACATTCACGCCCGTTTCTATAAAGTCCCATTTAGTCTTCTAAAATAATCACATTGAAATCATTTCAAAATCATTCATTTTGCCGCACTCCCACCTGCTATTCGGTAACAAAAATTACATCACCCATTATTGTTCAACAACAAGGTACTGTATTGGTGACTGTTCCAAAATTTGCGTAAAATGCAAACCTAACTTACAATGTAATAGAATTTTAAAAATATGTACAGTATTATGTTCAAAGTATTAGAAAAACGTGACAATTGTTTTCCAATTTACATTCAATTTAGAACCACCATAGATGACAATCAAAATTTTGGAATCGCGTACGCTGGAACTTGCCATCCCCCTTAAACAAATGCTTTAGGATTAGGCCTTTACAAAATAAAGTAAAAGTTGAAACTTTGGTGAGAAACAGGAAAATGTTTTTAAAATGTATTGGTTTATACCTAATTTTCCAAATTTCTACTCATCTGCCACCTAGCGATAAATGGAAGAAACGTCTGAAGCTTAATTAATTTAAATCCAGTATTTTCGAATCTGTCACAAAGCAATCCTTATATCATATGGCCAATGTGAAATTTTCATTTTTCATTAGAGCGCTTGCGATTTGCTGAAATTTTTCTTGAGCTTGCTGTCGATTCTCAGACAGTTCCATCGTCTTTGAACAACAGTTTTCAAATGGTCGTGGTGTACTTCTTTCAACACATCTTGAAATTTCCTTTGCCTCAATGCCTTTCATGGCCACAGCGTAGTAATCCGGTAGAATTATGACTAACAGCTTTGATAAATAACATTTTCAGAACTGCAAAGCCTTTTATATTTGGCACTAAGTTTGCCATAATGCTTTTGATGGGGTGGCATACTGAACAGTGAACACCATGCTGAACACTATAGTTAATAGAGATAATGGACCACAAGAAGGCTATTAAATCCCCACCATACACATTCCTGTCGAATTATCCACAAATACTTTCATCCTCGGACAAATAATTGATTTTCTACGGGGCGATGAACATCAATCTTTTGCCAAGGAAAACCGTGAATATCTGTCGTGGCCATGATAAATCCTTGGTATAATTTTTGATAATAGAAACGGGAGCAATGGGATTCCAATACGGTACGATAATTTTTCCCTATTTTACGTGATATAATCAACGTAGTTTTCCGGGGGGGAGCTAAATTAAAAATGGAATTGTTTTGAATGGCAAGCCATAATTCGGAAGATGCGATTCGTGAGATAATAAATGAGAAAATCACTTTTCCATGCTTAATTTTGTGTAAGTGCATCTGGGAGCCTTTTTAATTTCAGACACTTAATTGCCAGAAAAAGTATCAACGAATGACAAATGGCACATTCTAGCCAAAAGCATCTATGAGACATTGAGCAAATATTACCACTCTTCCAGATCTGTTGTAACAACTGCAGTAATCATTCTTCCAAATTTGTCGTGGTCGTAACAACTACGAAAATTTGCGGACATCCTTTACCATCTAGTGGTGATGAAAAGAAGCGCAAAGAATCAACACCAGATGGCTTATAAACGTAGAAAAACGTTACACCATGTTTATATTATCTATACATTTTTATTTTTACCTGAAAAAAAATTTATTGTATTTGACACCTCCATTAACTGGTGTACAGTAGGACCACACTATTACACACACCTGTTATTAAGCCTTTATACTCTTTTTTCATAAATTTTTCTTTCATTTACCATGAATGACAATTTGATGACCCAGTTTCTAAAATTATTTTGTACATATACAAGTTTTAATCTAAGACTCTTTTAATACTCTAAAGAGGGAAACATAACAAATCTATTACTACTTAGGCTTATAGTTTCAATAATTCAAATACTTATTGATTCACGTCTTCACGTACCTTCAAAGTTTGATATATTAATTACTATCTCACTTTCCCGTCCCATATCCAATTTAAAGAAATAAATCTTGATGTGAAGAGATCCCATGTGTTTTACGCATTTAATTTCCGAGCGAAACACATTTCAAACGAACGCTAGTCTCCTAAGCCCGTAGTTCCATTTCGATTTCATACGAATTATATACCTATAAGAACGAATCTTTTCGCAAGTTGTGCAACGTTGCGCGGGGGAGGGGTAGTATTTATTACCCTTCCCCCATTCTGGCCCCAACGCGAAGAAAGGGACATCACAACGCATTGTGGTCGGACGTCGACAAGGTCGGTCTTGGTACACCTTGTCCAATACTTAAAGCTCATATTATCACATTTATACGACCAAGTTTGATTCGAGGTAACATTTTACCAACTTCTGTACAATTTTAGCTTCTATTTCTAGTTTTAGTTAATTTTCTTTGTTTATAAAAACGATTTTCAGTATCAGCTTTCCAATTTGTCCGCTAGATGTCGCATATTTCGATTTATGGAACTTATTTAAATTTGAATGGTTTTGAGTATCCAGAAATTTCAGCCTATCCAGTAATGCTCTAGTTCCAAACCAAGTTTTAAACAATGTGTAAATAAACCATTTTTCTGTTACAGGACTATATTACATGAAACACAATGGCATCAACTCAAGTAGTCTCCCTGAATATTGGACAAATGAAGCGAGTGCACTTCCCAGCTGAAGGTGATGATAGGCCTGTTGAAAATATTCCACACTTTGTGAGTCCCAAAAAAATGGTAAAGCCTACAAACAGTCAACGTAAGAGAAGTCTGAGTCTTACATTTGAAAGCAAGCAGCATCACTTCAAGAGGAGACGCAAAGAAGAATTTGTGAGACCCACAAAGTTTCTTCTTGGAGGCAACAGTCGAGATCCTTTAAATTTGGGCAGCTTAGCAGATGAAAGAATTAATAAGGCACTAAATGAACATACTCCAGAATCCTCACCACTACCAACTCCTAAACATAGAAAGGAAGAAATTGAAGTATTAATTCCATCAAATATAAGGGATCCATTAAATTTGAGTATGCCAGATGATGATTTAGCAGAGAGAGCCTTGGTTTCTCCGAATGCAGTGATGAGGAAAAAGCGAGGACGAAACCGCAAACGAAGGAGAACGAACAGTGCTAGTGAAGTGCTAGATGCTCGAAGAAATTCACCTGAGTTGAAGGCGCTTACATTGGATCTTCCTGAGGTGAAGACAGTTGCCGAAGAGGTAGCAGAAAACCATGTTACAACGGAAACAAACCCAGAAAGCTCTACTAGTACGAGAGAATTCAAAGATTTAAAGCTGAAAACTGAAGCGATCAGGCATTGCAGGCGACCGGAAGACAAAATTGTTAGCCCTGTAGTTCCACAACCTGGAGCTAGAAAGCGATGTGGATTTTTTCCAAGATCACTTTCGAAAGAATCTACTGCCAAAACTCAAAGTCAGCGTCCGTTTTCACGATGTCCTTCAAGAGAAAGTCAAATGGCCGGAAGCAGCCAATTAAATAATAATCCCGAACAGCCTTGTTCAAGTCACAACATAAAAGAGGTTAAGAGGTTTCAGTATGGAAATTACGATAGGTAAGCTTTGACGACGATATTAAACGTTTACGTATACTCTAAATGTGTTATTAATTATTAGGTATTATGGTTATCGCAACCCCAACTGCGAAGACCTACGGCTACGTTCGTTCTGGCGTGAGTGGTTTGAGGACAAAGACGTTTTGGATATTGGATGCAATGCCGGACATGTGACACTTTGCGTGGCTCGAGATTTCAATCCGAAACAGATCGTTGGAATCGATATTGACCCCAAATTGATAGCAATTGCCCGCAAGAATATTAAAACTTATTCAGGCTCCCATCCGAATGAACGTCAATTCCCAGTTTCCATGCCACTCATGTACGGATCTATACCGAACACCGATTTATCTGCCACGTCATCCCGCTTTCCCGGCAACGTTTCCTTCGTCCAGGGGAATTACGTACCCGAAAGCGACGAATTCCTTCAAATGGTCCAACCAGAATATGACGCTATTCTTTGTCTTTCCGTCACAAAATGGGTTCATCTCAATTGGAAAGATGCTGGACTGAAACGTTTTTTCCACAGAATTTTCGCGCATTTACGACCAGGAGGAAAATTGATACTTGAAGCGCAAGGTTGGGCATCTTACAACAAGAGAAAAAAATTAACGGTGAGTTGCAATAAAAAATTCTGTACATCAATTTAAAACTGAAGTATCTGCTTACATCGTACAGGAAACGATTGCTGCGAACTATGCGGCTATTCAGCTCTATCCTGAACGGTTTCCTGATTATCTACTTTCGCAAGTAGGATTTTCTACTTGCGAAGAAATAGCAACCCCACATCACGCTGCTAAAGGCTTTCGGCGACCCATTCACGTTTTCACAAAACCTATAAGTAGTTGTCCTGCAACGCCCAAAGATAACGTTGGGTGAGATATAACCAAAATATCTGTCGTTTATTATTGTAGCCAGGATCTTCAACGATTGTACAGATTTTTTTTTTCTTCGTTCTTGAATCGCTTTTGCTTCTCCATTACACTCTTAGGCAAGTATTCAGTATATTCCTTTCGAGTTTTCGAGATCTCTGGTGTATCCTATTCCTGTTCCAATTTCTTTTCACCTTTAATTTTTTTGCAGCACCTTGATCACGTCACTTCATAGTTTCGTTTCTTCAGTAACATTTTCATTATTGGATGAATTCAGTTGGATTGGTGTGATACGTTAGCACAAGAATGTACAGTCAATTATATTTTATAATAAAAGACTGTTAAATCAGACTAAAATAATAGGGGCGGGGTGTTATGTGTTTTAGCAAAGCTAGATACTCAATTGCTTCTGTTGAAGGACGGATTTTATTATTATTTTATTTCTAGTTTAGAAGACACTTTAAATGCGAGAACTTAGACCAACGGTCACATCAAAGGCAAGCGAAGTTGTAGGCGTTTTGAATAAAAATACCAGTTCGCCAGGAAATTATTTCTTATTAAAGTAGTTAAATAGTTAGTTGTTAAATTTGAAAAGCAAGTTTTTATCTAACCAGAAGGTGTATTTGCGATTTTTTAATGTCATGCACGGTCATGCACTAAGGACGAGGAGCTATTGTGAGAGGGCTGTAGCCCAACTGTCAATAGCCAGTATCCACTACATTCACCTCATGTCATTAAAACCTAAATATTTTTTCTTTCAATGTCTGAATAGTTATTTTATATTACTTTTAAAAAACTGTAAATTCATATATCCTACAGTATGTGAATCGATAATGATTAGTCAGTCTAGGGTTAAGAAGCAGGGCGAAACACCAGTATAACATGAATATAATGATAACGAATAACAGGATTTCCTCTTGTGACGAAGAAAAAATAGGGAATGGAAACGGAAACGTTGCTGAGAGACAATCTCATTTATCGAAAAGGTATTGGCTAATGGCTATGTGTATGTATACACTACGTTTTAGAAAAATATGTCAGTTGTGCCTCCCTGACATATTTATTTGCAATTCTTAATAATAAAACTAAAGAAAGAAACAAATTGTTAATAATACTTACAGAAGAAGTGTGGAGTCATCCAGATCACTACGATTGATTTCAAAATTAATTGGAAGTAGAGCCAAAAGCTATGAAAACAAATTTCCTTCTGCCTCGAAATCCTTGCATAAAATGCGTGTTCGAAGTTTTCAGGTTATTTCAGTTAAGCGTTTCGACATCTAAGTGATTTATCTTTAGACAAATCATTCGTCCAAGAAAGGAAACGAGTGTTCTCTGTTTTGCATTCGATCGCCAGTCAGACTGTGGCCTTGACGCAAAAAACTATGCTAAGAAATAACAGCAGAATAACAGCATGATTATCGTATTCAGCTCAAGCAAGATAGTTTAACTAAATATTTTATGCTGGTTTATCTATTGCAAAGAAAAAATATTTAAAAAACTTGAGAAATACCCATACTTAAATGTCACAAACTTGTACTTGTTTGCTTATACTAATATGCCATAAAATGTAAAATAAAACGTTACACGTATTGTAGACGAGGGTGTTCTAGAATACATAAGAGTATTCAAATTTTGTGCTTGTCGCGGCTTGTCGTCTTAATTTCTATAGGAGATCCAGCCATGGTACCTTTTTACGAATTCTTGCATTCCTAAGTCTTGCGGAAGGCTCCTGTTGTTGTCTGTTGGCAGCCAACGCTCTGCAGGGTATTTATACCAACATTGATTTTGTCTTTGTATTTTATTATCGGTTGTAGGTAAGACGTAATACTGAAGCAAGTTTCTAGTAATTTTTTAAAATACGATGACATAATTCCAGCTACCCCCAAAGGACTGAACACATTTCGACTTTCTAACAGATCAAGAACATGTTTCATAGGTCGTTTTACATAACAAGGCAAAATTTCGTGATAGAAATACACTGCCCTAGGTTTGGGCATTGTGGCAAAAAAAAGTACAGTAAGCCCGACTATATAAGTCTGACTTTTTAAGCCCGATTTTTTGTCAAAAAAAATCGGATTTAATATTTGACATGAAATTTGATGAAACTTAACTTTCTGTAATCAACGCTATGTTGATTCCTTCAAAAATTTTAATTTTTTTGCCAGCTAAGCGTTTTTTTATTAAAATAAACTCAAAATACTTAAGTTTGGCCTACTTTAATTTAAATGCGCACTTACTATAAATTTCAAGCCGATTGATTTTCGTCATCTTTGTACAATATTGAACCTTAATCGATAATCGTGTACAGTTAGCTAAATTAAGGTAAAAAAAAAATTTGAAAAGAAATAATAGTGGTGTTTATTTGTGCAACAATTTTGTTCATCCGCTTTCTTCGTTTTTTCTAAAACTTTAAACTCAATAACGCAAAAATTAACTACTAGTTTTTTTTATATTTTCTTTGAATTTCAAATTGAATTCAAGTATTTTAAACTATATCTGGAATTTTATCAACAAAAAGGTAAAATGGGAAGCCTTTTACCCTCACCACTGTTGACAAAATTCTCCAAAAATGACATTTCTTGGAAAACGATGAAAACCACACGTCATACTCGAAATTGATTGCGGGTTCCGGTTAAGACACATTAGTTTTCCCGTTAACGATACAGGCAGCAAGAGGTTCCCAATTTTCAAAAAATTTTCAGTGTTGTTGTGTTATCTCTTTATAAATAGAGTGGAATTTCGGGGGGGGGGGGCGAAGAAGATGCCAAATCGTCTTTCAAAAGTTGCCGACAAAAAGGCAATTGCAATAATTTTTAAAAGGAAAGATGGTAATTTTTAAAGCTATTGCTTGTCAATTTTCCAATTTTCCAGCGGATAGATGAATTTCTCAAACCTGTTGATAATGATTGTATTCCCATTCCGCTGCGTTTCAGTGTTTCCTTACCCAAATCACGGAAGTGTTTCAGTCTAAAGAATAGTGAGATTAGTCAGCATATTTGTGCCAAATGCATAGATTTCAAACATGTACGCCCTTCTGTGAGGGAGCATCAGGAACGCGTTTGCCTCTGTTTGCCTATCCTGCTTTCGTCATTATTCTACCCATACAGCTACAGGTGTAGGTATTTACCTAAACTTTAAAAAATTTGGACATGTTCTTTCACGAAATTTTTACCCATTTCCAATTTTTGTTTTCATTTAAATAAGCGACCAGATTTTCGGGCGATAATTACTAATAAAACTAGGAAAAGCAAATATTTTAAAACTTGCCATTTTTGTTTATTATTGTATTTTTTGTTTTGTTTGCCCACTTGCATTTTATCTTGAATTGAAACTATGATGAGCTATATGTTGGTTAAAAGGAAAAAAAACGAGTACGAGGCATTAATGAATGAACCAGAAACTGTCGCCATCTGTTGTCCTTCGGAACCATTAGTTGAACTGACAGTGTGCAGGAGTCCAGGAGATACCAATCAACATCTGAACGCGAATATTGTATACAGGTGATACGAATGTACGAATGCAACATAAGAGAATGAATAATTGAAAATAAACAGAATGAAAGCGTGACGCTGTCCCGAAAAGTATATCGAAATATGTAACCGTCTGTCGGCATACCTCTGGCGAGTTGGTGGCATAACACGTAGCACACTAGCCCCGTCAGCAAGATACCGAATGTCTTTCAGTTTCCATATCGGGGAAAATGTCTTCAGCCTTAGCAGGTTGTTCTTAACTAGGAGATTTCCATTTCTTTTAAGGTATAACGTAATACCTTTCAACTCCTCGTAATTGTGCTTGACCTACTTGACCCGATTACGAGACTCTAAAGCAGGTCAGCAAAAGTGACTTGTCGCCCTCTTAACCTAATCAGCTTCGGAAACAACGACTGTTTATGTATTTGTTGGCAAGTGGACAGGAACGTTTTGTACCAAACAAATTGAAAAGCAGTTTAAAGACTCGGTAAGTGTAGTTCAATTAAATAAATTCAAATAAGTCAAAATGAAATTGCAAAAGTTTAAAAGCTATATTCTAGATGTCCAAACTAGAGTATTTTGTTGCTAGCCCCAAAACAGAAAGCATGGTCAAAGTCAGTTACATTCAGATAGTATGGCCAGGGGCTATCATCATACTGTTTAAGGTCTGGTTTCTTCTGGCTGAAAATTTACGAGCTCTCTACCTGCTTCAAAGACATTGTCTTCTGGGTAGGCCTTAGTCGCAATATAAAGGGAAAAAAAGATCCCTACTTTATAGTACCGTGGTATTTTTGGGTCGTCAACTGTGGACTCTATGACACCAAAACAATCGAAAGGGCAATTACTTTAAAAGACACATTTTAGAAAAATCTAAATAGTCATCGTCTGTTGCCTGTATTTTTATTTGATTTTATAAAATAAGCAAGCTTCCTTCTTTGTCCGTCGTCAAGGAACACAAAGTTCCTCTATTCGTACAGATAACCCTTGAAAAATCCGACATCTGGAAAAAGAAAAAAAAAAAAATTATCAATAACTAGCAAACACCGTTCTTTGAAATGGTGTCTGTGCACAGACTGATGTTCGCCATAACATGACCAAATAAGAAATGGCATAACAAAGAAGTCAAACGACTTTATTTTCGAGTAAAAAGTATAGCGATTATAGCGAGGAGATTGTACTAACTACAAGGCAGTCACGAGTTACAGAGAAGGCTAGATCCCGAATATGCCATGACGCAATGGAGCACACTATTCTTTGGTTGGAGCAGAACCAACCAGTGATGTAACTCTGGCTCACACATAACGCTGCCGACCGTTGCTACCCTCAAGGCGGCTATACACGCTCTCTCCTTCTCTCTATTTCTCTCTCTCTCTCTCTCTCTTTCATTTCTATTCTTTCTTCTCTCTCTCTCCCGTCCCTTCTTTTAGTGCAGAGTTACACCATCAATGTTATCTGTAATCCTTGTCTGGGCGACTCAACGCTGCAAGGCTCTAAACTTGTTACAAAAGGACACGAAAACAAAAATCACTATCCAATACCAAAAGTGTTCGCTCGGAGGCTTTTATTTTTCTTCTTCTTCTTCTTGTTCTGTGTAACTAACATTTTTGACAGAATCCTACGTTTTTTTTTTATTTATTTAATTCCTTGTTTTTCCACCTGAGTAGTCTTATGATATCAAGGTTTCGGTGTACTCCTCGACTCCGCATTTAAAATTTGGAAAAAAAAAGTGTTTTTTATAATTTCTTTCCATACATTCGCATCAAACGACCGGCGCCTTGAAAGCTAAACGCGGATACAAAGAACTGGAAAAGAGAAGACGGACGTGTATAAAAACGATTCGGATAGCAACTGCAAGTCTGGAACACCGTCGGACCGCATTTCTAACCAGCTGTTCCATATATGAAGTTTTTTATCCAGCGACGTAACCAGTCTTCTGTGCAGACCGATCGTTCTCCACCACTCTCAGCAGCGGCGAAATATAAAGTCAATTCTGCCTAAAGCTTTCGTCTCCATATCTAAATGAGATTTGGCAACCTCATATATTGTTCGACTGCTACCAGCAGTGTACTACCAACTTTCGTGTTTGCGCTAGAGACGTAGAAAAAAAAAAGCCTCTAATGTGGACATGGTTTAGTGTAAACTTAAAAAACCTTGGAAACGTCATCGGCTCCGGACGACTTCCAAAAAGGAGGGGGTTGGGGGGGGGGGACTCGAATTTCAGTTCAAAGACCTTGAGGTAGGTTGCAAGATATGCGCCACCACATCGTCTTCTTCTTCAGCCAACAGCCGGAGGCTTATATACTCTTTCAACCCTCTTAGCCGCTCCTCCTCCACCTCCTCCTCCTCCTCCCCGTCTTTCCTGGGCTGCTCTAACTCGGACCTCTTTTGCAAGTCATTTGGGTCCACTCTCTTTTAGCCCGGACACAACAGCGGAACGTGCTCATAGTGTCTGTGAAATTCGTGTGAGACTCGAGCACATGAGTTTTGGTGTGATAAATACTTGGTGTGGTACGTGATGGCCGATCCGGCGCAGCAGTCTCAGCCACTTCCACCGACGGCACCGAAAACCCGTCTCGGATTGTCTCTCTCTGAACGGATTAAAGTAATCGAAGCGCGACAGATGGGCAAATCCATGCGGCAGGTCTTTTATTTTCATCCTCATCCTTCTTTTTCACGGGATAACCTGTTGATAAATCTGGTAACCGTTAAAGCAACTAAAATAGAATGTCGACTTGATTTTAGTTAGCTGCCCAGTTTGGCTGCGGGAAAACGCAAATTCTCAATACACTTGCTCAAAAGGAACGATACATTCGCGAATGGGAAGTGATGGGCCGAAATAATCCTTCGATCGGCGCACGAAAACGTTTTCGACATACACGAAACGAACAGATAAATCGCTCTGTTCACGAATGGTACCCTTTTTAATTTACCATTTAACTAAGTTTGTTTTACTGTTTTGTACGCCTAACGTTTTACTACAAATGTAAACATTTTTGGAACGTTGGCTTAACAAAATGGTCATGAACTTTACAAATAATCTATCCAGCCATCTTGAATTTCAATTTGGCTAGTTTGAGAAATTGCAAATTCATCTGTCTCTATTTTGTTCTCAACGTAATTTCTCGAATCACGTGACGTACATATGCTTGCTGAATAGGTTTTTCGAAATTCTCGATTCAGTTGTACGCAGCTGTTTATTTAAAGTCATAAAAACGTTTATTATTATACAACAGTAATACTCACACATGTTTTGTTTGAAAACATACGTCTATACGATCTCAATTTCTCCAACTTCCAACGGACATATAGGTATCAACAGCAGGCAGCAAATGGTCTCCGGATTACAGGCCCCATGCTGCAAAAACAAGCCAGACACTACGCAGCACATTTAGGAATTATCAATTTTGCAGCTAGCAACGGATGGTTAGCTAATTTTAGAAGATTCTACAATATCATCAGTGTAACTAAAACTATTTTTTCCGTATTTTTTTCCTTTGAAAATCATTTAGTTGTTAAATGCGTAGATTAACCTAACACCTACATTAGATTTTAATGGCGGTTATGTCCGATTTTTCCACACACTCAAACTCAAAAAGTTTATCTCGTTTGACGTTTACAAGTGACCTAATAATCAGATTGATGCTTTAATGTATATAGAGTAGCCTATTTTCTATATCAGTCAGCGTGCAATATGCAAGTGTAACTAGTAGCCTAGGTTGTGGATGCTTTTGACGTACCCATATTCTTGTGCTTCTTAAATGAATCGATTTCTAACGAATTGGGGTTTTTTTGAGAAAAATTTCTCTCAGTAATTCCACGGGTGGGCTGTAAACGGTGTTCTTTCAAGGAAATTCTGGTAGTTTACACGAGGAAATTGGGGTACATTGAGATTGTTAAACCTTTAGGCACAAAGGTACAAAAAGGAAAATAAAAGCTATGTAAACTTGTATGAATTATTTTGTTTAGTGTTCACCACATCCACGGAAGCGGAAACTGGCTGCCGTCCTCCAGCCAGAAAGCAACGAAGAAGATGCTGACCCACAAGCAAGCACTTCAAAGTGCCAGCTTGATGCGGAATTCGTACAAGTTGGATGTGACGAAGTTCTTAAAAGATCTCCACAGTTACCGTCTGAAAATTTGACCGAAAAGGACCCATTATTAGAAGAGAACCAAGCAGATATGCTTTCGATGAGACGCATAAAATCAGAACCTGCATCTGAAGACGAAGAACAACTCAACAATTGTCCTTCTAGAGATAAATATCTAGAAGCGCCATTAGGATGTTCCAATCGGCCACAAAATTTAGTCATGGTTAGATATTTAGTATGCTGCAAGTACAGACTAACACATTCTTACACCGGTTTCTTATATGCAGGATAAAGATAGTGCGTTAAGAAATTCTGAGGAGTCTCCCCAAATATCAACTTCCAAGCCAAAGGTCACTTCAACATCCACCGTAAATCAGTAAGGGTTTTGCATCACCTATTAACCAGAAACCCCAAGACTTTAAAAATAAAACCAATTTATTCTATCACTAGTCGAAAACGCCGTCTTCTACACAGAGAACATACCGAAAGGGCACCATCTCCTCGGGATATAGGACATAGTAGAATCGTTGAAGCCAATCAAGCCTTCGGCATGGTAGAAGAAAGAAGGCTACCGAGACTTGATCCAATATCTCCATTAAAAGGTATCCAACTTGAAAGTACCTTTCGGTTTTTTTTGTAATAAAAAAAATAATTATTATTTCGCTTTATTTAGTTTATTCAGCTGAACTACAGAACCTTGCCCGGGCCAAGGGCTTGCTAACTGTTTCGATGAAAGACGAATGTGGCGGCGAATGGTTAGAAATTCGGCAGTCTATCGCATTTTATCGAGTTCCCAACCACGGTTATCCAACACACTTGTCACGGATCGTTGTTGACTCTAGTCTCCAATATTACCTCGAAGTGCTGGGCCATTGTGTCCAAAAAGGATCTCTAATCTTTAAGGACGCCAGCTATAGTTTTAATTACAATGAAGCCGCTTCGATACTAGACGATCTAAGCGGCGGTTACACAGTTTGTGATGGCATCGAACTTTTGTCAGACAGAATTACTGATCTGCACATGAAGAACGTTCAAGAACTCGGGCATTCGGAGAACATGTATGCAACACTACCTGATCAACGATTTCGATCGATCGATTGCAACATATGGATTGATAGTCGCATCGGTTCGAAATGTTTAGCGTGCAAATTAGCGAGCAGTAATTTTATTGCCAATACGCCAATGGATTTACGTTGCCCATCAGTTTTTAATTCATGATCCATTTTGTTAGTGTTGGAAGTTGAATTTTAAAAAATTATAGTTATTGAATTATTAACTGTGATGGCTGCTTGTGTAATAGATTAAGGTCAGATTTTTTTTTATAAACCTGACAGTGATTTGCCGTTAGAAAAAAATTCAGCTGATTGTTGTTTACTTGATAATTGATAATGAAGGCATCAAGGGTTTTGTAACTCTCAGAATTCTACAACGATTCTAGATCTGCATTAAATAAAAAAATTTTTGCTTCATTCAAAATCGACATTCGTTTAACTACTAAAGTTAAGTTTAGATCCCGCTGAGGCTGAGGCGTAGCTTGAATGTTAATGACAATATGGTGCATTCTTATGGAACAAAAAGATTTTGAATGAATACTACGAGTTGTAATCGATCCTGTTCATGTTTATCTTATGGCAGGTTATTCTAAAATTTATAGTGTAATTTCTATAAAATCTTTGACACGAACGCGGCGGGCGTTAATGAAGAATAAACTTGCTGTTAGCTGTAAAAAGAAAGTTCAATCGTGGAAAGTGGTTGGTCTACTATGGGAGGAGCTAACTACCATTATTTTCGATTTACCATATCTTGGAATTTCTTATCGCTGTGGGCGGCGCTTGCCGACATGAAACTAGGGAGATTATTAATGTTGCGCTTCTGCATTTGCATATTTGAATCGTGGCACGCTATACGTAAAGTGCGCCACTGAAGTCTCTTCCTATGTCGGAAAAAAAACGAGACGTGATAGTGTTTATACTAGACACCCAGACTTTTAAATATCTCTCATCCTCCAAAATCAAATACAGATATAGCCACAACAACATGTACCAGCTGGATTCAAAAACGTGATTAACAAACCTAGGCCTCATTTATAAATAAGCACTAAAAAACATGATACCCGGCTTCAATCCTTCAACCAATGGAAGCAGGCCCTTTTTTATCGTGTAGCCAATGGTATAACTTACTGAAACTACAGTATTTCTACGGAAGGCTAACAAGTGTTAAAAACTTATTCAAATCAACGTAACTTTTTGGGGTTTTCATGTACTTAATTTTGAATCACCAAATGTACCATTTACAAAAATTTGGGGCATATTACATTCTATACAGAATATATGCCAGAATATATAGTTCAATAAACTTATACCTGCAATATTTTCAGCGAGCACGCTTCGGATCAGAATCCGGAACCATTGCCCAACACTAACATGCTGGCAGTAGACTGCGATATGGCAATTCTATTATAACACAGACAGATATTGTTGGAAAAAAAAACTTCAGTCAGTGAACTGTTTGAAACTGATGCGCATGTAATATATTCAAAACAGAGTGTATTGATAATATGGATAACAGATGTCACAGATGTTTATAATGCGGTGTATACTTGATAGTCTACAGAAAAGGGTACATGGCTTTATCATATCGACGGATCGCGATGGGAAGAGACCACGATCGCCAAGTCTGCTACTGCACATGCACATTCAAATAAAATGGGGTAGCAAATAAGTAATGTTTGGGTGCATAGAATATGGTTATGAAGTTAAATATGTATCCATAAATGAAAATCTGGACGCATTTATACACAGACTTTATCGACAGAAAACTAGAATGTAAAAGTCTCCAGACAAATGCCGCTAATTCCTTATGTTTCCTTATGTATATATACAAACTCTCGATCTTAAACTAGTCGGTTAAAATGTCGTTGATAGACAGTCAGATTATTATTATGATTTCATTTTTTTTTTCATTTTTTTTTTCATTTTTCGAAACAATTTTAGAAAAAATGGATCGCGGAAATTAGTATTCCTTCCAAAAATGGTTCCTTCCTTTTCAACTTTGCGCAAAAACCATTGCTTAACGAATTCCTTTTTCTCCTTTTTTTTTTTTGGTTTTTTGAGCAACTTAAAACACTATTAGGTTATCGTAATAAAACCCCAGGAAGTGAAAAGAATAAAGCTGGAAAAAGGAATCCAGGCGGCGCAAGTGAAATGTTAATCGCCCAAACATGCAAATGCTGAGCGATTAGATAAATCAAAGACGTTTTCAACGGTACTGGTATGAAATAGGAAGGATCGATTAGTTGTAGGATCAATTGTCGAAAAGAAAAGATAGCAATCACGACACACATTGTTACAGAAGATATGAAGATGAGAGAACCTCTCGTGATGAAATAAACATAATTTTGCTTTATGAAAAGAGAGGACATAAAAAAATATTAGTTGAAATCGTGCATATGTATAGAAACATACAGTTAAGCATGTATGTCTAATTCACTGGGCGAGGTTCGCCCTCGAATTTTGATCTTGATTGAGTTTCTTCTCTTTTTGCGCTGCGTTTCAAAATTATTACAAGCAAATATACTATAAGTAAAGATTTAAAAGACACACGGGGAATGTAAGAAAATTTAGTAGTCTGATACTCAATTGCGAATCATTTAATGCTCTGATACGGAATAAAACTTGTGGGCGCGCCTTTCTCGTTCAATTGACTTTTAACACGGAGGCTCTAAATTTGGAACAGGTGATTCGGGACCAATGCCAGTTGTAGAGCTAACGCTGTTCTGTTCTGCCCGATCCAGTGTCAGACTGGAGATGATGACTGTACGGGAGAGCGCACCTTCACTTAGCTCAGGTGCTATGTGTTGCATGTACGGCTTTTGAAGAACATTAACAGAGGACGGTGGTAGATCCTCGAAATTGCCGCTTAATCGTTTGATGACGGTGCCCTGGGTTTGGCTTATTCGACCAGAACTTCGACCTAACGAACCAGTGTTTTCACCTCCATTTAGCGGATTGTTACCACTCAACTGCTCGAAGCGGTTGCGGACGGCGGCAAAATTACCAGCACTTGGGTTTAGGTCTGTCAATGGCTGTGGCTGCGAATCATCAGAAAAAGACGACATCTCCAAAGTTATCGTGTGAGCATCGCTGTATCCCAATTCTCCTGGAGCGAGCTCGGTCATTTCGGGATGGTATTGTGGCGTCCTGCCATTCTCAATCTATCATAAAAAACAAACGTTACTATTCTTTTTTTTCTTCTTGTTGAAGCCCACTAAAGAGTGAAACCAATAATCAAACTAAATTACTCACTTGGGATGAATGTTCAATTAAACTCGGCGTACTTTCGCCGCTAGGTTCTGGGCTGGCAGGAGAAAATGGACTTCCTTCTGAGCTCGAACTCGCTTCGGAAGGGCTGGTACCTAAACTGGTGGTCAATGTCACATCGGTACTGAGTGACTCGTCCATCGGATTGTAAGACATTGTTGTCTGGACGCTTTCGACAGTCTGGATGCTGGTGCTTCCAAACCATAAAGCCTCAGCCATGTCGCCGCTTAATGGCCGATGGCTGACATTGTCACAATCGTTGTCAGTGTTCACGGTTAGGTATGTGCGATTCCCACCCGATACGCCGGCAGTGGACAGCAACCTGTCTGCGTCATCCGCAGTGATAACAGTTACCTCACTGTCGATGCTACCTTGTTCAGAAACCGGACGTTTGCGATTCAAATTGTAGTCTTCATCGCTATCTTCTCCGACGCGGCTTAAATCTTGGACGGCCAGGTTATAAATAGCTCGGGACGAACTACCGGCCAATGTCGAAACTGGCTTGAAGTCAAGTGAGACAGTTCTTTCGAGCGAGCCTTCTTCGCTTCCCGAAGTCGGAATGCGTGTTAAATCTCCGAGCGAAGAAGCTTTACGGTTGTGAGCATCCTGTTGTCCAGAAGACTGGGCAGGACAGTTGATGACCAACGTGTCAGAGCCAGTTGACGTTGTGATGGAGATGTCAGTATCTGAAGCTTGTTGATTATTGCCAGAAATGAAAACAGGCTGGCAAACGCCAACTTCTACTTCACCGGGAAAATTGTCGGATATCATTGTTGAAAATCCACCTTCGACTGTATGAATGATAATATGAAAAATTAGCTATTAAGATGTAACTTACGCAGACGTTATTTTTTTTTTACCTGTTACGTCGGAAGTAATTGTAGGTTGTGAGACATGCAAAACAGCGGAGTTTGGTTCAAATGGTACGATAAATCGTCTGGCGGGCGTGGGTGGACCACGTTTCAGTTTGACAGCGTCTGAAGCCATGATAACCGATGAAGGGACCTGGCTGGCCGAGACTTGGGGTCCCGACAAGGTGGTGGTCAATTCCATATTACCATACAATGGTTGTTGCGTTCTGACAGAGCTCTCGATGGGAGGAGTTGGATCTAATCGGGTAACGGAAAGCAGTTTGGGAGAAGAATCAACATCCAGCATTTCGAGCGTTGGTTTCTTGGAACGTGGGCTTGGCATTAAACTGATGTAACTCGGTGAGTGTAAACGAATCCCTGCGCTTGCCTTGGAATCGCGTCTAATCGCTTCAGCACGTTCTGATGGCGACAACTGTTCCAGTTTTTGCTGCTCAGTTATCCCATCCAAATCCACTTCGATGCTAAGCTCCTGGTCGGATGATTTCGACGCACGACGAAGATCGACCCTTGGCAATTTCCATTCGGGTTGAAGGGTACCGCTGTTGTTACCAGCGTCGTTCTTGCCCGTAATCTCGATCTTGTTACTGGAGAACATTTTGGGTTTCTTTAGTTTCACGCCGAAACGAGCGCCTATGTTCTTCTTAATATCCTTCACTTCATCTTCTTCGTCTGAGCTGCTATCGTGGTGGGTTTTCTCGGCGTCCTGGTATTCTACATTCTTGTACATTTGCACTCGTGGCAATTTCACTTCCACGCCCATCAACTGGGTATTGCCGGTGGCATCTTTGCTTCGTGGTTGATCTTCTTCGTCGTTATGTTCTTCCTCGCTATCGCTATCGCTGGATGACGATTGATGGTGATCTCCTTTCTTTTTCTTCAATTTCATTTTTGGTGCTTTAACATTGACTTTAACAGATTTCGATACGGGCACCGTATCTAGATCTTTAGAACTAGATGCCACTTCGCTTTCGACGGCTACATTGCCGCCTTTCGATGGAAATTTCGGCATTTTCAAACCGAGACTGAATTTCTTTTTTTCTTTTTCGTGTCCAGAGCCACTTTCCAATTTGACAGGCTCCACTTCCAAGCTGGACAGAGAAGGTGAGGTCATGTCGTCCCCAGTAGTTTTCGTTTTCAAAGATACAGATGGCAAGGTAGCTTCCAGCTTAGGCTCGGCTTCCGTTTTTTCCTTGCCGATGGAGAACTTTGGCAATTTCAAGCCAAAATTCATGCCGGAATTTTTGGATTCTTTCTCAGTTTCGCTGTCTGACGACGATGAACTGGAATCATCTTCTTTGATTTTTGGTTGCTGTTTGCCAGACTGAATATCAAATTCGGCTTGAAGTTGGGCCAATTGGGCTTTTACTTTGGCAACTTCAGCGTCGATGTTATCAACTTGGATGTCAACGTTGGACGCATCGCCAGCGACAGGTTGTTTCACCTCAACTCCGACTTGAGGTAAATCTACATCAAGAACGGTACTGCCAGCTAGATTTTGAGATGGAACATTGACTCCTGCTTCCAACTTTGGTTTGTTGAATTCCGGCAGTTTGATTCCGAATTTCGGTTTCTTTACTTTCACTTTTGACTCTTTGTCGCTGTCTTCTTCGTGGGATGAGTCTTCACTCTTAAGCTCAACTTGTGGCAAAGTTACTTCAGCGTTTCTCTGCCGTGTTTGAAATTTTGGTAATTTGATCCCGATTTTGTGACTCTTCTTTTCCGAGTCATCCAATTCGTGTTCCTCTTCGATTTGCACTCGCGGAGTAACGACGTCAATCTCTGGGAGTTCCGCGCTTGCTCCAACATTGGCTTTCGTAGAAAAGGACGGCATTTTGAAATGGGATCCAAAGCTGCTCTTCTTTTTCATTGAAACATCGACTTCGGGTAGGGACACTTCAGCGTTCAAAACAGGCGCTTCCGGTTCAGGGTGTTTAATTGCAACGTCGGAACTGAGATTTGCATCACCTTTTCCGCCCATGGATAAATCTGGCATTTTAATACCAAATTTGAACCCCTTTTTTGATTTCTCGTTTTCTGAATCGCTGCTGTCGTCGCTTGCGTGAACATTTTCTGGAACGGACGAGCCTACGTTGGTTTTTGCTGAGAAGGTCGGCATCTTGAAATGTGATCCGAAACTACTTTTCTTTTTTGTCGCAAGTTCTGCCTCTGGTGGAGACATGCCAACTTGTACAGTTGGTAAATTTAGCTCGGGTTGCTTCGCTTTGATTGTTAATTCAGGATCCACGTCGACATCACTTTTTCCGCTCACCGATAAATCTGGCACCTTCAAATCTAATTTTAGCCCCTTTTTTGAATTCTCATCTTCTGAATCACTGCTGCTGTCGCTTGTGTCTGCTTGGTCGGCGCCGCTCGCGCCTGCCTTGGCTTTCGCCGAAAAGGTCGGCATTTTGAAATGGGATCCAAAACTGCTCTTCTTTTTTGTTGTAAGATCCGCGTCCGGTAAGGAAAGCTCGGCATCAGCTGAGGGTAACTCTTGTTCAGGTAGCTTAACTTTGAGGTTAGCGTCCGATGAATCAAGATCAACGTCAGTTTTCCCACCCATGGATAATTTTGGCATTTTGAAACCCAATTTCAATCCTTTCTTTGAATTTTCGTCTTCCGAATCGCTGCTGTCGTCACTTGCGTGACTTTTGTCAGCACCGCTAGCACTTACATTTCCTTTGGCTGAGAAGGTCGGCATTTTGAAATGAGCGCCGAAACCGCTCTTCTTTTTCATCGATGGGTCCGCATCAGGCAACGACGCTTCAGCTTCAAGTGAGGGTAACTCACCTTCAGGCAGTTTCACGTTGACATTTGCGTCCGAATCGAGATGGATGTCGGTCTTTCCGCTGGCGGATAACTTGGGCATTTTGAAACCCAATTTAAGCCCCTTTTTTGAGTTCTCGTCTTCTGAATCGCTGCTGTCGTCACTTTCATGGGTTTTCTCAGCGTCGCTCACCTTGCCTTTGGTGGAAAAGGTTGGCATTTTGAAATGAGCGCCGAAACCACCGCTCTTCTTTTTCATCGAGAGGTCTGCTTCGGGTAGCGATGCTTCAGCCTCGAGTGAGGGTACCTCGTGTTCAGGTAGTTTTACGTTGAGATTAGCATCCGAATCAAGATCAACGTCGCCTTTCCCACCCATGGATAACTTTGGCATTTTGAGACCTAATTTCAGTCCTTTCTTTGAACTCTCGTCTTCGGAATCGCTGCTTTCGTTTTCTGCGTGAGTCTTCTCAACGCCACCGACACGAACGTTCGCCTTGGGAGAGAAGGACGGCATCTTGAAATGCGAGCCGAAACTGCTCTTCTTTTTCATGGAAAGGTCGGCCTCTGGCAGCGATGCTTCGACTTCAACCGAGGGTAACTCTTGGTCAGGTAGCTTTACCTTGACGCCTACGTCTGAATCGAGATTAATGTCGTTCTTTCCACTGGCAGATAATTTTGGCATTTTGAAACCCATTTTAAGTCCCTTTTTTGAATTTTCGTCCTCGGAATCGCTGCTGTCGTCGCTTGTGTTTTCTTGTTCAGCACCGCCTGACCCAACATTAGCTTTTGCGGAGAAGGTCGGCATTTTGAAATGGGATCCGAAGCCGCCCTTCTTTTTTGCGGAGACATCGACTTCAGGAAGGGACACTTCTGCCTCTATCGGGCTAGGCTGTTTAAGTTTGATGTTGGGATCCGAATCAAGACTTAGATCGCCTTTCCCTTTCACCGATAAGTCTGGCATTTTGAAGCCTAATTTTAGGCCTTTTTTCGAATTCTCATCGTCGGAATCGCTGCTGTCTTCGTTTCTGGTAACTACCTCAGGACCAGCTGCACTTACGTTCGCTTTGGTTGAGAAGGTCGGCATTTTGAAATGGGATCCGAAACTGGCCTTCTTTTTCGTCGTAAGATCTGTTTCAGGGAGCGACATGTCGACTTCCACGCTGGGTAAATTTGGCTCTGGTTTTTTCAGTTTAGTTGCCTCCGAGTCCAGCGTAACGCCATCTTTCCCGCTCATCGATAACTTTGGCATTTTGAAACCCAATTTTAGTCCCTTTTTTGATTCCTCGTCTTCTGAATCGCTGCTCTCGTCTTCTGAGTGAGTTTTCTCAGCGCCGCTCACACGCACGTTGGCTTTAGGGGAGAAAGACGGCATCTTGAAATGTGATCCGAAACTACTTTTCTTTTTTGTCGACTGGTCTGTTTCGGGAAGAGATACATCAACGTCTACATTTGGTAAATTTAGTTCTGGTTGCTTTGCTTTTATCGATGATTCGGAATCAAGATTCACATCGGCTTTCCCGCCCATTGAAAAGTCTGGCATTTTGAAACCTAACTTAAAGCCTTTCTTAGATTTTTCATCTTCTGAATCACTGCTGTCGTCGCTTGCTTCTATTTTTTCAGCACCGGTCGCGCTTACATTGGCTTTCGTTGAAAAGGTGGGCATTTTGAAATGCGATCCGAAACTCGCCTTTTTCGTTGTTAGATCCGCATCGGGAAGGGAAAGCTCGGCATCAACTGAGGGTAACTCTTGCTCAGGTAGTTTTACGTTTAGATTAGCATCCGTATCAAGATCCACGTCGGTTTTGCCACCCATGGACAATTTCGGCATTTTGAGTCCGAATTTCAGTCCTTTCTTTGTATTCTCATCGTCGGAATCGCTGCTGTCGTCTTCTCCGTGAATTTTCTCGTCGCCACCGACACGTACGTTGGCTTTGGGCGAGAAGGATGGCATCTTGAAATGAGCTCCGAAGCTGCTCTTCTTTTTCATGGAAAGGTCTGCTTCGGGTAAGGATGCTTCAGCCTCAAGCGAGGGTAACTCTTGCTCAGGCAGTTTTACGTTGAGCGTAGCATCCGTATCAAGATTGGCATCGGTTTTCCCACCCATCGATAATTTTGGCATTTTGAAACCCAATTTAAGCCCCTTTTTTGAGTTCTCGTCATCCGAATCGCTGCTGTCGTCACTTTCGCGAGTCTTCTCAGCGTCGCCTGCATTTCCTTTGGCTGAGAAAGTCGGCATTTTGAAATGAGCGCCGAAACCGCTCTTCTTTTTCATCGAGAGGTCCGCTTCGGGAAGCGATGCTTCAGCCTCAATCGAAGGTAACTCCGTTTCAGGTAGTTTTACGTTGAGGTTAGCATCCGAATCGAGATTGGCTTCGGTTTTCCCACCTAGGGATAATTTGGGCATTTTGAAGCCCAATTTAAGTCCCTTTTTTGAATTTTCATCCTCTGAATCGCTGCTGTCGTCGCTAGTGTTCGCTTGCTTTGCACCGCTGACATCTACATTCGCTGAACTCGAAAAGGTAGGCATTTTGAAATTGGCTCCGAAACTACCCTTCTTTTTTGCAGATAGTTCCGCTTCGGGAAGGCTGACGTCAGCTTCTAAGGTCGGTAAACCTTGCTCTAGCTGTTTATTCTTGACATCCGCATCAAGACTGACATCACCTTTGCCACCCATGGAAAAGTCGGGCATTTTGAAGCCTAATTTAAACCCCTTCTTGGATTTTTCGTCGTCAGAATCACTGTCGTCACTTTCGTCCGCCTTCTGGGCACCACCGGCGCCTTTGAGGCCAAAGGATGGCATTTTAAAGTTGCCTTCGAAATTGCCTTTTTTCTTCGCTGACACGTCTGTTTTAGGTAGAGATACTTCCGCACCAACGGAGGGTAACTCTTGTTCAGGATGTTCTACTTTGACGTTTAAATCAGTATCGATATTGGCAGTGCCTTTGCCCCCCATGGATAGATGTGGCATTTTGAATCCCAATTTGAAGCCTTTCTTGGATTTCTCATTTTCCGAGTCGCTGTCATCGCTATCCGAGTCGGTCTTGGTTTTGGATACGTCTAATTGAATGTCCGGCTTCACTGGATTGAACGCCGGCATTTTGACAATGAAAGGTGATTTCTTATCCAAGTCTCCTTCATCTAAATCCAAACTGGCTTCTAGTTTTGGCATTTCTACTGAGGGTGCTTTTACATTTAATTGGGATTCCATTTCGGGTAGGCCAATTTCAGCTTTGCCACCGCCGCTGAGCTTTGGCATTTTAAACGCAAATCCACCAGATTTGCTTTTATCTGCCTTCTTATTTTCATCATCACTATCGTCGTGCTTGGCATCTCCTTTAAGATCCAGACCAACAGTTGGGATACTGACGTCGATATTGGCCGAAGGCTTGTCTATTTTCGGCATGTGGAAAGCGGCTCCCAATTTCGTACTCGACTTCTTCTTTTCGGCGTCATCAACATCGATTTCACCTTTGCCTGCTAAATCAACTTCCACTTTAGGTAGATTGATTTCTGTGGAGGGGACTTCTAAATCTGCGTGACCCTTGCCACTGCTCATGTGAAGTTTCGGCATTTTGAAGTTTGATTTAAAGCTGAATTTCCCTTTTTTCTTGCCATCTTTTTCAGGAATTTCAAGTTTGCCGTGCGGAACGGTCACGTCCACGTCGACTGGATTGAGTTCGGGAACTCTGGGAAGATCCATTTCGATCGAAGTGTTATCCGAGCTGATGGAATCGTGTTCAACGACGAGTGCATCAACATTGGCCTCTAAACTTGGGATTTTCACACCTTCGGCTTTGACATCCACGTTCACACCGGGAGCATGCGAATGTTTCATTTGAAATTTAGGCATTTTAATTCCAAATCTCGTCTTCTTCTTGCTGCTTTCCTTTTTGTCATCATCGCTGTCCGCGTCGTCTTTGCTGGAAACGTCGATGCTTACATTAGGGTCTAGTTCCAATTTTCCTGTTGGTAAACTAAGCTCGGCATCCGGTAAATTGATTTTAGCCCCATGTTCAACTTTTGCTTCGCCGTGATGTTTGCCCATGTGAAATTTAGGCATCTTGAAAAATTTTGATTTCTTTTTCTCGTCGTCTGAGTCGTCATGTTCCAGTTCCAGATCAAGGCCCTTGAACTTGATATCAGCTTGTGGATTCATACCACCGGCTACGCTGAAACCAACATCTGGAACGCTAGGGGGTTGTACCTGACCGCTCATTCCGATATCAACCGGAAACGGGTTTAAATCACCCTTTCCCATATCAACACCAAACTTTGCCGATCCTTCAGCTCCCATACTCGAATCCAGACCGACTTCAAGTTTCGGTTTTTCAATCGTCACTTCGGGTAAGGAAAAAGTCATCTTATCCTTGTCTTCAATTTTCACGTCAGCTCCTAATTCAGGTAAATTCACTTTTGGTACATTAACGTCAGCACGAATATCAATGGACTTGTCAATACCGAAATCGGCGTCCAGGTCAGGTTTTTTCAGGCCAAATTTGGGTAGTTTGGCAGACGCTTTTCCTTTTTTCTTATCTTCACCACTGCGATCGTCGTCGGTGCCACCAGAAGCTGAATCAAGATTCAAGTGTGCGGATAAGTCTCGGTCTTCAGATTTCTTCTTCATGTGGAATTTAGGCATCTTGATGGAGAATCCAAATTTACTCGATTTCTTTTTGTTCTCGTCATCGTCGTGGTCGTCGTCTCCGACGTCGGCTTCGAGATCAACCTTTGGCTGGTTCGCCTTCATTCCAAACTGTGCGTTGGGAAGTCCCACATCGCCTTGCAGGTCAACGTTCGGGCCCGAAAGATCAATAGATGGAATTGCAATGCTACCTTTCAATCTCTTGCCTTCGTCATCATCATCACTGCTCGAATCCGAATCGGAATTTTCATTTCTCTTCAGATTGGGTCGATCTATTTTCATCTTCGGAAGTTTTATTCCGAGCTTAGATCCCTTTTTTGCTTCTCCAAGACTTGCGTCCAAATTTCCAGCATCAACTGCTAGTTTAGCATCAAGATCGGGAACGGCTGCCTTAATGTCAAATGCACCTTTACTTCTTTTCTTGGATCCATCTTCAGAGTCAGTCTCGTCCGAATGGGAAGATGCTTTAGAAAAAGAGGTAGTGATTTTCGGCACGTCAATTTCTAGATTTCCCTCTAACGGTTTTATGTCGGGTAAATCGGAACTACCCGCTTGCAAGTCAATCTTCGGTGCGTTCACCGCAATATCGCCTTTGGGTAAACCGAATTTCGGCATTTTAATGTTGAACCGTTTCTTCTTTTTATCACCATTCTCGTCTTCATCGTCATCCGAAGAGTCACTTGTCTCGCCCTTGATTTCCGCACTGGGCAAGTTAACATCGACTCCATGGGAGGTGTCTAAAGCCAAACTTCCCTCAGGAACGGTGACGCTTGCGCCGGCGCCGAATGTTGGCATTTTGATGCCAAAATTGCCCTTTTTACTGATCTTCGCATCATCAACGTCAATGCCCACAGAAGGAATATTCACGTCTCCCGACATTTCCTGCGTAGAAGTCTCCAATTGGATTTCAGGTTTGTTTAGCTCAAATTTAGGCATCTTTCCGAATTTCATTTTTTTCGTTCCGCCTTCTGAGTCATCCTCGCTGTCACTAGAGGCCGATCCTTGTTTTACATCCGCTGTTACAGTAGGCATGGAGAGAGCAACATTACCGGAGCCTTTCAGCTCACCGTGTCCTTTGCCCATGTTAAACTTCGGCATCGAAAAACCGGTTTTTGGTTTTTTTACGTCTACCGATACAGACGGTAAATCTACATCAGGGCCAGATGCAGAAAGGGACGGTGGCTGGATGTCAACAGAAGCTCCGGGAACCTTCACGTCGACATCGACTTCCGGAATGGAAGTGTTTAGAGTTGGCAAAGGTTTGGTCTCAACGGTGACTTCGTGTTTCTTCTTCAGGCTCAATTTCGGCATTTTGAATTCGAATCCTGCTTTGGATCCATCCTTTTTCAGCTTTGGGTCGATTTCCACATTTGCTTCCGGCAATGCCACGTCTACTTCTGGCATGGCAATTTTAGCACTTGCGTCTGGTGCATCAACTTTCACAGTTTTGCTTCCCCCGAATTTCGGGAATTTGATGTGAAAGCCTGATTTCCCAGTTTTGCCGGCTTCGATGGAGGCTTCTGCATGGGGAATCTCTGGATTGGCCGGTACATCTGGCAAACTTGGTAATTTAAAATCCAGATCTAGGCTCGCTCCAGTTGGGACGGTCACGTCGATGTTGGGTTGATCAAGTTTAGGTCCTTTAACTTTGAATTCAGACGGCCCGCCCGGAGTAGATAATTCTAATGACGGAGCTCTGACGTCGAGGTTGGTAGCGCCACCAGTGAATTGAAGTTCGGGAGATTTGATTTTCAATGATTTGCCTTTTTTCTTTGCGTCGTCTTCATTGTCTGTGTCTTCGGTGTCTGACTGCATCCTCAGAACATCTCCGCTCAAGTTTGGAACTCCAACTTCAAGCTTTCCTTCAAGCGGTTTGATGCTGGGCAAATCCGCTTGGACGTCGATCTTGGGTCCGCTCATCTCAGCTTTAGGTAAACCAAACTTCGGCATTTTGATGTTGAATCCCTTTTTCTTTTTATCGCCGTTTTCATCGTCGTCATCATCGGAAGAGTCACTCGTCTCCGCTTTTGTTTCTACACTGGGTAATTTAACGTCAATTCCATGAGAGGCGTCTAAATCCAAACTTACATCGGGAACAGTTGCACTAGCTCCAAATTTGGGCATTTTCATTCCAAACTTGCTTTTCTTGCTGCCTTTATCGACGTCAATATCGCCGACGTCGACGTCTACAGAGGGAAGCTCAACATCAGCCGAGGCATCAGGAGCGGAAATTTCAATTTCGCCTTGTGGTTTGTTGAAACCGAATTTAGGCATCTTTCCAAACTTCAATTTTTTCTTGCCTCCTTCCGTGTTGTCATCGTCAGTGTCGCTGTCTGACGAAGAAGTTTTTTCGATTTTTACTCCGGCGATATCGACGTCCACATCGATGGTATTTTTGAGTTCAGCTTGATCCTTGCCCATATTAAATTTTGGCATAGAAAAATCAATCTTTGGTTTTTTGACGTCCATCGATACAGACGGTAGTTCCACATCAGGGGCCGATGCAGAAAAGGCAGGTGGCTGTACCTCAACAGAAGCTCCAGGTATCTTCACGTCGACGTCCACTTCCGGCACGTCAACGTTAATAGTTGGCATCGTTTTAGCCTCAAGGGCGATCTCAGGTTTCTTTTTTAGACTCAATTTAGGCATTTTGAATTCAAAACCTGCTTTAGCTCCGTCTTTTTTCAGCTTGGGGTCCATTTCGACATTGGTTTCTGGCAACGCCACATCCAATTCTGGAGCAGCCAGTTGAACGCCTACTTCAGGCATGTCGCCTTTCACTGTTTTGCTGCCGCCAAATTTCGGGAATTTGATATGAAAACCAGGTTTTGGTGTCTTGCTTAGATCGAGAGAAATGTCTGCATTATGAATTTCTTGACCAACTGCAACATCTGGCAAGCTCGGTGATTGGAAATCGACGCTTACGTTTGGTGCAGCTGGGAGATTTACGTCGATATTGGGCTGGTTCATTTTCGGTCCTTCAAAATTGATATCAGTCACTCCGACTGGAGCAGAGAGATTTAGCGAAGGAGTTCCTATATTCAATTTAACGTCACCACCCACGCCTACGGCTGTTGGGTACTCTTGTTCTGGCATGTCGATCGCCATGGAGACGTTACGTGTTGGTAATTTGATTCCCGATCCATCCGGCACGTCGATGTTGATGGCAAGATCAGAAGCTTTGGGTGTGTGTATCTCTACTTTTGGAAGATTGAGCTCGGCTTCTGGTACATCAAGTCCGGTAGGAAGCAGAGGCATGTCCACCTCTGCGCCTTTGGCACCAGCTTTGAACTTCAAATCTGGTAAGACTTTAATTCCGAATTTCGATACTTTTGGAGGCCGTGGGTCTATCGCCAGAGAAACATTTGGTGGAGCGACGCTGATATCTCCAGCATCTAAAACGACGTTGGCGGATGCAGGTTTGATGTTGCCACCTTTCAGCTTGATGTCGGGCACAGTCGGCACGTCCATATCTAGATTTGCTTTCCCCAGTAATTTTGATTTTGCCAGGCCGCCACTTACGTGACCCGCCAAACTGGGAATTCGCATGTCCGCTCTGACAGTCACATCCGCTCGCCCAACCTGTATTTATTAAAAAAGACACAAATCGTTTTATAATCGTTTTATTGACAATAGATTGTTTTCCCGAAAGGCCTTAAGACTCGCATCAGCGATTAAAATATTAGGCCACATAACAGAGAATTTCTATTAGTACTATCAGCTGGATATATCTTTGATCAGCTTTCCAGAAACAAAATAAGACGTTAAGAGCCAAAGGCGCAACTGCGTGGAACGGCTTTGGCAAATGTCTACTGTTGAATGGTTGCCATTTTTTAAAAGTTTCTTTCCACCTTCTCTCGACCTTGGTGTATACACCTGGCAGAGGCCCACCATTTTCATCGTCTGGAAGCGTACGTGATTTTTTTTGCATACACTAAAATTTTTTTTTTTCAAGGACTACAGTAGACCCTGGTTAACAGCAGCCCACATCAAACGGCAACCAAGTTGTCTATGACACATCAACAAGGAACACACGTGTACAGCAAGTATGAATATTTTAATATTCTCACCTTGGATAGGTCATCAATGGATTGCGAACGGTACAGAGGATGAACCAAACGCTCGTTGGGTGGTCCCTCCTGCTGCACGGATCCCGCTATTGTAGAAAGTGTTGCAGAGGGTGAAGTAGAAGCAAGAGACACCGTACTTGCTGCTTTACGTTTCTTTAATGTGCTGCTGTTATTGCGGAGTCCTTTCTCGAGCTCCATGGTCACGTCATATGGCGACGCGTAGCTTAAAATGGTCAGTGCATCCTCGTAGACAACGTGACGGAAGGAAATTGTCACGTTGAGGATCCTATCGCCTATTTTCATTTCGACGTGATTAGCCTTGACCGTTCATTAACGACTTAAAAGGTTTGCGTTTAGCGCCATACCTGGAGCGATTTTACCAGACTCGAAAGCCGGTCCACGGTTTAAAATATCCTTGATGAATATTCCATCGCGCATGTTACCAGTCACGTTGAATCCCAAGCCTGTGAAATCGTGTCCACGCAGCTGGACCGATACTCGTTCAGGTTCCTTTCATAACAACGAGAGACGACGATAGATTAATTCGGTATTTCAAATTTTTCGGCTGATTCAAAAAGCCATAAATCATTTGCTTTTAGAAAGACTGTCGTTTGGAATTTTTTTAATTTCTTTAAAATGGATATCTTATGTTAATTATATCCTCTCCCATTAGATTTCATATAAAACGCAATCCAGCGGCAAAATCAGGATTCTAAGTAGTTGAAATGTGTAACTTAGTATCGTTCACGATTTTTTACGATAAGGCCAAGGAATGTTTGTCGTGAACGTAGATGCCGAAGAGAATGCACACGTAAAAAAATCAAGGTTTAAACCAAAAAATGGAAACAAACTTTCTCTCGGCCTCATTAGCCTCTCCTGTCACTTGCAAGCAACCAACGCCCTCATTCTTCTTCATCTGACAGGCAAAGGATTCACAAATCACGTCGAAAAATTATCCAAGAACACACAAACAATTACATTTTTCCTACTAATTTACATTTTTTTTGCGATATCTTTGATGCTCTTTCGTTGCCAGTGTTTATACCTGCCCAGGATTGAGTCATACCAATTAATAACTTACGGAAATAAAGGAGTCGTCCATAGATCTTTTCTTTTCGTTTTTGTTGGCGCCAAAGAATCGCAAAGGTGTCCACGACGTGCTCTGCGCATCCTGCTGAAATCAAGAAAATAAATCATGTTATAACGAAACGAAAAAAAAGTGAATTTTAAATTATGCAACAATTTTGTGGGTCTGATCATTTGGCAGTCTGAATGCTTAATTAAATGTATAGGGAGGGGACAGAAAGGGAGGAGTGTTGAAAGAGTTTGTGATGGAAGGTTCCCCCCGTGTCGGATGTAGGAAGTTCTTTCCGGTTTTCATAAAAATTTCATCCGGCTATTTCAGTAAAAGATTGTAGCAAAACGCAATCCCACATTCCTATCTTGTTGGCATTCAAGATTAGTAATGCTACGTGGGAAATGAGGGGTGAGATGTGAGGCGTAGGTGCAGGAAGTAAATGACATCAGAGATTTGAAAACACCCACGGGTTTGTGTGACACGGTACAATGACGATTTCATTTTTGATTTTTGAGTGGGCCTCATAGCGCGTCATGCTGCCTTCCACCCCTTCATTACGATAACAAAGGTACTGAAGTCATAAAATTAGTTAAACATAATCAAGTTTCCCAGATCAATACAAACAAGGCAATGTAAACAAAACAAAACAAAAAATAGGTAAAAAGAAACAAAGAAACTCACCTTTTGACCAAATTTCTCTGGCTTACCGCCGTCGACAACATCTGGAATTTACAATAAACACAAAATTATGCAAAAACGTGAAAAGAGAAAAACACACAATTTCGTGAATGATTCACGATCGACTGGCTGAGGCGCAGTCTTCCGGCAAGAAAAGCACGACGAAACTAGCCGAAAGAGCTTTAGCTATTTTAGCGCAAAATAAGAATAGACATACTGTCACGTCACTCTTCTACTTAACCTTTCCCACTGCCGATGGGTGGAATGATGATGACGACATCCTTGGCTTTTTTTTTTATTATTATTATTATTACTATTTTTTTTTTGTTTGCCCGACGGGCTCAAGAACGAAGGTATGTACGACGAACGTGGCATGACATCATCTCTTCACTTAAAAATGCAAAAAAAAAAGAGAATCGCCGATTCTTGTTTCGGTCATAACAGTTGGGGGGTTTGTGCAACCGTCACGATGTACTACACAATCTTATTCCCGAACACAGGTGGTTCAAGCCCACCAATCATCCATTTCATTACGGAAATGAACTGACTTTGTGTTGTTGTTGCTTAAAATAACCTGCAAGGCTGCAAGGTAGTTGACCAATTGTTGCAGGCAACACTAGAGGCAACGGTTCAAACGTTCAACCATAGCATACCGTACGGCGTGAATGGTTGTCCAGCGATAACAATACGGTCATCATGTAGCCACACCCTGTCGGTCCCTGTATATGCGCATACGTATTGTGGTTAGAACAACGATTCTATCCGTTTGTCGGTCGTCCGGTCATGCATTCCAGCGCGTTAACTGAAAAGGATGTGGCCGGATGTTTAGTGGTTCCTATTGTAAAAAAAAAAGAACTCTTCTGCCATCGTGAATTCGGAAACTAGATTTTTTTTTTTGCAGCAGGTGCGTGACCCGACCCGACGTGTTCCAGTTCTCAGTCAGCCGACTACCAAAAACAGCCAACCAGTGCACCCCACTATATATATTTTTTTAAATCCCAGGAGTTGAAACAAACCATTTTTCACGTCTCGCTTTATTACCGTTGTTGTGCTCTCAACCTAATGTCCCTTAATTAAATGTTGTTATTTTTCTTTCCCATATGCCCTGCCCGTACTTTCAAGCACGATTGTGTTTCAGGCCGCTAGCGACGCTTTCAACCACTACGTGAAATTCCACAGCGAAGGTCTCGCAGGTAAAGTAATCAAAAGCTTGCTGGTCAAACGCTGTTCCCCCCCTCTCTTTCTTCGTTTCTTTTTGTTCCGTTTTGTCAAGTATGCCACTTGTGAAGAAATAAACATCTAAATAAGTATAGTTATACTCTTAAAGCCGACTCTCTCGGGGAAAAAATTACATTTCTTCCGACACGCTGTGTGAAATAAAGATATCAGCTTGAAAATAAACAAAAATAGAAATCCACATTGTTTGGTTTGTTTTGTTTTTTGTTTTGCTACGAAGAATTGTCCGTTCCCATATTATTGATAGATGGCGAAACAAGTAAGAAAAATGGAGAGAACTACTATGTTGCGTACTACTATTGTGGGCTAACACTACCACGTCGCATTGCCTTTCGGGTTTTCCAAATGTGTGTGGTTTTGCAAGAAAAAAAAAACAACAACAACAAGACATGGTTGTGTTGAAAATCGAGCTTTAAAAAAGGACAAGAATGTGACGTACCTGAATTAGGATTGGCCTCGAAGCATGGATTGTCGAAGCCCGAACCGCTTTCCACGACACGCGCCCCTTTACCCTGGCGGTCCGCACCTGTGAAACACACAAACGAGAGATTTGAAATCATTTTTTGTTTCTTTTTCTAGCCGATGATTTCACTTTAGTTTGCGGTTTACGCTTTTACTCTTAACACCACTTTTCCATACGAAAAAAGAAGACCATTATTTATTTAATGTTGTCACGGATGCATGTGTAGGAGAATGAAGCAAGTTAAAACCTATCTCGGCAAAACTCACTTTGTAAACACAGATATGCATATATTCCGTATTTGCTTTTCGACCACTTATTGGTAATAATAAAGTACTTTTTCAGATAAACTTTACGCGCGTAAACCAGGGCAGGAATCAACGAAACCGCCCAAAGCAAAACCACCAAGACGGGAAAAAAGGCCACCCATTTGCCGCACTTGTTATCGTGAAAGCAACACAAAATACGAATAAAACACTAAGTAATACACCAAGACAACAATGCACCGGGAATGCCTTTAGCACCGACTATTTCTGATGACTCTTCTCAATGTGTCCAACCCAATGATCAACGATGGGACGTTAGTTTTTATTTGTAATGATCTACTTCCCACCGTTTGTCGGTCATGTAACCAGGCTAATGATCGGGTCTGTCAGGTTTAATATTTATTTAACTTGCATCTTTCGTCTATTAGACGGCAAAGTTAAACAAAAAAAAAAGCTGTATCTTATTACTAAAGAAAAAATAGTCGTCACGTTCTTTGTTTAGCGCAGCAGGTTAACGTTAAAAAAAAAATCCATTCCTAGCGCAGACGTCCAGGTATGCATATTAGACGGCATCATCTTCAGTATTGATTGCAATCACGCCAGCAAGGCCGGAGGTGGGTTGGCCTCAGTGCCAGATGATTATGAAAAAAATGATGCCAATCGCGTGCGCTTCTTGTTTCAGAAGATGATTCGCAGCCATGGGGAGAATCAAAGATTCAATGGTTTCAGATAAATGTTAGCGCACGCCAGTGGGGACCACGGAGAGATTTCAAAATGTATAATAACCATTGTGATAATGATAGACGAAAAAAAAAAAATAAATAAATATGATGATGAAAAGGTAAGAGAGAAGAAAAAAGAAAAATACTGAATAGAAGACACTTAAAAACGGAGAAGAAGAAGAAGAAGAAGAAGAAAAAAAGAAAGCATGCCAAAGGTAGAAAAAAAGAGTTTAAGGGCCAGTGGATGGCCTCGGGTGAAAACCCATCGTCGTTTCGGCATATCGGACGAACGAACCGACTGGCTCTTTTTAAAACATATTTCTTGCGCCGTTCGTCGTTTTTACCAATAAACTTGGAACGTATAGTTGAAGCGTCGTCAAGTTTTATGTTCCATCCGATGGAAAAAGAAACAACTTTCTACTCGTCCCCATCAAAAAGGGATTTATTCGTAACAGGGACGCAGAGTTCGATAGAAACAAAGTCTACGACTTGCACAAGTTATTTGTGAAGTCATGGCGGGAGAACGCGTCACCTCGGGCTCTTTCTGCAGCATCGGTGGCGCAGGTAAGAGAGAGAGAGGCTCATGTCCTCAATCAGCCTTCTTTCAAAGCCACTGTGTTCGCAACTATCAGGCCTTGTACAGGTAAATAAAGAATCGGCGTAATGAATCGAACCTGCCGTCCTTAAAAAAAAAATGTTGTGCTGAATCATCCCGGCACGTCCCAAACTCCCAACAGTGCCATCATCACTAACGTATCGTATCCTATCGATTCTTTGAATTCCTTCCCCAAGAAAAGAAAACATTGTTCCTTTGGTAATGTAAAACATTATTGCTAGAATTTCGTCTGCTTCAAGACAAGTCAAACAGCAGCCAGACATACGAATTGCAACATGTGAATGACGCCGTCGAGGTGTTTCGAGCCTTGAAGGAGCTTCATGTAGGTGCGGTCTTTTGAAGAATTCAGAGTAGAAAACTTATTTTTTTTTTCAACTTTTTCTCCTCCCCCCTGCCCCCCATCTTCTTCTGGCACAAAAGTTGGTCTGTCGGAGATTGCCGAGAGTCCTCCTTTTCTTTTTTTTTCAGGGGGAGCCAAAGGAACCCGCAGGCTCTTTTGGCCCATGATGATGTTCCAACCCGAAAGGGAAGATTCTCTTTAAGGCTTCAAGGTTGGAAGGATGGCTTGTGTGTTAAAGTCAAATAAAAAAAAATATGTTTATACGTAAAAATATAAAAAAATAAACAAAAAGGTGGTACAAGGAGTCTGAAGGCGCAGATTTTGAAAGGAGCGCATCTTACGTCAGACAAAATGCTAAAACGGCATTCCTATCTTACTAACTAATATGGATCCATCTGCTGGATGCTTGCCTTTACGGAATGTTTTGCATCCGCTTGAATATTCTCTCCCATTTTAGCGATGTACTTTTTAATAAATTAACTGCCGACGTACCCATTTCTTGTTTGTTGGTGGATAAATACATCAATCCATAGTCAAAATGATCGTTGAGTGTGAAAACGTTACTGTGGGTACGCAGCTGACATATGGCTGGAATGCGGTGTTTTTAAAACACCGATGGTTTAGTAGTTTTCTTAATGGTTTTAGTGTTTGTAAGCGATCGTGTTCGAGAAAGCTCAAAAACTCTGAAAAACAACGGACATTTCACATTTGCCAATTGAATTTTGTTTGTTCCTTATTCTTTTTTTCTGTTTTATAGTTTCTGTGCGTGTCCGTGTTGTCATCTAAAACTGTGAGACAGCACTGGAGTTCTGGCGTGGAATACGTGATTAACGTTATGTCGTTCGTTTAATGAGAAACAACAAGCGATCGCGATTAAACTCGGCAAACGAAAGTTTCCACGGCGAAGCTCATTGATCCGTCTTGAAAATGCATCGGGAAAAAAACGTAAGAATGAAAAATACAAAAATACAAAACAAAAAAAAAAGTGACATGGCGAAGAAACCGGATTTCGGACTGCCTTAAAACCAAAAAAGGTTGCTTGTCCTTGGTTGGACGTCGTTTGTTGCTGCCGTTTTCTGCTGACGACGCGGCTCCCGCTGCACGTGCAAACGTATACGCTAGCGTGTGGTGGCTTTCTCATCATTGGCCGAACTCGTATGTCTGGTTCTTTCTCGTCCAAATCAACGTTCGCACGATGAAGCCAGCTCAAAGCTTATTTGTAAACATCCCATGCAACTTTGCACGTCTAATCATTTTTTTTTTCCGGAATTTGATGTAGTAAGTGCGGATGTCCACCTGATTCTTCATGGTAGCAATGAAGCATTCAATCTCGGTGCACGCACATCATATAGCTTCTCAAAATTGTTAGCCTTCTTTATTTTTGTTTTAAACGATGACCTACACCTGACATTCAATCGTTGCGGTTCAGGTTTTTTTTTTTACCTTTTTCTTTTCAAAATAGAAAATGGCGTGTCTAGCGTCATACATACAGCTCCGACACACACGAAAATGCACGAAAAAAAAACAAAAGCGTAGATAGAAAGGAGAAAAAAAAAAGTATAGGCCGTGCCCATAAACGAAAAAAAAAATTAGGTTTATGAAAACGAGACTTAATCTGTTATCTTGCAGGTTATTAGGTAGAAAGAATTCAAATGTACCATTAGGCGTGCGGCGATAATAGATCCACCATAGCAAAAAGACGAGCAACGCTAATGCAACGGCCGTAGAGAAGAAGGTGCCCAGCACGGCGCCGACTATGCTGCTGGACGTGAAACAATCATTTTGGGCACGGCATGGGCCAGGTATCAAGGTCAAACAGGTCACGACCAAGGTTAACCTACTACCGAGCGACATCTTCTGCTTCTTGTCGGTTTAATTAATTTTTGAGTTCACCAGCAGCCGGTAACAACAACAACAACAACAACAGATTGCAGCAGCTTGAAACACACTCGCCAAATTAATGTCGCGTTCTTTTTTCACGCCAATTTATTTAATTTCTTTTTAAGGCGCCAACTTCTTGTTATAGAGATGGCTAGCTCTTGTTCGTGAAGCACCAAGAAGGCTAGTCAATCTACGAACAACACTTCACTGCCACCATTTCGCTAGTTGAACTGGCGAGCCAGCAGGTGCTGCGCACTTGTCGCCGGGAAACGACAACAACAATGAACGGGGAAAAAAAACGTTGCCTTTTTAATCCATAGCGAATGTCAAGTCACGAGAGTCTACGATGAAAGCTGCAACAACCAAAGGCTGGACTCATAACACGTGTGTGTGTAGCCTACTGCAGCAGGTATGCGACTGACGAGCTCGGCAAGGCAGTTAGGAGAGCCAGAATCACCGAAGAAGAATCCGTTTCCACGGGCTACCTTTAAAAAAAAAAATGTTTTTCTTGGACGCTGCTAGTGGTGCGTGTGTCTGTCTGTCTGTCTGAGTGTGTGTATGTGTGTGAGAGTCCATTCCTTTTTGGGTTTTTTGTTTCGTTTTCCTTTTTTTTTTTCTAACCGTCGGTTGGTTGGAGAGGGAGGCCCTTTCCAAACAGGTTCTCGCTTATACATACCTGGAGGTGGCCTTTATAACTTGAGTTATCAGAGAACCGTGTGCTCTAAACCACACCGACCCAAAGCTCCAATCCCTCCTCCTCTGTTTCTCCTCCTTTTAGCCCCGAAGCACTCGCCTGGGCTACCTGTGCGCCACCCACGGCTACGCGACAGGTGCCAAAGGTATGCGGCTGCGTAGGTATTTTATTTTGTATTTCTTTTTCTTATTTTCTTTTTCTCGTTCCTAGCTTTAAAGATTTGTTTGAAAAAGAAAAAGAAAAAAAAAAGTCCCTTTTGCGCATACGAGTGGCTACACCCACATCCAGCGTAATTTCGGACCGCGGCATTTGCTAACTCTTGTCCTTTTATTTTCTTAAATAGAAAGGATAGATTAAAGTTGGACAATCAGGTCATCTCAGCGATTTCGAGAACCGTCTACATGGCAACGGAATGCATGAATCGGGTGCCTTTCTGGAGGCCAAATGGGTGACTTTCTCTTACTCAAGAAAGGAACGCACACCGACCGATATATCCAGCTCTCGGACACCTTTTGGGCGAATTTTTTCATTCACGCTGGCGGAAAATCACACGCAACTTATTTTTCTTGCGAAGAAAGACTTTCTTCTGGCAGCTAATTGACCATGACAATTGGGCCAGAACTAAACAAAACAAAAATAATATATACAATGCTACATGTATGACGTGCACCGTCAAGAATGCCGGAGCGATATACTTGGTTTGCCTTTTGAGATCAAAGTGGTGCACTGTACAAAAAAACAAAAAAACAAAAACAAAAAAAAAAAAACAGCTGATGAAGATGTATATGGTCTATGGGTGAACCGTGACATGATGGATGTAATTGATGTATGAAGAGGTTTCATGTTTGATAGGCATTTATTCCGTCCAGAGTAGCTGCATTCTCAAACAGCGGTCAGTCTTGCACAATGATAATCATCCATCAGATTAGCAGTGGATTTAAATGTTGATCCTATGATATGAAGACTTCTTTCTTAAGTCTAAATTCTTTTTCCCTTTTTTTTTGCGTTTCAATGCCCATAGCTCCCTTTAAACGAAAAAAAAAAGATGAAAACACAGACACACACACACGCGTGCGAGTTCGACCTGATAAGAAAGTAGGCTTCCTAAGCCTCTTTCTTTTCACCGTCTCACCTGCAGCAAAAAAGTTCCAACGCAACCGAAAAGGTCCTTGAGTGATGTTTCTTGGAGCTGCTCCAACAACTGGCCTCCAACTTTTCTGCTGCCGGAGAGAAACAAGACCGGCAGGCAAACAAGCAGGCTCTTTTCTATTCTTTTCTCGTCGTTTTCTAAATGTGTATCCCTTTCTTGAAGAAGAAGAAGAAAAAAGCCAGAGAATAAAAATTGTATGTATATGTATGTGTGCCGACGAGAACTAGGGAGAGAGAGACTGTCTTACGAGGTGTGTCGTGTGTGTGTTGGTTGTGTACTGGGTGTGGAACCAAGGACGATGCAACATCTGATGAACGACCTTGCTGCAGGCTCTCGTGAAAAAAAAAAACGGGCAAAGCGGCGGCCGGGACCGTCTTTATTTTCCATTTTTCTTAAACAAGTTGCGTACAAGAGAAAATTTGTGATTGTCTAAAAAAAAAACTGACGCACCTTAAACATCGAGTGCGCTTTTCGATCAGGTTGATTGCAATTTTCCCGCTAGTAGTATCGGCTGTATTATAGAAACTGAACGCGTCGATCGGCACAGGCCTTGACTTGCATCCTGTCGCCACATAGCCCAACAGTCGGCGGGGAGTAAAAATGAATATTCAAAAGCATCTCATTCATTCCTGTCCATGAAAAAGGGCCTCTCCTCTCTCTCTCTCTCTCCATTCTCTCCTTCTCTTTCTGTCTCCTTTTTCTCTATTATGCACATATCTCCTCTTCACGCTCCACACACTCCTTTCGTCCCCAAGAAAGGCCATGCATGTTTGCTCTCAGCTATCGAGCCAACTATCTTTGAATTTCTCTTTATTTTATGTATTTTTTTGAATGCCAGATCGATCACCGACTAGTGACCTCTGGCGTGCAATATAACGAAAATGGCACCCGATCAGTGGGAATCTTCACGCAACAACAGGGATCATTCCGGATAATTATTCTTCAATTCTCTTATTGCCGCATTTTTTAAAATCATCCCCCCATCTTGCGTCCCGCTCTTGGATATAATGACCACGTTTTGATTGCTCGTAGGCACACTACTTTTCCCCTTCCAGTTTCGTATACAGAACCAGACGTAATGCGCGTGATTGGTTTAGGGCTGCGCCGAACCAGTCTTGAAATGCTAATCTCGTGATAAACCATGCGCAAACTTTTCAATACGGAACTCATATATGTTCCTCCTGTGACTAAAAACAGAAGAAAAAAAAAAGGATTCTCATTTATTGCCAATTAGGTATTCGCGCATTAAACCTGATTAAATCGATTGAATGGTAGTCGGTGCAGAACAGCTCTCTCTATTCCCTTATGCATTTCATATGCTTTCAAATTTACTACGTACTACGCATTTTCAGCTTGTGTGCCTTTTCTCTCTTACACTCTACGTTTTGTATGCAAATCAAGTCCAAATTCCAACTTGCCAAGGGCTCTGTTTTTTCTTTCCTTTTTTCCTTTTTTGTTTTTTTCTTTCTTGTATTTTGTTTTGTTTTGTTTTTCGGTTTGTTTTGTTTTTTTTTTCTAATTTTATTCTTATATAGTTGCTGTCGTTGGAACTTTGCCTCTTGTTATGGACTTCTTCTCTTTCCGTCTTTGAAACACTATCTTGTAAATTCAGTTTTTAACATGTCCAGAAGCCTCAACAACTCGACGTTAGGCTCTTGACGCCAACTTCAACTCTAGATGTGCAAGTGTCTGAGGCTCGATGACGGGAAATTTGATCTCGTCACACTCGAACATTTTTGTTATATTTATTTAAAAAATAAATGATATATCTGAGATCTTCCGTAACTGAAAAATGCAAATCAAGGTTCGTGCCAAATTTTTACGTAATAAAATAAAACCTAAACAAAAAATACAATGTATCCTCTGCTGAATGTTTTTTTTTTTATTGCTACCAACACATCCTGTAGTTTTCCTCTGTCATATCAATTGCCATTGGGTAAAATAAAACAACATCTGCCGGCAAATATTTCTCTAATCCGATTTCGTAACTGTCGTATAATATTTAAGATAAATGGGTTCCGTTCCTTATCTAACGCAGTTCGAAGGCTGAAAAAAAAAAAGAAAACCTACAAATTATAAATGTTCCCAAATTTGAACGTTTGATTAAATGTTTGACTCGGCACAGAAATATTTTAACCCCAAAAAATGTTCGGATGGCTGGTGGGAGCGTGCAAACGCCAACGCATCAATTACAAGTCCGCAACAACCGAGCAGCTTTCTCATTCTCTGCTGCATACCAAACGTGTATCATATTCTTACTCAAGGTTACCCAATCGTCTGTGTGAGTCTGTGTACATGCATACATGAATATGTGTGTTGAGTAAGGCTTTGCGTGCCACAGACGGGAAAAAGTCGAGAGGAACAAATTTAAGGGTTAAGAGGGATGAAATGTTAGATCATGGAAACAGAAAGAAGAAAAGGGTCCCAGAAGCAAAGGTTATGTGACGTCACAGATTTTCTGGTACGTTTTTTTTTTTACAGAAACCCACTGAATGTCACGAGCGTAGTAGCACGGCAGGCGGTTGTAGCAACCGATACACGTCGCATTCCTTGTGCTAGCAAGTGGAACTAGCACCAACCCCAACCCACTTGAGTCTAAGCTCATAACACAGATGAAAAGGCCCAACTAGCTTTATGTTTTGTCTTGCTGCCTTGCTGTCTTTTTCTATCGTGTTCGTTTTGCCGATTGCGCGCATCACTGGCTGGTTTGACCAGCCGACGTGACCAAGTTTTGCAACATGCCTAAAGCAAGCTTTTAAGTAGTGACCGTGTGGTGGACCAACACATGTAGGTTTCTGTTGACCACTATAGAATATAGATTCTTGTCTAAGCCTTTCTCTCGGTACGATCTGTTTCGACTGACGAACGATTGCAACGCCCTCCGAATTTCTCATACAATTTTCCGCATTGTATGTGAAAAGTTGGTGATGTTTTAATACGTGCTGATACTTTAATAAACCACGCACGCATCCACATGTCTGATCATATATAGCACAGTAACACGTGAGAGCGTAAGCCTGTACTTTGCCCAGGTGGTGGCACGACCTAGTAAAAAATAAATAAATAAATATTTTCAGGTCACTGGACGCCTAATCCCTTCGGGACAATCTGGCACACAGCGAATTGAGAATGCGCTTAATTCAAGCATAAGGTTTTGCTGGCCAACGCTAGCCCCTGGGCTCTATACGAAACTAGTAATGAAACCGCCATAGATCGAATGCAGTAGATGGAACAATCTTTAGATACTTTCAAGTGGAAAACGTTTTCATAGTTCGTGGTCGACTAGCTTCGACAATAAAACACGAACTTCTTCAAATCACTGCAAATGCGATAAATGTTCTAACGGTTGACTGTGTGAGTTGGAAACCAGAGAGGGGTAGATGAATGAGTTCGAAACAAGTAACTACGGCTTTTTGACGTTGTCGATTGTTGTCTTATCAGTTGCGGCCGCTGATAAAAGTAGATATTTATTTGGCTGTAAGTTTATTTTCCCATCGCCACACTTGTCCCACAGCTAAAATAGAACCACAACTTGCTAGAGGGTGTATGAGCAAATAGTTGTACAGTCCTTCCAGTCCTTCCAGCCTAACGCAATCTTAGAATTGGAAAACAATCGCCCCAAGTAGTTTAATAATACTCGATGAAGACTTTTATTATTTCTTGAAATACGTTTACAACATATGTAGCAGTGGTATTCTTTTTTTTCGATCGAACTAGTTTGATTTTACCCATGGATTTTACATACTGGGTATCACCACCGATTTAGAACCCTCTCTCATTTGGACCGTTTTAGGATGTTTGAGATTATTCGGAGTTTTCTCCTAGGCTTCTCTTCTAGGATAGCAAAAACATTTCTTCAGCTCGAAAGTATATTTACACGCCATCTGCTGGCATGGGGCCGTATAATAATTATTATGCAAAGTGCAATTTGGTTAAAATAAAAACAAAGTTGAAATTTAATGTGAGAACATTTATTAAACATATGTTGATATGTAATATTTTGCAAACGAATTGACAGGTTCAAGTTCTCCTATCTTAAAGGTCAGATCGTTTAAATGGGGCCTACCTATCTATTACATAATAGATTTACTGACCGTTGTTGCATTCTGGTGGAAAAACTTTCACGAATATTCGGGCTATGTAAATCATAAGATTACTAACGATATTAATATTTTTTAAAAAGGGCCTGTTAGTCTGTCCCAGTACTCTAGTAAAAAGTTTTCAACGACTAAAATATTTAAATTCTATCAACGATACAAGTTCAAGGCGCATTCCTTTGCATCAGCGTTATTTTGACATTGTACTGAACGATGTTTCAATTTATTACGTTTTATCTCAGCTTGTCGCCCCCTTTTATGAGAAAAGCAAGCAAAAAAAAATATGAAGACCTCATCCAAAAGTATGCTGAAGTCCACTTTTCATTATTTGAATAAACAAATTATGCCAAATGCTTCATACCCGAGATTACGTAATGAATTTTGTGACACCTGAAGATCATGACTGAGGCTACTTGTTGGGATTGGGTTGGGCGAAATCAGGGTGATGCATTATCTGAATTAAAATGTGTATCTAGTAAAGTCCGGTTTCTTTAGCGTTTGAAAAAATTGAGATTTGTAAATCATGAGCATTTATACATAAATATTGTTTAAATCGGAAAATGCAAGAAATAAAGTTACTGGTACTTTTGCAGTTTTTTCAGGTTGTTGTAATTTGTAAATAATCCTAATTATCCCCCTATATAAAACAGAAGGTATGTTCGTTTACGGTTAATGTGAAATATCACAAGCCTACGGTATGATGGCAAGCCCGAGCGTATCAAAGATACCACGAATGTGTTTGTTTTAGAATTCCATCGGCTATTTTAAGCCCTTATTCTCGAATTGCTGTCGTTCAGCCTTCTGGGATCCTTGTAGCTTAGTTTCAATCCTAATCAGGTTCATCGGGGCATGCATCTGCCGTTTTCGAATTACGAAAGGGATTTGATGCTATAAGTTTTAATGTCTGATCGTTATAGTATATTATCCTTCATTTTATTCATCTAATTTAATCCCGTCCTCCCTTTTTTTTCTTCTTTATTCCTTTTTATTTGTCGTTGAAGGTTGCTGTTACCCGAAGGGTTTCTAACCACGTTTTTTTTTTGCTGGTATGGGTTTTTTTTCTGGTGTGGATGGGTTTAGTTCACGATTGCCCCACTAGATGATTTAGTAAAGCGAAAATAAAAAATAATAGGTTTTCACGTGAAGGATAGGGGGTGTATTATTGAAAGAGAGTCAAATAGCCATTTTAATTCGGAATGATGAATAGTATAGGATCACTACAGAGTGATTAAGTGTAATTGTTTTTTTTCTTAGCGCCATTAGCTAGTCCCTTCATTTGCTGTAAAGAAATGGGTCGTTTGAAAATATCTGATATGGATACAAAAATTAGTTTCCTCTAACACAGTCATTTCCCTAAAAATTTGTCAACTCGGAATCAACTTCAACTTTCTCGTCTCGAATTCAATACAACCTTTCTTCACTTATAAATAAACTTAAATTGAAACTTCACTCTCCTTCTTGTAGTAAATCGATACGAGTTCCTTTGGGTTGGTCAAAATCGTGTCGTTTTTGTCGCCATATTTCAAAAAAACACTACAAACAACTTCAACTATTTTTCTAACTATTTCTTTAACAAAATATTTTTCTAACTATTTTTTTAGCAAATAACACAACAGCTCTAATTCTAGCATTTAAAAGCCGATAGAAATAAAGATTACAAAAAAACCGAAAATAGCCCTTCGGGTACCTTGCTAACGCAGGTAGCTGACAGTTCATTCAATATTGAATAGGTGGCAGCACCATTTAGTTAAACAAAAACTCTCTTAAATGGGCAAGCAGACAAACATTTCAGATGTCAGATTGGCGCCCAGAAGCATAGCTAAAAAGAAGTTTTGTGAAATATTTTGATTCCAAGTTTATCCAATAAATTACTTTCATAAATTTGACTGATCAATCAGCTGAAGAAAATATAGCATCGCATCTTATATATTTGACGACTATGCCGTGCTGGTACTATGAAAAGAAAGATCTGAAAAGAGAAACACCTTCTATTCACGATGGCATTGACTTTGAAACGGAATCTCGCTACCGGAAAGAAGGAGCCCGTTTCATCATTGACACTGGAACAAAAATGGGATTACGTTATGATACAATGGCCACTGGAGTAGTTTATTTTCATCGATTCTACATGTTTCATTCATTTAAAGAGTTTCCTCGCTATGTGACTGCATGTTGCTGGTAATTTTTCATAATACTGAAGCATAAAAGTTTTAATGTTATTATTATTATTATTTTTACATCTCTAGTCTTTTCCTTGCGGGAAAAGTAGAAGAAACTCCAAAGAAATGTAAGGACATTATTAAAGTGGCCAAGGCATCATTGTCAGAAGCACAATTTCAACAGTTTGGTGAAGATGCTAAGGTAATTTTTCTTCTCAAATTGGTTTGAATGTAATTGTTGCTCAGACAACATCCTTTTAATTTTTTTGTTTAAAGGAGGAAGTTATGACACTTGAAAGAATTTTACTACAAACGATTAGATTTGACTTACAAGTTGAACACCCCTATGGCTACCTCATTAAGTATGCCAAATCTCTGAAAGGTATCTGCTATTGTTTAACATATCCAAAGGAAAGGCCTAATGCTAAAGTATTTTCAAGGAGATAAATCTAAGCTTCAAAAAATGGTACAAATGGCGTGGACATTCGTAAATGATAGGTTAGTAAACATCATGTTTTAAATCTGAATTCATGCACTTTTCTGTTAATTTTCCTTCACATTATTAAATCAGTTTATGTACTACATTGTGCTTGCAATGGGAACCGGAAGTAATTGCTATTGCCCTGATGTACTTGGCGGGGAAACTAAGTAAATTTGAAATCACGGATTGGAGTGGTAGACAACCTCGACACATACGCTGGTGGGACATGTTTGTGGAAGATATCAGTTTAGAAATCCTTGAAGGTTAGCTGAGTTCATCGAGTAATATTACTTAAATTTTTTTTTAACATTCCAACTTCTAAACTATCTAGATATCTGTCACCAAGTGTTGGACTTGTACTCCCAGCAACCGGCAAGAACCGATTCTCCTCAAGGGAACCCGGCACTGGGTGTAACCAAAGTGCAGCCTGCATTGCCAATTACAACTCCTACGAAACCAGCTGGTGGACGTACAGCAGGAGGATTCGATCAACGATTGGATGCTATGCAACCCAACGTCGAAGTCGCTGCGGCAGCAGGATATGTCAATTACGCAATGGGAGTAGCCAATGCTACTTCTTTACCCGTCGGCGTTCAACCCAGCATGAACGTTGCACCTCCTATTAATGTATCACATACGCTTCCACCGCCTCCAGTTGGGCATACATTTCCTTTTCCAGGTTATCCTATGATACCTCCTGCAGCCAATCCTCCTGTTCCACCAACTCCACCACAGGTTTATCCTCCTCCGCTTCCTCCAACCCAAGCCGCCCCATTTTATCCAACATATCCTGCTTTTCCTGGGCAAGTGTATCCTCCTACGCCAGCCGCGTCGCAACCACCTCCGCCTCCTCGCCCGTATTGAAAGATCGCAATAAAACTTACAGTTGAGACATTTTCTAGCTTTAGTTTTATTCTACGTTTTCGTCTGACTCTTCTTTCATTTGAGAAACGTCATACAATTTTCGAACATAATGCAGAATCGGAAGAAGTCCAACACCTTCCTGTGCTGAAACAGGGAAGAGAGGTAGATTTATTTTGTTAACGTACAACTCTAGCTCGTTAATATTTTGCTTCGACTCGGCTAAATCCATTTTATTAGCTAAAACACCAGAGGGTCTTTCTAGAAGATTTTTATCGTATTGGCCGAGTTCATATCGAAGCACTTCAAGTTGCTGCCACGGCTCAGGTAACGAAGTATCGACGACATAAAGTAAACAAAGACACCGCTCAATGTGACGTAGAAACGCTATTCCCAACCCCCGATTCCGATGAGCACCGGCAACCAATCCGGGAATATCTGCAACTATTCAAATAAAACTGACTCTTTAATATCGGTGCTAAAACAGCGAATGTTTCAAATTACCAGTCACTTGTTGGAGATCGTCGTACTTAACAACTCCAACGTGTGGTTGCAACGTAGTGAAAGGGTATGGAGCAACCTTGGGTCGCGCACGGGAGATGGCTCGTAGGAAAGTAGATTTACCAGCATTTGGAAGGCCGATCTTTAACGACGAATTCGAAAAAGTATAGTTGGTGCTTGGTGGCAGCGTAAATATATCGTCTTACCAGCCCAACATGAGCAATCGTTCGGATTTCTATGGTATAGCTCAGTTCTTCACCAGTGGCACCATATTCTGCAATTTCGGGTGCCTGATTTACATCCGTTGCAAAGTAATGATTTCCTTTTCCTCCAGCACCTCCTCTTGCTGCAATAAATATTGCTCCATCCTCATTCAAGTCAGCTAAAATTTCACCACCCATGCTTTTGAACATGGTACCAACCGGTACCTAAGGGTTGCAAAATGGATGTGATTTTTAATGATTTTTTTATTTTTGAATTTTTTTGTTTCACCATTCTTACTTCAACTACAAGATGTTCTGCATTTTTTCCGTGGCAGTCCCTATTGATCCCCTTCTCACCATCTTCAGCTTTCAGTACTGATGATATGTGCTCCAATGAAGTTTTGTTACTTGTTGCCTACAGTGGAATATGCAATATTGCTTATACATTTTAAGTTTAACTAAAACATCCTTGTAATTTTGCTCAACTTTAAATGTGACATGTCCACCATTGCCCCCATCTCCTCCATCTGGGCCACCAAGAGGATTTTTACAAAGTCTCCGAAGAGAAATACAGCCATCACCTCCTTTACCTCCTTGAACTTTTACAATACGGAAGTCTACAATTGGTTTAACCTGAAAAATACAAAATTTAACTTTAAATTGAGTTACTAATTCTAGCTCATCATCATTGCAAATAATTATAATCACTAATGATGAATTAGTACTAATCATTGCACACTTAATACGGAAATATTAATATAGTAGGATAAATTACTTTGTTGAACTGTGATTTGTTTTTCCTGATTGGAATTGGCTTAGGTACATCAGCTACCACCATACTCATGCTTCTGAAGGCATGATATTGTTTCTCTGTGAATTTTAATACAGAACAAGAGAACGGCAGACATCTCTTGAAAAAGTTCTGTTTGAAAAGGAAATATAAAGAATATTAGTGGGGCCTCTGCGGTTACTAGCAACTGTTTATATAACTCCAAGTTCAAACACACCATATTTTCTAGTTGATAGAGAGAGCACTTTATAATACAAGAAACTATTATTATTAAACTTGTTATGGTTAACAGTAACACTGATCAAAACAAAAGACATGAAAAACCAAAATGAAAAACAAGGCCTACTTAATGGATAAGGCCTGTAAGCTTGTATATTCCCCATGAAGGCGACAGAATTCCCATCCCTGCCCCTGTGAGCCAATCAGACGAAAAAAGGAGGCGAAGACTTCGCCATCTGGTGCTCAGAATCCATAAATAATATAAATGTTGAGGCATAAAATGAAAATAAGTGGCAGCGATGTGATTCGAACCCATGCCTCCGAGTGAAATTGTGCCATGAACCAGCGCCTTAACCCACTCGGCCACGCCACTTCATATCGAATGTATGTTTAACCAGGGATAAATAGCCCTAAAGGATTATGAGCGCCAGATGGCGAAGTCTTCGCCTCCTTTTTTCGTCTGATTGGCTCTCACAGGGGCAGGGATGGGAATTCTGTCGCCTTCATGGGGAATATACAAGTTTACAGGCCTTATCCATTAAGTAGGCCTTGGAAAAACAAATGAACGTCGAACCTCGGAACTTGCCATACTCTTGCTTGCTTATTTGAATCAGATTTGAACTGCAATTGTCTTAAGTTTTCCAAAACTTTAATTTCTTGGCTTCATACAAATGAATCTTTATTTTATTTATTTTTTTTTTACAATCGAATCTTTTGAAAAATGCAAAAAAGCGACAACGGTTGAACACAGTTCAAAATAAGAAAGTGAACTTTACATTGGCGCGTAACAGCATTTATTCTGCCATTCGTTTATTACTTCACCTTCTCTCAAATTTATAAACAAAAATCTGTTTGCGATTTACAAGAAATTTTCGCAGAGTAAAACATCTAGAAAATCGGTGACGTACGAATCACAATGTCAAAGTGAATTCCAATAGCTAGCGTACTATTATACCGATGCTTGCCTCCAAAAACGGCCCTATTACTTTCGTTTGCAAATAAAAAGCTTTTTCCGAGCTTAAAGCTGCAGAGAGAGACTGGTAAACTATTCGATAACATCGACTTTTTTGTTTTTTGACAGGGCAGAGATATTCATCAATAAGCCGAAAACTTTTTACGATTTGTCCTGCAACTGTGAGAAGTGCACAAGCAAAACGTTTTGGTGTAAAAGTATCCGGAATCCAAAAACAAATGTCATGACAATGCGCAGGTGGATGTCTGGACTTCGGAGCTAAACACGATTCTAGAGGTAGCGAAAATTTTGGCCAACTCTCAAAGAAGTTGGTTTCAAGTTGAAAAAACGAATCGACATAGACTGCTACGGTGAAGGCCTTATGAAGGCTGTCATTTCCGAAAAAAACCGTTGCTATTTCCAGCGTACTAAACGCTTCTTGGTAGTGTTTAATTATCATGTCCGGACTGTTTCCTTTTTCTTCTTGTTTAGTACAATGGCGATGGAGAAAATTCAGCAGTGACGCATCGGAATCTGTAGTACAATTCATCAGAATAATCCTTTGAGGGGCTTTAGAATTGTCACCCCAACATGGATAGCACACCAACAAACATAAAAGATCATAATCCTTTTTCTCAGTAAGTAGTATTTCCCACCATTTAGTGTTTTCTGGATGTTGACAAAGACATATTGTTTGCAGAGTATTACAGACTCTTACTGCACTCTTCGTTTCTTCCATATAATGAGAAAAGAGGTGGACTTCTTCAAAAATATGATTTTCTAGTTGAATTAGATGATCTTGAACATAAGGGCAGTGCAAAGGAGTGAAGTCCTCTTGATCCATAATATCTTTGCATTCAATCCTTAGCGGACTCCTTACAAAGGTGAATGTAATGGCTTCATCTAATTGGAAGCCTTTCTCCAGACTTCGATATCCATTTGAGTTATACAGTGGCCAACTGGAAGAGCAGAAGGGGTGGGCTTCAACAAGTACTAAATCTCCATGGGTAGCCATTTCAATTATTTGCCATGTATCCCCATGCTTTCTTTTGATTTTATCATATGGTGTTCCACTTTGTCCTCTACATAATGTAACAAGTATTTTTCCATTCACACTTAACAATACACTGGCACTTACAAAGAAATTTTTAAGCAAGAGGCGATTGAGATGTACCTTCATTTTTCCACCCACATGAGGGAAGTTGAACACAATGAAATCAAATTTTTCATTTTCAAATCTCTCATGTTGATGTAAACTTGTTGCATCAATCCCAAACCAGACTTCAGCACCTGTCAAGAAAATTTCAACATTTCATAAAATGTTAGCCTCAGATTATTGCCTGATTTACCTAAATTACACGCAAGCCACGCATTCTCTTTAATTGCATTGGAAATATTCCTGTATTTCTGAAAGCAAGATGAGATTATTTTGGCCGGAATTTGTGACTTTGCTGTATCAGCAATTTTCGTAAGTAACGATATCGTGAATGAAAAGTTTCCTTCACCAACAAGCAAAACCTGTTTGCCACCTTCTAATTGCGAAACATCTAACATTTTATAAACTGTTTTCTTACATTTATTTAGAATAGTAAGTGCAGGTGTTTATTTTAATGTTTGAGGCAATGTGCTAGCTATGTCTATGTGCTTCACTTGAAAAGTATTGGGATTCCCAATGACATTGCCATATCAGGACCCAAAAACTTAAGCAAAAAAAGAAAAAAAGAAAGAAAGAAAAAAATTTAAAACCATAAAAATAAAAAAATTTAAAAGTAAAACAAATATATATTATATTCATTTTTAAAAATCGTTAATAGTGTAAATAAGCGCTCGGCCCCGGTGCAAAAAGGTCAACATATGACCTTGACCAGCTAATAACGGAACATACTGGCGCGACACAGACATTAACAGCGTTTTCTGTAGATTTCTAGTTTTTAGTATGTACGGTATGTGATTGACAAAGTTTGCCTGATAGTCGATTTCTCAAAGAGGTGATTGCTGTATCCTTCCTCGAAAAATCTTCGGAACTGATTTCAGCGTTATATTTAGTTGTAGAACATTTCCCTTCAAATAAACAATTGTTTTTCATAAAGCATTTTTGCTCGAAAAAAATGGTGCTCCTTGGCGTGATGAAAATTTAGGAGGTAATTTGGCGTTTCGTGGGTTTCACGAGACAGCCAATAACTTAAGCAAAATCAGTGTTCAATTTTGATAATACCGTGTGATTTTTTTCTCCTATCGGGAACTGCGCGAACACCGAGAGCCCTTGAGTGGACTAAATAGCGCTCGGCTCCGGTGCAAATTTGGACGCTAACAACGGAATACAGTATAGATGACGTAAGTTTTGTTTTCTTGATTTATGTGTAAAAGTGGCGCCTTGCCAAGGATGACGAAACACAAAGCACTATAAAAAAATTAAGTAGTAAAAAAGATATTCATCTGATTTTATTGTAGTGTTTAAATAAAGGGAGTCTAAAGTCAAAATCATTCACGATATGAATTTAGTTGCGCTTCCCTCGAGAAGAGATGGTACTCTCCCTTTGTGAAATAATACACAACATCCTTCCCCGTTTTCCGTAGCTTTCAATTAACAGTCGTCTGTAATTATCTATGACTTCTAATTTATTTTCTAATCGTCTAATGCCTTTCTGGTTTGCAGAAACGTCCCACGAATAGAATTTCCTGACTGCGCCTGTCACGAACGATGAATAAGAAGGGATGATCGGCTACGAATTTTGGAATAAATGGAGTTGGCCTAAAACTCCGCGCCACAAACCTAAAAGCTGTTTATGCATATGCAAAACACACAATGGATCAGTGGTTACTATATATAGTCAATAGCTTTAATCAGCTCACGAAATGCTTGTTATTACCCGTAACAGCAGCAGCTTCAGTTCCTTTTTCATTTACTTCTATAAACGCTCGATGATAAGCATCCGAAACATAAAGTTCTTTTGAGCCTGAAATTCCAGAAAGATCGGCATCGGAATTGAATAAATCAATTATACCAACACTCCTCAAAACGCGCTTAAGATCAGGTGAAGATTCGAATTTGAACTTCGGAATTACGACATCAATTAGAGTTTTACTCAGTTTGCTATCGATTAAACTGAGAAGTCTAGGTGACATCAAAGATTCGACAAGTGGTAATCCATTATATCGATTAGGTAGAATAATAATCATGCTGAATTGAGAACCCTGAAAAGAATATTTGTTTGGATTAAGAATCTGTAACGTTAGTTAGCAAAGAAATTACCGAGTAAGGTAATTCAAGAGCCTGTGCGTCGGCTTCTTTAATGAATGCTGTTCGAAAATAACTTCGACTCGCCATCATTTTTGTTGGCATCGTTTTCAGTTGGTGACCGACGTAAAAAGGTCTCATTCTACTTCTCGAAGAGTCAAAAGCTTTTAGCCAGTTACCCTTAAAATAGATGGCATTCGTCAAAATCATTTTGGTAGAGGCTCCAAGAGATCCTGTCGTTAAATAAGATGAAAAATTATGCTTTGTGCAATTTATAATAATAGGACATTCAAACCTGATGGAATTAAATCCCTTATCTTGCCATGGGTTGATTTTTCAATTTGAGCATTAATGGATTCCAAGGTTGAAGGAAGAGAAAAGTTTACATTTTCCGCTATGACATCAAATTGATTTCGGACTGTCGAACGGAAGGCTTCCGTCAAGCGAAAATCATCCGAGACTAGAACACGATTCATGGATTTGAGAGTAATGCCATTCGACTTTTTTCAGCCAATGACCGCGTACATTACTGATTTTTTCTACGATTGTTAATTAGGAATTATACCTTAATATGCCTGTTAAATGCGCCGATAGTGCAAGAAATCGTTGCGTCCGTTTCGTCCATCATGTGAAGCGCTTGTTTGATTTGTTTCGTTGTGTTACCTCTCGCCCCGACTAATGTAATCGCCAATGCCAACGCAATGCTGGACGGCGATACGATGACATTGTCATACTTACCTGCAGCTTTCGAAGTCGCCTGGAACAAACGTATAAAATAAATTCTTAGACAATTTGTCAAATTTCACATTGATGCTTTAATATTACCTGATAGAGAGATGTCGAGAATTTCGTCAATGCTGGAGAGAAACTGCTTTGATTTGTACAACTGGATGGGACGGCAGTATTGACGTTGATGGCCAACACAAATAAGATGAGTTGAAATGGATTGAAATAGGCCATTTTGGATTATTTCCTAACACAAAAACACACGTTATCGGGACAAATGTGGATTAGTAAATGATTTGACACGAGTTGCACTGCTATAGCCAGCATGCTGTCCGATATAACAAAGGGAGGTTCCTTAACGGTCATTGCCGTTTCTCTTTAATGCACTTTTGCCTTTCGTGGTATTACCACAGTGCTTACGTTCGATCAACGAACGTACAGTCGCTGAAGAACGAAGTGGAAGGCCATAAAATAGTTTTTTGTTTAGTTTCTTTTTTCTCCAAAAAATCTGTATTATTTTTTCCTCAAATTTAATCAGCGTTTATGGTTTTCAACATTCCAATTCCAAATACTGTATACCATTGCGCACGTACTCGACATAATCCATAACACTTAACGGCGCGCAGACGAAGTTGAAGTTATACAAAGGGCTATCACAGTTTAAATATATAATATTAAAACAAATAGAAGGAAGGTTTCATCGACAGACAAAAGTAACGGCCGAATGGGAAACGAAAAATGACACACATCGACACATATACACACACATATCCAAGTGTCAACTTCTAGCTTTTTTAACGTTCTTTAACCGTGCCGCCAGCATATTTATCAGTCAACGTAACCACGCCGACGGAGAGAAAAATCATCAATGAAACTATTTAACCGTTCACAATGAATTTGTCATCGACATATTATGTTACGTAATGTTCTCACAAAGGAAACAACAAGACGTAGAAATTTTTTTTTGTGCCGTCTGGACAAACATCAACTGTGACAAAAATTATTAATAGAGAGAACTGGAAATCAAATTTGAAATGTGCAGCAATTCATGTCTCGTGAGCGAAAATCACAACGACAGTTAACTGTATGTCCATTAATGAAAGAAAAAAAAAAGATTTTAAAATTGCCTGTTTACTGTCCTAGCCTGGGAGCACGACGACACTGTTTTTCCAACAGAATTACGTGACCCTATTCCAATGACGACCACCAAAAACAAGAAAAAGGGAAAACGAATTTGCAATCATAAAAATACACGAGAATTATCTAAAGGATTTTTCCTTCGAAACAACAAATTCTATACCGTTTAAAAAATTGTGAAAACGATCACCTAACAAATCAAAGAATAAAAAAAAAAAAAGAAATCAACAATTCTTTTTTTAAATCCTTTAGAGTATCTTGGAATATTATGTGCTGCGTTTCCATACAGTCACTAATATCCATAACGTTTGTGGGATTGTCACAAAGTCTTGAAACACGGCATTATGCAGTTAAGCTACGAACCCCCATCGGCCGAATCGATCCCGTCATTCCCCTCCCCATCGACCGCGTCAGTCGATCCACTACCACTAAATCCCGAGGCGTTACTTGAGGCATTGTTGCTTCCACTTGAAACGCTCGAGGTGGCCACACTATTGCCGCTAGCCGGAGTCGTAGACTGTGCCATCATTTTCTGGCGAACTTCGCGAATTTTCAACTGAAGACAGGATTTGGTCGGAAAAATATCTTGGTGTAAAGCCTATATTCACAAAAAAACATATCCAATTAAAAAAAAAAGATAATAACTAGCAGACAGCAATATAGTGTCAAACCTGGAACAGACTGGTAGCCTGCGTGGATGGGAAAGAGCCATGCTCTTGGAAAAGTTGAATCACTAATTGCCTTCTTTGATCCAGGATTCTCCGCAAAGAAGAAAAGTTCTTTTCGGCACTTTCTTTTCCCGTGGCAGGTGTCTTCGGAGTACCGGGAGAGAGACAAGCATCACCTTCGTTACCTTCGACTAAATACGAGCGAAAAAAAAAAATTAACGAATGTAGAAAAATAATCCAAATACGCAGCGTCTGGGGACGGAATAATTACCTTTGAAAGCCTCGAGGCTAAAGTCTGGTCCAAAGAACTTGTGTCCTACAACAGCTCCAGATTGCGGAGTAGCACTTGTGTTGGACACGTCAGAATCTCCCTCTTCTTCCGTGGCTGTAAAGTAACCCCCACAAAAAAAAATTAATTTTAACAATCGCTTTATGAAAAAAAGATAATTATCGTTAGATCTTACTGGAAGCGACTCTCTTTCGACGATAGTTTTGCACAAACACTCGCGGGCTGGATGGTAATGAAAGCGCACTCGGTGATTGGCAATCAGCCGGATTGAATTCTGGCAGGTGAGAAAATTTCTCGTCAAAGTTCACTTGCTCCAACACCCTGCAACATTGTGTACACACGTTAAACAAAAATAGAAATAAGAATTTCGCATAGTTTTGTACACTATGGTTTGTTTTTTTATTTACTTATCCATTCCATCATCTTTGGTCCGCTTAAACATGCTCTTTTTAGCCGCAGCCTGTTGCACGCTATTTTGATTTGGAGAAGGAGGCACGTTGGGCGTAGATGGGGTCGACGATGTCGGAACTGTGAAACCTGCATAGCAGCGCAGTGAACCTCCTCCGGATGCGTTAGCTGATCCCACAGTGGGACTGCATACAGGGGCCGGACCATATCCGCCACCTGGACTTGTAGGTTCCTCTTCGCCGCTATGAGAAGAAGATCCAGTCGGTGATAGCGACTGCGTCGATGACTGCCTTCGCTGGAAAGGTGCACGCCCCAATTGAGCCGGGGTAGGCGCCAAAACAAACTTGGGTAATTCTGGGGGAGGCATCAAACCAGGTGGGTCGCTCTGATGAGCCGACACACCAGGCGTACTGGGTGTACTAGGAGTACTGCTCTGCCTAGACGTGCTGCTATTGCTATTATTGTGACTGCTGCTCGTGTTGGGACTGGGCGCAGGCTGGGCGTACTCCATCTCGCTGGCCACAGGAATGGTTGCCGTGACGGCTTTGATTCGAGCTGGTCTAGACAAGTCGTTGAGTGTAACTGGAGTCAGTGTGCCGCACAATGTTCCTGATTTCATATTCATGACACCGGCGAAACACTGAGCCGATGAAGATGTCGGAATCATTTCACGCGAAGGCGGCCGTATCGGTGTTCCATTGGAAATACTTCCAGCCGGAGCTAAAGAATGATTTCCACTACTCAATGAGCCGGACGAAGGAGCCTTACTGACGATCACCGACGGCTTCAACGACCACGTGGGCGTGACGTGATTCTGGTGATTCTGGCCAGACGATACGTAGGTCTGTTCGTGTTGCGAAGTCGTTGGTCGAACTAAAAGTGCTTGGGGCGGGTAGAATCCGGTTGGTAAGGAATGCTTGCTCGACATAGAGGTAAAAGAAGGTCCGGAAGGGATCACCAACGTGGATTGAGCATAGCCACTCGATATAGGTAACCCATGAGAAACATTGGACGGTCCCGGACGGTAAAATGGAGGATGGTGCATGTTGTCAAACTGGCCGAAATACGGAAGTGAAGTGTACATCCCAGTTGATGATTGGGGCGGTGTTTTCGGACGTTTGCTTTCGACTGTTGCGTCATCTTTAGCAACTGGGCTGTTGGGTACAGATCCTGTCCACTTTCCTTTCACGTCTTCTTTCGGATCTTTGGGGCTAGACTTTGGAAAGTCGAAGGACGGTTGAAACGTCACCTTAGGTGAAGGCATGCTCTTGAACGCTCCTCCTGTCGGATGAAAGACTTGCGGACCTGCTGGACCGCTGGGTGCGCCAGTGTACAAGTCAGATGTTGCCGGCCTGGGATCGCCCTCAAATAAAGGCGTGGGTCTAAGCCGAAATAGAAAAGAGAAATGATGATCAATACAGCAAAATAATGTATAGATCGAAACATACTTGGCTTTAATAGCTTTAGGACGATGAGTAACCTCCGAGTTGTTTTGTCCAATGGACGACGGACTGCCAAAGGGTTGTTGAGGAAAGAGGGCCGGTTCGCGTTGCATCAACGAAGCATTGCTGTTAGGGACATCACAAGGGTTCTCTGCCTCGGATTCCGTATCAGAGACAACATGTTCCCGACATTGTAGGTCGATTTCCTGTCCAGTGGGTTCAGCCGGTTCCTCACAAATGACCTGTTAAACGAAACAAACGAGGTGATGTAGACCTTAAATCAGTTCTTAATCAATTCTTACCATGCGATCGTCATCAGAAAGGTCTTCACTCAAAGCCTGGCGACGAAGTTTGTTGGCCTTAGTCTTGTACAATTAAAAAGGAAAATATTAAATTAATGAACGTTATCTGTGGCACAAGACATAGTGTGCCAAGGTAATATCAACACATGCTCAATTAGTTCTTAGAACCATTTTAAGGAAATGCGAATATATGAATGGTTCACCTGATGACCGTTGAGATTAAGGGTCGATTCAGCAGATGGTGGTCCCATGACTGAAGACGGATGCGGCTGAGGAGCAGGAGGAGGATCGACTTTGTGTTCTTCGGCAGATAAATCTCCAGTGGAACCGAGCGTGCCACGAGGCTCTTTGGCATCGCCTTTGGACGAACTGGTCGATCCCGATTTGCGCCTATCTTTGCTGCACCACTTCCATTCAGGATGCGCTTTAAAATGGGCCTCTTTTACCTATAAAAAAAAATCGACAATAAACAGAATAATGAAGCATATTTAAAATAGATGAGAAGCAATAACTTTTATTTACCTGAAAAGCCAAATCATGATATTTTTGCTTTTCCTGCGGTCCCAACGAATACCACCATTCACCCAGAATTTTGGAAACCGTCCGATTATCTTGATTGGGATGGCGCTGGTGAACAAGAGCCCGATGTCTCTTACTGAAGATCATGAAAGCGTTCATAGGCCGCCGAACATGATCTTTCTCTTTGACCTGCAAAAATTCAACAAAATTTTAATTCATAAAAAAAAAGTTGGATGGCCAGGTTGTGCTGATCGATATTGATTAATAATTTCCGAGAAGAAGGACGATAGGGCGGAGCTGACGACAAAGAAAAAGGAGGGAAAATAGGAGGAGTTTCAAGTTGTTTACGTAGGCAGCGTTCAATACCTTGCGTGGGCTTTTAGGTTCTCCCGTTAAAGATCCCAGCGACTGAGTGCGGCGCTTCGCTTCGCTCGCAGCTCCACCTACCCCTGCGGCGGAACTGTTTCCAGGCACAACAGGCTCGGCTCCTCCACCACTAGCATCCATTTCGAAAACGTCGTCGTCGTCGGCAACCTCGGCGTCGGGTTCCCCGGCGACCGAGTACGTGTATTCGGTCAGATCTTGCGTGACGGATGAACGACGCCGTTCACCCACTGATTCCCTGGATGCCACCCTCGCACCACCGCCATTTTCAGCATTCACCATGGTTGCTGTTTCTAAACAACAACAAAAAACGAATGAGTTTCATTAATCCAACCGCCGTCAAGATTGAAAGAAAGAGGGGAGGAAATAGAAAAGATTTATGTACGTTAAGCTTATAGAAAGTGTGAAGCTCGATTGATTAAAAAACGAAGGCCAGCGCACTTGGCAGAGCATCAAACGAACCCCCGACATTCTCACCCGACGTCATCGGGAAACAAAAAAAAATCGTGGGCATTTTTACAAAAAAAAGAAAACGAACAAGATTGCTTTCTATTGCCACGTCCGCACAAAGGCAAATTAACGTGGGCAGAAGCCAAAAAGAGCCGAAAATTCCCAGGTGAAAAGAAGAGCGCACCTCACCTGTAGTTGATGAAGAATCCATTGACGCTTTCGAACCATTTTCCTCTTGTTTGCTGTCCGTCTCATGGCCCGATTTATCCGTCGAAACAGTCTGGAAAGCCGAAACACCCACACGAGTTGAAGTGAGGCCATTGCGGGCCTGATTCTGCTGAGACCACCATTGACTACCGGCAGTCGGTGATGCAGGTGGCTCCTTTTTTGACCCTCCTTTCATCGTAGTCGTTTTGATGATACCTGGACGACCTTCTTCCTCCTCATGGGCAGCGTGGCCGTTATTGGAGCGAACGGGCGCGTGATTAGCAGAGTTCTCCACCAGGCTTTTCGATGGAATCAAGTAGTACAGCGGTGCCGGACGGATGGTTGTCGTCGTGAAATTTTCTTCCTGTCCTTCATATTGCTGTGGATGATTCGGCTGTTGATGGGCCGGCTGATGGGCAGACGATTCAGTTTGCACTAGGCTGATGATGGAATAACTAGACTGTCCGGCAGAAGGTTGGTGAAGAGCTGGATTGCTTTTGGCCACGTGAAGATTCAGGGGGACGTTATTGGGAGCGATCAATACTCCGCCAGAGCTGGACAACGAAGATCCACCTGGCTGATTGTGGCCAGTTTGAATCACCGTCAACGTAGACGGCCGTTGGTGAGAGTGAGCACTGCCCGTCAACGCTTGATGGAGTAGTGGAGGACCACCTTGCTGGCCGGATTGATGTTTCTGTCGGTACCAATGTTTGGACGCATCCTCACTAGACTGTTGATAGTGGCCCGGCGATGGAGAATTGGTAGAAGACGGATCCATCATATTATGATGAAAAGACGGATGTTGTTGCTGCTGCTGATGTTGTTGCAAATTCAACGGATACGACGAAGGTGATTGACTACTCTGGGCTTGACTGACGACGATAGGCGGCGTAAAACTGACCGGATGTTGGGCCATGTGCTGGGTGGTCGGCGAGATCCTGATAACACTCGTGCTGGACGACACGGGTAGTAAACCGGGCCGCTGTAACTCTGGTCGAATAACTCCGGGATGTTGGTGAACTTGATGGTGATAGGAAGTGAGCGACGGAATAATGGCCCTAGGCATCGAATGGCCGACTGGCCGGATAATTGGCGGCTCTTTATTACAATGCGCATAAGAGGAGGAGGAGGAGGCCAATTGACTTCGTTGGAATGAACCCATCGACGTGGCCGCCGTGCTGTTGGCAGTCGGCTGAGAAATGGGCAGAAACAGATTGTGACGCATTCCAACAGTCAAAACGTGAGAGTTGGGTGGCGATTGGAGGTGACGCGACGTCGATGAGAGATCCGTCGCCAATCCATAATGAGCAGCCGGTGTAGTTGAGCGTGAGTTACTCAGCGAGACCAACATATTGGCCGCCTCAGTTTCTTCTAAAGATAATCCGTCTCTCGCACCGCCGCTGGCGGCCGCAACGGCTCCGATCCGCAGCGATCGCTGCAAGCCGGATTCGGCCGTCGGCGTACTATTGCTCGTACTATAGCTGCCGGAAGGAGACGGTTCGACCGAGTCTCGTGACAGTGTCTCCTCCCACTCCATATCGTGGCCGTCTGCACCCTTCATCAACACCAGCTTGTTGCCTCCTGGCGTGAACGTCAACCCGCCCAGACTGGACGAGGAGGCACCTGCGCCGGAAGAGCGCAGATTTTTGCCCTTGATGCTGAGATGGCGCGAACAGTAGCCTCTTCGTTGTGATTCTTTATTGCAACCCTCTTTGGAACAGAGGCGGCGCCACTGTTTGCCGTTGAATTTCTTGCGGATGCCGCTCGGTCCGGCCACAACGTCGCCTTTCTTGTATTTTTGCGGAGTGCCGGTGAGAGAGCGGGCGCCAGGGAACGGACTGGGCGTCGTCGGTTGGGAACGTGGGGTCAAACTTCCGCCCGGCGACGGATCCAGAATGCTGCAACTGCTACCGCGGCTTTGCATACTGCTCCGCTTGCTTCCACTGCTGCCGGAAAATTTGCCATCGGCTACACCACCTACACCGTCCGCCAGGGCACCGGGCGTCAAGGAAAGCGACCTACCGGCCATCGTGTACCCCGATTCCGAATGGAAGGTAATGTCCTCTCTCTTCAAATCTTCATCACTTTCGCCACCGTAGTCGTACTCGTGGTACGAAGGACGGCCAGCGGAAGGCATAAGCTCTTCACTGCCACTAGAAATGGTGTTTTGCACCATCGATTCCGCACTGTGATGATGTTGAGCTTCGACGTGCACTTCTGCAGGCGTCGCTGGGCGAGATAGGTAACTGTCGGCGGCCGCGTTGTGGAACTCCGGCGGATCTGGATTGACCAGCGGCTGATAGGTCTCGGTGGTTGGTGGCAGTGGAGTAGGTTCGGGCCCGTTTTCCAGCTCTTCCCACCAGGGCGGTTGTAGGAGACGAAGAGACGGGCGAGTGGTCCAACATTCGACATCCGGAGTTTGTCCGATGGTTCGAACGAGGTACTGTATGGGTTTGCTGGATATTTGGCAGATGACGCCTTCGACGAAGACGGCCAATTGCGGATGACTTTCGACGCGGAGGCACACCCTGGCGCCCAGCGTCAACTGAGACGGCGACGGACTGGCATCGCTGATGACGTCGAACTTGCCGGCCCGAGTGACATCCGAATAAAGGGTCGGCTGTTCGTGTCCATCCAGCTGGACGAGAACGTCACTGTGCCCGTGACCACTGCGAATGACGCCCGTCAAGTAGCGACTGGCCACTTTGGCGAGGACACGATGGCAACGCCATTCGTTGAGATCGACGTGAGCCGCTGGAGGAGTGGCGGCCCGAGGAAGAAGCGTAGGACTGCTGGCCGTCGTCGAAGCGATCGTCGCTACTACTACAGACGATGAGATCAGCGAACTCGGTCCCGACATTGCTGCTGGCACTTGTGAAGAATGGTTGTAATGGCGAGGAGGCGACGTCCGATCGGCCGATTGTTCGTACTCGGTCGGATCGAATTTTCGCTTCTTGGGCACGCGGCGGGCTACAACCGCCGACTCGTGTTGGTTGGACATGATGGCGCGCGGCTGATCTGCACTTGGTCGATTATTGCACTGCAAGTCCCAGCCCGGCTAGTAGAAGTACACACTTGTCTGACTGGGTGGTGGTGGCACTAGAAGACGGGCGACAACGTCAGTTGACGAGCCGCCCAACTGATTGACTCTTATGGCTAATAAGACCCTTGCCAGCGGCCGAATGCTCCTTCCGTGACCTGGTCTCCACTCTCCTCTGTTGCATAATTCAGCCATTCACGTAGCCAGCTCGCTCTCATCTCCTGTACAAGAAACAAGGCAATGTTTTAGTATCACGATTTACTTGAAAACTTCAAGGCGTCCAGACAGAGAGAAAAAGAAATTCAACGCTATGGAAAAACATTTGAGATAAGAGATAAAAAAAAAAAGGGCGATAAGGGCTCGGGTGTAACGTGGCTCGATCAAAGACCGAGAAAGAAGAGAGTTGTTGCCATGCGACCACACAATATCATCTCCACGCACGCATCATCATCTGTATTCGTTGGGTTACGCACGTCGTCGACACTGTGTGTTCTTTAAAGGTCGGCCACAAGGCCAAAGCTCAACAGCCCATGGGGCTTTTCGGTCCCGTAAGCCCTTTTGGGCTTTCGTAGTAAATGAGCAAAAGAGAAATAGAGAGGGGGGGTTCTTCTTTTAACTCTCCTGGCTTGATGAGCATGAATGCACCGACTGTGTCAGCATGGGTAAAAGGGAAGGAGTAAAAGAGAAAGAAGAGAAAAGGGGAAAAAGAAAAGGAGGTTAAATAGAGCCATGCTAGCCCCCTAAAAATAGTAAATGTTTCCGAGGGGGTAGTAGTAGTGTTGCTAGAGTTTTTTTTTTACGTACGCATTTCAAGTCAACTGGAAAACAAAAGACGCGCATGGCTTTTTATGTATCACGATGTAGGAATCCATCAATGGATAACGTTTGCGGCCATTTTGAGGGGAAGGAAAAAGGCAAAAAGAATTCTTTTGGGTTTCTTCCGCGCCCCGGAGTTTTGGCTTCCACGGGTCCTTGGACTCGCTTCTCTCTTTCTCCGTCTTCGAGTGTACCGGTTGTCAAGGTCGTTTGCTTACGCTACACACACACACATTTCACACACACGCACTGACTGAGAGAGGAAAGAGGAGGGGGAATAGCATCGTGAGCCAATGGGATTGCTGCCAGATACAAACAATTTATATTTATATATATAAATACAGTATAAAAAAGAATAAAAAATAAAAAAAGGTGACGGGACCGGACAAAGAGAGAAGCTTGGGCTGCTGCGGTTGTGATGAAAGGCCGTGAGTTGGCAATTCGTACCGTTACTAGCCTTCCAAAACATATCATAAAGAGAATTAAAAAAGAAAGAAAAAACCTCAATTTCTCTCCCCCCTTCGTTCGACTGTGACATTTTCCGCTTGCAAGTTACGGGGAAAACAATGGTGGGCGGTCCACTTTAGGCCAAGTTTTAATCTCTTTTGATTTTAATGTAGGAACAGTGTTTCTAAAAGTAAATAATCAACTTGTGACCCAACCGGATGCGCCAAAATGTACACCTACACACAGCGATGGAGGCGTCACAACCGGTGTGTGTGTTTGCTTTAAGCTTCTCCCAGCTGATAACCCCATTACAAGAGATCACCGTCTCAAAGAAAAAAAATTTCAGAGAAAATGGACAACTTATTTGATCATCGCCGTGTCGTTGTCGAACGATGACCATGCAAAGAGATTGTCGTGTGTTTGAACACAACCAGAAAAAACACCAAGTTTAGACAAGTCTCTGAAGAAAGAGCAGCTCAATCGAGTCAAGGCCGTCCATGGCGCCACCACCGCACACAAAACGCCAACAAAGCACACCCAATTCCTCTCGCCAGCTAAAAAAACTAACTGTGGAAAAAGCAAATCGAGAATTTTCTTTTCGTTTCCCCCAATTCTGTGGTGAATGGCGTTCGATGTGAGCCTTTCAAAAAAAACTTACCCTCCATTCCATGGCATGTGTGTAATGTGGCCAATGAAATAAAAGTCGATGTCTGTGTGTTTCAGAGAGGGAGCCACTAACACTTGCACTACACGACGACAAGGCCAGATGAAGACTGTAGTAGTTTCGCTGTAGTACGTACCGAGTGGTACCGGTTCACAGGCCCGAAAGCCAAAGGGTATGTGTATGTGCTGCAGGCGGAATGGCGGATCGGGAGGGTTCTCTCTACTAGTCGGCGCGCGCGTACTCTCTATTCTACAACACACACAACCCACACACACACACAGAATGACCGAGGTACACTCGCTACACAGAGCTTTCGAACGTCAGAACTTTTGGCTCTTTTTATTTATGACCGGGAAAAGTTGTGTGTCGTGTTCCATCCCCAACTGATCAAAGACTAACTATGACCTCATCGTACGGCCGCAACATTACAAATAGAATAATAGACTTTTATTAGTATTTTTTTTTTCTTCACTTGAACTGTTTTCTTTGCAACAACAGTGCCACTCTATCGCTTCGCTCTGTCCACGACCGAAAATAATAGAAACCAGGGTTGGGGGGAGTGGGAAAATTTTCCCCTTTTTTTTTTACTTCTTTTCCAAGAGGCTGGGGGTCCCATTGTGTCGTTCTCTAACAAGGAGGAGAACGTATACTATACACACCGCCCACTCTATAGTTCTGGCAAGTGTCTGTATATTTTCTGTGTTTTTCTTCTTTACGCAGGGGGAGAAATAGAGTCAAACTGGAACAAAGAATCGCCTCCTTCTCGAAACGACAGGACCTTGAGTTTCTCGAATAACTCGAGGGAAGAGGGGAAAGAAAAATGCCATGCCGGCTGAAAGACAGATTGCGCAACTCCTATTGACAGTTTTACTTACCTACCCCGTGGAGGTGTGTCGTATCACAGCGCCGGTAAACGACTAGCATCACACGATAGTTGGGCACACCTGCACCGTAAATAAAAAAAAGTCCCTCGTTGGAGACGAAGCTAAAATGTAACCTTGACGCTTTACTGTTCACCCTACAATACCCTCATATCGAGGGATGATGAGACGAGCGGCCACTGCAGACGGATCGATTTTTCATTCAAGATACACACACACACCGAGTCACACACGACACACAGTCTCGTTACAGCAGTTTCTTGTACTCCATCTGTCTTTTCTCCCTTTAGTACACTCGCGTCTGACTATCACTGCTACGACGGGCAAGGATCGTGAATGGCTGGAATTTCCGTTTACGAGGCCCGGACACGTGACTCGAACCTTTGTGATTGGATTGGTGCTTTAGGGGGAAAGAAAATTCTGTTACCAGGTCCTCTGTTTAGACGAAGGCGTTGTTTCATTGCGTCTTTCGCCATCTATCGTCAACGCGAGAACCGCTTCCCGGATCCTGTAAACAACAACACAAGTCGTTACTAGCTTTGTGTAGAATCGTTTTTGAAAAAAACCTCAGTGTTCTTTTTTTCGAAAACAAATACCATGGTGTATCTTCATTTCCCTTCGAATTTGACAGAAGAGGAATTGATGCTTCAAACCAAATATCAAAAGCTTAAAAAAAAGGTTTTTCACGTAATAAACAGATAGATTTTTGCATTGGACTAATGGGAATGGGTTATGTTTTATTGATAATTAGAAAAAGGCTTTGCAAGCACTAAAAGCACCCAAACCCGAACCTGAAAAAACACCTGCCCTGAAAAGACCAGCTGAGGCGAGAGATGCAAGGGAAGTTGCCAAAAAACTCTTGAAGTCAGGGGCCATTTCTGCAATACCTAAACCTTGTGAAAAAACAGAGACTACTGGATTCAAAAGGTCTAGAGGCTTGGAAAGAAAACTTTCCTCTTCTGACCGAGCCCCTAGCGGGTTCCAACCATTTTCGTCAAGCCAAGGAAGTATGGTCTCAAATGAGGAGCATGTTGTACAAGAAGCTAGAACCAAAAGCAAGGTGAAATATAGAATAAGTTTCCAAATTCTGAAATATCTCCTCAAGCATTTGTTGTTTGGAATGAATAGGTTCCAAATCTCTATGAAAATTTTATCTCCTCGAGAGAAACCGACCCAGAAGCTTCTGCTACCAGCCCAACAACACTTAAAGAAACATCTGGTTCTCCCACACTTTCTCCCTTGAAGCATCAAAAACCCACAGTTGGGCACACAGTCTATGTATTTGCTTTTCTCCTCAGTGTTGAATTTTTTAAAACTTACAAATGCTGCTTGTTTTAGGTGTTTGGCTATAGCATCACTGAAGACATCCTCAAAAAAGCTTTTCAGTCTTTTGGAAATGTTGTCAATATTTCCATGGAAATTGAAAAAAAGTAGTATTTTAACTAGTCAAAGGAAATCCTAAAATGCTCATGTGAACTAACATAATTTTTTCCCCCAATTTTTCTAGCTGTGGGTTTGTCACGTTTGATAAAACATCGTCAGCCGATAGAGCCATCAGTGAAGTATACATATTGCCATATAATTTTACAAATATGCATCGATTTTACACTTTTCCTCTTACGCCAATCAACTAGATGAATGGTAGTATGGTTTCGGGTATACAATTAAAAGTATCCCTGGCACGGCGTCAACCTGTCATCGAGCCAATTAACGACGCGTCATCATCCGCTACCTGGTCTACAATAGGTATTATTCCCTTGCACGTAAACCATCTATGTTTATGGCTAAAGGAGCGCGTACGTCAGTGTACCCTTCCCCCTGAAAAGCCAAAAACAGCACTGGCTTTTACTGAAAAGGAAAGGGCAGTGCTAAACACCAGATGGCAGTATAAAAAGCGTAGGCTCATTGCCACCATTCATAATTTTAATTAATAGCTAAAACTTTTCTTTCACTTTTGGACGCCTCCGTAACGCTCCTTTATTTATATTTCCTCGTATATATTAGCAATCTATCTTTAACAATTGTATTCTATGTGTATGTTCCATTTTTAAATACTGTATCGTTTCTCCGTATTTCAGCTGCCCGTAATTCACAGAAAGGATCCTACAAAGATAAGCGTGATTTGGTGACTTACGAAGAAGAATTATTTTAAGAAGGTAAATGATCAAAGAGCTGGCGATCCTATGTAATTGTAATTTTCTCGTGGTGGATGTACAGTGATATTTCATATTACATAAATTTCCCATCAGAATTACATGGAATCATTTTTTTAAACTTTAAGACGGGGACCAAACGAGATAACGCGTTTCGTTTCTCGGATGAAATCTCTTATTTTAACAGTCATATACGATAAAATACCTCTTTCCAACCCTTCGTCCCCAGAGACGTAATTTTAACTTGAAACGTGTTTACAACGACGTAATGACATTAGACTCTTCGGGGCATTGCAAACGGAATCCTGTTTGTTGAGTAATCACATAGACGGCGGAATGCGGTGTGCGAAGGTGAACGATTTTCCCGACGTTCGAAGTGCATGAAGTATTGATTACGAAAGAATATTGTAGAGAAGGAAGAAAGGAAGAACAAGGTCTAGCTTCATTAGTCAAGCGATACGTATGAGGGGGAAAATATATCTCAAGTTTGACAGACGCAGATCTATTAGCTTATAATAGATAAATGCTTTGCGTAATATGTCTATAGACCTGTCTCAATATGAGTTCTGATTAGAGAAATTCATGAATATCGTGCAACAGGGCAAGATTAACAAAGACAAAATTTTAAAAAATCGAGAATTGCAGGACCTGCCTCAAAGCAAACCCATAAAAAGAGAAAAAGGCGTTGCTAAAAACTTAACAGAAAGGTGGGAAATGTAAAGACGGGGAATGTCCTGTCATATCACTGGAAAAATAAAAAATAAAAATAATAATAATGATAAGAAAAATTGTAGGTAACGCACATTGCTCACTCAAACTGGTTGCTTGCGACTAGCACGGTTTCCGAGACGACATTTGACGAAGCACGCATACACACACACAACAGACCCAAAATATACAATGCGTTGTACGCACACAATTTCTGCTAACGATCGGAATGGATTGCAAGGGCAAGCGCGTCCAGGCTATCGTTCAATGGGGGTAGGGATAGTTGGGGAGGGTTGTTCATCCAACCACGCACACACAAACACGCACACAAACCAAACAAACACACGAAAGAATAGGATGGGATTAGTTACATGCTGATGCAAGCAATCAGCTCATTACATATACGATCGTAACGGACATAATCGCCCGATATACGACGGATTTTCAAGCCCTTTAAACCTTCTGGTCCAGCAGGTGGGCTAACTTCGACAGCAATATAAATATCTTCTCCGGGTCGTTCGAGTACGAGAGCGGCATCATCCTCCATCTGACGCGACACCAGACCCGAAGCCTTGGTGTGGATCGAGCGTTTGATCAAGGCAAAAATTTCTGCAACAGTCAACTGCGAACAGTCGGATGAAAGCTGTACTTCGATAGATCCACTGGAAGATTTATGCAACTCGGGATAGGCTGCCATAGAACTTATATCACCAGCCAACAAAGACGAGGAAAGCACGTCGTTCTGAAGATTCTGTAAGCCCACCTGGCGACAGGTACCGTTTTTGCCGCTTAAATGAGCATACACACTCCATGACATGTCAGTCACTTCACCCTGCTCGTCCGTAATGGAGATCTGAGGGTGAGGTGGACCGGTAAACATCGGTTTTCTTTCAACCTCTTGTTGGCACGTCCATTCTTTCTCCGTCCGATTCTTAAAATTTCTAACACTCAAGTCCAAAGCCTCTTCCGCCGGATCAGCGTCGTCTTCAGTCGCATCTGCTTCCATATCCTCCACTTCAACCATGCGGTTCACCGGTGTTCCTTGCGTTATAGATCCTCCTGCAAATGTTGAAATCGGCATCAACGTCGGAGCTTGATTAGCGAAGACGTCCAGTTTATTTGGCACTGTCGGAAGAGTATATGGAGTTCCTTGGATGATAGAACCTCCTTGAACTCGTGGCATTACGACCGAATTCTGAGTGTTTTCTATGTTGAAGAATCCAAGCGAAGGCGTCGCTGACACAAGAGATCCTTGAGATACAATTGGCGTTCCTTGAACAATGGAACCCATTGGGCGGCCCGTACCTTGCACTATTGACCCACCGCCATTGGAGCCACAGCAACCAGGCACACCAGTAACGGGCGGAGACTGGCTGTAGGACTGCAATAGCGTGGACTGTGCAGGTGGAGGTATTTGTTGTTGCTGTTGTTGTTGAAGTTGCAACTGCTGGAGATGCTGAGAAAGAGTCCCACTTTCGCAACACATGTGGTTCAGGTAATGGGGCGAATTGATGGCACAAAAATCTGATGCTACTGGTGACGAAGACGTAGGTGGTGGCGTCGGGGTCATCCGAGGAGACATTTGCTGTTGTTGTTGTTGCTGCTGCTGCTGTTGCCTCTGCTGTACGTGAATGGCATGTCGCATCTGCATGTCGTTGCTATTGGTGCTTACCATTTGGCGCTGTAAAGCAACATGTTACACATTAATTGAGCCCTTTGCGTATTCGTTGGTTTAAAAAATAATAACAATTACTTGTAATGCTTGGTATTCTTGTTGTATAGCTTTGAGCTGAGAAGCAGAGGAAACGTTGCCGGTTGTGCTATTAGAATCTTCACCTTCCCTCTCTGACATTCGGTACTGGCCAATTGATGCGCATCCGTCACTGGCTCGCCGTGGGTAACGTTCTGATGGTAGTGTCAGTACGTTCATATCACCCCGTACCAAACCATCACGTCCTAGACACAGTCAAAATGGCATTAGACATAGAGAATCATAACAATTATGAGTGAATTCCATTAGACCAGTAAAACGAAGATACGGTAATAAAAGAAATCAAACTACACGAGCAATAAAAAGAATAAAAGAACGTGATTATGTGAAACAAAATACATATTTGAAGCAGGCAGTATGCACTGTTACGTTTACGAATCAAATCGAAAAATACTACCGCTTAATATACCGAGGAAATCTACTCGATCCAGATTATATACCTATGAATATGGGACCGGGCCCTTCCATGACAGTTGCCAAGCCTGAGCGTCGAATCTTGGGAATAGGACGAGCTTGAGTATTTGGAGGCACACCTACACAGTTATTCATGCTCATGCTTGTAGACGGGGTGGGATTGCCTGGAAGGAGACTAGGTGGCGTGTACTGACGGTTCATTCGAGCTTCCACTTCAATCATGAGCTCGGGACTGATCACTACAGGTTTTTCAAACCAAAATTCAAGAAAGAGGCGATTGCAGCAAGCGGCAGAACGTACAAGAAAGTCCGAAAAGGAAAACGGTGCGGAAATAAAAGTGGGAAAAAAGTAGATGAAAAATTTTGAAAAAAATAATTAGAATAATAAACTAAATAATAAGAACAAAAAATAAAAAAAAAATAAGATAAAACAAAACAAAAATAAATAAAATAAAAAAATAAAAGAAACGTTAGCAAATATGCAAATGCAATATTTAAATAATTGTGAGACATAAACAGGCATTTACACGCCTTGTGCCAGCTTAGTAACAATCATAAGCGTACTTCTAACTAAACATGTAAACTTTTAAGTATAAAATCTAAAGTGCTCGGTTTTGAATGAGGACAAACCTGACGGTCGATGCATGGGAACTAAGCCCTGTTTACGCATTCTGGTAGAGGCCGGCTGTTGAAGACATTGAGTTTCCTCCGGATTGGCCATAGGTAAGGTATGTCGTTTTCCCCTATGTATATACCTGGGGAATGTAACGTTATACATAAGTAAAAGTTAACTGAAATGTTACATGGAGAAATGTTCATCATAAGAATAAATACAAATTTCCTTTTCAGCAAAATGTACGTACCTTGTTAGCTCAACCGAGTTAGAGGAATCTTCCAATGACTCTGCAGTTTGACTTCCTGGGGAAACATGAGATGGGGTAGATGAGGTATTAATCGCCAACGAATTCGAAAGGTGATGCACAGAGTCCATATTGATGGACTGCTGCTTTTGTTGTTGCACAGTACTCCAGTCACTGTGTTCTATATTCTTTTGAAAGAAGGTTAACAGATTGGCACCGCCATCCGATGCCCGACGACCGAACCCTCCTGCTGCTCCCATCGCTGATGGGGGTTTCAGTAAATGTTGATCTTTGACGCTAAAATTGTGCGGGGGTTCATTCTGCAGTAACGGCAGCATCAGCGGAAGATTAGTGTGCGGCAACATGGACATAGGGTGATGGGAAGGTGACGCAAACGAAGCTCCTAATTACGATTACGTGCAGAATTATTAGAAACAATACTTTTCCAGGAGTTAGAAAGAGTTAAATACCATGATGCATACCAGCCGAGTTTTGGACACTAGAGAGAGTGGGGAACTGCGTATTCAACGTTGATGGAACCGTGGTCGGTGAGCGCATGTTTAAATCAAAATTTGGTAAAAATCCTGGCCGTGTATCAAAAATGTTATTCAGCCCTGTGTTTGGATTAAAAGCCACGTGCGACGGCAGATTCAGAGGACTGTAACCAAGGGCGGTAAAACCCGTAGCCGGATAGAAAGAAGGAGCTCCTCTCGCACCAGAATGATCGAGTTTCAAATGTTTTCCCATCACTTGATCGTGTGCCGTTTCACTTGGTCCAACCGTATGCCGCCGAGTAGCCAAATTTCTTTCGCCACTTTGCTTGCTTGGCCCATCGTTTCCGCTCGTAGAAGCCCTTGGTTGTTTAGGTTCATCTAAATCCATATCTACAAACTATAAAGAAAACGAAATCTTATAAAAAGGAAATCCGACGAACATGCTCAAAACAAAAAAAAAAACATACTTTTTCTAAATGCTGGCTATCGTTCAAGCTTGGCCAGCCAGCTGTCGGTGTAGCGGTCTGAGTCAAATCATTTGTAATATTCGAAGAACTGTTCGATTTTGCTACGGACGTATCATCTAATAAATGATACACTGCACTGATGGGGTCGAAGCGTCTTTCCTGCACGGACTGATCGAGAAAGAACAACAACCGTATTAGAAATTACGGTTTAACAAAGCAGCATTGATATCTGAATATAGTCTCCTACTTTTAGAATGATTTCTCTATCTAAACCCGGTATTTTCAGCATTGTGTCGACGATCGATTCATTGACTGATATATGATCGTCTTCTGTAAGGTCACCATTCACTTCCGAAGACTTGTCAGGTCCAGCTCGCCCATCATCATCCTAAATTTTTCAAAATATCAATAATGTCACGATGCTACATGGCTGACTGGCTGTGGTACCATTATGAGCCATCGATGTTGAAGAATTTGCGGAATACTCAGTCGTCGATCGGGATCCACTATAAGCATGTGTCGTATTAAGTGCTCACAATCTGTCGTCATGAAATATGGGATACGAAATATCCCGGACAGCACGCGGCTGCGAAGGAGCTGAAGAGTGGAGCCATCAAACGGTAAAGCACCACACACTAGTACATACAAAACTACGCCCAGACTCTGCAAGGTAATATTGAAATTGAAGGTAAATGACAAATAAAGTATGAAATGAGAAAAAAAATTAAATAAATATTGAATAAAAAAGATATGTGAATCTTACATCATTGTTGTAACAATAAAATAGCTTACCCATATATCAGCCTTTGGTCCATCATATTCTTTCCCTTCAAACAGTTCAGGAGCTGCATAGGGAGGGCTACCACACCATGTTGAGAGTAACTGACCCGGTTGATAATAGTTGCTGAAGCCAAAATCTAAGAAACCAAAGACATATTGTAAATAACTTAAAATTTAACAGAACTCTTTCATCAGACCTGCAAGCTTAATGTTCATCTTTGCATCCAGTAAAAGATTTTCAGCTTTTAGATCTCTGTGAACAACACAGCATTTGTGACAGTAACCAACTGCTGCCAATATTTGTTTGAAAACTCTCCTAGCTTCTTTTTCTGTCATCCGTCCATTGGCAACTAGATAGTCTGTTTGTCAATATAAACATAGTGATGTAACAACTTGCCTGTATGGACAGCATAGGAATGCAAATTTACCAAATATTTCACCCCCTGGAACATATTCTGTCACCAGATAAAGCATTTTATCTGTTTGCATGACTTGGTACAGTTTGATAATGTTTGGATGCTTTAACTTCTTCATGACATCCACTTCACGATAGGTTTTCCTCAAGTTATCATCATCAAGTTTAGTTTTGTCCACAATTTTTATTGCCACCTGAGATGTAAATGCAAGAACAAAAACATTGCTGTTATGACATTGCATTACAGTTTACTTGATTCGTGACCTTGACGTAAACGAACCGACAGCTGAAAAAGATTGGGATGTAGCCATACCTGTGATTTTGTGATATTGTGAACTGCTAATTTCACAACAGCGAAATTTCCTTTTCCAATCGTCTTAAGAAGCTCATATGGACCAACGCGAACTAGTTTGTCAATGTTATGGCTTTGATCCACGCGCGATAATATCGCCGCAGCCATTTTTTATTTTCACTACTGTCTTAATTCAGAACAACTTCAGTCTTTGGTTGACAATATCACTATATACTAGTTATTGCAAGGCCGGCATCCTCCGCCTTGTTCCCTATGGATTAGAGACGTTCCAACGTTTTAAGAGACACGTAGCGGCCAAGTTTAAAATGTGGCATCTGAAACTGCATTTTATTGATCTAAACAAGCATAGTAGTTACGCACTCGATCGATAGGTATCACTAAACTCCGACCTGTTTGTGGTATTACAACAAAATGGGCGGCCACATGAACATAGTAGTTTATATAATGTCTACGTCACTGTTGTCAGCTCTCCAAAACCAATTGACAAACCGGAATATTAGTGTTACACTTACACATTACACTCTTACTGCTTTATTGGTTACTGGGAAAAAGTGAAATGGTTAGCGGAAAAAAATAAATGGGCTAGTCAGGAAAATACGTCCCGTTGATTACAAAATGGTCACTTAAAAATGTACGTGTATCTTAGAAAAATTTGTTCGGGAATTTACAACATGCTTCGGCAGGTCGGCACATCACGAAGCATCAGGCAACTCACCATCGATTCAGCTTTTGTCAGCTGTATCAACTCATTATCGTATTAAATTAATAACAGAATAAGGCAACGAAAATTATTAATAGAGGCCATAGCTTCGACATCTCTCTTGTGGATGAAGATAGGATACGTCTTCGCAACTTTAAAACATTCGACATCAATGTCCTTTACCGTAAGCATTTCATATACTGTACCACCTGTAAAGAACAAATCCAAATTGCACGAGTGATAGTAGCAAATAGTAGTAGTCTATGTAGTAATACGACAAGGAATAAGCAAAAACTTCGTGTGGAGCTCATTCGAAATTCAGTAATTGTATAGAAATTTGTATTTGTTTTCGTAATGTTTAATTTACGATATGAATTTCAACTTCAAACCTTATCGCTTGATTTTACTGAGTTAGAGATTACGCTGAACGCACTTACGTCACTTTGGCAGCTTTGCGAGTGAATACCCATTTAGAAAAGAAAGCTACTGGAAAAGATAAATATCAGTGACTCGTATACCGTAATATGATGGCACAGCACAATACATAGTGCAAAACGAGTTTTAAACACTGAGTGTTTATATGATGTTCACTAGCAGTTTATACATGTAAGAAAATATCTCGCCACAATCGTACGATTAAAACTTGCTTAACGACAGTGATGACTAGCTTGTTTTTGCCGACCTGCTTCCTTTCGAAAACAGATGAAGCGGAGGTAAGGGAGGCAGCTGAGAGACACGTTTGTTTGTAGGTGGTGTGAGCTTTTACTGCGATGTATTCAATTATCGCGTGCCACGTCCCCTTCAACTTTTCCACCCTTCAGCAGGCTGTAGCTCCAACCATATCTCTCGTGGGTTTTGTCTATCTTTCCCTGTTTGTCTGAATTTGTTAGCTCAGGCGGATGGAAGAGCTTGTGCCGTGTCGTGTAAGAAGAACCATAGGGTAGCCAGTCCGCTTTACCATGAAAAGGGACCAGAATGAGGAAGGGAGTCGAACGTGTTCAATGCCCACATGTGTACGTAGTATATCAAGACTCTTCTTCCCCACACTGAGGACCCCATTATCCCGGAAGCCGCTCCCCTAACGTTTCCTCGGGAAAATGTGACCAACTTCCGGCCGCCAGGCAGCTAGAAAATTTACGCAATACAGAGTACTTTATTAAATACCCAGTATTCACGGCAATACCAATCTGTTGAAAAAGATGTTTATGAAAATTTACAAGTGGTGGTAATCAAACAAATCTTAGAATTACTACGGTATAAAATCTAGAAAAGGCATCTTTGATTGTCTTATCACTCTTGAAACAAATCTTTTTGCAACAATAAAAAAATGTCTACCGAAATATTAGGGATGAAAAGAGACTACAAAAAACATTTAAGATTAGCACCATTGTTTGAAAATAGTTTTAAAAATATTTCTAGGGCTAATGAATTTTTTCGTTTAGCGTTTGCATTTTGTTTGATCAGCTTTACTCTGTCCGTCCTTTTATGTTTTATCGATCCACTTTTCATAAAAACTAATCTTTTTTTAATGAAATTGCAATAAATAGCTTAAGTGACTGTATATAACAAATCAGATATTGTTCTTCTTCGAATTTTATCAATTGAAAAGATTTGCATCTATCTAGGTCTTAGCCCTCAATAGAATTTATTTAATTAGCTAAATCCGTACATTTTAGAAAGCGAAGTTTGAATACGTAAAAAAAAATCCGCAATTTTGGCTACACCTTTTTTTCTACGTGTCTTTTTTTCCCCAACTAAATTATAATGAATGAACAGATTTTTGGTTTTGCTTGTTTCTACTTTCCAAGCCTAGCTCACCTTTACATGACGAACGGAAAAGTAGCATCCAAGGTGTCTAAAAGAAAGAAAAAATTGACATAGTTTTCTCAATGAGGTAAATGGCGCTGTGTGATTTTTAGAATAGGGATGATTAGTTAAATATTTGGGCTAAATTAACTAATTTTGTGAGGCTAAAATTGTTTTACACAACAAAAGGAGTCGTTCGCGCAGCGAAACATTAAAATTTTTTAATTTTAACCAAAAAAGTATTTGTGTTCCTTCGGTTGTTGGTTAAAGTTAGATATAGTTAAGATCTATAGTGAAATTAAAAGAGTTTTTGCGTTATGCTTTCAGACAAAATTTTTGCGGAAAGATACTGCGTTTTGCATTTTCTGCTTAAAAGCTGATTTCTTACACTGCTACCCGTGGAGTTAAAATCAGAATTTTTTTTTCTGGAGCCATTTTATTTAGTAGGAAAGAAACTTCAATAAAATATTTAAACTCAAAGACTTTCAAAAATGCGTTTAAAAGCAATCAAGAATATCGTTATCCTTGTGCGGCGTTATCTGTTAGCAGATTATATGTCACATAGGAAAATTTTATATAATAGGAAAGTTTTTGTATTATTCTTTAAATAACTTTTATCGTGTCACGAAAACATTCCTGTTAGAGTTTTTTTTCATAAATTTTGGGGAGATCGATTTATCCATTAAATGAAGATAATTTTTTTCGATTTCTTGACATCTACGTAAGTTCTTTAAATAATGAGCTTGGGGAATTGAATAAAAGTTAAAAAATCGCAAGATATCATATTACTTTGAAGAAGTTCAATTAAAATCGTGTTGCTGGAACATGGAAGCTCTTAATCATCTATACATGTTTTGCATAGGAAAAACAGTTGAATAAAACGGGATTTGGATTATTCTGATGATTCATCTTAAATGAAATTCGTAGTGTTTTGCATATTTAACACTATAGATTTTTTAAAATGTTAGCATTGCCTTTTCTATACAGGTAATAACACTGAAAGAGATAATGCAAAGGGAAAAACACGAGCTATATGGGTGAAGAACCATACACAGGATGTTTGTTGTGCGAAAGGAAGTCGGCGGGTACTTTAGGATTGGTCGGCCTGCAGGAGTTTTTGTCGCTTGATTTTACAGCTGCCTTCCGCATCCGTTTCCATTCGCGCGCGCGCCCATTGGAGGAGGAAGTGAAACACCTTAACGGCCTTTGTGAGGTCTCTCGCCAGACCACCACCCAAGGCTTTCACAGTGAGATAGAGCTCTAAAAGGCTTTTTCAAATGTGCCCACTGAAAAGTGGCGAGCTTTACTCTGTTTATATAGCAATTTAGCTGTTCGTATGTAAACTAAATGTTTAAAATCTTTTGGGGTTGCTATTTAACAACATCCTCGTTTAAACATTTATTTTTCCTATTTTTATACCAGTTTAAAACTACTAATGCCTTTAAAAATAATATAAAGCAATGTGTTCAGCGCAGACAATATGACCTCCGGTTCTACCTCAAGATCATGTAGAAACACTGCTATTGTGCAAAATTTTGCCTTAAACAAATATTATTTCTCTTAATCCCACACTTTTTCTTTAGCTTATCCGACATCTGCCACAGTACGTCAAGTCAACTAGTATTTTTCTTTTGTACGCAACCAACAGCCAATAAATGAAGCCCTTGAAACGTGTGCCCAAGTTGTTCTCCTTTTTTAAAATTTCATTTTGGAGCTCTCTCCTTCCCATAGAACCCTACGGAAGCAGGAGTGACAGATGTGTGGACTTTCCGCTCATTCACAGAAAAAGGAAAGAGGGCTACCACAAAAAAATACGAAGGCCAGGTTTGTGGTGGGGGAGGAATGAGAACTAAGTCTGTGCTAGGGGCGTAACTTGCACCGAAGGAGCATATAATAAGCTAAAAGTTCTCCGTGGAGCTTCAGTAAGCTTTTTGCTCTCTTGTCAAGAACATCTTTGCTGGCTTCCTTGTTTGGATATACACACAACATTTGTCAACGCGCTTGTTCAATTACTAACCAAAGTAATTACAAGAAATATTTGGTCTTTCCGTGAATTCTAGTTCAGGACAGCCCTTGCAAATTCCCCAGCTTACGAGCAAAATGTACACTCCAGTGTTCGAAATGCACACCACCGTTTGGCCCAGCGAAGTTAAACTAAATTCGGACTATCTCAACAAAGAGTTATCGAATCAGTTCTACGCATTGCCGCAAGGTAAATAATTGACTAACGTTATGATAGACATTGCATTGGGTTAAAACAAAACAACCATTTACGATTTGATTTTCTATGACTAAACGTATTTACAATTAAGAATATTACAGATTATGATTCTTGGCTCCACTTTCTATCGTTTTTCAGATCCACGGTCTTGGTCCAGAGAAGAAGTATTAGTGTGGCTGTAAGTCTTATATCTAAAGTTTTTTTCTAGTAGGGCATTCTGAAAAATTTATGGACTAACGAATAATTTTGTTTGCCTATTTTTAGATCAACGATGCAAAACCAGCACAGCCTTCCTCCCATAAGCAGCGATCGTTTTCACATGAACGGCAAAGCATTGTGCTTGATGAACGTTGACATGTTCGTGCAGCGCGTTCCACTTGGAGGGAAACTCTTGTACAAGGATTTCCAGATGCGACTTTCCTCCGCTTTATACTCCTCGAAAAATCTATTGCCACAACACGCCTAGTAAGCGGATGGTGCCTACAGTTCATTCTATTTTCAAAACTTGTTTCAACGTGAATAGGTTTGGATTTTTGTTTCAAGGCAGCTAAACTAGTCGATACCCAAAATTGCTCCAATAATGCGTACGTTTTGTATCTACTGTTTCACACGATTTTTGGTCTTTCTTTTTTTTATTTTTTGCATATCTCCTTGCTTATTTCTTAAATATTGTATAGTGCATGAATACTGGGCTCAGGTACAAATTCAATGTAAAGTTGCAGTGGATACGAGTGACTAACTTATACCGGATCGTCACGTGGGTTGGCTAGTCACCGTACAGTTATGAGTCAGACAGAATTGCGAACAGCACTGTTTGAACAAATGAAAATACATGTATTAACCATTCCTTCCAATATTATTATCTAAGGGGCTTTTTTGCGACACAAAGTAAGGGATTTTTTCCATTCGGTATTCCACTGGTCAAGCGTTTTCCCATTGACGGTACGGCCTGTGTCAATAAACTTAGCTGGTTCGTTGCACCTAAAGTATACCAACAGCTGTTAGCGATTCAATTACCCAAAACACGGGAGGGATGGCTTTTGATCAAAAGAAAAGTACTGCTCCCATTATTGCTGTCAATCGTATGGAAAGTTTACGTTTAACAGCGTTCTTAAACTTAATGGGGCCATGGGATGGCAACTTTGATTGAATAAACAAAAGAGAACGTTCGAGCTGGAGAGCAGATAAGGGAAAATTGCGAGAAAAAAAATGGAGAAGTGAAACACTATTACCATTCATGCAATGCGACGTCGACATCTGCGACGTATTTCAGAGCTTCATCCATTCTCTTACGGCGTAATTCCAAAGAAGGTAATATAGCCGTCTTTTGTGCATTCCAGCTATCTTCTAACTTCTTTGCTAGATCTTATAGTAAAAAAAAAAACATATAAATATAAGTTAGTATCAGCGATAGTAATTTCTAACAATGGAGGAAAATTAATTGTAATTTGTAAACCTTTATAACGAACAGCTCCATTTTCAAGCCAGACTAAACCATGTTTTTCTATCATCTCGGAATTCCTGGTTTCGTGCCACTTTAGAGCTTGTTGCATTTTCCGCATTTCTAACTGTTTTTCACCGACCCTCTCTAAGACCCGAAAAACAGGTAGCGTGCAAGGAATACCTAGGCACTTCAGAGCCTTTTCAAGGTGACTTCCCGACACATCCGAATCGGCTGTCAGTAAAAGTCGATGTAATGATAGTCGGTTTACAGGCACAAGCTTCCTAAACAAAGAGAAAAAAATGAATTTGTGTTTTTTCAATGAAATATTAGAACGTGCGGCATTACGTGTCCATGCGGACATTAAATAGCTGAGAAGGTTTCAGCTGACGGTACAACTCAAGTTCCTTTTCGACGAAATTGCCCTGGGATGAATTGATAAAATTGCTCAATGTATTGTGAAGGGCTGGGAAGTCTTCGTTGATCATGCGCAGCGATTGGTTAACTAACTGCTGAAGAAGAGCTGGACTGTTGGAGCATTTCCTAGCCAATGTGCAGATTAGAGCAGTGAGGTGGTCTGAAAGTCGACTGTTGCTTTCAATAGTAAGAATCTTTTGTTCAATATCAGCCTGTCGAGCTTCGTAGAGAGTACAAAAGTTTTCCAGCTCTTCCAAATTTTTTCTCAGGGACTCTATTGCACCTTTACGGCTAGCAAGCTGGATCTCCATTTCAATCGCTTTAAAATGTTCATCGGCCAATTTTGGATCTTCGGCATCGAAACGCATTTGCAAGGATTGCAATATATTTGCTTTAATTTTTTCCAATTCCTGTTTTAACGGTACGGCTTGTTTTTTTGCATCTTCGGCACGTGTTGCAGTTTCAGTATGATACCACGAGATTTCGTACAACAGTTTCTGTAAAGGTTGAACATTATCTGGAATAAAATCGGGCGCCGTATTACTTTGCTGAGGTAAACGAAAATCCTTGTGATTTATCGCTGAAACATCGGCTGCCTGCTGTTCTTGAATCAATTTCATAAAAAGAGGGTGAGGCAATGTTTCTAGGAGAGTTGCCAAGTTATTGCCAACAGCCATTTTTGTGGAATTAATTTTTTCAATATTTGGATCTTCTTTCAACAGCTCGTTCAGTGAATTTTGCATAAGTTTACACATATTTTCAATATCTATTTTATATCTTTCTAGATCTGCTTCATTTTCAAGTTGGGGTGCAAGAGATAGAAATTGTTTTTCTATTTCTTTGGCATTTTTATTCAGTGATTTTATGTTATCTCCAACATTGTTTTTCACTAAATTTAGCAGTACTGATGATCTCTTCAAATCTCTAAATGCAAGCTGTTTCTTCCTTAACTCAACTTCTTGTTTTTGAATTGATGTTTTTGCTTCTGTTAAACTATCATAAAGAACACCATTAGTTTTTCTCAGGTCAGCAATTTCTTGCTCTAGCTTTTCCTTTTGGGTGACAAGCTTAACCTTTTGGGGATCCTACACAAATGTCAAAGAAAAATTAAGTTCAAATTAAAGACGAACACAATCATTTACAAAATCGTAACCTCGATTTGGGCTCTTGAATGAAGACTCAGATTTCCTTTAATAGTTTGAACAGTTGCCTCACTTTTCACATGTTTTATAACATACATCCAAATGTCAGCCATGGGCCCAAGGCATATCCTTAAAAAGATGAAATTATTGATGTTAGATGTTAGGTGAAGAATCATATGAACCACTAGTTGGCGATTGACGTATAATATAAAAATGTACATGTCAAACTATTGAAAACAAGAATAGTTTACCCGCTTAAATCGATAGATTTGTTTGTGTCAATTCCATCTTTCTTTTTAATGTTACGAAATCCCATTTCCTCCACGGCCCATTTTTCTAAAGCCTTTGCTACTTGATCAACGTCACCCATTTTTGTTTTGATTCGAAAGTTTCTTTGCAGCAGTTGTGCTACACAAAATTTGAAACTTCAAATCAGATAGTGAAGGTAAAGCTAAACAGCATCCAGCCATAGAGCTACGGCTTACGGGCTTACGGAAGACGGGAAGAGGGAAGACTGGTTATGGTTTGAAGAGTAGATGCGGCGAGTTTGAGTAGAATTTTAGGCTTAGAAGAATATTTAATTTATATAAATATGGGTTTGAATAGATTTACTTATGTAAGAAACCGTTTTCCGTATAGTTCATTTATTACAATTGAGATCCATACGTTTCTAAATTTTTTACGTCAAGAAAAACCCTGGGATAAGAGCTAAGCATTCACAAGCAGTTTCTACGCCAAATAAAACGGTATTAAAGGTCAAGCATTCAATTCCCGGTTGTGGAACGGTGTGCTCTTGTGGTTTGAAAGGCGTGGGCTTTCGACGACGAGTATCACTGTTCAAACACAAAGCTAATAGACAAAGCTTAACCGTGTTCTAGAGGAGACGTTGTCAGTACATCAGGTCGTATATGCCACGTCCACACGAAGCCAAAGGGTTGCAAGATTGGCAGAGCTCCCGGGTATGCAGGTCGCAGAGGAGATGGCCCGTTGGCGGTGTGATATATCACCAAGTCTGTTGCGTGCTTCCTTGAAACTGCGGACGTCCAGAGGCCGAAGGGACAAATTGTAACAGGGTGAAATGCTTCCAAATTTCACAATGGTTCACGGCCGCCTAGCAATAGATATCTATCGCAACAGGATGTCGGGAAGATGACAACTCTCCTTGAGTGAATACGTAAAGCTAGTATTTTTTTTTTTTTTACTTTTTCCATTCTTTTTTTCCCTTAAACAGAAGTTTAGGTAAATTAGAAGCTGGTTTGCTTCCGAAATTTGTTGAAGACAGTAAGAGCATTTGAATTAAAATATTAAAGCTTTTCAAAAAGCTTCCTGACATTATTTAATATTATTTTATGTTTTATTTCTTCCTTTTTACTGCTTTGGGCAACGACCTGATCGATATTAAGAAAACCATTAACCATACTTTGCTACTTAATCAACGGTCACGCATTTTTGTTTTCATTCGAAAGTTTATTTGCAGCATTTGAGTTTGAGCTACACACAGAATTTGAAACTTCAAATTATTTAGTGACGGTAAAGCTAAACAGTATCCAGTATCCGAACAAATCGATTTATGGAATGGAAACTCGAAATCGAAAGTTCTAAAAGTTAATCGCCATTCCGCTAATTCGCTATCAGCTGCTGGAAGCATATTTGAACTTAGTGCTAGGTTAGCTTTAACATTTACGTTACTTGTTACATTTGGCAAGAGAATTCGAACTCATTAATAACATTTTGTAGCACGGCAGCCTTGGCGTTGTTTTGACATGACGCAGCCTGCGCACCGTCACTATCAGTATCAGCCACTTGATGGTAGTTCCGGTTCCGTTTCAAGTGACTCACCTTTTCGGTCACTGATACGTGAGTTTTTTTTGTTGGGTGTTTAACCTAAAGGTGCAGGCATATCAGACTGGCAGTACATTGCCTCCATTGCAACCATAAAGTATTCACTTATTTTTAGACACTTTTATACTGTAGATTTCTGTATAATATTGCACTGTTTTCAAATTACCCAGTAAGAATAATAAAATACAATTGCATGATTTGTGGTAAGATATGATTTCTTCTGTTGCAGGTGCCTTATCTTGCGTGGCAACAACTGTTTTCCTAGTAATCTGCCTATACCATATTCCTACAATGGCGTCAATCTCCAAAAATCCATCAACTATTGCTGATCAAGCTAAAGCTGCAGCTGCACTTCAAAAATTTTCTGTTACTTTATTTCAGGTAAAATTTAAAGTTGTTTCTATTGATAAACTCCATACATCTTTTTATTTCTTTTTATGAACTGTTATATTTAACAGGCTGTAGGAAAACAATATGCCCCAACAGACAATGTTTTCATTTCTCCATTTAGTGTTGCTGCTGTTTTGAGTATGGTAGGAGTAGGTGCCAGAGGCAATACAGCTATGGAATTAAAAAAGTCGATGGGACTTACAACTTTTGAAACAGAGAATGAGAATAGTGATAGCATAATAGGAAGCCTCATTCAAAGCATGAAGGTAATGGGTCAAAATGTAAAATAATATTATGAGTAAAAAAATATATTCTTCTTTCATGGATAACATTAAAATCACTCTGGATAAAGGGCGACGGAAATTTCACTTTAGAAGCTGCTAATCAGTTGTATGTGGCCGATAAGTATCAGCTACTTGACGATTTCCAGCGAAATTTGAAAGAAAATTACGGAGCAGAAGGGCAGAGGGTTGATTTTGCTGTCGACGCATCTCGTGCGAAAATCAACCAGTGGGTGGAAGAGTTTACACAACACAAAATTAAGGATCTTCTCCCTGAAGGTTTTTTCTTGCCTTTGAACTTACCTGGTCTATATTTTTATGTTGTTGTTTCTTAAAACTATCTTTAAAAGGATCCGTCAATGATTTGACCAAACTTGTGCTGGTCAATGCCATATACTTCAAAGGAAACTGGATGCGAAAATTCGATTCATCTCTAACGTTAATCGAGCCTTTCTATTTGGGATCTAAAGATAATAGAAAAGATGTTCACATGATGCATATTGATGCTGAATTCCGAACTGGTTACATCGAGAGCCTGGATGCCCGTCTACTTGAGCTACCATATGTGGTTGTTTAAACCTTAAAAAAAATATCTCTACTGAAATTATTTTTAAGCTTCATTCTGTAACAATTCAGGGCCGCAAATTGAGCATGTTTATCGTTCTTCCCAACAAAGTCGACGGGTTGCCGGAATTGGAAGCCAAATTGCATGAAACTTCTTTGGATGATTCCAATGTGGAAATGCGTAGTGCTAAACTTCATGTTTCTATCCCAAAATTCAAACTAGAAGCTGACGTTAAACTAAAGGATATTCTAATCAACATGGGAATGTCAGATATCTTTGACGAGAAATCTGCTGACTTTTCTGGTATATCGGGAGAGAAAGACCTTTACGTATCCAATATATTTCACAAGTCATTCATCGATGTTAACGAAGAAGGAAGTGAAGCTGCAGCGGCCACAGGTCAGTTAGTTTCTTTTTTGTTTTATAGAAAGAGAAGAGTGAGCTAGTGTTTTAATATCAATAAGAGTTTGGGCGATGTAAAATCTTAGCTGGGAGGTGAGCGTGAGTTTTCGTATTCAAATAGTAGTCGCCAGTGACCATAACATGCATTTATTCCCTTACCGCACACAAACAGTACAGGCTGTTCATCGAATGGTTTTGCAAATTTGAATATGCTTTAATTGTTGCTTGTGTTATTGTGATATGTTTGGCACGTTTTCGTTATGCTTATTTTTGCTTTTCGCGTTGGTTTGGATCCGTGAAACAGGTAGTACTACTAGAATGAAGCGGTCATTGCATGTTGTGGAAGATCAGTTAGCGGAACCCTTTATTGCCGATCACCCATTCATGTGGTTTTTGCGGGACAATGGTACCGGCACGTGGATCTTCCTTGGACGCCTTGTTGAGCCACGTTTTATTCATTTCGATCCCGAAATGACATCTGACCGCCATAACGATGAGCTCTAAAAATAAATATTTCTCTCCGAAACCCACGTCAGGGCGCCTTGTTTTGGTTTTAGCATTTACCACGGTAGCCATTAATTAGTGAAATAAGCTTATCAAATGTGAATAGTGAATTTCTGGGTTAATTTTAGAAAGCATTTTAACTTTAATGTACTGTAGGTGCTGTTATGATGACACGTATGATGCTGCTACCTATGGAACCACCTGCACCGTTCGTCGCTGATCATCCTTTTTATTATTTCATACGCGACAATATAACTAAAATGATCCTTTTTTCTGGACGTTTGGCTCAGCCTCCATCCAGTTAAACTTTTTTAGTCATTTGGCAGTTATGGCGACATATGGCGTTATCCTAAAATTTTATGCACGCGTGAAAATTAACAAAGCTGCACACTGTATTACATACATTCTTTTGGAATGTGAACGCTTGTGATTTCTACTAATCCCTCCTGTGAAATCCATTTAGTCCTAAAATAGAAATTAATACACAATTATACTGAAAAATCCCCGAGATGTTGCAATTTTTTTATTTGACATCTCTGAGGCAGAAAGTGATAAAACGTTTCATACTTATAAAAAAATTTTTGCGAAAAACGGGAGAAATATAACAGCTTGTTCTACGTGGTCCAACGATTTTGTTTTTGTAATCAAATCGGCGGTACACTAAAATAAAGATTCTCTAATACAGAATTTGGTATGGCAGAAATAGCTGCTAATAAAAATCGCCCTATTAAGTTTAGTTTGGTTGCTTACTCGATATTCAAATGACTCCGACCCTTTTCCGCACACTCCACCACGACTGCAAAATATTCCGAATTGGCGTTAACGGTAATAATATGCCATTTTCGTCATTCTGGAGCCTACCGTGGCCTTTTGACTTCCAACCAGAATTTGCTTTGAATGAAATCCCTACATGGTTCACGAAATTCCGATATTGCCTCATGTGAAGCGTTTAGTCAACATTGGGCGCTCCTGCCTCTTGACGCCTTCAAAAACTGTCCTCAGTTGATCACTATAGGTGTATTCATGATATTGTTAATGTACATTATATTGTTATGTTCAAGAAAAGCACGCTGTTCAACCCGCTAACTGTTTAGCACTAAAAAATAGGTCCTTTCATGCATGCTATGTTAAAGTTTTGGATTGATCTATAAATTTTTGTTGTTTTTTTTTCCTTTGTCATTTGGTTTCATAAAGTGTCTGCAAGAGTGCAAGCCAGTTTTCCAATGTTGATTCCCTAGTTCTCGTCAGAAAGAGTATAGGCCCTTACTACTTGTAAACTATAATGGTCGTTCCAATGAGCAAATAGGTAAATGGTAGTCTAACTTCTATTCTTTCTACAAAAATTTTGAGGGTTACGCCATTAAAATAGCACTGATGATGTCGTTGCAAAACGCAAAAAAAAGGTTAACCGGTAAACTTTTTTATTTTTAGATTGTGTTTGACTTGAAAACCTCAGGTTTCCGTATCTCGTTATTGCTTATTGAAGTATATTGCACGTGTGGGAGTGATTCGATACCACTGTTTGCGAATCGTACGTGATTTAACTGCACACGTTGCAAGTCTAGTTGTAATATCTTAGTGTACAAAACCTTTGTCGAACATGTTTACCATTAGTTGTCGATTATTGATTGGCTGAGAAAATTAATTTAAGTGTAACCTACCGGGATAAATTCTATGTAAATTTCAAAATATATCGTTCACTTGAATTCAGCCATGAGCTATTGCTGCTTAAATTTTTTCCCCACCAGGTTAGGCTATATAGCTTAGTCTGTGAACATGAAGGTAATCTTTAATTTCAAGTTTGAACTGGATAAGGCAGTAGCTATCTGGATTAACACCTTTTTCAAACAGGAAATATGTTACCAGAAACTTTTCCTTACAGTAGGACTCTTCCTAATAACGTTATTTTCGTTGGAAGTAGAGGCAATTAACAACAATGCAAATGGTAAATTTCTATTAAAAATTGCATAAATCAAAACTTAGCATTACTCATACTGTATGTTATTCACCCAATGCTGTTCACATGTGTTCACCCTTTTAAAGAGACAACAAAGTTGTAGTAATAATAGCAAACTGTAATTTTTTAAGGTTGTAGGCCTAAGTTTTGTTTAATATAGATTTTTTTTTTTACCATTTTTTTTTCACCAGTAAATTTGGCTGATTTCTATTATTTTAACTTTTTGGTAGTAACTTTTTGGCATAGAAACTACAAGCGACGCCTGAGCTTGTAGTTTTCGTGAGCGCCTGAAAGGGCAAAGGGGCCTGACAAAAATTTTTTGCCGGGCTTGAAAATGTGTGCTTGCATTGTGTCGATAACGAATGTTGAAAATTTTATTCTTTAGTTTGAAAAGAACCATATACCTCGTTTTTCTTCTTTTTTTTCTTTCACTGAGCAACCTTTGCTAAATATTTCTAAAATTAAAATCGAGGAAAATATTTATTGCAGAAGAAACCGCACGGTCCAACTATGAAACCGAAATGTTAGCTGAACAAATTACTGATGTAAGTAAACTAACCGTTTTGTGTTACGTATCCGTTTTTTGTGCTATTTCGTCGGTAACTTTTGTTTTACAATTTTAATCGGTTTTCATTTTAAATATTCTTATTTTCCTTCGTTTGATTAGAACACAAATTTTATCATGATGAGTGAACAAATTATTTCCCTAAACAATCAGATGGAAGAAATGAAGAGGTTCTTAAAAATAGAGGTCAGTTCAATTGCAGAGAAGTTTGCCGCTGTTAAAGACACCATAGATGACCAGTCATCCACCCAAAATCAACTGATAATCAAACTGCCTGTGCTGGAAGAATCGACAAACAGTGTACGAAAAAAGATGGAAAGCATTGAACATGGACTAAACAAAACACACGTGGCCCAAAAGAAATTGGAAAACAGTGAAATTCTTCAATCTGAGCGCATGCAAGCTAACTCTAATTTGTATGATGTAAAACAAAAAGTTGCTTTTTTCGCCCGACGAAATAGTAGTTACGGCAACCCAGGTTCTATTATTCCGTACACAAGGAGTCACTTGAATATGGGGGGTTCATTAAACTTAACTTCCGGAATATTTACTGTGCCAGTCAGAGGAATATATCACTTTTATTTTACAGGTATTTTGGATTTTCGTTTATTTCATTTTTCGTTTTATTTTATCGTTAGAATATTTCAATGTTTACTTCAAATCCATGATTGAAATAATAGGCTATGATTTGTGTTTTTGTTTAAAAGCCTTGAAGACCAAAAAGGAAAATTGTGGAACCAGCCGTATAACTGTCCAACTCATTCAACTCGGAACCCCTAACAGAATGCTGTCAGAAAGCCATCTAAATTCCAACGATTGGTATGGTTGGTTTCCAGTGCATTTGGAAGCAATGGTTCTTCTTCAGAAAAATGATCTTGTCGGAGTTCAGTTATTAGAAGGTTCCATTCATGAAAATGGCCAACTAAGTCAGCTTACTGGTTTTTTTGGATTTCTTGCCAGCGAAATCAGTTAGTTGCGTTTACGACGTTCGATCTGCTATTCGCTTCAAATTCTTTTGCCGTATCGCGTTTAATAACTTTTTTTAATTATAAGATTTGTAGCTTATGTCGAAGCGGTCGAAGCAAAAATTTCTTTTCATGGAATTCGTGATAATATCAAAATATATTAAAGCACGGTTAAAAAAAAATTTTTGAGAAGGAATAGTCGGGCATCGGTGTGCAAATACATTTTAGCTATGGAAAATTGAATTACTTGGGTAGTAAACAATTAGGATTCCAAATATTGCAAGGTAATGTGCAGAGATCAACATCTGGCAAAATTCTTTATTTGTAGTCTTTGTTTTGTTATGATAAAAGCCAACAATCTTTGCTTAAGTAAAATTTATTATGGCATTACAGAAAATCAACTGGAAGAATCACAAAGCTGAAGAAAATCAAATTCATTTAAATTTGGATGTTCAAAGCCATATATGAATCTGGCTCTACGCAAGGCTGCTGTACAAACACGGTCAAGTCCAAATTTCACACTTTCTTCATGCTGCAAATTGTACATGGTAAAAAGTTAATCAGAATTTTTTTTTATTTGTTTTTTGCTTCTACTTACTTCAAAAACAATATTGATAATGGGAGTGTTATAAGCTATTGAAAGCTTTTCAATTCCATCAGCCACAGAAGAAAACACAGATAGAGATGGTTGGACAAGGTTAACAATAAATAATGATGTTGATATTAAATCAAAATCCAAATATTTAAGTGTTTCCTGGATACTCGGTATGGTTGTTGATTTAGAGGCATCTGCACATAGAACAACCCCATGCAAACCCGTTTCACGTAAATTCAGAGCAATTTCTTTGTTAAGTGAAACTGAGTAATGAACTACAACATCTTTTATGTTGTGTGTTTCAATGATGCACTTTTTCACTTGTCTAGCAAGAGCTGGTATGACGTTTTCTGGGCCAGTAAGCTACATCAAATAGTGTTTTTTATTAATCTTTGACAAAAAAATTTTGGTACACTATTCAGTTACCAGTATTCTGAAAGTAAGCTGATTTATCCCAGCTCGAGAAACGAGAGGCAATGTTGATTTTTCTTTGACACTCCTCTTCCTTCGATTTGTTGGAGTATCCTCCATTTTCAAAAATTGACGCGCGACTCAGTTATAAACATAGCCTACTGTCAAGCCAGTCATAAAGAGGATGGTTCGCGAACTATGGGAAAATATCCCATAAGCCGTTGGTACGACTTTGTAGGAGGCTGGGGAAGTCACGTGTTCTCCCCTTTTGCCTGTGAAAGTGCTGCCACCTAAGAAGAAAATGCATGAACTATCGTCTATCGGCATTTTCAGTTAGAAACCGTTACTGTTTACGTGTTGTGACGCTACCATGCAACATGGTCTCCGCGGTGGAACCCGACCCTTCGGTGGGAGTGCGTGCCAGCTTTTCCCCCTATCTAAGTCTACTGCTGCCGCCGAACGGCTGGTGCCGCCGAAGGGTCGGTGCCTTCATTTGTGTTGTGTGTGTTTATTGTTTTTGTATTTTTCTTTTGATTGGTTTTTAATTGAGGTGTATTTGTGTTTTTATATGTTTTTTTAAGTGTATATATATGTTAAAATAGAATAAAGTTCTTTAGTGAATCAAAAAGAAGTTGGTGTATTTCATTTCTTTAGAACCACCGTTCGGCGGCAGCACTAGAATTTACATTGGGATAAATGAGAAATTGGGGGGGTACATTTTATTGTAATTGTGGTTCTTAAACTATTGAAATCTAAGTAAAATATCATATCAAAACGTGCTACAGATAATAACGAATCTAAAAAATATATTTTCTGTTTAGTTTGGTTTATATTTATAACCAAACAACGTACCAAAAATGTCTGTTTTTCGCCTTCCCCCCTTGCCCCTCCCCCAAAATGTAAAAAAATTAAATAATTAATTGCGAGTGTAGTTTTCACTGGATTTACATAAAATTTGCGTCAATCGATAGGCATTAATAAGGGCTATGGAATCGATGAACTTTAAAAAAAATATATTAAAAAGGAAAAAATTCCCAACAAAACACATTTTTTATCAAATAAGCGGTCTAGCGCAGTATTGAAACTTAGCGACAAAACGCAAAAAATGTGTTTCGTTTGGAATTTTTTTCCTTTTCAATTTTGTTTTTTGAAATTCACCGAATAGATAGCCCTTATTAATGCCTATCGATTGACGCAAATTTTATGTAAATCCGATGAAAAATAAACCCGCAATTAATTATTTTGTTTTATGACATTTTGGGGGAGGGGCGAGGGGGGAAGGGAAAAACAGACATTTTTGGGTACGTTGTTTGGTTATAAATATACACCAAACTAAACAAAAAATATATTTTTTAGATTCGTTATTATCTCTAGCATGTTCTGATATGATATTAACCTTCGATTTCAGTAGTTTCAGAACCGCAAATTACAATAAAATGTACCCCCCCCCTAATTTCCCATTTTTCCCAATGTAAATTCTAGTGCTGCCGCCGAACGGTGGTTCTAAAGAAATGAAATACACCAACTTCTTTTTGATTCACTAAAGAACTTTATTCTATTTAAACATATATATACATTAAATAAAACATACAAAAACACAAATACATCGCACCTAAAAACCAAATCAAAAGAAAAATACAAAAACAATAAACACACACAAAACAAATGAAGGCACCGACCCTTCGGCGGCACCAACCGTTCGGCGGCAGCAGTAGACTTAGATAGGGGGAAAAGCTGGCACGCACTCCCACCGAAGGGTCGGGTTCCACCGCGGAGACCATGTTGCTACCATGAGCAAAATTTGATTTTTCAATTTAAGGTTGTTTACAAACATGGTGAATTCTTGTTTCATTTGTGGAACAATTCCAGACGCCAAAGAAAATGGCGTGCGAACCTTCAGAGCAGATGAAAAAGTGCTTCAATGGCAAGAAGTTATTTTGAAGAATGGACTAACGCAGTGGTCAAGACTGTGCACTCGTCATTTTGACCCAGGCGACATAGTTAAAGGAAAAACCATTCAAAATATATTTTATCCAAATAAAATTTGGAAGTTGCAGATTGGAGCAATTCCCAAGCATTGTTTGGGTATGTATGGAACAAATTAAGTTTTAACAATACACAATAATTTACTTATGATTTTAATTTGAATTAGGTATTCCAAAGTCAGCACCTGCTTGTTGTAAGCCATTAGTTTCTAAAAGTATTGCTTCAGCAATCAAACAAGCTACAAATGAAGAAAATAAAACACCTTGCAGAGGGAATGTAAACAAACAAAAACATGCAGAATTGCCATCATCGAGCAACACCAGTAACAGTCTTGCTACTACGTCAAATGTCTTTTGTGCAAGTGGTAAGTGTTATATCAAGATTTTTAAGAAACTTTTCTTATTAAATAATATTCTGTTATTAATATATAGATCTCTTTGATGACATGCAACATTCAACAACACAAGCATCCTATTTAACCGTAGATTCCTTTCAAGATAAACAATCCAAACCTATGGAATCAAACACAGCTATTCAAATGAATGGAGATCTCTTGAACACCAACCATAATTCTAGAGCGTTTTCACCAGAGCTACTCTCACTAGGAGAAAAAGTGGTTGCTCCTGAAGATTGTGCTTCCTCCGCTCACGGTTACTGCAATATTTCTTGAATGATTAAATTATAGCAGTTATGAGTTCAATTTCAATATCTTCTGTATACATTTAGATTCACTAAGTGGCGTTTCATCTTCGTCGGTTCCCAGCTCTGTTTCAAATCCTTCTATCGACCGCAATCCAATTCCACCTCTTTGTCCTCGCCCACGCAAATCGATCGAGAATTTTTGCCAAACTCCAGCATGTAGAAAGAAACATGCTGTACTGGAGAGAATGGTGCAATTTGAGAGGAAACGTGCTAACCATTTTTTAGAGCTACTAAAGAGATGTCAAAGGAAGAAACATAATGAGCATCGAAGATACACGCGACTTTCACAAAAAAAATGCAGGTAATCGTAAAATTTAAGTTAAAGTTTAAAAAATCTAGAATTGTCCAAATCTCGAATCGATGTTCATGCCTACTCTAAACTTTTCAAGGTATCATAATGCAATTGTTAAAAAATACGTGATAATGTAATGCCTTAAATAATTTCAATTTTCCATCAAACAGTCAATATGATCCCAATTCCAATGCCAAAAACTCAGATTCTCGTCAGTTCATGAATAAAATGCCAAATAAATATTTTTTTTTGTTTTTCAAACTAATAAGAGGGTTGTGCGTATGTAACTTTTAATAAATGCTTTTCAAAAAAAATAATTATTTCAAAGTTAAAACGGAAAAACCTTCAACTTGTTATTGTAACAAGCGCGTTACGCAGACGGGGCATATGAAACCGTGTTTGAATGTAGCGCAAAGCTATCAAAACCTAATTGGTTTCTGGGAGTAATGTGTGCAAGAAGCCCCGCCCTTATCCGCTAGGTGGCAATAGTGTCAGGCAAAAAGTCGTACCAACGGCTGATGGGAATCATGGGATATTTTCCCATAGTTCGCGAACCATCCTCTCTATGACTCTGGTCAAGCCTGGAGGTTCCATGTTTCGCCCGTTCAATCGTTTTGAAGCACTCCCTACCTCCTTTTTTTCCAACTTGGAATGGACTTCAGCGCGTTCTACTGGTGTCGAAGAACAACATTTTTCAAATATAAACATGTTTTAAAAACAAAATCTTTCGCTAAGTAAGGATAACGCTTGCGTCTACGTTTATTTTCAAATTTTTCCTTCGTTTTTATATAAATACGAATGCAGTGTAATTATTTTTTTAAATTTTCGTTTTACTAGTATTTATTATTTATTTTTCGTTTTTTAAAAGCAAGGATCGGGTAGGGTTTGAACTTAACACCTATTCTCATAGCAGATTTAAACCTGGTTAAACCAGTAGTTTTCTTTCAAAGCAATTTTAGTAGAAACAAAAAGCAGCCAACGTTGGCGTTACAGCATCAGTATGCTCACTGAGAGTTGATGTGTTATGTTATTAGTTACGCATTCAAAAAGTAACCTCTTCTTATTTCGAACCATCGACAATATAAAACACCAATCGAAAATGCAACATAAAACAGTAAGTTGATCTGCATACGGTTATATTCTTATAGTTTTTCTATTGTTTTCGTAGCAGTTCACACGATTTATTTTAACAGAAATATTTTATTCTAATTTTTTTTTCAGCCATGCGTTATACGAGCCTCTTCGTACTCGCTCTTCTGATGAGTTTTTCATTGTTGGCAGAACCGGGATTAGCGGCTTACGGTATATGTCAAACGGGCTGTAACGCTCTGGCAGTTGCATGTCACGCGGCCGCGGGATCCACGTTCGGGCTGTCAACTTTCGGTACATCAGGCACTCCTGCAGCTATCAGGGGTTGCAACAGGTCGTTAGGGAAATGTATGGCAGCATTTGCTCGTGTTCTTATATAATAACGCCTACACATTGACATTATACGCCATATAGGCTCGTGAATTTTAAGTCTTCAAAATTTGGTAGAACATTTTGTAGTTAATTTGTATGTTAAATGGAATTGAAAATGTATTGGCTCTTGTGGGTCATAAAACTATTATTATTGAAGTCTAATTAAATATCTACAAGTCTTTTTTGTGTGTATCTCATCTTGTCATTGCCAGAAAACGTTCCCGGCAACACACTCACATCCTTGGACAAAAACTGACGTTGTGAATCCGTTTTATTCAACTACTGCATTATAATTGACGGATAATTCGGCATCGGCACTCAAATTTCGTTACAGTAGGTTGAGTTTCATCGAATTTCCAGTTAAGAATTGTGAGCCTGATTGTTTTGTTGAAAAACCAAGCTTAAAAAATAGCCGACATAATAAATAAGCCCGATTTTTTCGTTTATTTATTATTTCTTTTATTTCCTTTATATTTTTCAAATACCTATTTATGTATTGTAGCTATAAAAATAATACTTCATTTAGATTCAAAATTGAATGCTGAGGATCACAAAAATTGAATTCGTTTTCCCGTGGGACTTTAAATTTTGCTTTAGTTATTTAATTCAAATTAGTTCGATCATTCGCTAAATTTAAAGGACGTGGAAAGCCAATGAAAATGAATAAAAGAGATTTTAGTTCCATTCAAGAAGAATAAATGATTAAGAAAAAATTTACGATTGTTTTTTGTCAGTTAGGTAAATGTGCATTTACTATAAGATTTCTTTCAGTTTAGAAAACTAACTAATGTCATGTCTTTCATACAACCAGTACGTTCGAGAACATTGACGTCAAAGAAAACGTTTTCCAATTCAGCAAACGCGTCGACACACGCGTTTAAATCGCAGAGCTTTTATTGAATACAACAACTGGCAATGCTATGTGTTGCTTTTGAATAATACCAGCATGAACCCGTTCAAAGGAAAACCAACAAACAAACACGTAATATCGTTCGATTTTGGGTAACCTATATAAATCAATGAGACTTTTTGGGTAAGGCATCACTGAATTGCAAGCTATTCAACCCCAGATTCAACCAATCTACATGAAGATTTGCATCCTTTTACCCATTGCTGCGTGCGCGACAGCATTTGTTTTGCATCTAGCGTCTATTAAATTACTTATAGCAGCTATTATTTGCAAAACGTGTTACAGGAGAAAAATCCTACAACCGGCTGCAAAGGTGCCATCAATTTAACCAAACTGGATGCTGGTCTCCCTTTGCCGAGAGGGCTAGCGCCTATCGTGCGCCAACCAGGGTACTTTAATCATGGTTATAAACTAGTTAAACCGAACTCTTTACTATTAAACAACAACCAGCTTAATGAATAATGACCCTGCAACAACATAACAATTTAAACCTGGTTAAACAACAACAAAAAACAGTTCGGTACCATGTCGGTGCTTCGGTTCCTAGAGATCGAGATTCAAGACTATCGAGAGCTCGAGTTCGAGCATGGTTCGAGTTTTCGAAACCATCGAATCGATCAAAGATCGACGGATCGAGGAACGAGGATCGACGTCGACGGTAGGGCTCGGCCCCGTGTCCAATGGGTAGGTATTTGGCCAAATGGGTAGGTCTTCTCGGCAAAAAAATTGGATCCGGTGGGTAACGGATCCTGAGACTTTGTGCCCACTACCGGGTTTCATGTGGGTAGCGCAATTTCGATAACCGTTTCCATTACCCGGTTTCTAAACCCGGTTAGCCCCGATTTTCTACCCGATTACCCAGTTTTTCCCCGATTACCCAGGTTTTCCCTGAAAACAAGTCACGCTTTTTAAATTTCTGCCACAAAAAAAGTTTTTTTTTTTGCTACTCTCCTTTTTAATTTTACTTGAAACATTGGAAACCACCATTTTCCAAAATGGCGATGGGTATACCCGGCTTACCCATCACATCCGCCCAGCCTACCCATCTTGGCAAATAGCCTACCCGGATCGCTCATGGGTGACTTTTTTTGGCGAAGAACCGCGGGTAAACCGGGGCCGAGCCCTAATCGACGGATCGAGTTCGAGTTGGGGGAGGGGGAGGGGCATCACATTGTTATGTTTGGCAACAATGCAGCAATACTTGTAGTGAAGAACATTGCAGACGAACTGAAACGTTCTCTTCTGCTCAAATCGTTAAGTCTTAAGTGATGTTTCCTTGTTTCCCATTCTAAAGAACGACTCAATTCACCGTTTTTCGCCCGTCTGGTGTTTACATACCACTACGTTGCATCAAAGTTTTTGACATTGACTTCGTCTTAAAATAACCATTGACCGTATATTAAATGAATATTTGACTGCCTCCCATGTCAAAAGGATCCAAGAGGCTCCATCAATCATCTTTAATCGAAGTGGGACGCTTTTCCGTCAAGGCAGAAGTCACATAAAATGAGTAACAACAAAGATAAGACGTTTCCGGAAAAACTGAAGCAATTCTTCAAATTTTCTTCTAAATCACCTGCATCATCACAAAGCCAAACCTGTGGTTCATTTCCTCGCCTCAAAGTGGAAAAATTTCTTTTGAGTAGAGATGTGCAGCGGTCACTTACTTGTGAGATCCCTGTGGCACAGAGATTGAAGACTTTGCAAGAAATAGGTGAAGAAGTGGCATCAAAGAGAATTGAAGATGATGGGGCAGAAACTTTGTGGCTGCTCATCAATGACCTGTTTGTTATCAGTTCAACAGAAGAAAGACAAACAGCCCTAATGTTTCTTAAGAACCTCATTACTGGACAGTATGAACGTCTAGGAATGCTCAGAGTTTACATATTTGATATTGTAAAAGAATCTCAGTTCAATGAGGATAACTTCATACTTATTGAACTGCTAAAAGCGATGACAGACAATGGAAAGGATTTACTTTATTTGGAAGAATCTATTGGAAGCTTCTTGTTACAGTTCCTTCAACAAGTATCTCAACTGCAGCTGCTGAAGCAATTTTTACCATTTCTTCTGAATGTCATCAAATTCAACTCAGCCTATGTTGATGGTAGTATGATCGGTGGTGTTGTTAGCACGCTGTGCGGTTTAGCGATTTCTAGCACTGATCCAGAAGAAATTTTATTGATCATATCAGTCTTTGATGCAATCATCTGCTACAGCAACCTTCCCAACGAATCGATTGTAGTTTTCACCTCAACACTGTGCCGTTTGGTCAACGTTTCTAATTACAGCAACCTATCTTGGAAAATCATGCGAAATTTGATAGGAACCCACTTAGGAACGAGCACACTTTATACATTGATTCGCAGCTTGCAGACATCGGAAGACCCATCACTCTTACGAGGAGGAATTTTTTTCGTTGGCATGGTGCTTTGGTCAGATCGGCCAGCCAACTGTCCCATATGTCCTCCTGCAGTTGTATTACCAGCTTTAAGCGAAGCTCTGAAACATAGCAAAAATCCACTTGTAGTTTTCGAAACTGGTCTTACTATGCAAAAATTGGTTCGATTGGAGGGCCCGAATTTAGTAGGGCTTGCATGGGATTGGATTTTGGAGATCTTGGAGCATTTTCTTCAGTTTGGTGATGAGTATCCAAAAGTCCGACAAATGTTTTTGGAAATACTCTCCGATGTGCAAGATCTAGTTGAAAAAGGTGTTTATACGGGGTCAATGGAACTGTTTTTCGCCACGGTGGAAAGGGGTTTACCCTACCTAAATGAATCATCAGTAGTCCTCTTGATGAATTATCAGGTGGAAAAAATCAAACCTAGCCAGCCTAATTGGATTTCTAATCTGAACAAATATATACAAAGGTAAAGTAGAACTAAAATTATAGAAAAAAATATATAAATAAAACACGCTTTTGTTGAAAATCTAAACTATTTTTCCTTGTTGTAGGTTTTACGTGGAAGAAAAGCGGATTCAGCCGCGATTTAGAATATTGGCCATGATTGAATCCATTGTCATCACACAAAGAAGACTACACGACGAAGAACTGCTAGAACAAGTGTTGCTTCCCCTGTTCCAGAATCTCCACATGGAGCATGAAGTGTCTGTTCGGGAGAAAGCGGTGGAATTAATTATCTCTCTTTGTCGCCATTGCAATTCCAAGCATTGCACCGGCTTATTGGATGTCCTTGAGAGAATAATGGAACGGCCATTTAATATGGATCATGGTGACATAGTCAACATTCCGAGTGAGGAAGAACTTGGCGATGTGGTCAAGTGTACAAACGGACTGATCGAACTTTTCCTTGTCAAAATGTACCAATTACCGTCGCTGCACGCTGTACAAATTTATAAGACACTGGTGAGGCACGCGAATTTGCACTACGAAAAACCCATCTACTTTGAATTCGCGCTTTCTACAAAGCTCGCCGTATTCGATTTTATTCTTAATATCACAGCAGATGGTAATGATAACATGTCTGAGACCTACCAGTTGCATAACTAACATAGTGCAATTTTTTAGGTGACTATCGGTTGGGGTATGCACTGCTACCACGATACAGCCCGTACATTTTGATAGATCACAAACATGGAGAACGTGTAGGTGGTACCAGCCGTAAGGAAGTCCGCAGTGCTACAGACGACCCTAGCTCAACGTCATTTGCCCAAGTCACCCAAATGTCGCTCGGAGAAGCTTGCGTTGCAGTGATTCGGTGTCTCACTCAGGAAAGAGATTGGAGGGTTTTAAAACTAGTTCTTGAAAGAATTCCACGTGTGAGTATCAAAATCCAAGATTTGTCCCCAATCCTTTTTTTTGTGGGTTTTTAGTTTTATGTGTAGAAATTTTTAACCAACTTATTTGTCTTTTCCACTGCTAGGTTCTCAATAACAAGGCATTAGTTCTTTCTCGGCATAACACAGACATTGATTATGTTGGAAAGGCTCTATGCTCGTTGATCAGCGATGTCAATCTTAACAATCCGGAAACGTTGAGAAATGCGCCTCCCAAGTTTTCGCGCTCTGAGTTCCAGCTTTATGTCTTTCGCGTTCTGACATCTTTGGCATCCTACCATGCTTACCTTAAGCCGGACACTCAACAAAAACTTGTGAAATGCCTAGAAATCGGACTGAAATATAAAGGTTTTACATTCGCACACACCCATAACTACAAAACTTAAATGCAAATTGCGTAACAGTATCTTTTGACATTCGATAAAATAGTGTCTATTAATATGTTAAAGTGCTATGATTGAAAATATTTACAGATACGGCTAAAACGTGTGTGGTTGCCCTCACCATATCTGCCCTGGAAATGAAAGAAACAATGTACAAGCTGCTCCCGGGAGTTCTGCTTAGCTTGTCCAAGATTTCGGCAACCGTTTCGATTGCGCCGAACATCCTCGAATTTCTTTCGACGCTCAACCGCCTTCCTGAAGTATATTCGTCGTTTGTGGAAGAACAGTACCTGAGCATTTTTGCCATAACGCTGCCTTTCATCAATCCCTTCAAAGTAAAGTTTTAAATATTTTTGTGTTTTAGTTCATTTAAGCTGAATGTGCATCTGCTAAATTTAATTTTTTGTTATTTTAACAGTTTAACCATTATGTTGTATCCTTGGCGCACCATGTGGTCTCTCTATGGTTTCTGTCCTGTAAACTTCCTCTGAGGAAGAACTTCGTTTGTTACATTGTTAAAGGATTTAAAAACAATGTCCTCATCCCTTGTGAGGAAGGCATGAGCCAAATGGCCCAAAATCAATCAGCTAGTGGTCAGAATAACGCTGAAGATTCGTCTAGCAGAGTGAGAAGTGGAAGCTTTTCCAGCCACGACGCACGACGTGGCGGTAGCAGCAACTTACGCTCAACGGGCGCAGGAGACCCTTCTAAAGTCAGTCAAGATGAAACGCGCATCATGTTCCATCGAGAACTGATGGAAACGTGCGCTGATCTCATGTCTCGTTACACCTATGGTAACAGTGCTCCATATGCCCAACAGTCAGATACAGTCGCTAAAATTTTAAAGGCAAGAGATGATATCGAAAACATTTTGTTTAAATGCTCAGCTGACGTTTTCTTATGTTTTACAGGATGGCCCCAGTCAAACGTGGTTGATAGGCCATAAATTGGTCACAATAACTACGAGTCCTTGCTTACGAGTAGCCAATCATCGTGGACTGTGTGATCGGTGTTCCTTGCTGTGCAAGTTAGGGTCAGAAGAAACCTCAGTTCCAGGTAAATCTATTTTAGAGTTTCATTAATAGCGAAAAATATACATAATTGAAACTAGTGAGTGAAAATGATGAGCCGCCTTCGCCAGCTGTTTCGGAACTTAGTGGATTCCGACGTCGCCATCGTTCAGCTATGTCGCCCGCGGCTTTGTCTTCCGGTGAGATACCGTGGCACGGTATTGAAAATCGCACATCAGAAGATATTCAAGCTAAACTAAGATCACGTCACAAGAGTTCAATTGACGATCGTAGGCTAACAATTGACATGGATGATGCGAACCGCGATCTACAAGGTACACATAACCTCATTTCTTAAATTGAAATCGTTTGTTTCGCAAAACTGAAATCAACATTAATTTTTAGAACCTGATACCAAAACCGCCGTTATTCAAATCCCATGCGTTTGTTACTGTTCCGGTTGGGCAAAAATCCACATTCGTCGCCCAACTGGTGATACAAGTTGGGTGACACGTCTGCTTAATCCTCCTCAGAATATGAACGACGTTTTCTTGTTGAGTGACTCGTCAGAAGAAACCCTGCCCAATTTAGCGACTGTGTTAATACCAAAACTTGGTGCTCATAAAGAGGCCAGCGGCCACCCGAAATTGGATCGTTCAGTCTCAGCCTCTGCTTACTTAAGGAGCGCTCCTAGTCGAGAGGGTGAGTTGGTTATTCATTAGTTTTTTTAAATCATGGTATTCATAATCCTATTTCGAAAATATTTTGACAAGACCGATGCGAAACAGAAACTGAGCCTAAAGATGGGCCACCTGTGGATGAAGACAGTCGTGAACGACCTATTATGACTAGACAGACTTCCTTGAAAGAGCTTCCTTCGTCATCGCGCAAGAGTTGTGAAGCAATTCCTGAAGAGAGCAAAGAAGTAGAAGGAGCCAAAGCAGATGATGCCACCGATCTGCAGCCGCATCCGCGAGATCGAGTTTATACCATGCCTGCTTTGAATATGCAGAGACGCGGCAACCTAGACCCCAACGTAAGAAGAAGCATAAGCAATGCTGATCCCTCATTGAAGGATGCGAATGCATCGTCTGGATCAAATCCAAGGTGAGCTCAACTATCATGAACCTCCTCAAAGTAATTTTTCAACCAAAATCTTTGACTTCTTGCTTTGCAGTTTTATTTTCCTTCAGTTGTATTATTCACCGATGACCTCTGCGGTTACGACACACTCTGTTAATAAAGAGGGGTCTGACGCCGTCTCACCCCCTGTTCTCGTACCTAATAACATCCTCACCGCTATAAAAAACTTAGATCGTATCCCTCCCTATGAGACGCACAAAATTGGAGTTCTGTACATTGGCAAAGGACAAGCTGGAAAAGAGGCAGAAATTCTCGCCAACGAACATGGAAGTGTGCGCTACATGGAATTTCTGCACAAGCTTGGCCAATTAATCAGCCTGAACGAAGTGGACACTCGTGGCACGTACATCGGTGGCCTTGAAGTCAGTGGCGACGATGGGAAATTCGCGTATTTGTGGAAAGATGACGTACTGCAAGTCATTTTCCATGTTGCCACGCTCATGCCTACAAAACCCAACGACCTTGCATGTACCAACAAAAAGCGGCATATTGGTAACAATTACGTTACTATTGTGTACAACGACAGTGGCGAGGATCACCAGATGAACACCATCCGAGTGAGTACTAGCAACAACGCAATTACTGTCTTACACGCTGCCTTCTTGACCATTGCTCCGTAACATTTCTAAATAAATTAAATCTGGAACCAGGGTCAATTCAACCATGCGTGCGTGATTGTTGAACCTCTTGATCATGCCACGCATCGGGTGACATTAAAATGCCGAGAAGACTTGCACGACTTGATGGGTGGACCGGTTGAGCCGAAGCTGGTTTCTGATCGAAATGTTTCGTTACTTAGTCGACAAATGGCTTTTCACAGCAACGTAAATAATTTATTTATAATAATTTTGCGAAGTCATTTGCATTTCATTAATGATAATGTATCTTTAATATCAACTGATTCAGCTTGCTGCGCTTATCTTACAATCCAAGTCTAACTACCCATACGCTTCAAACTGGCTTGAACGACTAAGACAAATCAAGCGAACCAAAGCGCGTTTGGAAAAAGAAGACATGAAGGAGAAGGAAAAGAATCCTTGGCAGCAATATAATTTGTCGTCAACATTGGATTTCACTGAATTTACAAGCCCTAAACTTGCGTAAACCCTAGAAACGAACCGGCTAAATGTCTTGATTGGACCCATTTTGCTATATGCAAAATCAGCTGCAAGAGCCGACCACCACAGCCTGGAAATATTTATCATCCCATTTTCCTATGCGATATTTTTAGTGACAAATTAGATTTAATACACAAATTGGCCATGGAGTAGTTAGCCCTTCTAGACATTTCCTTTCAAATTGTCTGTTATGGAGCCCTGCGCTATGTAGGGGCTTAACATATTTATTTATTTATTTATTTATTATTTATTTTTTAACATTGTTTTTTATATACCGAAATAAGCCCAAATAATTTCGGCAAAGAGTCGTACCCACGGTAGCATAGTAAGTGGTTTGAACATTCTTGTCCTTCTTTCTGCTGCCTTAAAAAAATCTCTCCTGCTTTTAAGCATAATTGAATCATGAACAATTATGATTCCAAATCCCCCTTAATATCAAATGACGATCTTCTTTTATTTGTTAAATATACAAGCGGCGTATCGTCAGGGAAAAAACCTACAAGGGGGGAAGACGGTGTGTCAGTTCAAATTTGGGAGTGAACACGTGCCTTTTGTGCCAATGCCATTGTGTGACTTCCGCTGGAACTTGGATGCCGGCATCGAAGAAAACAGACATCATGTTTAGGCAATATCTTCGTCGACATTTTCTTAAGTGCACTTCGTATGTTTTGAACAGCCAACTTTACAGAGAGGATGTCATGCTAGGCAGAGATTATCTGAATCAAAAGAAAATTTAGAAACGTATAGTAACCCCAGCCAACCATCCGAGGAAAAGAAGAGAAAAGCTTTTTTTTTTTCATATCCTTCCAGTGAAAACTGAAAAATATTTCTAGCTCAGTAATGTCGCTCCCTGAAAGTTTGATTTTTGTTTTATCAGTATCGCTTTCCACTTAGACTCAGTTGTTGTTATCATTAGCTTCATAATAACCCATTTATCTTTTTCTTTTATTTGGCGATTGATTGATTAAATAAAACGTAATCCCATTACGGCTAAATGTTCAAACTTTTTTTTTTCTCCCCCTAAGATTTCTAAAAAAAAAAATTCTTACAAACTGTCTGAGGATGCCGAAAGCATAGCCAAACAAAAAAATATCGTCGGTATATAGCTTCCCTTCCGGAAATCTCAAGTTACTTAGTAGACAGAGCTCTTCGCGTCCCTCGGCTGATCAGTCTCCCTCTTTTTGTATGCCTTCCATTCTTCCACGTACGTACTTCCTCCAAACACATTGGTTTGTAAAATATGACAGGAGTTTGACTTTTTTAATGCGATCATCTTATTTGCGATGAAGTTTTCTTCATTTTTTCTTTCGTTTTTAGGAATGAGGCGGGGTTAGGGTAAACAGATGAAACACGTGTGCCTAAAAGGAAGCCTAAAAAACACACGGAGATACATAACCGAAAAAGCAATATGTAAGAAGACTACTACTACATTAAATGGCAACCAAGCAAAATGAGAACGGGGCATGTTTCTTTAAAGGCACAAACAACTCCCGTTTCCAAGTTGCGGCCATTGTGGTTATCATCCAACTATCCAAGTCTCATGAATATTTCGGAAAATTTACATCCACAACGTTCGGAAACTGTTATCAACCTCCTGAAAAATTTCTCACGACGATGTAGATAAAGAATTCATTTGCGAAACATGTTTTTGCCAAACGGTTGAATTTTGGGACATTGCCACCGAGACAACCAACGGTCGGTGAGCCACTTCCGGCATGACAAAAGAGCAAACTACCTCGTAGAAAGCAACGACATTGCAACATGGAATAGAATCGATTACCGGATCATTGAACAAAAAATATGTTTGGAAAGGAAATCCATTCCTCGCATTAAATCAGATTGAATGTGTACCGGTACAAGCCCAGGTGTTTTGTGAAGGAAGAGTGAAGCTATTATGGCCGGAAAAAAGGCTCGTTGTCATCGACATCAATAAACGTGATAAAATTGATGGGCAATCGATGACGAATGATGCGAGTGGGTGTCACAACACGGCAATGATTTACAATAACAAATGGAGAATCATGGATGCTTATCTATCAGCATGCTTTTTTTTTTCGTGTATTGAACGGCTAGCGGATACCGTCGATGAATGAAATGTGTACGGAAGCTTCTATTCAGCTTACCCTGATTTACTTGCTTTTCTCAATGGAAAGTCAGTAACAGGGAGAGATTGAGGGAGAGGGGAAGCAAAGGGAGGAACCTTAGAGGGAGGAGTTGACGAAGGGTATAGATTTTCACCCTTCCAATTCAGTGTTTGTGCACGGCCACTACGGCCAACTTCGATGCAGATAGTCACACCTGCACTTTTATAAAAACCGGAAAAGGGAGTAAATGTTCCTTTCTTTTTACTTAGAAAACGGAAGTTCGTTAGTTCCTCCCATAGAATGTCTTGTTTCCTCACCGTCTTGTTAATTTATGAAATTGTTTTGTTGAAAGGTCTGCTTTCATCCCGGGGTTATTTTCTCCAATAGTTAATCTATATACAGCCATTGTGGAATTGTTCTAAAGAACGGAACATAGCATCCTATGTGCTAACATAAATAGCTACCTTAAACAGAGCGTCCATGTTCGATATTTTCCATGACGGGAATTCTTCAACGGGACATCGGAATTAGTTTCATCTGATTAGAAAGTGTTATCTGGCATTATTTTTCAAATTTCTATTTCTATTTAAAATCAAACAAGCTGCACAGGGGTGATGTTTTGGGTTACAGCTGGCTTTCTGCAAAGGTTTTTTTAAAGTTTAAGGTACACTGGTACACCAGGACTTAGAATGGGCTAGGCTTCGTTTGCTATTTTTTTTTTTGCCCGTTTTTCTGCTTTACCAGTAGAAAAAAAACTCCAGGTGGCAATTGAGCAAAACGCACTGTCTTCCATACAGCAGACGTGGGTCACGTTAAGCCCGGGCAGATGCGTCGATTTTTTTGTGTGGGAAATTTAAAAAGAAAAAAACAACAAGAACATTCGGGTCTATGGCACGGGCCAACTGTCCGTGGGCAGGACGTGGTTTTCCTCGCGATTGATTTGGCAAATGTTCAGCAAAACTCAGCGCGGTGATTGCCGTACCATTTTTAAGCAGTCGATGACAAGTAAGCAACATCTTGCTTGCAGAAAGATATAGAGAAACCTCAGTTTCGTACAGACTTGCCGTTGGTTTCCAGTAAGTACTTCGTCAACTGGCACGACTCACTGCTACATACGTGGCCACCTGTGGCCTGTGGCTGTAGTTTGTTCTTGTCGTATCCAGTAACGCTAGTTTATTTACGACTTCGCGCAGTAGAGGTGTTGACAAGACCTTAAATCCTCTGTTGTTAACGGACTGTATGATCTGCATTAACACTTCCAAATGCATTTACGGTAGAGTCATGAAGAGCAGGCTGCAGGCTACATGGTTACAGACCCCTGCGTGCGAGCCTGGAAAGATTCAACCGACAGCTTGTTAAGTATATACAATCCCATCACATTTTAATTTTTAGGAACGCGAAAAATGATACGTCTGTCTGTAGTGTTCGAGTAGTTTCTGATGGATGACAAGTCTCAGACTCCAATTTTTAAAGCTAGATTCTTCAGCGGTATAAAAAAAGTAAAGCAACGCAGCAAAATCTATCTATGATTAAACCATAGTTTTATATTGTGACACTAACGCACGACAGTGTAACAACCATAGTCGATTAAATAGATTCTTTCGCACGATAAACTCTTGTGCAGTTCTCTTATGCCATGGTTGACAACGCTGATCTAAAGGAAAAACGCAGATCAATAACGTATATACGCACCATCAAGGAATCCTTTAGCAATTACAGACTTTGTAATTTAAAATAATTGTATTTTGCCATAGGTTACCATTTACCTACACCCGCCTACACCTCCGTTTGACTTACAGTTTACGCACACAGATGACTCTAGCGTAGGATGGATGCTTCGAATCAAATGGAAAAAAAATTCTTTCTCGTCGTGACACCCCATCGTCGATGAGTGATTTAGCATCTCTGGTCATGTTTCATTTCAAGACGGAAATACAGAATGAATAACAGAATTTGAGAAAAATGAAAACTTGAAAGAACTGCGTGGTTTTTATTTTCCTTTCGGCACACTAAGTCACTAACCATGAGAAAATGTCTTCGGGTGTTTGTCGTGCGCAAATAAACAATCGCACCGACACTTTGGTTTCCTATTTCTGAATATAATTGGCCTGACATATAACATTGTTAATCTTGCTTTCATAATTATTTTGCGTCATATGGAATATCAAACTTACAGTGAAAACTATGATATAACACAGCATATAAAATTTCAAAATGCACAAATTTGAACTTTCATTATTAGTGTGATGCGGGAAGTGTTTCAAGTTGATTAGTTTGAAAGTTTTCAACACTTTTGCTGCTAAGCTAATTCATGGTTATCAGTTGCGACCGTAAATTAAAAATATTGCAAGCTCGAATGTTATGATTGATTTTTAGGAGCACTTTTAAAAGGGGACTTCAAACTTTGTAGATAGCACAACATCTAAATGTAATCCACATTCCAGGGAACAAATGGACAAGGCCCCCCAGCTTCACAGTGGCAGGTCAGGTGGAATTTCTGAAGTTGAGATAAAAGGAAACCTATTTCCGACGTAATATTTGAATTCAGCTTACAACTTAATTCCCCTGCTATGACTGACAACGTTTCCCTTGAAGGAATGTCGACAAGACAACGCAGGATATCATAATGGATTTAATTTGGAGCGACGAAAATTTTATTGATTTATTTTTTTCAAACATTTTTATGAACTCGGACTATCCCATCGTGTGTTCATGGTGGTATCCAGCACTAATTCGGTAATTTTTTATTTCAACTATCTTTCTAGATAAATGGGAACTAAAATGACCTGTCTCCAAAAATTAAAAATGAAAGCTAAAGAAAAAAAAAAAATGTAAGGACAAAGACGCTGGGGAATCAGTTTCCTTTTCACATCATGCTTTTAAGCTTAGACGGTTAAACATCGATAATGAGCCGCCCCGAAAATGAGACGAGAATCATCGCGGTAGGTCGTCTTTCAGCTTATGCTGTTGTTGTTTTTTCTACACATACTAGATTTCTGAAATTCGACATCCCCCCTGTGTGCAATCTTCGTTTTTTTGAAAGAAGTCACCAACAGGAGTAAGTAGAATACAGTGACAGGTAAAAATCATTAAAATCTATCAGTAGGAAGAGCATGCCTTTGTGCGAAGGGCGGCTCACTTCGTCCGCTTCCTTCCTCAACATCTCACTCTTTGGAGATGGCCTATGATGCCGACGCCACTATCCTTGAGCTCAGGTCAACGCTCAGCTTTGGACCAGCACACAATGCGGTGTCTAGAGGAATACAAGACAAAGTGAATAAGTAAAACCTCTTGTTCATCAGTTTATCCATCGACTGCTGGGGGAATTTATTTTTTTTACAGCAAACCGAAAAAAAAGACCACAATTGTCCAGTTTTGTCTGCATAGCGGGGGACACAATTCGGAGAATGCAGCAGCTTTAGGGAAAACACACCGAGTTATGCTACCCTATTTGGACAATGCGTATTATTGGCTTACGTTTCGTCCAATCAATCGATTGTTTTGCATTGCATAGAAATTTGGACTTGTTCGAAAAAGGACAGCATTGGTTGTTTATCTATAAGCGAGTTTCTCAGGTTTTGCGTCAGAAACTGGAGGGGAAAGTTGATTATAAATTGGAGTTAGGTGCTGGGGGGAAAACCTGTTTATAAGATAAACCAACCAACTAGAACTTCCGCTTTCATAATGTTAGTGTCCAAGGTGCGTGGTGTACAGGTATACGTTTGAGGTCTGGAGAAGTTATTTTTTTTTTTTTTGTCCATCGCGTTACTCTTGAGAGAATTTCGTATTTGTCTAGAAACCACCTGCAAGCACCACGCAAGAAAAAAAAAAGGGGAAGTCATTAATGCACGCATTCACCTGCTCCTTGCAATGCTGTTGCAGCTCGGTTGCGCCTTCTCGGACCACCATCCGCCATGACATCCCATGCTGCTTCGATCCTCTTCACTGCCTTTCTCGACATTCGGTAGGCTTGTGCTGTGGAAGATCTTTTGTAACGTCAAAACGAACCGGAAATATCCAATGACGAGTATGTGGACCGAGCAGTTGGTGCACACATACGGACCTCACCATAAGGTCAACACAATCCATCGTGTTCTTCCTAATTTTTCAATATATAACTACGAATTCGGAATGAACCCATTGGCGAAGCAAAAACGATGTTAGATATTCTGAATTATTCTAGTTTTTAAATGAATAGATGCAATTCAATTTTTCTTAATCGTCCTAAAAAAATATCCAGGGAAAAAAATATGGCCTCTTTACCTGCTAATCGAATTTTTAAGTTCAATAACGAGTTTTTGTTTTCCCTCGTTGTTCTCTAAATTATCCCCTTCACTTTAACATTTCCCTCGCCCTTCCCAAGACGGCAATCAAAACATCAGGAAAGTTGATTCAAGCCAAGCACCTTGGTAAAATAAGGCGGGTTCAATTTTTATATATGTCTATTATCTCTGTTTTTTTCTCTCCAGTCCATCTGCCGATCGTTTCACGGTAGTCAAGTACTTGTTAACTAGCAGCAACGATGCCGTTTCGATGGAATCACGCAATCTCTCACCCACCTCACCCCACATCAACCCGGACCAAAGGGGAAATGGGTCAATGTTTTTTGGTTTGTGTGCTTTACAGGCTTATTGAATGCCTCTTAATGCTCAGCTACGACCCATTTGAATTCTTCGTGACCTCATTCGATTCAAGAACGTTATATACAAGCAAACACCGAATCCACTTTCATTTGTTCGTCTGTAAAGTCTTGGTGAGGATTTGAGCATTTGGTTTGTAGTCGCAGTGGGGCACGATTGATTGGGGTCTAATGGCACAGCTCCAGGGGGTTAATGTTGAAGAGGGACGGAGGGAGCTGAATAAATATCAAAGAAAACATCACAAAAAATGAAAGCACAGCTGAAGTTAAGAGTTCGTAATTAGTTAATGATCGGCTGCAGTCCGTCCGTAAAAGCAGCACAAGAAGGAAAAAACTTTAAAAGTAAAACGTTTTGTGAGCTGTCGATTGAACGGTCTCTGCGTGAAGGCAACAAGATGGCCCGAAACAGAGCAAGAAGAAACAAAAGGTCGTAAGGGCACAGCAGAGCTTTGCCATAGAGCCGGAAGCGATGTGACTCGACGGAAGTAGTTTCCGGAGGTGATAGAAATTGGACACCGGCGAGCGGACCTTGGTGTCCAGTTGTCCGAGCGCACTCTCGGAACTTCCCTGCAGCGAACAACACGTGCGCGCTGAGAAAGGATTTCCCACATGTAGACACCGACATGGCAGCCATCGAAGCTTTTATTTATTTTATTTTTATTTTTATTTTATATTTTATTTTATTTTTACCCGTTTGATTTGTAGGATTTCATTTTTTAGCGGGGTACGCGGTGACATAATCTGTCTTATCAGTACCCTATTAGGCTATATCCGTGCTGTACTGTTTCAGGTTTGCTAGCAGCAGACAACGGTATTATGTTTTCTCGGTATTCAATTGCGTGGTTTGGCTTTCGAGGATTGTGGTCGATTGAAACCCCTCGAATTTACACGAGAAAATGAAGCAACATTATAGGGATCCGTTACACAAACCCCGAAGCTTTAATCCTGCACTAATTTCGGGACTGGGCGATCGGTTTCATGTAAAAAAATAATCACAACAAGCTCGAAAGTTAGGGATAGTCAATACGAGATCTACCTGATAAAACCAAATTTGTAAATAGTGTATGAAAAAAGTAACATTCCCAGGCAGTTCGTTTCATTCCAAGGATTGTAGTTAAAATAACTATTGCTCTAGTAAAAGAACATCACAGACGAAGTTTAAAAAAAAAATGTTGCCCATAGCGGTGGTAATTGCCTATGCGATAAGAAACACGCTGTATAACCGGTTTTGCTAGTTGTTCCATCAATAACAAATCTTATAGATCACGCTGCTGGACAAATCACGGAGAAAAATCCAGTCCTTCTAATACACCGCTCTATATAAAGACAAGTGCAACCGATACAAGATTTATCTTTACATAATGTTTGTCTTCGGAGGATAGTTTATCAACTATTTAGGAGGGGGGGGGGGGAGAAAAGGTGTCGAGTTACAGTGTTGTTTAAAAGCCAAACTGAGACATTGGTCTTATTACGCTGCAACTGTTTGCAGAGGCAGTCGGTCCCGCTCGTTGCTCTTCTTCGCCAAACGTGGATCCTGTATAGCTGTAACCACATGTAAGCGGAAGTTGGATGCTGTGCCGAGGGGAGAACGTTTTTCTAGATTGAGTTTCAGTAGGAGAAGAAGCGCGCCCAATGAACGTAGCAAAATACAAAAAAAAATGAGTCGAAGGTTTGACGTTTGCTTCTTGGACCGCAAACGGCTGTCATTTTCGTCACTCGCCACAGCTTCCTCCCTCTACTCCTACACACGTGTTGCCCATGAATTTCTAACCGGAGGCTGACTTACTATAGCTTATTTAATGAGCTTCAAAAGCTAACGAACAATCAGCCCACAAAAATATGTTGGAAAAGCATCAAATCTTAGATTTAATTAATTTTTTATCGAATTGGATTAAAATTAGTGATAAAATAACCAATCAAATCATCTTACAACACCCCTTTAACCACCTGAAATTCGATCTCATTTGATCGCAATACTTTAAAATGTTTTGGGCTTACTCATACAGAAAGAAAGCAACGAAACGTGCTATTATTATTTTTCAATGATTCCTAAACAATACGTCCATCCTGCGGATGTGCATTTTGACTTTTCCCTTATTTTAGATCGAAAAAAAAAGTGAAAGTGGATCAAACACTCGTGAAAGACAATAGCTGAATAATTTGACAAAGGGCAGTCTATACAAGATAATGCCTCCTGAATTTTTAATTTTTTCTAAAACTTGCCGAGTCTGTCATCGTTGTCTTCGGCGCCCTTGACGGTGTAGTAATTCGAGACTCGGAACCATTAGGCGCGTGCTGGGCTGCCTTTTGGGTCGTTTGAATAATGGCGAATGCGAGAGTCAAACGCTGCCCTACGTGAACTTTTGACTTTTCAGCATCCACCAGCAGCAGGCCATTTTGCTTTGGCAGTTGCTTTCCCTCTTGAAGACAATTTGCCGGCTCACACAAATGGAGCAGTCAATGGACCTACATTTCCTGTGTGACCAGATGAGTACCGTGCCTCTCTCTGTGATCAGCTGTTTTTTTAAATATGACACCCGCTTTCAATTGTATCGGCGCCTTCCCGTGCCACTGTTCTTTTCAAAACCGACCTCAAAATATGAGGGTCTATGTACGTCAGCCAAAAGCGGAAATGCTAGGTTCCGAATCGTCAGCTTTTCGCTGCGTACACAGCATTTTGTATTTTTCAATTTTCAAGTTTTGATAACACGGACTTATCGCGGTATATGAAGGCTACGATCTCTCGTATAGAATATAGATCGTACGGCTTTCGGGAAAGAAAAAAAAACTGGTCGAACTATGACCTGGAACCATGTTTCCGGTCTCGTATTACGTTCCGAGTTCTACGATACCGGAACTTAAGTACGTGTGGTCTACTAGTCTAGCACCCTATATGTGTATAAGAGATCTAGAAATCAATATTCAGAATCAGGTTTTTACATTTAATGAAACGAAAGGCGGTTCATGTCGAAAATCAACGGCTTCCTAACCCTAACACCCCCCACACCTCCTCCCCCCCCCCTCTCCGTCAATCTTTTTTACCCCTTTCACTCTCACGAAAACCGCTTTTGCTTGTTATTGCAGTTGGGGGACACAAGTCAGCCGCCGTTACGCTCAATGTCAAATTACCGTCAAATTTCTGTAAGGCTTCCTAAAAAATTCAGATTTATAAACAGCCCCCCCCCCCTTTTTTTTTTTACATCAATTGCTGTATATACTGATTTTTCTAGGCGTGGTGTGTGTTGGGAAATCGGATTATAACCGACAGCTCAAATGCACGGAAACGTATCGCATGCTCTGCACGAAATAAATAAATGAAAACATTTAGTCCAACATTTAGAAGCGCTCGAATTCACACGACATTTAGAAATATCCGTCCGTCACCAGTGTATAGAAACGATCGCTTTCGTCAATCGTTCCTGAAATGCGTGAAACGCTGTATGAAAGAGGTCTAATTGGCAGATGATTGGCGTCCGAAAAAAAGCGGTTTCGACAAACAAAAATACCTCTTATCGTGTTCGCACATATTTCTACCTTCTCTGTATACCTTTTTTTTTCGAAAATATGTTGAAAAGAAAACACATACGTTAATTACGGCATGAATATTTACCTACGCGAGCAAATGTTTTTTTACCTCCGCCAGCCAAGGAAAAAAAAACCAACCAAAGGAATGGAATACATTCGCTTTTCTTTTAGCATGACCGGGTAGACGGTCGATCTAGCAATTTCCAAGTCGGAAAATCTCCAACGCGGGATCTTTTCTCAGAGTTGAATGTTTCATTTTTGCGGCAGAGGAAAAAAAAAAAAGACATGCGGCAAAATAGTTCATGCATTCATCAGCAATGAGCGCGCGTCGTGTGCCCAAAGCATCGAAAGGCCACCACAAAAGATCGTGATCGCATGACAATCTTGGAATGTCAACTATTTTTGTTGATTCTCGTCAACTGAGTTCCTCAACTATTTTTTTTTTCCTGAGCTACTACCGCCACTTTAAGAGGCGGTAAGAAAGATCTTTCAGTTAGTATAAATACGGAGGGGGAAAAAAGAAAGGTGATGATAGACTTTCCTCTCTTTCACCCAAAAGGATAAGAAAATGGCCTATGTAAAAAAAAAATATAAATAAATAAAAAAAAAAGCTTTTGAGCTTCTGTTCAGCCCCTTCGCCATGCGTATATATACATACGAAATAAAGACGATGTATCAAAAAGCTATATATCCACTATATTCCTTGAGCGCACTCTCGGATGGAACAAATTGGTCAAGAGAGACGGAATACCTTGCAACCATTCAAGCTTCTCTTTTCTCTATGTGAAAATGCGCTTGATCCGCGATCCTTTCCACTCTTTTGAATTTCTCGAGAAGCCCACTTGAAGGTGGTCATAAGCCGGCAATGCCTCGGCGTGCTTCGAATAGTTTGCTTCCCATCAGAAACCCCCCGATGTAAAAGAGGAGCTGAAGCATTTCATCCGTCATCATACCTTCGATTAACGATGTTCAGAAGCGAAATTCCTGACAACAAGACATCTTGATTATATGCGTTTCTTCTTTATAGGAATAATGTTATGGTTATACTCTTTACCTGATGTTTACGTTTTGCTCTGGCAATGACCACCATCGTCACGCTAGTTAGCAACTGGACTCTGCTGCTAAACAGAGTTCGATATACAAGGCATTTAGCTTCGAATGAATTACATAAAATAGTTAACGTTTAAGGAACGTTTTCCCGTTACCGTCTGACGTTATGGCACGTCAACACGATCCCTCCCAAACTTTCTTGTTTACCTTTTCCTTCTTCCTTGCAGGATAAAAATGTATATACCTAATGACATAACCATTTGCATATCTTGGAAACTAAACGACGCCACCGACAGGACGTCATTATGCTGGTCTTGTATGTATCTACATACAATCAACCAATTATGCGTTTTGTTTCAAAAAAAGAAATTTGATTTTAATCAGCCGGCTTCAACTGGAACACTTAACATTCGTATCCGTTTAATACCTCAGCTTGTGCGTCCGAACGGGAAGAAAAAACAAAACAAATTAACTTCGCACCTGGATAAATTTAAACAACATTAACACCCAACCGCTGTTGAACATATTCAAGATCCCGTCCGAAGGTAAGGCGAAAAAAAAAACAAAAGAAAATTAAAGGTAGAAGCAGTTGGTAAACTGCTTATAATGACTTGAATGGCCGTAAATGTTTGTTGCCATCGCCAAGCCAGCGATATAGCATCGTGTCACGTGACCTTGCGGTCAAAAGAAACAGACAAACGTGCACACATGTCTTGTCTATTAGAACGATAATAATGGAGAGGAAGAAGACAGAGAGAAAAAGCAGCTTGAAGATGGGACTTGATGGCCAGCTCTATGGCGTTGCCCGGTGTAGATGTTCGCTCGGTCGAAACGATGTGCGTCTTGACTAGCGACGCGTGCCCAAGATAATATGGCCTGTTTTTTTTTTTTATTCTTTCCTTTCCTTGCCACTGGTGTGCACCTGCCTTCTTTCAACTTCCTTCCTTGTATTTTTTTAAATATATTTTTCAGGCCGGGTTCCAGCAGGCCATCGAGGACCTACCAGCTTGGAACTAATCAAAAACTTTGATTTCCTACATTATTTTCGGACATATTTGGAGTTTTGTAAGAGTGATTCTGTGTGTAGTGGCAAGTATTTTTTTTTTTCCCACGGAGGCGTGAGGCTAACCCTAGCTCTAAATCACAAAAGAACCCTTTTCCGAATGGTCCCTCTCTCAATAGCCTGTCACCATGAAGAAGTTCCCAAAAAAAAAAGAATCTTCAAAAAAAAAGAAGAAGGAGAAGAAAAGAAGAATGTATCGGTATGGTGTCCAGCTCATTCATGTTTTTTTATCATTTCTATTTTTCAATTCACTGTTGAATGAAAAGGGTCATCCATACAAACGAGCCGCTTTTAGTACGATACTCAGGCTTCTCCATTCTACGAAAAAAAAAAAGTTTCAAGTACAAGTAACGATCATATATCTTAACGCAGGCGAATTTTTACCTTTAAAAGTTTTTCTCACGGTAGAAAAATCTGAACCGAAGAGAATCAGTTAAGAAAACCAGTTCGTTCTCCAAATTTCTAATTTCAATTTGCATAAAACAGATTTTTAAAAAAATATTATTATTTTATCAAATCGAATGCGCTATGTACGTCTATTTAATTGGCTTAAAATTTTACTAATGTTGCTATTTTTTTTTTTCGCTAGGTAATATCCCCCCCCCCTTTCACTTTTCTCCCCATAAACAAACGTGCACAAACATTAGAATACCGGTAGTGTAAATACACGGCGGACACAGAGGGGTTAAAAAAAAAAAGTAGGGTCTCTCTGCACGCTGTTTTTTGGCAGCCGGCATGGAGAATAAAAAAAAAAATACCCGAAAGAGCAAGGGTGTTTACTTCATCACCATTCAGGAGTGAAAGCTGCGTCGCTTGTATTTTCTATAGTTTTTTTTTTTGTTGTCCGTGTTCACAACGGACATCTGCTTTGCAATCGTATTTTTTTGTGTGTGCATTGCTTTGATGATAACGCGCATCCGATCCGTATCATACATACCCAAACCGTTTGGCGTGCAAGAGAAATCAAGGTCGTATAACTGTTAGTCGTCAATGTGATATATTCGCCAAAAAAAAACGCTTGTTACAATATGTATACTGCGCAGTTGTTGTTGTGTTATCTATTTTTTTATGAAGGGAAAAGAGAGATCGATGGTTTGAGCAGGTGTGATGACAGGATTGTGGAAAAAAAAACACAGTGAGTTATCAGTTTTTTTAAAACCGGGGTTTTTCAGTATCTCAATAACAAACTGACTGGTTGGAGAACGAATCGATCGCCAACAGGATACTCACTCATTTCCGTCCTTTTCTGCTACCGTATATCTTTAATTACCATAACACAACTTTCTCCTACTAAAAAAAAAAAAGAACAAACAATGCACACAAGCGTGTAGACGAGCAGTTCAAACAATTCATTCGCAACCACGAACGACCGTCTACGTCGGAAATTCTTAATTAGCGAGTCCACGTGAAACGGCGTGGGAGAGCATCGGACAGCAGATTCCAAAAAATCAATTACACCACATGTGTATACGCCTTTGCGTTTGTTTGATCAAGCAAAATATATAGCTCTAGCTTTTTTCCTTGAATGCTTTGCATAGTATATACCGAGTCTTGTGGAGTTCTTTTTTTGATCCGATTAATGCGCCTTCCGTATGGAACCATTTTTGATTTTCCCACGCTGAGTCGTAAGGTGTTATATAGGTAAAAAAAAAAAATTTCCTCATGGTCGTTTGACTTTGTCTTTTTTTTTTTTAAACCCAGTCCCACACTTTTTTGTGGGTCGCTTACTTGGCAGACGAATTCCTCGTAGTTGAAGGGAGACACTCGGTAACATCAATTACGTATCAATCGATTAGACAGGAGGTGTTAATGGGCCCGATTTACTGGGCTAATTCCCATTTCACCCCGCCTCTCTTTTCAATTTATTACTGTTTATTGATTTTTATTTCTTCCCACAGTTTCACAGTCTTTACGTTTAATTTCATATTTAAAAAAAAAAAATTTTCAGCTGACCTCTCTGTGAACGGAGATGTAATTTTTTTTCCCGTCAAGTCTACAGCCATCTGTCGGGCACAGCAAAGCCACATGACCTTATGAACAAAGCAGCTGTAAAAAAAAAAGTTGAGCGTTCAATCTGTCGTTTTTTTTCTTCTTCTTCTTCTTTTTCTTTTCTTTTTTCCTTTGAAAAAATACAACTATCGATTCATAAGGGTTTTGGCCGATTGAAACCTAAAAGGGGGAGGACACGGAGGGACCATGGGAAAAAAAAAACCAGGTGTCAAACACACAGGTCATCAAGATTTGTTGAATTACCACTGTAGTGAGAAAGAAGAGAACTATCACAACTTTTATCCGTTGAATGTACGCGCGCACGGTAATCAATCAAAAAGGGTTCGGACTTTTAAGCCATAGAAAAACACGACTATAAAAAATGATCATATGTACTGTAAATATATCTAGCCAAATGTGTTTTTTTTTTCAAAAGGGTTCCTTATTGTGTATATATAAGCATTTATTCTTTCTCATAAAAATTGAAAGGAGAATGGAAAGAAAAAAAAAGGTCAGAGGTGACCCTTTTTTTTTTAATCTTTCAGGTCCCCACAGCTTGATGCTTTGGACTACTGGCTCGTTTACGCCACACGATCTTGTCAGGTCGTTATACGACATAAAGCGCAATGTTCGAAGAAACTCCTGGTTTTGAAGGTTCCCATGTTTTAAATGTAGGCGCGAAAAGAAAAGACGCAACCCGTATCGTGTTACGTCGTGTTAAGCTTCTCGCTGATGGAGAATTTGGAAACTGCCGAAAGCAATGTGTATCGTTTTAAATTGCAAAATTGTTTACTTCCTTTTTCTTTTCTTTTTTTTTTTGGTGCCCTAGGTCTTGTATGGAATCCTTAAAATGCAGTAAAAAAAAAATATCCTAAAAATCGGTCATGGCGCATCCGCTTCCAATTGAATTATTGGGATTAATGGAGCGATTTCTGAAGACAGTCAAGAATGTCGGCATACTTATTATCATTTTTTTTTTTAGTTTTTACTTTACTTCTTTTTTTTTTTTGAATCAAATCCTCTTGTAGGATGTGTGAGAATGCATCCCTTGATTTTAAGCCGGAAAAACTGACATCTTCGTGCCTTGGAAGACAAAAAATAAAAAATAAAATAAAATAAAATGCAGAGCGCGGCGCTTCGCTTGATAAGTTCTTAACGGATTGAGACAGCATATATAGAATTGTTTGACGCTTGACACTGATCTTTCGATGCGCGTATTGGAAGAGAGCGCACTATTTGTGTTGGGATTCGATCACCTCCGCAAAGTATATGTATATCCGCAGACCAGGGCCATGTCATGGTGGCCCTTTTTTTTTTCTTTTTTGTTCCCATCAAAAGAAAAAAAAAAAAAAATGAAGGGAATCCTACAGAAAAAAAAGATGGCGGATGAAAACTCGCGGACTGATTTGATCCACGTCAAACTCCATTAAGAGGTTAAAGTGCCGCTTTCTTATCTCTGCTTGTCGTATGTACATTTTTTCTTTATTTCTTTTAAATTTGCAACCACTTTTTTTTTTGAGGAACACCGACTCCGCCCACCCATTCATTTAGGCTGAAGAGCAAAAAATAGAATTCCTCCACCACCACCCAATACGACGAAGAAAAAGGATATTGTCTCCGGCCAAATATATACAACAGAGGCTGTGCATAGACATCCTCTCTCTCTCTCCCCAATAAGGTGGTATAGTCAAGTCGGTTAGGGAAACATTTCAAATCTCCCGCTGGTTAAGTCCCTGTTAATGAGCAAATACCATACCCCATTGCCAGGAAGGTGAAACAAGCAACTCCTGATCATCGTTTGAAACGTCAAAGAAGCCGAGTCCACTACTACTAAGATTCGATGTTTTTTTTTCATTGCCATTAACCTTTTTTTTTTTTCATGGTGGAGATAGCTATAATGACCGATGACCAATATAATGATGATGACAATGATGATCTATACTGATCTCTTCTGTCTTTCTCCACCCTTGATTTTTTTAAATTTCATTTTATGGCTTTCAATCCATCGATCACGAGCTGTTGCCGTCTCCAAAAAAAAAAAAGGTGGCACATACAAAACAAACAAGCAAAAACTAATCCATTATCATTAGTCTTATAACTCGTTTAATGCCACCAACTAACCAACTGGCTATGCAGATGGCTCAGCCTATTTCTTCACATCTCGTTTTCTGATGAGAACAGAAGGAGACGCGGAACCTCACCATAGAAAAAAATAAAGTGAAAAAATAAAAGAGCAACAAAGAGCACGTAGGGTGGCTCTCTTGAGTGGGTAATTTTGTGCCTTTTTTTCGAACGGCTGCCGAGAGTTCCATATTGCAAACGTCTTTTTCCGAGGCTCTTTAAATATATAAAAAGTCTTTGGGACGGAGGGGTCTTCCCCCAAAGAATCGTATACTCATCGTCCGTATGTACTTTTGGAGGTCTCTCCTTTAGCCGTTTCTGTTATATAGGCTCATGTACTCCTCCGTAGGAATATTAAGGGGAGAGGAAAAGTAGTATATAGAAGAGACGGGACCAGGTGGTTTTATTTTTTAACTGGTCGGGCGCTCGACAACTGTTCCTTCATTCGTCACCTTGTGCGCGTTTTCCTTTTCGCCCAGTCCTTGGCCTGTTATCCCTTATGGCTCAAGAGAACCTCCGAATCGAAGAAAACGGTACAAACTTGAACTAGAGGGACACATTTATGACTAGTCAAAAAAAAAAATATGATTTAGTTAAGGTTGACTCGACAGTCACATGTGGTACTGGTTAACAATCACATAATACACGGCATTTGTGCAACACCAACAATTGCAAAGCTATGCATTTATCGTGCTCCAGTTATAAGGCTGAAGGTATAACGATTAAAATGTAATCTAAGCTTTATTATCTCGTCATTCTTAGATCGACGTTAGTATAAAATCAAACGTATCTCAAGAAATCTAAGCATCAATTTCAAACGTCTGTAGATTAGCATTCAAACTTCACTCAGACTGTATAACACCATTCTCCACTCCTTTTCAACCAAATAATTCGCCAAAAAATAAATAAATAAAATACAAAACAGACAGAAGGCATATGCGAAATGCTTATTCTCTATCTGCTCCTTTCTCTTTTCCCATCTATATTTTTTAGTTAAAAAAGAAAAAAATCGTTTTTTTTTTTCAATGTTTGCCCAGGTGACACGAAGACACGTGCCGATTCACTCGAGCGTTATTTTTTTATCTTCTTCTTCTTCCTTTTTTTTTCTCACCACGCTTATACCAGTCGCCATGCTGGGCTTTTTAAATAATACACATAGAAGAAGGAAGGCGTATTATTTCGAGAGGCCCGCAAACGCACTGTCGCACCCTGGGCCAAGCGCTGGTCAGCGTGGGGGTCGCACAGGCCGCTACTCCTATGGTGCCCTTCTAGAGACGGCGGGTGTTTGTAAACCATCTGCTCCCGGAGGTAGCTACTGTGTGTGCCTACTCTACTGCTGCTCTATGTGTGTGTGTTAGTTCAAAAGAACCGACGGATTTCCTCTCTTTCTTTTTCCTTCTCTTTTTTTTTGAAGGAAGAAAGGCAGACACACACAAAAAATGGAAAAGTCTAGGGGGGAAGCATGCTTGCCTGTGCGTTGAACGATCCGAAATAATAATAAAAAGCAAGGGGGAAAAGAAAAAAAATAAAGAAAGAAATAAAGCATAGATTCTTTCATATATATATCCATGTCGGGATATGAAAAGAAGTTGATATTTACAATTGAATTTTTGGTGGGCGCGAGCCTTGTCTCCTTTCATACGAATGGCAACGATTGTCTGCCTGGCCAAGTTATCGTCCACTCGCATCCATGCCTTCACTTATTTCTATACACACAATATGAATAAGAGGAGCATTTTACTTTTACGGCCTGCTGCAACCTTATCAAGTGTGTCAAGTGCCACGAAACTTGTCAATCTGCGCATCACTTCTTCTTTGCATCTTTTCTTTCGCCTTGATGCGCGCGTGGGCCCACACGACTGCACAAACGAAGCCATTGTCCACGATAACCACCGTTTGCTGTTGTTCCACTTCTTTGGAAACGAGCTATTCTTTCTTTACCTTGCGTCCACGAATGTTTTAACTTGCATTTTTAAGCATTATTCTGTTATAATTTAAAGCCATTTTGTGTATATATATATATTTTTTAAGTTCGAGTGAAAAGTAATGATTGATTTACTACGTTGCCAAACCTTCGTATCCACAATGGACAAAGGTGCCCCCCCAAACTTCCGGCTACATTCATGCAAACGTAACTCTTGAATTGTTAACATACCTCGTTCGACTTTTGTGATTCCGTGTTCACCTCTGTTATCTGGCCTGTATACCTATTCAACTCCCTCGTTTTGTTATGATTATTTTTTTTTTCAAACAAGTTTGCTAACCGTCGGAACAAATTCGTGGTCTACACATACAATTTCGAAACTGAAATGGGGGCCTACGAGTTAGTTTCTAATTGACGTCGAACTGTGTTTCGTAACGTCAACGCCACTGACCGTTAACGACAAGATATTTGGCTCACAGATCACGATGTTTTGAGCGTGTGCGTGATTCTCAGTCTTCGCTTAACTGCTCGTTAATTGCTTTCCAACAGCCCCGATTCTTCCTACAGTAGGACTCGTGGAATGGACAACAGGATAGAAAAGAACTTGGGCGACGCGTGCCAGTCCGCTGGGGGGGAACACGCCTTGAATATCTTATGATCTAGCTTTTTTTATTTTTTATTTTTCCTACCCACTTCACCTGCTTTCCCCCAAGCGTTTTCTTTTTTAAATGTCTTCATTGTAAGGAAAATATATCAAACAAAAGAGACAATAACCGAAGACATGCAGCTCAATCATTTCCAGTGATTTCCCAAGGTCTACTCGAACAGACACGTGTTACCTATCGTTGAACACTGCAGAAAATTACGAAAATTTTAAGTTTAACTACATCATTCGTCTGGAAAGTTATTGCTTGTTCACAATAGACACTAAAGAAAAGCTTTTCTTAGATAAAAAAAAAAAGGCGCTAAAATTATAGGCCAAAAAAAAAAGAAGCGAAAATTTGTTTTTTTTTTACTCCACCGAAGCGGTAATCATTATTCCCGCTAATCTATTTTCATTCTTTCTTATCTCTGAGTCCGGTTCGTTTTCACAGTCTTAGTTTTTGACAATGGAGAAAAAAAGGCCATACGATAGGGGGCGGAGAGCGAAAAAAAATAAGAGAAAAAGGGCAGGTGAAAACCTGAATTTTTTTTCTTTCAATCCCCCCCCCCCTCTGTCGCCATTACAGCACAATCTCTTTTCGTAATCGACCAATCCGCCATCTTTTTTTAAAATAGTTTTCTCTGGTTAACCTACTTATTCATCTGGAAAATATATCGGTGGGAAATTGATATAAACGCACAAAGGTATTTCTGAAAAATTAAAGGTGTGCACACACAAATAGTGCCCCCCCCCCCACCACTCTGCAATTGATTATCGAGTTATAGCTTACAAAACATTTCCAGAAACAGACTTAATGGTCGGACCCAAAGTGCTGTGCTAAAAAAAACGTCAAAACTTAAAAATGAATAAACCCCAAACACAAGATGGCCGAAGCTGGTCCGAGTTGTCGAGGTGGTGGTAATTTTCTTACCTAGTCATCACATTTGCACATGAAAAGGTAGATATGCACGTCTGAATCAAGAGAGAAAAAAAAAAGAAAATCAGACCCTGGAGAGGTTGAACCAAAAAAAAAAAAAAAAGATGGAAACTGAATATGAGAAGCCCAGGTCAACCAAGGTCACCTATCAAAATTTTTTCCACTTTAGACCAAAACTTTTTTAAACAGGAGACGGTCAAACGACAGAAGGTAGAGAGACAAAACAGAGATAATGAATATTCTCTGCACCATTTCTCACCTTTTTTTTTGGTTCTTGTTCTTTCTTTCTTTCGTTTTCTTGTTCATTGAGAACCAAACGTGCCAAAAAGTCATGGTATACCCCACCAAAACCAGAAAAAAAAAAGAAAAGAATTTCAGCCATTATCTATCACGTTTTCAAGGACTTGTGGTTCTCGAAACAACCCAAAAAAAACAGAAAACGAAAAGAAAAAGTGATTATGATACGCATCGGCTAGCGAATGTGAAACAGCACGCGTCTACAACTAACTAACAAGAAAGAAAGAAAGAAAAAAAAATTGGCGACGGAAATCGTTAACAGCTGCCGCCATTTGACAATCTCCTTCCGATGCTTTCCTTGGCTACATGCTTACACACTGCGCTGCTGTAGCACTGATAGCAGTACACACACACACACACGCTAGACGCCAGCATATAACATGTATAGGGAAAGGAAAGAAAAAAAAAAGCGGGCGCGGCAGCTGCAAGCACCGGACACGGGCAGATGGTCACCAGAAAATGCACCTCCACCACTAGCACCACTACCACCTTTCGCTCTCTCTCCCTCTTGTAAACCCCACTGCTGCTGCTGCTGCAATAGAGGGCATAGAGAGGAAAGCGTCTATAGTTCCGTAACACATGCTCTTTCTCTCTCTCTTAGTTTTCCAATCTATCTATTCCCCTCTTTGGTTCACTCTCGTAATCGGCGCGCGCTTTTTTTTTTTTGATAGTTTGATGGCGTCCCCACGCTGTGACGTAAGCAGCGTCTACCACCATCAAGCCAAGCGATTGAAAGAATTGGTTTTAGATGGTTTGGCGTCTGTAGAATCATTAATTTCCAAACGTATTTTTGTTCTCGTCAACCAGTTGATGAATGGTACTAAATAAACAACACAGAAAGCACGAGACTGGACAATTCAACGTTTGTTCGCCCATTTCCGGCTTGACAGTGGTCAACCGGTCACACGTGTCTTTTGACCATGAACCAAAACGCTGCACACGCGTTAACAACGTGTAGACCAGTTTTATTTTGCACCATGCGATCTGATCGATGATCCCGAAACTGGAACATTTGGGAAAAGGATTTGTGAGTGTCGCCTTGTTACGTCGCTTGTCATCCCGCTTTTCGATTAGCTTGTTAGTGGTTACCGCATCAAAAAGATCAAGATAAAATCATTCCGATGACTTTTTAATGGTGTTGATTCAAGCTCAGTTCTCTTTAGCCAGATGAGGGGTGTATCGAATGATGGGTGTCGGATGTCGATCAATGCCCAGGGAGCCACGGGATTCATTAAGAACGAAACTGGACACAAGAGCCAGGGGTAGGATTAGAGGGTTCACCTGGGGTCACCGATCATTGAAGCCTTTTTTTTTTCTTATTCTATTTTTTTTAACGTTTTTTTTTTCTTGTCTTATTGGCGCTCTCCTTTTGATGGGATTTAATCTAAATCCGTTTCTTCTTTGATTTGGATTTCTTTTTTTTTTTTCGTGCTTGTCATTCTCACGTTTGACAGCGATCGCCAGGAATTGAGAACCTTCCAAACAAATGTTTGGTTTTGCCTGTCCGAGAAACAACTCAATCCTAACGGTGGCTTGTTAACGTCAGGTCCCACTGGCGTTCGCCCCCACCGACCACAGGCCCGTCAGCTTTTTGAAAAGCGTTCACAAGAAAGCCTGCAATAACGATAGATAAAAATAAAAATTAGGGTGAAAACTAGTTTGCGCAACTATTAGCAGCCGTCTGTTAGGAAAAAAAAAACCAAAATAATAATACCAATTGGCCATCATATTAAGAGACTTAAAAACTGATAAAACAGGTTTTTTATCTTATCGACTAGCGTTTCGTTTTTTATCTTTTAGCTATCGGTTTATTTTTTTTTTTTTGCTATTGGCTTCTGTCACCGAGCGATAACGAGGTTGCTAAATGCGGCTACTTGGAAATGTCAACAGAAGGAATGGCCCATTCTGCGCTCGAGTAATCATTGAAACTATTGTTGTTTTGCTTTTTTTTTTTTTTAAATAAAAAAATTATTATATTTTTTACGTTCTGCGTGTCTGCAAGCGTCTGCACATAACGAACTGGGGCGGAGTTGAAGACAAAAAAAAAACTAAAGGGGGGAGGGAGACCAGCACCCACCGAAGTTTCCGGTTCTGCTTCAACCATTTCCTTCTCCTTCTGCCCGTGTTTTTTTTTTATTTTGTCTTTCCTTTTTTTTTTTCCTTCTCTCTTTTTTTTTTATTTCAGTGTGCTGTGTAGTGGCGGTGGAAAGCGAGGAGGGGAGGGACTTTGAGGACTTCCTCCACCTGGCGGGTCAGCAGCGCCGCCCTGGCGGAGGCATCGATCAACGACGGGAAACCACCGTACGGACCGAAGGGCCCTCGGTATCGTCAGTTCTTCGCCATCCTCGGCACAAAGTGGACGTACTTGTCCGTTTTTCTCTTTCGAATTGAAATTTATTTTTGACCAGTTTGCGCTCTAAGAGCCTCTGTTAGTTTATTACCAAGTTTCACTTTCTTCAATTAAAAAAAAAACACATTTAAATTTTTTTTTTAAAAAGACCGTGATGATGATGGATAATTTCGAGTGACAACCAATCGACACACTTTAAAGCCTTTTTCCCCGTCAAACCGACTTCGACACTCGCAGTGTTAAGTGTATGTGTGCGCGCATGTGTGTGTGTGCAGTGTGCGTGCGTGAATCTTAAAAAAAAAAAAAGAACAATTTTGACCTACGACCTTGCCTTTGAACTTTCAAAAGCCAATCGCCATGGCTTCGTCGTCATTGATTTCGCTCGTGTGTCTTCTGATTTTCACCGTCTTTACGACGAACGAAGTGAGCGCGTCTGGCGTGTTTGAGTTGCGCTTTGACCGCTTCCAGAACGAGCTGGGCCGCGACGCCAAAGGTCATTGCTGCGACGGATTCAAAACATCGTCGCCGTCCTCTTCGAACGGCGGCCGGTGCAGTGAAGCGTGCCGCACGCAATTTCGGGTCTGCCTCAAGCACTACCAAACGAGCATCGACTTGTCTGGCGTGTGCACTTATGGCGATTTTTCAACGCCCGTCCTCGGCGAGAACTCGCTCGATTTCACCGCCGCGGCCACCAACAGCTCTTCATCTGTCAACGCCAATGGATACACCGTCCGATTGCCATTCGAATTCTCTTGGCCCGTAAGTTTTTGAGTTTCTCACCTTTCAGTCCCGGCTTTAGACTTGACACTAATAATAAAAAAAATGGTCCTCCCCCCCTGTGTTTTCTAGGGCACTTTCTCGCTGATCATCGAAGCCTATCACCAGTCATCCAACACAACTACAGGTAAATCACTCGTTTTTTTTTTTGTTTAACTCTTTCCCTTTGCAAGTTGACATCTTTGCGCGGTCAAGAAGAAGAAAAAAAAACAAAAGTTTGAAATTTTTTTATTTGACATTTCGGTTTTGGTGGGCGGGGGTGGGAACGGTGGTGGACACGGTGTTACAGTATAGCTCTCTACTCGATAGATGTAGAGCGTAGGAGGGGGTGTGGGGTGCAATCACAAAGTGTGCGCGTCACCCCGCTGTGTTTCTTCTTCTTTTCGGTTTTTTTTTCGTCCCTAAGATTGAAAAACACTTCAATAAAAAAAAAATGTTTTCGTTTGTTTCCCACACTTGTCTTTGCGGTCTGCATGTGTCCTGTTGCGTGTGACTTTTGCTTTTGACTCCTACAACTCCTTGAAGAAGAGAAAAAAAAACCGTATTGTTCTTTTGGGGCTTTCACAGTTGATAGATCATGGGGCGGTTTACGTGTGTACGTTAAAGGGGTTCTCTTATTTTAACCGCTGCCCACCTACACCTACACACCAAACGTGTAAATGACCGGCTACTTGCGTGGCAGCGCTAACCATGTGAACACACACATGCACCTTACACATATATATGTAGAACTTTTAGACCCTCAAATTTTTTTGCGACGGGAAAGGCTCGTTGTGTAGTTTAATTAAGATTTCCGGTCGAGCTGACAAGTTTTTTTTTTCTTCCCCTTACTTTATTTTTTTTTTTTCGCTTTTTTTGACGGGCTGTACTAGATGGGGAAGAGAGTCCATTTTCACGTGGTCCGAAGTCGCCCTTTTTTTTTTAAGTTTTAAAGCAAAAAGAAGAAAACCCCATTTCTTAATGGGTGAGAGAAGGGGGGAGTTAGAGTTCTCTTTCTTTCTAGGTACTCGCACCGTTCTAGTTGCACCCGGGGCACTTTCCCATGGTAGTAGATATAGTTTTTTTTTGTTCTTTCTTAATTCTTTTGTCGTTTTCTTGATACTTTCAGACGACTTGGGGAAGAAGTGTGAACTTTTTTTTTTGTTTCATTTCCCAACCTTTTTTTAAAACAAAAAAGAAAAAGGTGGCCATTTTTTTTTTTTGGTTACAAATTTTGAAATTTGGTTATATTTAGGCGGCTAAACTGCATAATGGGATGTTGTAAAAAATCGATACCGTTGTATCTATATGTTCAAGAGGTTCCTTTTAAAAAAAAAATGGTCTGGGGGTTCCCATCCGGGCGCCATCTGGCGTCTCTTCCGCTGTGCCTTGTGAAAAAAAAAAAAACCTGGGGATAATCTTGATGCTACCGTAGAGGGCTTCCAGCTATCTATCCATCACCTTCGAAGCAACCATATGCCACTCACAAAGCTTTAAAAAAAAAAAAATCTAACTAATAAAATTCTCTTTGGATTTATAAACAGGCAAAGTGCTTGTAATGCAGATGGCCACGCAAAGGTGGATGGATTCGTCGAACGCGTGGAAAGCCGATTCGTACACGGACGCGGATGGATTGCACGCGCTCAACTACAGCTATCGGGTGAAGTGCGACGAACATTATTACGGCGATGGATGCGCCAATCTCTGCCGGCCCCGAGACGATAAATTCGGCCACTACACCTGTTCGGAACCGAGCGGTGACAAGGTGTGCCTGCCCGGCTGGAGCGGCGAATACTGCAGCAAAGGTAAAAGACAAACAACAATTTCGAAATTCAATAAACAAACTAATTGACTTTAAAAAAATAAAATAAATAAACTCCTCCCCAAATGAACTCGATGAATGAGAAACAGAAGAACTCCGTCTGGTTCCTCTGTTGATGGGGCTCATGTTACCCAACCGTCTTATGGGCCCGCTTCCTTCCTTTCCTCTTTTGTTTTTTCCTTTTTCCCTTTCCCCCCCTGTCGCCATATCCGTGGGAATTTTGACATCTTTGGTCGATCATCGTTTCCTCCTGACGAATCAGATGGCTGTCTTTATATATGTATTTTTTTTTATCAACTTATCGAACCTCGAGTATGGGTTGTTGTAGTTGTTTTTCCTATCCTGGAACGGTAGTCTCTCTTACTGTTTTCGTATGCGTGTGTGACTATCTGTCTGTCTGTTCCCTGCCGTTTTGATGGAAGCGGTTGGTAGTCAACCTGTGCAGCCTCATTCTCATGCCCGTTAAAGGGGGGGGGGGGAAGAAAAAGATATACCCAATGGTGGTCACCTTTGACCCGCCTTCAACCTCCTGGGGGTTATGTGGTCGGGATCGGAGCTGCCGAATGGAATAGAGCTAAGCTCTTGAGGGACAGGTAACCGGTTGGCATCACGCAATCATGATATTGTGCTAACCGTGCGCGCTCTTCTTTGTTGTTGTTGTTGCTGTTGTTGAAGAGAAAACAACAACAAGAAGAAAAGATTCGTGGCTTAATTTCGTCTGGCAATCGCTTGATATGATCACCCATCATTGAGAAAAAATATGATTCATCTCTTATCATGTGTGAATTGTCATGATTTGGAGAAGGAGGAAGAGGGCGGAGAAGAAGGGGGGGGGACTTCTTGAAGGAAGGCTTTTTTTTCCCACCGTCTAAAGGTGTTGTGGGTAGACGGGGGGGATGGGGGGTTCCTAACAGTTGGTTGCCGCTTTGTGTGTTCACGGACCTTCCCATCTTTTTTTTTTTTCTTTCTTTCTTCTTCCTCTACCATATTCTATTATATCTCCCCCTTCAATTTCTCCCCTCTCTCTCTTCGTCTTCCCCGGTTTCGAGAGAGGGGGGGTTGCATCTGCCACTTGGGTCGATCGGGTCACCATCTGCCCCTTCTCACTTGGCTATGCCTGTTTGTATGTGTGTGTGTGTGTAGGGGAACATCTGCACTAGTTTTTAAAAAACCCCCGTATATGTTGACGCTTATAAGGCGGACAACGTCGGGTAGCCCGCAGCTGTAGCCATTTAAATCCATGTCAAAAGAAACTGCGAGAAGGGTGTTCTGCACTCTGTTGGATCACATTGGGATAATAGGGTGGGGTGGATAAAGAGGGGACGCGCAACAGTTGAGGTACTGCGCAAGAGCATTGGAACCATTCACCTGGAAACGGTACATCATTGGACAGATCCCACGCTTCTTTTCTGCTGTCTCTCTCTCTCTTTATTTAGTATTTTACATCGCATTTTAATTCCATCCTATTGAATCGTCTTATAGTTTTGGCCAGTTCTTAAAAACTAAAAATACTAAATTCCTTTTGCTTTTGTTATCGATTTTTATAGCCATCTGCTTGCCTGGATGCCACGATGAGCACGGCTTCTGCAACGATCCCAACGAATGCCTGTAAGTTTTTCACTTTCTATATTTTGCTATTCAAACTTAGCGATTCACACATCACTTATCAGTCAATCTAATTATTGTTATTTTTTTTAAATTTCTGCAGATGCAAATTGGGATGGCAAGGCAAATTGTGCGACCAGTGCATTCGCTACCCAGGCTGCCTGCACGGATCGTGCCAACAGCCGTGGCAGTGCTATTGCAACGAAGGTTGGGGCGGTTTGTTTTGCAATCAAGATCTCAACTACTGCACCAATCACAAACCGTGCAAGAACGGCGGCACCTGTTTTAACACGGGTCAGGGCTCCTACACCTGTACCTGCTCTGCCGAGTACACGGGCACCGATTGCGAGTTGGTCAAAGACGATTGCACCGTCATTCCCTGCCTCAACGGTGGAACCTGTTCGGTACGTTTTTTCTTTTCATTTTAATTTTTAACTCTATAACGAACAAGACGTTCATTTATTAATGTTTATGCAGGGCGAAACAAACGCTACGTGCAATTGCCCGACTGGGTTTCACGGACGCCGCTGCGAGACTTCAACACAACAGACGTGCACCGACAACCCGTGCCTTCACGGTGCCACCTGCGTGGACACGACCGACAAGGGCTACATGTGCCTCTGCCCCGATGGTTTTGATGGCGCCAACTGCGGCCACCAGGTAAACAAAAGATTAGATTTTTTTTTTCATTAAAAATAGATTGTAGATGGGGACACTTAAAAATAACGTGTTTCTCTTTGAAAGGTGGACGATTGCGCTGTGAATCGGTGCCAAAATGGCGGCTCTTGTGTCGACAAGGTGAACGGTTTCAAATGCATATGCCCGGCGGGTTTTACGGGCCCACTGTGCCAGACGGACATCGACGACTGTCAAACGGATAACCCGTGCCTGAACGGAGGCTCGTGCGCCGACCTGGTCAATTCGTTCCGCTGCCTGTGCGTGCCGGGCTTCACCGGCTCGTTGTGCCAAACGAACGTGGACGATTGCCTGACGAAGCCGTGCTCGAACGGCGGCCAGTGTCACGATCTAGTGAATGATTTCCGCTGCACCTGCAAGCCGGGCTTCGCCGGCAAAGACTGCAGCCAGGAAGTGAACGAGTGCTCGAACCGGCCCTGCCTCAACGGCGGCACTTGCATCGACCGAATCAATGAATACAAGTGCGTCTGCCCGCGCGGCTACTCGGGCCTGCGATGCGAGCGCTCTGCCGCGGCCAAACTCAACGCCACGGCGCCCACCGTGCTGGGCAGCGCGTCTCGCTTGAGCAACGCGGCCTCGGACGCTTCGCTGTCTGTCGCCCAAATCGTCATGATCGCTACCATTTCGACGGCCGTGCCACTGATCGCCATCGTGTCGTGCGTGGTCATCGTGTGCCTCAAGAAACGCCGTCAAAAGGAACAAATGCGCTCGGACGAAGAAGCCCGGCGTCAGAACGAGCAGAACGTCGTCCACTCCATCAGCAAAAAGATGGACAAGATGGACAAATGCTTGGAGGAGCACCGCATCATCAACACGCTGGATTTCCCGTCCGCCAAACACGGCAAGGCCATCAACGAGCCGGATTACGCTGTCGTCCAAACGAAGGACGTGTCGCCCGTCCATCAGCAGCAGCAGCAGTACAAGATCCACCGGACGAGCAAAGCGCTCAACGTGGAGTCGTTCAACAGCGACAAGCTGCTCAACTCGTCCACTTGTCAATCGAAGGAGGTGATGTCCAGTTGCGAGCCGACTTACGTCACGCTGGATAAGAGACTTTCCGTCACGCCCAGCGTCACGTGTTCATCATCGCCGAGGTAAATAGTGTTACATTTCATTCGTCGTGTGTGTTTATTTTCTGAGTTAGTTTTAAACGCCATTCAAGCTCTCATTGTTTCTCTGCGTTACATTACCATTAGGGTAGTTGTTTTTTTTTTCTTCTTTATTTGGTGCCCCTTTTTTTTTTAAAGTAAGAAATCACGCACACACACACTGGGGTTAGTGGTTTTTTTTTTTTCGAGGGTGGCTATAATATACCGAGGCAGCTGGAAGCCTTTCCAATGCCCTGAAGCACTAGTTTTTATATACCTCCTATTGCACACACACACACACACACTGCGGAGGCCGTGAAGACAACACACTAGACGACTGTTGAACCACAAACACCGGAAGCTCGTACTCTCTTTAGTTTTTCGTTTCTTTCTTTTTTTTCTTATTCTTTTTAGCTTCTTTTCTTCTTACGCACTCGCACACGCGACTATATAGACGGGAGAGAGAGAGAGACAGGATGTGAAGTTGCCTCGAGCTTATCCCGCCGGGCGAGATTTTGATTTGATTTTGTTTCTTATATATACTTTTCTTTTTGTTGTTGTTCTTATTTTTTACTTCGTTCGCCTTCAAGTGCGAGGATTTTTTTTTTATTTTAGCTAGCGGCTATAAAGTACTAAGACACAAATCCGGTGTGGTTGTTGCATTACGTGAAAGCAACAAAAAAATGCGTGTGTGTGTGTGTATAGCGTTGACTAGTGTGAGAAATGGCCTCAAGCTTTTTGATTCCAAAAATCTAATTTTGCCCTTTTTATTGTTTTTTTTTTCTTTATTCAGTGAACACAAACGACCGTTTCCCTTGCAGCACGAAGATGTCCTCGCAACATCGGTCTGAAAAGTCGTCGTCGTCGTCGTCGCGAATTGTTTTCTCCACTCTCGACCATGACGAAATGTTTCATATAATTTGCCTCACAAATATTTCTTTTTTTTTGTCCTAAAATTTTTTGAAAATAGTTGTTGATTTGTCTTTGAATGTCTTTATTCTTAATTTTTTTGGCTAACGTTTTTTCCCCCTATTTTTTTATATTTTTGTCCGCACACAGTCCAAAGAGACCAAAATCATTTTTGATTTTTTTTTTGTCCTACCCCCTGTGTCCTATAATTCTCCCGAAACCTCTATTCACGAAGTCCCTCAACTCTCTCCACCGACACTATATATCTCTCTCATTTTTCCCTCAGACGAGAAACGGGACATGATCCTCCGGATACTTGTTTACTATTACGAATACTATTAATTATTATTATTTTGCTGGTTTATTAATAATTTTTTTTTTCTTTGTTCTCAACCTGTTCTGACACAATGTGTGATATGTTTTATGTCGTGAACTTACAAACTACACAGATGTTTCACCCAACTCTTCTTTCTTTTTTTTTTCTACTTGAAAAATAATTTTCTGTTATATTCTATCTATCAATCCCCCTCCCATCCTACCCCAACAACTCCTCCGGAACGCATTGAGGATCTCAGGACGAAATGAATTAATTATTTTCTTTTTTTTTTTTTTGACCTTTTTTTCCGCGGAATAATATTTTTTTTTTCCCCTTCCCTTTATTTTCGGATTTTTTTGTAAACTAAACGCTTTATATTATTATATTATCTTGATGGAGAGTCGAGTCTGACTTCATGTTTCCATCTCTCCAGTACGTGTTCGTGAATGTTTTCTTTTTTTTTTCCTTTTTTTTTTGTCTGTTGTGCTAAGTCATCTTTCTCTCTCGTTTACTCCCGCCCTCCCTAAAAAAAAAAACCGCTTCATTGCGATAACGAGCAAGCAAAAAAAAAATGTTGGCCCAACAATTTCAACTAAAAAAGAAAAAAGTTGTTATTCAGTTGTGGTTGACTAATTAGCTCTCGTTGCTATGTAAAGTCAATGTCAGTCTTTATCAGAGGTATCCCCCAATGTATTTCTTGTATGTAGTTTTTTTTTTCTCTCTGTTGTACATACGAGTCACAAGAGTGCGTGAGTGAAAAAAAACATTTTGGATTAAAATAATATCAAAAAAAAAAAAAGAATACAAAGATGCCACAATGTATACATATATACAAATGACTCGGTCACATTTTTTTTTTTTTTTGTTTTTGATTGGAGGCCACACCAAAAAAGTTTGTGTCTTGGCTTTATAACGATGTCTTCGGTTTTTCGTCACAAGTAAACGGAGACGTGGAACGCTGCGCTCGGCGGAGGTCCGCATTTTTATCGGTACGATCCACTTGAGAGACGATGAGGAATACAGAGAAAAGGTTTTTTTTTTCTCGAGTGCTTGGGAGCGCAGGGTGGTCCTGGTCCATCTTTCCGAAACACACAGCAGGAACAATGGTGCACGTCGCATACTCGCACTTGGTCCCTCTATGTTTTGTTTGTCGTTTTGCTTAGTTTTTTTTTCCCTATCGGAAAAATAAAAAAAAAGAGAAAACAAAACACAAAAATTTACGTATTCCGACTTTACTGTTCTAATGCTAGGAAATTCCAACGATATCATATCTTGGAAATCATATTTTTGGAAGAACGCATACCGTGTTTGAATGCGGAACCACGGCAATGTAAGCAAAACCCCTCGGTCGTTAAGCTTCTCTTCTTACAAAGGCAATGCCGATATCATTCAATCCAAGTGTGTGTGTGTAGAGGACAGCTCGGGTGAAGACATTTTTTTTTTCTTAGCCAAGCAGGGTATATATAAGTCTGTATTCACGTACAGTGGAATATCGTTAGCTCAAGGTGCTGCAATTTCGGGTTAAGAAGTTGGTGGTGCGGCCAGCGGTGGGAAACCAGACGGAAGTGTGTTGACCGCGCCGGCCCAACGACTGTGAGCCAATCGTCGAACGATAAAAGATCGATCGTTTGAATGGGCCACTAATTTTCTGTCGTAACTTACCCACGTCCGGTGCTTTTTTTTTTTTCTTTTTAGAAACAATAAAAAGAAAGCACGCTGAGCACCTTGAACCGCTGAGGGTGGCGCCATCCTTCCCTACACTCTGTATTATTTTCATTTAATATATATTTTTTTTCGCCTCCTTCAACGAAATTGCTATTTCATAACTGGATTATGTTCTCCCCGACCAGATGACTCGCGCCTGTACCTCAATAACTCCCCCCCCCCTTTTTCCACTCAATCATTTCTATTTGCCTTTTATTTGTATTGGAACCCATACTTTTTGCATTATACTCACAACCGAATGTAAAAAGAAAAATCAGCTTATTTTTTTTTTTTTTTTTTTTGCCGAGTGAGTCACGCCGAGTCGATATCAATTCCCGTCCAGTCATTCGGTGTAATGCACGAGGACGTATTCCGACTGTTCAAATGCAGTGGAGATCAGTCCAACCGAGCGCGTCGTCCGTGGCATTGTAAAAAATACAAACTTCATAAAATGCTATGAGGTATATAGGGAAGGTAGTAGAGAGAGAGAGTCGAGACAGTGCACCTCTTTTGTTATGTCCTTGAATTACAACTGGATGGATCAGCATAAAGACTTGTGCGGGGTAAAAGAAAAACGGGCAGAAGGGCAGCACGAAAAAAATATACACAGAGTGAGAGAGAGAGAGAGTCTACAAGGAAACGCCGTGTGGCGTGTCCGTTCCACCTGGTTTATCAAGCAACGTATAGATATAATGCAGTCCTCCCCCCCACTCGAGTTATCTCTCCTTTGCCTTTCTCTCTGCATCGGCAATGGAAGCATTCCTTTTTTTTTGTTTTCTTTTTCGACGTCAAGTTCTCTCCAGCTACGAAATCATCGTTCTTCTCTCTCTCTCTCTCCCCTTTCGTTCTCTACAAGTTCTGTTTCGCTTTACTGATTCTGCCATTCCAGAATCCAAACCGGAGATCGAAATGCTGTATTTTATCTTGGCCACCTTTCTTCCTATATATAGAGTTGTTATTGTCTAGTAAAACATTCTTCTCTTGTAGGCTGGGCATCCGTTGGTAAGTAAAGGGGGGCAAATGAATTTACTGTCCAGCAGTTTGATTTTTTAAAAAAGAATGAAAGATCCAATGGATGCCATAAAAAAATTCAACCGTGTCACGAATGCCATCGAATGAAATTTCCGTGTCTGGTCTGAGTGATCTGCTTCTGAATAGGGAAAAAAAAAACTAAACTATATTTAAGATGAAGCTGTCCGATCAGCTAATTGAGCGGAACAGACGGGCCCAGCGAGTGCTACGTTTCAAAGCGAAACTCAATATATTTCTGTCGATCTATACTGCACATGTATATATTTTATTTTACCTTGGATTTTTCGTTCTTTTTTTAATAATATGAATATTTACAGCAGCAGCTACCGGGGAAACGGAAAGCGGACGATGAGCAATAAAATGCAACTTGTTTCTTTCCCTTTTTTTTTTTTCTCTCGACAGAAGTTTTATTTTCTTTAACCCGTATAAACCCAAGCCTCCAAATGACGAGTCTTTTCCAAAAAGTGAGCGTGACGGCTCATTTTATCCGCAGTCGAGAGAGCTGGACCAGTCACAAAAATGCCTGTCCCTCAATAGGAGGAAAAAAAAAAAAAGGTTGAACATTAAGATATTTTGTTGTCCATATAAACGCCTAGCAGCTACTGGAACACATCTTCTTCACAGAAGCAAGGCCTACAAAAAAAAAAAAAAAGTCTCATTTCTCCCTTTTTGACTATTTTTTCTTGTCTTCTTCTTCCTTTTTTTTTTTCCCTAGTAGTCTATACCCTTAGGTAGCACTAGCCGGTCTATGAGTTACTTACTTGTTTTCTATACAGGTAAAACGGGCAGGAAATAAGAAGGTAGACGTGGAGGAGGAGAGGGAGGGGGGGGGGAAGAAAAGAAGCCATTGACTTGTAACTTCGTTACGGTCGATTATCCTCTGAGGAAACTTTCCAGTTGTAACCTTCTTGTTTAATAGGTTTCTTTTGCTATAGCTCTCTTGTCAAGCTCTTCCCTTTTTTTTTTTTTCTCTCGACAGAAGTTTTATTTTCTTTAACCCGTATAAACCCAAGCCTCCAAATGACGAGTCTTTTCCAAAAAGTGAGCGTGACGGCTCATTTTATCCGCAGTCGAGAGAGCTGGACCAGTCACAAAAATGCCTGTCCCTCAATAGGAGGAAAAAAAAAAAAAAGGTTGAACATTAAGATATTTTGTTGTCCATATAAACGCCTAGCAGCTACTGGAACACATCTTCTTCACAGAAGCAAGGCCTACAAAAAAAAAAAAAAGTCTCATTTCTCCCTTTTTGACTATTTTTTCTTGTCTTCTTCTTCCTTTTTTTTTATCCCTAGTAGTCTATACCCTTAGGTAGCACTAGCCGGTCTATGAGTTACTTACTTGTTTTCTATACAGGTAAAACGGGCAGGAAATAAGAAGGTAGACGTGGAGGAGGAGAGGGAGGGGGGGGGGAAGAAAAGAAGCCATTGACTTGTAACTTCGTTACGGTCGATTATCCTCTGAGGAAACTTTCCAGTTGTAACCTTCTTGTTTAATAGGTTTCTTTTGCTATAGCTCTCTTGTCAAGCTCTTCCCTTTTTTTTTTTTTTCTTTCTTCTTGTTGTTCTTCAAAAAGCTAACACAAAATAGATTTCTTAACTCCTCTCTTGTAAGCTATACGGAGAGTGTCTGTCGGTTACGGAGCGGACCATTTTCTATATAGTTTATTGGTACTGTCATCAGCTTCTTAGTAACTACCTGTCTTCGAAGCGTGAGAAACAATTCATACCCTATGGTCTCTTTCCGATCAGTCAAAATGGCGCGAAATAAGAAATGGCGGCTCGGTGACAATCATTCTCGCGTGCTCATCTCCGTTCCTCTGCTGTTTTTGATGGATAGACATGCAACAGGAAGATCATAATAATAAAAATAAATAGCGACAAAAATCGATTCATGCTATCTTTCACGTCGAACGTCCCACGATCCGCTCTCAAACGCATAGCATTACCAATTCCGAAATAAACGCATAGACTTTACCTAAGACCTACTCCGTCCCCAAATTTGAATGCGCGCCATTTTTACGTGTGACATTTGCGTACGGTATGTGCTCTTAGATCAAAGCTAGGGCTAAACGAGCTATTGTGTTGAAGAATGCTGAAAAAGAGGACAAACTTAAAAGTCGAATACAGACATCAAAATGTTGGAAAGAAAGCATCGAGCTACCGTAAGGTCATCTCTGAAAAAAATCTAAAGCAATCCACAGTATACCTATACAGTTTTTCAGGTGAGGGTTATAGGAGGGGGAGACAAAGGGAACTACAGAAGAAGGAGTGTGCCGACAGGCCGATAGTTTGTGATCGCCGAAAAAGCAGAGGGGAAAATAAAAAAAAGTTAACTTACAAAGTTTTATGATACCCAGAATAGAAGAGAAGACAGGGGCATCAGAGGCTGTACATATATTTTTTTACTGGTCTTGAACACTGCTTCTTAGATGCCTTTTGGCTTCTCTCTCATTTTCAAGTATTTACCGGGTTTAACTGTAGAGAATAACCACCTAACGGGAAGGCAAACTAGCCTATGTCGTCTCTCTATGGGGCTCTTTCTCTTTTTCCTTCTATGCGTTAAAATCCGCATCACGGACTTCGGCTGTGTTGTCCATCGGATTCCGATTCGGATGATTTACCAGTGATTTGAACTATTTCACAGTTAAATCAGCTTAGGCCATTTTCTCGAAGCTATTTCTTGGAAGTCACGCATATCATTCGAACGTTCACAAGTCGAGTGCTTCCTTCCTCTATACTATCGTCAATATCTTTGGAAATAGCTTTCTCGTCTACTGTACAAGAAGGATTCGTATGTAGCCTGAAATGAAGGAGAACAGGCGGAAAATGGATGAATGCACACCAGTCATGCCTACACTCGATATCTAAAGGAAAGATAGAAATCTATCGGTGATGCCTTTATGCTCTTCCTCCAAAGATCTATAGGCTACTTTCAAACCCACGACATAGTCGAATTTAATATATGGAAAGTAGCCATTGATTAATGTCCATGATCTATGCGGTAAGCTTTATTCGTTTGTTGATATCGATTCACTTACTGTGACATTCATAAAAAGAAAACGTTGTGATTAGAAATTTTTTTATTGTCTTTCTAAAAGCATTCATATTATTTATATTTAATGTATATTTTCTTCCTTTTTGAATAATTTAATTATTCTTTCAGTTGAACAGATAGTCGATGAATAAACGATGGCACCACCAATATTAATACTACTCATGCTGTCATAAATCTATAGGGATTAACTGCCCAGTCCGCAAATATTTTAAGGTCAAACGAACCCGCTAAACAACAGTATCAAGTTACGATGTAAAAGTATATTTCGCTTTCTGCTGGTAGTCTTGCAAAAAAGAGCTCCACTTTGTAAATCAAAAAACGATTGATTTTCACTAAATTTCACTGAGCGCGCAGTTTAGTGTGTTCCTTTTTTTTTTAAACAAAAAGATGCTCATACAAACGCAATTATACAAGAATACAGCAAGCTTGTGTAAATGAATAAATAACAAACACAATTTCAAGGCTACGTAAAGAAAATTAAATAAGGATATATTATATCGCCGTGTAGTCTCTTGTTTTTCCAATGCCGATAAGTCCCAGATGTCAGACTCCAGATGAGTTCAACAAGTTGATTATTACAAAGATTTAGTGGACGAGATCTCAACACATTTTGAAGCGACATCGAGATTTTTGTACACCGCGTGTAATGGAAAATTGAAACAACAATTTCATGCAGCCGATTTCTCTCGACATCTCTTTAGTGTAGTATACATGTAGTAAACTTTAAACACTGCCTGATCTATGTATTGGTTTCAAGGACTTGATGGCTATTTTACGCCCTAGCACGGTCTTTTTTCGGTACTGATCAAAAGCACGAACTCCATTTATATGTACATCCAATCAAAAGTGAAACCGAAAAAAAATAATAATAAAAATTGCGGGACGACCATTGTCGTAAGCCAGACGTGACATGGTCCAAGGCATAAAACGATATACAATAAGGGACCGGTATGATAAATTCTGATCGGATTATGACAAGAGATAAAATGACTTTAATTGCACAGAGGGATATGAAAGAACTGCGCTTTCACCATTCTACGACCATATCAAGCTATAAAATTTTTAAATCGTCTAGACTGAATAGCTCATTTTTTTTCCGAAAGTAATAGGTAGCAGCATGGCAGAGGGATATAGGCATCGGGCATATTGCTGACATATACCTAAATCCAATACGGAGTCTAGGTGCCGTATTGGACGAAGAAACGAAAAAAAAAAAACTTTTACCTTAAATGTTGACCGGTCAGGTATCTGTCAGTCGCATCGTACCATCTTTATATGATGTTTTACAACTAACAAAAGGGACGCGAATAGGGAAGGGGGGGGGACGAAAAACTTTCGAACACCATACAACCATAGAAATACGGAGAGCATCATGTGACCTGGAGACACACACAAGTAAGGTCTTTCATGTTGTTGTTGTTGCATCCATCTCAGTCCAATACGTTTAAGGGGAGATGCCGATCAAGGGTCTAATCAACACTCACGGCCCCATTCGAGCAGCTACCAAGTAACGGACCGACGGTACGCTCCACGTAGCGCAGTTGACAAAGCTCAAAGAAAGGCCATCCCAACGACGATCCCTGCTCTAAAAATTTATGTCTGACCTGCTGCCTTTGTTATTGACCTGATCACTTGAATACCTTCGGCAAGTGGCGGCATTAGCGCCTACTCATAAGGCACCTTGTCGTGCCGCCACCATCAATATTATTTTTACCATTGGCCTTTTTTAAAAGCATCTGAATGGTTGGACATATAATATATTAATTGCTTTACGTCTAGTTTCCTTTCACTTACGAAAGTATGTATAGTTCTCCTTTTGAAATGTCCGTAAAACTCAATTAATATTTACGTAGAAGACTACACCATTTTCTTACAATGTTTGGCCACCTGCTATTGTGTACAATTATAATTACCACATAGTCGAAAAAATCTGCAGCTTCAAAAACATCAAATTAACTTTACTTTTTATATAACATGATGTTTACAAATGTCACCTTGTGAAGAATAGGGAAGTGTAGTTTTGTTACATTAACAAGAATTAGGCTACATAGCATTTTTGATTTCTCAAACCTTTTTTTATCTTTACTTGCAAAACTACTGGTTGCACCAGAGACTTATTACCACAACAGGAATTTTATGGCCTGTCGAAACTTAGATCAATACACCAGGATCCACGAAATACCTCAATCAATGGTTTCAAGAACGTGAAACATTGGTTTAAAGTGTAATGATGCAACGTAAGCTTGTCAAAGCAAGTTGTTCTACTTGTTTGATTTTGTTATCTAAATTACGGAAGGACAATTCATTAATATACGGAATAATATGTAATAATAGGCCTACTTATATAATAATTGCTTAAGCGAAAGAAAATGGAACAACTCAGGAGTGCTTTGATGGTGTTTTTTTTTCGGCTATTTGACGTAGGCCTATCAAAAAAAGCTGCATCGTAGCCTACTAACGAGCATGTTCGAAAACGCAAATTTTCTGAAAGCGATCTGTGTAGATCAAGAAAACTATTTGATTGGATTTCCTATTCGTACATAGATCCTGAAATTTAAAAATTTAATAAAATACAAGGCACTGCAATAATTGAATCTGGATTTCCTCTTCGTTTGCAACGCCTTTTAAATTTTTGCTTCATGAATCCTCCTTCAAAAGAAGTTAGGTTACACTCATAATCTGGTAACGGACTGTAATTTTCCGATAGGAATTCTATCAAAACTCTTAAAAATCCAACTTTTTTCCCTACCTTTCTACGAAAAGCAAAATAATGCGGAACGCCAAATTACTCCATTTTTACACCACCTCAAGTAAGGCGCTACCGCTAAGGCCATTAACGGTTATCAAAAACCAACAACGCCATCTAGCGATCACATTACAATCTTTGTGCCATTCAAGTCTTCTTGTCGTTTCTGCCGTTTTCTGTCATCCATAGAAAAGAGTAGAATGTGACATCCATAATACAACGTACTAACTGCAGTAACCAACCAGCCAATCATTTTCGCTTCCATACAATCATCATGACAGCAAACAAAAGATGTCAATATGTCATAGAAACACACCACTCACACGCCACCTGGTGGCAAACGAAGAGTAGCTTCTACCTCTTATGGCGGGATTGGTAGTATACATGTTCCAGTCACGATCCGTGAATGCAACTGTTCCAGTTTCTATTGTAGCAGTTTTGGCGGTGTTAAAATTTTTCTAGCGTAAATAAAATTTTTATAATAAATAACACAACAAGTAACGAATACAGTTCATTTTTTATTATTGTCAATATAGTTCACCGTGTTTGCGAAATTTAACATTAAAGGTCAATTGACGCCATAACGAGCAGTAGCGGTATTGGATCATCTATGAAGCAGTATAAAAGACTTGATGAACCAAATTCTGTTTGGGTGGGAGGGAAGCGTAAAAGGCAGGATGGTGCAGTGGTTCGAGTGATACCCTATCACTTGTGACTCCAAATCACGAACCAAGCACACGGTCATTCCTCCAATACTGTGGCCGTACTTAGTGCTCGTTGCATTCGAAGACGTTCGAATCAACGTCCTGCCTTTTTCATTCAGTTTTGGCGTAGGTGATGATAGTTCCCGACGGCGCTCAACCGTGATTATTTTCTGAACCCTAAATATCTATTGCACTTGTTTCTAGGTAGGCCCTATGGCATTTCCTTTTATTCGTTAACTATTTCATTTATTATTGCGTCAACCCTTGGCTATCGTAATAATGATTGATGGTCAAGGTTTTCAAATCCCTAGGACCCATCATAAAGTTCAACATAGTTTTGGTTGGTTTGATTAGCCACCAGTTCACTTAGGTATAACTTTAGTTGGCTGTGGTTGGCTGTCAGAGGAGGGTAATCTTACAGCCATTCGAGGCAATTTGACCGACTTTTCTGTTTTCTGCTGCTTTACAGGTGGCCATCACATACATTGCTTGATTGATGCCCTCAATTCGAAGTTGTATGATCCTAAGTCTAAGCGATTATTGTTTGATTTTTTGTTTTGTTTTACATTTTATTCAAACTCAAATTTTATTCTAATGTTGACCAAAAGCAATTTGAAATTGCCTTCACTCGTCTTTTTCGATGCACAACAAAACAACAAGTGGATTTGGTGAAGACATTACAACTGTATATAACATTTCATGGGGTGTCCACATTCGTATGGAACGACTATGAATGCATAAATATATAGCGGGGAAATATTCATTTTGGGGCGAGGACTGCAAACGATAAAACCAAATCTAGTTGTCCTATCATCGAGCTTGATTATTAAGACCACCTTGGCTAATAGTGTCTTCGTGGCTCAGTGTAATAGCTGGGAGTGGCCTGTGTTGCTGTGTAATAAGCTGAAGCCTCGGTGTAGTAACTGGGTGCCGTAAGTGCTGTCGATGAAGTACTCTGGCTACTCTGCAGTGTAGTATTTTGGGGCTTCAGTCTGATAGTGACTTGGAGCTGGGTAGTACTTTGGTGCATCGGTATAGTAGCCGGGAGTGTCATAGGTTATTGTGTAATATTCCGGAGCTTCAGTGTAGTAGCTTGGTGCAGCATATGTGTTGTGGTGTAGTACTCTGGAGCCTTTGTAATGTAGTTTTGTGTGGCCTTAGTGTAGGAAGTTGGAGCTGCATATGTGGTTGTATAGCACTCGGCTTTCTTGGTGTAATACTCCGGGGCTGCAGTGGTGTAGTGTTCACTATTCAGCGGCCTTTGTGTTATAGTATTGGGGAGCTTCTGTAGTAAACTCGGGCAGCATAGTTGTCATGTATTGAGGATGCCTTGTAGTGTAATATTGTGGGGCTTCAGTCTGGTAGTAGCTCGGAGCCGAGTAGTATTCGGGGGCCTCAGCGTAGTAAGCTGGAGCAGCGTCTAGTGTGTATAGTATGTAGTGTCTAGTATTCAGCAGCCTTTGTTGTATAGTAAGATGGGGCAGCATAAGTTGTGGTGTATTAGGTACTAGGTAGGTTCCACATAGTACGACGGAGCAGCCGGGGTGTGATAACTTGGTGCAGAGTAATATTTTGGAGCTTCGGCGTAGTACGTTGGCTCAGCATAGTCCGACGGGGCCCCTGAGTGCTACACAGCGAAGGAGGCCGAGTATTACACGACAGCATATATGCTACCCGTAGCAACATAGCTACACCGAGCCGCTCAAATACTATACGACAAAAGCGCCAGAGAACTGCACAACAACGTCTTACTACACCACGACGTATGCTGCTCCGACCTACTACACTGAAGAACCGAAATACTACCCGGCTCCAAGGCACTACACAGAGGCCCCAGTTTATTACACAACAACATACGCCCCTCCAATCTACTACACCGAGCCACCCAAATACTACACAACGAAGGCGTGGAGTACTATACAACGAATTACGCCACTCCAAGTTATTACCTCGAAGCACCCAAGTACTGTTCACTGCGATTTTTCAAGACCAGCGTCTAGAATCCACGACAATTATAAAATTAAATAATAAAAAAAAATATTTATTATTTTTCAAACAGGCAAATAAAACTTATATGGGACCCAACGAAATGGGTCTGACAAAATTCAAATAGGTTTTGCAACATTAACAGCGTTGTATGGAAGGAACATTAAATTTCATTTGAAATCAAATTAGTTAGGGCGCTCATAGCCTAGTGGTTATGACGTCCGGAGATCATCAATGGCTCTAGATAAGGCTTAGAGGGATTGAAGTAATGTACATGGAAACATGGGACATGGAACCTGAACTTGGGGCGCGAGTCTACGGTCGATGATCTTTTGCCAAATGAACAACATGTGAAAAATTTAATAAAACAAGACAAAAAGCAAAATGTAAAATTAGTTTTTTGACGTAATTATCTAGTTAATAATTAATCATAGCTTCCGGTGAATTGCAACGTAAAAGCAATTTAAAGTCCAGGCTAGTGTCAAAGGTTCGAATCGTGATCCGCCAAAATCTTTTTTCGGGTTAAGTCTTCGATTTCACTACTTTGTTAGGTTCGCTGTATGTTTGCGATTCATAAAATGTGCTTTCTAGATTTTTTTCGACACATGAATTAATTTTAACCACAGTTAAAAGATACGTCTCGTCCTTTCAATCCGCTTCATGTCGGCATGAATTATACCAACAGGTTAGGTAATGTATATTCAAAATTAATGGAATGGACCCCACCAGCCTGATTGATTTGAAAAATGAGACCTGATTAATCCAGAAAATGAAAGAAAGTTATTTTTGTTATTTATGGATCTGATCTGTCAACGTCGGGACTACGGGCAGACGACTAACGCTTTATGAAAGTAAACAACGAATGTAAACAAAGATAGTAGACTGCCGTTGTCTCCTCTGTCAGTTATTATTAGTAAATCCAAACATTTACCGGAAATTTTTAAAATTCCTGTAGTGCATTAAATACTTTCTGTAGCATAAAGTTCTGTGGACATTTTTTTCAGCCAACCTTACGTTTTGAATGAAAATTTAAGACAAGAAAATTGGTGGCTTTGAATCGCAATTGCCAAGGGCCAAAAAGAACAGGAAATGGGGTGGAGAATGTCATAAGGTACATGACAAAATGAACAATGATGGGGTAAGCAGAAATTAGCCCTTGTAATTTTCAATGCCATAGGCTACTGACATGCATCACGGTGACAAAAATGCTTTTTAAATGAGGACAAAAAAAAAATTGGAATCAGTCGATTGGACTCGTTGATCAGCAACAGTAGTACAGAGAGTTCATGTTATTCAGCTGTACCAAGCCAACTTTCGCTTACTATCATGGGTAAATATCTTATTAAGTTCTTCAAACTGAGCTGTATGTAGGAATACAATTTTTCTTGAAGAGGCTCATTATACATGTTTTGAATCGTATTTCCAAACTTGAATTGCCTATTGTCAATTGATAACTGCATTCTATATAGCAGCAGCTAACTTCAGTTTTTATGTTCTTGTGATATAGATGCTGTAATTATGGGTGAACTAGGCTCGTTCATTTATCTCTTAAATATTGCTGAAGCTAATTCTGTCATGGTGATGAATCTCTTTGTTTCAATGAATCGTTAAACCGCATTATTTTTTTCAATTTGTAGCTAACTACGGCGTCATGCTGCTGTTGGCTATTGTATCTTCGATCGCTGGAGAGGCCATGGGTGGACCAATGGGTTCGTCGTCATCAGGGTACTACACCACCTCGGCGCCCTCCTACATCACGAAGGCTTGCGAGTATTACGCAGTGAAGAAGGTTGAATATTACACCACAACATATGCTACCCCCAGCTACTACACCGAGCCCCTCAAGTACTACACGACCAAAGCGGCAGAATACTACACCACTACGTACCTACAAGTACTACTGGACTCCAAGTTATTACACAGAGATCCCAGTTTATTACACCACAACTTACGCTACTCCGAGCTACTACACTGAGTACTCCATAACGACTTACGCTACACCGACGAGCTACAACACTTAAGCTCCTATGTACAATGCTGACCCTAGCTACACCACCACTAGTTCCTACTACACCACAACAGAAGCCACCAAATATTATGTAGCACCGGTATACTACGCAGAGCCCACATACTACACTGAGGCTCCGAAGTATAAGTCAACCCCCAGTTACAATGCCGCTGCTGCTCCTTCGTCCTACATCGAACCTAAGTACTTCACTATCTATGCTGATTCATCTTAATACGCTGAGGCTTCCCAATACTACACCACAAAGCTGCCCCTGAATGCTACACTACTAAAGCTCCGAAAAACTATACGAATAAGGCTTCTGAATACTAAACCATCACTTATGGTGATCCAGTTTACTACCCTGAGGCTCCTAAATATGATGACGGCTCCAAGGCACTACCAGACCGAAGCTCTAAAATACACAGGAACGTATGCTGCACCAAAATACTATGCAGAGGCCTCCAAGTACTACACCACCACCTACATGGCTCCGGTTTACTATACCGAAGCTCCCCAATACTACTACACCACAATAGCCGCCGAATACTACACGCCTCAGCGCCGGAGAAGAAAGATAAATACTACACCACAACATACGCTGCCCCGGCTTACTACGCTGAGACCACCCCCCCACCCGCTTTCCCCCCAGTATTACCAGACTGCAGCCCCACAATACTACACTACAAAGGCGCCCGAATACCCCACAACGTATACTGTACCAAGCTAGCTACTACACTGAAGCTCCAAAATGCTACACAACTAGCTACTACACCGAGGCACCGAAGTACCATTCAGCTCCAAGCTACTACCAGACAGAAGCCCCCAAATAGTTAACCACAAACGCGCCTGAGTATTACACTACCACTTACGCCGCTCTCAGTTACTAGACCGAGGCTCCAGCTTTCCAAACAACAACCTTTGCAACCCCATCATACTACACTGACGCTCCCAAGTACTATTAGTTGCGAATATTCGCTTAGTACATTAAGCTCGATGACGGAATGTTCTAGTTTTTGAAAGAATCGATTAAAGGGACTGTTTCTGTAGAAACAGAGTACGTAAAGGTTACGTGCGCGAGTATTGCAGGTACGGGTAAGTGTAAAATTTTGGCATCATCTCTGTTGTGAGTAGAAAGTATTGTATCGGATCTGTTTACAGAGACCGCTGAGTCTGCCAAAGAGATGGCCTTTGAAGGAGTTGAGAAAGCCGGATTACGAATCGCTGAAAAAGGACATGGTAAGAAGTCGTTCCTATTGATTTTGATGGATTCTTTGGATAACGGACTAATCGCGTTGGATAACTTCTATTTCAAATGTTAAAGAAGCCGCAAAGGAGAAGGCTTCCAGAACAACGGAATACGTGAAGGAAACCGGTTCAAGTATCGCTGAGAAAGGACGCGGTGAGTGCCTCGTTCAACGGACGTTTCTCCAATGTTTGGCTAAAGACTTAAACGCTACTTTAATTTGCTCATTTTAGAAACTGCTGAGTCTGCCATTGATATGGCTCCTAGAGGAGTGGAATCCGCAAAGGATGCGGCTTCCAGAGGCGTGGAAACTGCAAAAGAAGCTGCCTCTAAAGTCGCAGAGAAAGGACGTGGTAAGTGTTGTGTTTCATAGCTGAGATCTTGTGGGGTATGGCAGTTAAGTTTACGTTCCTCTACCGTGTTTTGCTACTTTAGAAACTGCTGAATCCACCAATGCCATCAATCCACCAACCCCATGGTGTCAGCTAAAGAAACTGGCCAGAAGGCGGCCGATAAAGGATATGGTTTGTACTTTGGTGTATGTTACGTTACTTGTATACGCGCTAAATGTTTTGTTTTCCGTTTAGAAATGAAAGAATCAGCGAAAGATGTGGCCTCTAGAGGTATTAAGTCAGCCAAGGCAACTGGCCAGAAGGCCAGTGAGAAAGGACAGGGTAAGAAAATATCTACACGAATTATGTATCAAAGAGTTTAAATACGAATGACATATTTTGGATGCATGTAGAGCTGAAAGAGTCGGCAAAGGACACAGCACAGCAAGGAAAGGAATCCATACAAGAGACGGGCTCAAAGATGGAAGAAAAAGAACGAGGTAAAAGTTCATCGAACTTTGCCATGCATTAGCTAAAGTGAACCAAAACTAATGCAATTTCAGAAGGCAAAGAAAAAACCATGGATTACACTGCTGCTGCCAAACAATCTGCTCAGGACACCGCGGCAAAAGCCACAGAAAAAGCTCGAGGCATAAAATCAGTAATTCTATCGTTTTTGTTTCAAATAAGCTATTGTTCCTTCAAGAGGGTGAGCAACAACAGCCAACTACGGAAGCTGGGGGTAGGACCGTATTTACTGGTACGTAACTTGTTGAATATCGTAATGAAACGTTAAAAAAAAAAAAAACAATTCTCCTACCGTGTGCAGACTGCAGAAATAAAGGAAGGAAGCAAACAGCCTTGAACAGATATCACTGGTGGAAAGAGAGGTACTGTACTGTGTGTCACAAACTGGTGTGAATGTGATGGTAGCAGACGTCTTTTTTTTTTTTTTTTTTTTTTTTTACCTGCTTAATTTTCCATAGGTGAGAAGGGTGTTCCCAAAGCTGTTCACGATTGAGTCACTGCCCCCGGCGATGGAACAGAAGGCTTACCGGGGACGGAGGCCGTGAAACCAGGATCGGAAAACGTTTAGCCGAGTACTGTACGTTATTAGTTGTTCCGTTTTAGCGTGATGGATTTGAAAACGTTTTTGGAACGGAACGATTGAACGAAACGTACACACTACAAGTATAGCAACAAACGTCCGTTTATTTTCAATTACGCAAGGCATCGCCAATTTATTATCACTGTAATTCCAACCAGGGAACGAGTAAATCACGGACAAAGAGATGAAGTCTTCAACGAGCCTCACAGAAGAAGTCACCTGTAGCGCTCGATATTTGATAATATATTTTTTTAATTTCTAGATTTTTTTGCTTACTATTGGAAGGATTCGACGATTATCTTCCACTTAACGGGTGTCTGTGTGAAATATGTGAAATGACATGCCTGAATATTTCGATATAATGCAGTTTAATTTGTTTTCCTTCAAAACGGCTGATCTTAAAATTTTGCTTAATATGCTTCGGCTGGCTAGTTAACCCATTAACTAATAAAGTATCATCGGGTTTCGTCGATGTTAGAATGGCCATTATAAAGATATACGCCTATACACATGATACAAGTAGAAAAAGGGAGGTGTGTATCTAGAGGCCATGCCCTGTTGCGATAGCAGGCTCTTATTGTCTACAAGCAGGTCGCCTCGCGTGAATCGTAAAAGACAAAAGGCATTTGAGAAACGTAAGACCCAGCAGTTGTTTTTTGTTTTTTTTTCGAACGCTTACCTGATCAGAGTTCAGCAAACAACCGTGCGTATGATGGTGATATCGCTGTTGCAGACACGTTGGCTTGGTGCATGTTCTGACGTCCATATTACTTTCACATGAGACCTATAGCACTTTTGAGATTTACAATTTCTTTCCACTAGCAAATTCTGCGAATAATCCGTGAATAATACGTGAATAAAGTTCAATCGTGGTCGACCCCGAGCCGTTCGGGACAATTTTACCGACTTTTCTGTTTTCTGTGTACATGGACATTATATTGTGCTTGATTGACGCATCTAATTCGAAATTGTTCAAACTCAAATATCATTTTAAAAAACTTAAATTATTGCTTGATGTTTTGTTTAGTTTTACATTTTATTCAAAGTCGGCTTGTACGAGAAAAAGAAATAACTCTTTCGCAGTGCGCACAGCAACATCATTTATCCTATAATCAACAAGTGCTGAAGGGATTCCTGTGTGATCAGTTCGATCGAAATTTAAAAAATTATATTAGTACAATACAACAGCATTTCATAGACAATAACAGAACGAATCTGTTCACGCGTGAGTCTTCTTGTCGTTTCTGCCGTTTTCTGTCATCTATAGAAAACAAGGAGAATGTGACATCCATATAAATACGTACTGAGTGCAGTAACCAACCAGCCAATCATTTTCGCTTCCATACAATCGCCAATGTAACGGCCCGAATGACAGCAAACAAAAGATGTCAATATGTCATAGAAACACACCACTCACACGCCACCTGGTGGCAAACGAAGAGTAGCTTCTACCTCTTATGGCGGGATTGGTAGTATACATGTTCCAGTCACGATCCGTGAATGCAACTGTTCCAGTTTCTATTGTAGCAGTTTTGGCGGTGTTAAAATTTTTCTAGCGTAAATAAAATTTTTTATAATAAATAACACAACAAGTAACGAATACAGTTCATTTTTTATTATTGTCAATATAGTTCACCGTGTTTGCGAAATTTAACATTAAAGGTCAATTGACGCCATAACGAGCAGTAGCGGTATTGGATCATCTATGAAGCAGTATAAAAGACTTGATGAACCAAATTCTGTTTGGGTGGGAGGGAAGCGTAAAAGGCAGGATGGTGCAGTGGTTCGAGTGATACCCTATCACTTGTGACTCCAAATCACGAACCAAGCACACGGTCATTCCTCCAATACTGTGGCCGTACTTAGTGCTCGTTGTATTCGAAGACGTTCGAATCAACGTCCTGCCTTTTTCATTCAGTTTTGGCGTAGGTTCCCGACGGCGCTCAACCGTGATTATTTTCTGAACCCTAAATATCTATTACACTGAAGCTGCCTCATCTTACTACAATGTACCCACGTACTATACTGAGGCGCCGCGGTATTACCTCGGGTATTACTCTCCACCGTGTTACTACACCACTATTGCTCCGTCTTACTACACCAAACCCAGCTACTACACAACAATCTATGCCACCCCAGCTTATAATCCAGAAGCTCTAACATACTACTCGGCTCCAAGCTACTACACTGTAGCTTCGGTTTACTATACTAGGCTACATATGCCAAGCCAAACTACTACATCAATGCCCCACGCCACAACATTACACTACCGCCTCTTATTATACCACTAAGGCCCCGCAGTACTACGCCATGGAAAAGGCCGAGTGCTACACCACAACCTATGGTGCGCCAGCTTACTACACTGAAGCTACTAAATATTCGGCTCCAAGTTACTATCAGAACGAGGCTCCGCAGTACTATACCACAAAGGCGCCCGAATACTACGCCCCCACACATGCTCCGCCAAGCTACTACACTGAAGCTCCCGTTAACTACACTACGACGTATTCCGCCCCCGATTACTACACTACCAAGGCCCCCGAAAACTACACCGAGCCTCCAAAATATTATCCATCTCCCAGCTACAAAACTGAACCCCAAAGTACTACTGATAGCCCTGTGATTTTAATCAGCTCGTTAACAAAAACAATGCTTCCCTTTTTATTGTATAGTTGTACATGTACAGGTTTACGTTACTGATTATCACAATGTTGTTCCATATTTATTCTTGACTAGTGTTACTTCCGATGGAATCTGGTACTAATTCAGTTGTCTAATAAATGTTGTCCTTTAACTTCTAGTTCCTTTGTAAACTCGTGTTTCTCCACACACGCTTTCATGGTTTCGCTTTAGCTATTCGCAACCCAAGAGTTAAGTTGCTAGCACCGGAGTTTTAAACACGAGATTGGTGAAGTTCAAACAGAAAAGCTGAAACAAGCAGCGGTGCAAATGCAGGTTCTGAGGACCTTCATTTCACCCTAATGTTGAAACGCAGATGAATTAAGTCTACTAAATCATTTTCAACCTTTTCACATAAAAAAATACGCAACTCATGCCCGATTACATCTACGCGTGGTATACGCCCAATTTTTGTTCCAAAGGTTCCGTATATTGCACAATGAAGACCGAACACATGAAAGTTTATTCCTACACCTACACTTTCCGTTCAAATAGTCAGCATTCTGTGCACCATATATATTCGCACATTAGCTTTTCCTTGAAGAGTAGTCGGTTTTAAAAGCGCAACGTTTCCTTTCGTATTTTAGCCGTTGGCTAACGTTTATTATCATTCAAAACACTTTTAGTTGACAGAGAATTTAGTTATTTTCAGCCCTGTGCCCAACAACAAACGTGAACGCCAAGACGAAGTAGATGGGCTGGGAAAACAATAGGGCGGATTCTTCTGTTCTGCTCAAATATGAATTTTGATTTCAATCGAGGGTTCATTAATGCTATGAACGCTTTTAGAATTGTATCATTGTAAACTATCATCGTTAATCTGCGTTGCCAAAGTGCCCGCAAAATGCCTCTCATCGATTTGCTTCTGTTACTGCTCGCGTGGATATATCTTTCCGTTCTCGTCGTGTCCGTAAATTGTACGTGGTTGAGTTTGCAAAATAGAAATAGAGTCGTGAAAATAACTTTTGGATCCTCGGAAGTGGTTCATTCGAGTAGAAACTAGCAGTGGGATTTGGCAAGCCAATGTCGGGGCACGGGGGCAGATACGATGTGAAGCGGAACGTTTTTTTTTTTGCAAATATTATTGCAATTTACAAATAATAACAAAAAATGCAATATAAATGTCGGAATGACGTTTGCTTCGAATCCGTCATCCGTGCCAAGTTCCGGGCATGAAAGGTACAATAATCAGTAGGTGGCGTGAATCGATCACGGCCTGACGAATGGCGATGGAAAACTAACCTGCCTTCGATAGTCTACTAATGGGATGATGTCTTCGCTATTTTTTATTTTTCTAATTCAAATCTTGTAGAATTTTATAACATTGATTATGGGGCACTAGGAAAAGAGAGAACTAACCGAACTAAAAATAAAAAAAAAATAAAAAAAGGACATTACACACAGGCAGCACCACGAGCATTTCTGGAAGTGGTTTTGTTTGCATATCCCACCTGTTTGTTTTTTCTTTGCTTCATGTGAGTGTTTTTCCTTTTCTTTCCCACTGACCTTTTTTTTCTCGACAGTTCCCAGAATCTTCAAGTCAATAAAAGAAATCGGCTTGGAATGCTACTTGACTTGTCATACGTTTCACGAAAAACGATGAGAGGCGCGTTGGAAACGACGAGCACAGCCCCTGTCATTTCCTCGCGTTTGTCAGCTTACGCGTTATGCAACAACACCCCAAGTCCGTAAAATTCGCATATGCATCGAAAACTTTAGGAATGGTGAACAAAACTCCATGATGACCCTCTCTTATCTTATTCTTCGACTATATCTTATTCTTCGACACGCAATTGGTCGCAGAATTGGAGATGATGCCACACGTTTAAGATTGCACTCTGTAGACTAATTGATTTTTTGAAATTTTTTTTACCAAAAAAATATTTGCAATCTTTCCTTACTTTCTATTACTTCCTACTTACTTTTACTATTGATTACTTACTTACTATTCACGGTTGAGCGCCTTCGGGAACTGCCCCCGAGGCCATGCCCGTGCTCCTTTTTGGCCCGTAGGCCGAGGCGGAAGTTAGTTCCTCAAGTGATCAAATCACTTAGTATCCTACAATTTATTTGATTAGTTTGATGTCTCTTTAACACTAGCATTGTCAGGACGTTGATTCGCTAGGATGCGAATCCAGCGAGCACGAAGTGGGACTTTTTTTCTTTTTAAGTCGTAGGCCACGTTACCGGATCCCGCATATTATGCGTACTGCCATGCGGTTGGGGACTAACCACAGGCAGCCCGGGACCAAGCAATGCATTTGCTACGTCAGACATACTAGCTTACTTTACTAGGGTAAAAGAAATACTAATAGTTACCTTCAAAGCTGCTTCCCGCTCACCTGCTCCCTTTTCTGCTTTACAGCAGCTCTTCTGTAGGAGGAGTATCACTCCTACATTAAACGAAACGACGTCTTGCGGCTAGCATAATTTTCTGACAGTTGTCATTTTCTCCGCCAGGTGTCAGTCGAGCGTCTGTTTATTTTTGTGGTGTACTAGTGTAGTGCATTCTGCTACATTTTGCTGTCGAGGAAATTATTATTTTTAGCATTACCAGATAGGCATTACCCCCTTCAAGTCAAAGCAATCGACCAACCTAAGAAAGGAAAGAACATTAGCACTCCATCAAACCAAAAATTAGAAATATATACCACCAGCCTCTCACATGGACATTCCGTCAGTAAGCAGCAGCAAGAAACAGCAACAACGAGCTAGAACGACGAGCCACAACGATGAAACAAGCCCAAGGAAGATCGTCACTGATACCATAGACAACGAAGTGGAAGACCACTAACGCCTATATCCCCATGTAGCGATGCGCGTGTCATGCCGCATGGTGGCGCTGAGTCCGGTAATATAATCTGACAAAATAATTTTGGGTTTCCCTACTGATCCAATGCTTCACACACCGTCATTTTAAAATGAAATCATGCACGGTATCACTTTGGTATGCACATGTAAATTAAGCGCAAAAATTCAGCATATCGTGTGAATTATTTCATATTTTTAGTGGTTGGGTAACCTTCATTCATAAAATGTTTTATTTTTCCCCATTTTCCCCCATTTTCCCCCATTTTCCGAACAAGTTTGTATCAATCGTGAAACGTTGTAAAATGGGGGGAAATGGGGAAAAATAAAACATTTTATGAATGAAGGTTACCCAACCACTAAAAATATGAAATAATTAACACGATATGCTGAATTTTTGTGCTTAATTTACATGTGCATACCAAAGTGACACCGTGCATGATTACATTTTAAATGACGGTGTGTAAAGCATTGGATCAGTAGGGAAACCCAAAATTATTATATTACCGGATTCAGCGCCACCA